>JADMLD010000094.1:1412773-2119159 GCA_017589585.1 Phylloscopus whistleri
ACGGTTTGAAAGTACTTTCAGTCATCTGTGAGATGTGGCACACAGTTGACTTGTTTCTAGCTTAAGAAAAAAATACAGGACACTTGGTTGTAGAAAACAGGTATGTAGAAGTCAGAATGTAGACCTTTATCATGATGAGTCTTTTTTTTAACTAACGACAATTACAGTTAAGTAAAAAATTCTGTACATCTGTGTTGCCGTTAAACTCACAAAATGTTAGGTTGAATGCTTTTTACCAACTCATACTCCTTAGTCAGAAAGGCTGAGGCTTTTAATGAAGATACCATGGTGAGATATTTCTGTTCCACTCAAGGTGCTTGTTACTTTTTGAAGTACTGCACTGCCAATCTACATGTCTCTTTAAGCACTGTGTAATATCTACAAGCCAATTTATATTTCTTACACTCTTGCTTTTGCATTACAGTAATGCAGCTTTTGAGCTGGGAAATCTATGCCATTTCACTTTGAAATATTTGTTTGGGGTTTTTTTTTAGCATACATCAGTTTATAGAATTTGTGAATTTAATTTAAACATAGCAAAATGTATATTACATTGTAGGACTAGAGGTGAATTAACAACACCATAATTTGCCGTGACAGAACAGAGCTGTGGTATCCTGCTCAGTTTCTTAGGTATGACCCTCTTTAGTCAAGAAATTGTAGAAAACGCAACCCCAGGATTTCATACTCTGTTAGAACATAGAAGACAGGTTGGTCACCAACAGGCAAATAGCAAAAAGTCAAGACTACCACCTGAAAGTAAGGGCCTCTTTCTGATTCAATTGTCAAAGGACTCTGCTCTCCCTTCTGCTCGAAATAGAGAAAACACTCTGCTGATCACAGAGCTTGTTAAAGAGGAAAAGATTCAGTGGGAGAAAAAATGGAGCTCTCCCAGCAGCTCAGAGTCAACAGCAGTAAGGAGGAGGCACCACACTGTCTGTCTGGCCTATGGTGAGGAGGGATGGGGAGGTGTGATGTTCAGTCCCAAACAACACTGTGTAGAACACTCTCCTGCATAAAAAAGACAGCCAAGCAGAATGGGAGACTATGAATTCTGATAAAACAGAGCAATAGCTGCCTTTAAGCCAACTTTTTTTCACTTCCTCTTCCCTCAAGTGGTTTTATTTCCTCCATGCTTAGGTATGGCCACTGTAAGCCTTTCCAAAGAGTCCATGAAAGCAGCAAGAACAGAAGCTAGTTAACATACCTAGGGAGTGACTTGCAAAAGGAGTCATTTCCTCTTTGTAGTAGTGAAGCCTCAGCACTACTAATACTAAACAGACTAATATACTGTAAGAACAAAAGAGGCAAATTTTGTCATGTCACACTACAGCATGGAGCTTAATGGGCAAGAGAAGAGTACATCTGCCAACAGCTTCCAAGCAGTCTTCTACTGCAGGTGTTGGCGTGCTCACCTGGCTGGGCATCTTCATTGCAGACTGTGCTGGAGGCATGTTAGAAGCAGAAATCATCAATTGGGGGTTCTTTTTTTTTTTTTTTTTCCCTTTTTTTTTTCAAACATCCTTCTTTGAAATAGTGTGACACTCAACAGTAGCAGGCTGTGCGAATCCCTGCTCTCAACAGATCCCCTACTTGAACTCTGGCTCTGTGACTTTTGGTCAGTCATTTTCTCCAGGAAAAGGAGGATAGTTTCATATCAAAGGCCATCTTGTAGTATGTCTGAAGGACCGCCAACTCCAAGAAAAACCACATTGAGATCCAGATTTCAGTCCTGGCAGGAACAAAGTTCTCCAAAAACCATTGTGTGTGAAATTCACAAACTCTTCTATGCAAACTTTGAGGAGGGACTGATAAGAAGTGCTGACCTGGGGAGAGAGTTCTGTTCCCACTGCTTCCGGGACAATGAGCTGATCTTCATCAGCTCTACAGGGAACAGCATGTCCTTCTCCATATCCAGCACTCCTTCCCTGCACGTGTGCAGCTGCCAAATCAAGAGTGACTGCCAGCTGGAGAAGGGCAGACTCCTTTGAGGATCCACAAAAACTACAGAACATCAAGAAAATCAGAACTGTTGGTAGCCAAAAATCCTCAGTGACTGCACAATTTCTGTTCTTTTTAAAATCAATTAACTCTGTGGAGTATGCAGCTGATGCAATGCATCCAAATTATTCTGAAATGCAATGTAAAATTTTGGTATTATCATTTTGGTCACATGCCTAGCATTAGTAATTATTTTTTCATTTCTTTTAAACAATCCTCTCTATTTTGAGTTATCTAAATTGTAACTTCTTGGAAGTAGATTATTTTGTCTTTTTTCTCTTCTTTTCCAACAGTTAATTAATAAATTAAAAAGGGGTCACTACTGCAGACCTTTCGGGTGCTTGTTTACAGTAATAATCCTTTAAACTATAAAAAATTTACCACTAGTTCTATTCTCATACTTAGATTTAAATTAAATCCTGATTCTTATTTTCTTTAGCTCCTAATTCTGAAATTCGTTATATTTTTGCTTAAATACCATTAACAGGAGTCATGTTAAAGTTTTACTTTTCAAAGTTAAAATCCACTCTGCCAGTTTTACTTGTATCCACCTTTGACACATAGGAAGACTCACAGTAGATTGGAAGAGTGTGATTTTTCATTAAATGCTCCTATGAGCAGCTTATCACTATAATTTTTTAACTTATACAGAGTTGTTTCTCTCCAGTCTTTTTCTTAGGTTTGACATGATGTTTAATTTTTACTCAGCTGGCCTTAGATGATCTGATTATTAACCCTTGTCATTCAAATTAGCACAATTTCTGCAAAGTTCAGGCTGAAACAGCAGCTGAAATCTGTTTTCACTTGCAAGGTCATTCTTTCCTTTCTTTACTCACATGGACATTTGTGCCTCTTTCTGAGCATACCCCACTATCCAGCCTGTTCACTGTGCTCTTTAGTGTGAAGAGTGATGTGACTCTCTCCTTAATGCACCCAAATCTTCTTAAGGAACCCTTTTAACTAGCCCTACTGGAAGCATCACCTTCCCTGCTCAAAATCCTTCACCCAAGCATTGCATGGGATGGTGAGTCCCATGTCCACCTCTGTCCCATTTCAGTTGACAGGTAGAGGAAGCAAAACTAGATTCTTATTGTCTAGTAACCATGGCTGCAAGTACATATGCATAACAAAGCACCAGAAGATTAATGTATGCCACCTTTTCTTTTTTTTTTTTAAATAATAACTCATTTCAGTCTACTTTTAGATATTTCTTTTCCTTTAGAAAATAAATGTATACAGCAAGATGATTGCATAGCCTGCCAAAAATAATAACCTCATTTTTTCTGGTATATATTTTATATACAGCAAACTCAGGAACCTGCTGTATTTGTCCAGATTTCTTCTTCTTTTTGTTAAGCTTTGTCTTCGAATGAGGTCAAGAGAAAAAAAAAATCATTAATATCTGTCAACTTCCTTTATAACCTTAAGGAAAAATCTTTGTATGATATCACACAGACAGATTTTCAATTTCCTTGTGTAATAAACAGATGCTTTAGGATTTGGATGTAATTTAAAGGTTTAAAATATCACATTGAGATTGATGAATAAATCAGTTGTGAAGACAAAAACATTGATGCCTGTTGAAAATACCTCTCCAGACAGGCAGGAAATGAAATTAGTTCCTAGTAAAGTGTGGAGATGAGGATCACTCTTTAGTTCTGCTGCAGGCTTTTTAGGACTTGCTACAGTGGCACAACGAAACTGCTAGGGCTACAGAAATCTAATTAAAGAGCAAATGTCCCTCCTGACATCGAATTAATCTTTATCAAGTTCCCTATTTTTATTTCAATCTGGGACAAGAAAATGAAATTTAAAATTCTAGGCATGTTGCAAAACAGTTGGTGATTTTCTCTTGAGCATTACAATGCAAAAACATTCAGCATTGTTTAATTAGACCTCGAAGCACTCATTTTTCTGAGCACTTTTTATTTCATCATTGTTTGTTAAGGGCTTACATAAATAATACCCAAATATTTACCACAAGCCTGGTACAAGGCTGGTTCCCTTTGTTGTACAGATCTATATTTTCAGAGATTTTTCTGTTGATGAAAAAGCTGAAGTAATTATTGTTTGCATCTTGAACAGTACCATACTTTATCAATCCTTCATACTGAGTTGAGGTTGCTTAAGTGGCTTTGCTTTAATAAGCACGTTTTCCATCACCCACAGTGCAGGTGTTCTGGTAGCCCTCAACTCCCCAGAGGGACCACTGAGACCCTGCTGGGACTAGAGCCTGGCTCAGATAGCCCTGAACCATGTTAGCATTTATCACCTGAGTGTGCCCTAAGAAACAGGCAATCCCAATCCCAGGCAGCCATAAACTAAATAGACTTGCCAGGTACAAGATGAAAGCATTGTTACGCCTTATTTTGCAGGTAGAAGAATTAAATTTGGCTCTGCAGCCCCCACCTTAACATGAGAGGTACCAATTCAGTCCAAGCACACATGCTTTGCTGGAAGAGAGCCAAAGCAATTTGGCCGTGGTCGCACAGAAAACCTGAAAAAATATGAGAATGCATCTGCCCCAGTGCCTGAGTTAAAACAGAGGACACTTCTCTGACATCTAAGTTTTTTATTTATCCTAATTCCAGAAGAAATGGAATGGGTATTGTACTGGTGGTCTCTTCCTCACATTTGGAGGAACTGTCTCCTTCCTGCATGAGTGTTGTCCAGAGAGTTTGTGGATGCTCCCTCTCCCTGGAAGTGTTCAAGGCCACGTTGGATGGGGCTCTGAGCAACCTGATCCAGTAGGGGGGCTGGAACCAGATGATCTTGAAGGTCCCTTCCAACCCAAACCATTCTATGATTTTATGAGTACTTGAGTCTCTGTGCCTGCTCACTTGCATGCTTTGTTACTGGCTACGTGGTGTTTTTCTTGTATATATGATAGATCAGGGGATTTGCCACCAAAGGTAAATCTGAGTGCCTGAGGGTAGGATATGTTTCTGTGGCTGGTTTCCTCTTACACCTAAATTAGAAAGGCCTTATGGTTGATGTTTGGTATAAAAATGATGACGATGGTATACAAACCCAATTGGTTTTTCCTTCTAATTACACAAAACTCCAATTAAAGTCATTGGGAAATCTGCTCCATTACTGTTTCCTTTGGATCTGTTGCAGGCATGGGGGTTGTCTCTGCAGCTTGCTGCAAAGGTTTAGAGCCTGGTGAAAAGGCAGTGTACAGAGCATGGGGGTTACAGTCCCCATGGGTGTAAACCTCACCATGGGAAGGCTTTATTTAATCTCATTAGCAGGGCAGTATATAAATAACATGGCAACTAGATGCAGAATTCAGCTGTGAACTTGCTCACTACTAATAGTCTCTTTCTTGGAGTCAGCAGGTACGAAGTGAAGTTTCCAAGAGTGTTTAAGGTACTGAATAATACTCAGGGTATTCTCCATATGGAAAAGATTAAGGAATAAAATTGCCATTTATGGTCTAGACTAAAACCCATGATCAGGATGAGTGGAGTGGAGTGGCAGTGCACATGAGAGATGAGGCAAAACAACTGCAGGACCCCAGGGAATAGCCAAGGAAGAGAGATGAGAAGAAGGAAGTGACGTTCCATTTGAAGGAAGGTTATTTCTGTGGATGAAGGAAGTGAAGTGAAAACTGAGAATATTAATTTATCTTGACAAAAGGTGGTGTGGCTGCCTTCTTAAACCTGCAGAAAAAAAAAATCTGTCCACAAAATTCCCGTCCTAATGAGGGCTGCATAAGAAAAGAAATCACACTTAATGCACTCACACTAAATTAACTAAAAGCTGTGAGATTTAACTCTATCCGTTCACTATGTGGACTGTGGCTGGAAGGAATGAGTTTCCAAACTAGGCATCTTGGTACAAGTTCCATTTCTGATTTAGTAGCCACTCAGTTAACTTGAGTGGGAACTGTATGCCCTTGCCTCAGGAAGGAGCTTGGTCTGGTTTTTTTTCAGCAGACATCGATTGCTTTCATACAACATTCCCATGATTTTACCCAGTGTAGCTCTTCCTACTTTACACAATGTACAAGGTGAACCAGATACACTAGCCTTGAAATTTCAATTGTTCTCCTGGGTTTGAAACACAATATTTAAACATCAGAATATATCAAAAGAGCTAAAAATTATTATGACTTTTCATATGACAGAAAATTCAGGGAGCAGGTTAGATGTCTCTTTGTAACTTCCACTTTTTTTCTCTTCCCTTTGGTTTCAAAAGCAAGTTATTCTGTGCTACTTTCACTACATTAGTCCAACAACTGTTAAAAAGCTTTGGTTGAATTTCCGTTTAGTTGAGAGAGAAGTGCAAATAAAAGAAGCAGCAGATGGTCCCTTTGTGACTGAATGAAGAAAAAGGGGTTTGAGAACAATACGTGAATAGGTGTAGTCTAATAAAACAGTCAGCCACCTGCTGCCTACATCCTTCAAAAAGATTCTGTTGCATATTCTGGGAATTAGTGACTAGTGTGTATGCTTACGTTTAATCTAAATGGAAGCTCTAAGGAGCAAACAGATTTTTTTGTCCCAGTGCTGATTGAGTTGTTCTCTTGGTTTTGAATTGTTTCTGCTCTGTCTCCTTTAGTTCCATCCTGTGAGTATAACAGTGAACAACGCTTTGGCGGTGTTTCAGTTCTCAAACTGAAGATAGATTTTAAAACTTAGAAAGCACCTACACATTTTTGCCTATTTTAGGTTTTATAACTGAAATCGCACCTGGGAAAGAAGTATTCTCTACCATTTCACAGTACACTCTGCATTTTTACTTTCTTTAATGCACCCAACCTGTTACTTTTTTTCCATACTTTGTAATATACTTGTCTTCTCCTCTAGGGATTTACTCTTCAGCCTGATTATCAGAATATCATCAATCCAACATCAACAGCTGCACAAGTTGTTACCCAAGCAATGGAGTATGTTCGTTCAGGGTGCAGAAATCCTCCAGCACAGAGTGTGGACTGGAATAATGACTACTGCAGTAATGGGTAAGCAGCCAGTGAATGCCACCTTGTGTTGAGCAACATTCATGACACAAGTATATGACAGAGAATTTGGGAACAGTATTGTTGCCCATTTCCCTACAGTATTTCTGGAGTGTATCTGTGATGGCCCTATATTTATTCAGCAGTTAGTCTGTTGTGGGAGAACAGGTGTTTAATACATACATTTATTAGACATTGTTGTCACTTTATCACAGCACATACACTTTCTAGGTCTCAGAGAACTTGCTTTCTATAGAAGATAAGAACTGAAAGAAGGAGTAAGAAAGAAGTTTTAAGATCATTATGTCTCAATGACAGGCAAATGACATGAACTATTTTCTAGTCTGGGTCATGAAAATAACTAGCTTGGGTCACGAAAAACCACATCAGTGAGAAGTAGGGCTGATACGTGGGATACAATATACACGGAAGAGAATGGCTGAAGAACACATGACTGTAACCAGAAACAAAACACCAAAGCTGTAGGAGCCCTGTGTCCTCAATGTAAGGTTAGTAACCCCTTCGAGCCTTCAACTTCTGGCAGCATGGTTTTCGTGGAGCCATGTTACTGTGCCAGGAACTGCCTGAAGACATTTAAGACTGAACAGAAGGTATCTTTTGAGTTTTAAATTATAGATATTGTGCCTCATGAACATACCCACCAGCCTGACCTACCCTTGACTTAGCCTGAATCCCCAAGTCAATGGTAGATAAAAGCTCTTGGTTGCCCTCAAAGTGCCAAATCTAGCCCAGACAAATGAACAGAAAGCAGAACTAAAGTCCAGTTTCATCCATTACATTTAGTTAAACAGAGAATTTCACTTGCCTTATTTCTTTTAAAGTGTTTCTGGAACTCAGACTAGAACTGAATAAAAATCATTTTCTGGCTACTAGTTCAGAATAACATCTTTGCTACAACCTGCTGACACTGAGGCAGACTTTAACTAGTCTGAACAGCAGCATCACTCTTTCCAATACCTATCACTGTTTGCCCCATGACTTGCCCACTTGTTCAGCAGAACAGATTCGTTTCTGTGCTCTACCACCATGTCTTGACATGTGCTGCAGGCCCTTGTAGAAGTCTCTCCACCCACAGACTTGTACGACCACTTACACTGAGCTCTGAATAGAATAAATAGACTCTGTCAAACAAGCCATAGACACCTGTGGATTTGTTTCCTGGTCTCTTCTGGAAAAAAAACCAATATGTCATTGTTCCCAGAAGTGCTCTCCAGGTGCACAGTGAGCATAACTTTCCATTCCCAGCAGCTTTCTCTGAGCAGATATGCATGTATATATCTGTGTAGATAAACCTTTGTAAATCCATGTGCGAGAACTTAAACCATCTTTGCTGAGCTTCTGCTCTCCCCTTGCAAGTGCTTACCTGAACCTGCCAACCTAACACATTTTGGCTGTATCTGTGCTAGTAAATCAAATATGCCAGAGGCTCAGTAAGTGGCTGACACCCATGTTCATGCAGCTAAGCTCTCCTGCCTCTAAGGAAAGTGGCTGCTTCTTATAGGGCGCTTATGGAGCATCATTCCAAGACCTGTGCTAAATCCAGAGCTCCCAGGAGTTTTTGATAGTCAGTGCTACCAGCCCTGCTACTAGTGCAGGTTATCCCAAACCAGTGCTTCAACCCATGTCCCAGTCCTGTGCAGATCTGGTCTCCAGGTTGCTATATGTCACTATGATTTTTTCTTATTATTACCATGGCAATGCAGCTGTACTTCAGTGATATGCTTGGAATTAATGACATGCAGTGGGGTTGTGGGGTTGATTTTTTTTTTTTTTTGAAGAATAGAACTAAAAAATTTTCAAACATTAAAAAAAAAAATCACATTTGTTCTTTTTCTCTTTGAACAGGGGCATGCAGAGGGACAAAGCACTCTACCTTACCTGAAAATCTGAAACACCTCTCCTTTCCACTGAGGAATGCAGGGAAGTCTTTTCATCATGGATTGCTTTATGCAGTCAAGGCAGTTCTGCATTTTATTAGAAAATACAAGTTGCTAAGCACTTAGGACTATTTGAGCTTGTGGGTCACCCACTCTGGAAAAAATAGTCTTGCTTCTTTCCCTTTTTTTTTTTTTTTCCCCATCATTTTTTCTCTTTCTTTCTCCTTTCCACCCCTTCCCTGAGATCCTTTAACGGACATTGCTTTTCTTCTTCCCTGAAGGAAACTTGGACCATTCAGATTTTATGTTGGTTTTTGCTGTGAAGTGCTGCGGTAGTAACTGCCTTAGCAACTGTAGATGTCTCGGATAAAAGTCCTGGATTTTCCATTGGTTTTTCATAATGGGTGTTTATATGAAACTACTAAAGACTTTTTAAATGGCTTGATGTAGCAGTCATAGCAAGTTTGTAAATAGCATCTATGTTACACTCTCCTAGAGTATAAAATGTGAATGTTTTTGTAGCTAATTGTAATTGAAACTGGCTCATTCCAGTTTATTGATTTCACAATAAGGGTAAAATTGGCAAACATTCATATTTTTACTTCATTTTTAAACAACTGACTGATAGTCTATATTTTCAAAGTATTTGGAGAAAAAAGTAAAGTAGTCCCAAATTATATTAATTAAAAATATTGGCTCTGTCTCATGAAATAAATACAAAAAGCTTAGGAGAAAAAAACTAATGTTGATAAAGAGCAAACACATTTATTTTGTACTGCCTAAAAAATGCTTTTTTTTTTAAAGAAAATCACTTTATGTGTACTGGTTAGTAAACGTCATTTAAGTCTTTTTATGTATAAAACTGCCAAATGCTTACCTGATATTTTATTAGATGCAGAAACAGATTGGAGACAGCTAAATTATAACCTCTACATATGGCTATGTATTATTGTTTCTTCATACTGTGTCTGTATTTAATCTTTTTTATGGAACCTGTTGCGCCTATTTATGAAATAATAAATATAGGTGTTTGTAAGTAAATTTGTTAGCATTTTAAAGAGGTTTCTTTGACGCTTTAACTTTTGCTGGCACAAATTGTTCACAACTGATGTGAATACTTTATTTAGTTTTTACAGTGACAAATATAACAACAAACCTGCTTTATTGGCAGAAAATGAAGGTAACCAAGAACTATTTCTCTATTTCTTTGGTTGTTAAGGAAAAGAAAAAAATAAAAGGTATTTTAAGTAATTCCCTTTTTAAAGCATTGGAGCAGGAAGTTGCCCAAAACTAAGACTTGAACCAACAAAACTAACTGAATAAAACTGCATAACACTGCTTCTTGAAACTTCATCATGTTTTGTTAATTTGTCAAGTGGAATAAACATATTACCAAAAGAAATACTACCAAATATGCTTCAGCCATTTTATTATATATGCAAATGTCCTACAGAATTTTAGGGAGTATATCAGAAATAAATCCTAAAATGTAAGGTAAGTTCAACAGCCACAGGGAAAGGAATAAAAATATCCAAAAGAAGGTACTTTGTCAATGTTTGGGATAAGAGATAGCTCTGAAAGTACATTTCCAGATGACTTTGTCCCAGATGCCTGTCCCATGAATGGACAGTACCACTGATTTGTATTTTCTGTGTGAAATAAAGGAAGCAATTCGGATAGAATACACATTTGGCAATGCCATTGATTTTCTTTATAAAACAAAACAGAAACAAAGGCATGCTTGCTTCTGAATGATTTCAGGCAATGTACAATCAGAATCACTTGGCATGTAATAACTAATAAATAATGCAGATCAGATGTGATTACTCAAATGACTGTAGCTGAGAGCTCTAATTTTCCTGTCTTGAAACTGTATGAGAACTCGTGATTAAATTCACAGTTTATTGTTTGTCTGTTTAGTACTTTAGAAATATACCAGCACTACTAATTACCCAATGTCTTCTATTTATTATATTATAGTAAACTACATTTTCCACTGATATTAATTCTAAAGAGAAAGAGATAATTACTGGGAATGAGAAAAATCATCTTTGATTTTGACAGGCAGTTTTCCTTTTTCTTTTATGGAAAAGAACTGTGTTATCTTCATTTCTTTTAGAGCAGGTGTGCAGTCACATAAAGTTGTTAATTTCGGTATCCAAGCAGAGTTCAAAATACAAGAAAACTTTAATGTAAATAAAAAAAATACATCATGAATAAAATACTTATTCTGTATGAACCTCTGGCTGGTTTGTGTCTCTGAGTCTGTAAACGTGGGAACCTGCGGTGTGTTTGCTGTGCAGCACTTCACCCATCCAGTGCTCTGAGTGTGGTTCTGTGTCCAGGCTCTGCTCAGATGAGACAACTGTGCTGGAAGAACAGCAGTTCTTGGCCATGGGTATACTGAAACCATTTTTTCTTTTCCAAAAGAAAGATCCAACTTCAATCCATAAATGTCAATTCTTCATGTCTGACCTTGGGAAAAAAAAATGGTTGCCAGCCATGAACAGCCTGCTGTTTTCAGCTGTGTATTGACAGATATAAATTGCCAATAGATGGTTGGGATCCTTCTGTAAGCAGGTGAAGTTCCACTGGAGTTGGTGAAGATGTGTCCCATCCATTTGCTGCAGCACCGTGCCTTAGGCACCACGGTAACACAGACACCCCAGTCACTGCTTGTAAGTCACCATCTGTCCCAGCCACAATAATGAGAAAGCACAGAGGAACTAAACAACCTGCGCATGCAAGCAACACAGTAACAGCAAGATATGATAAAAACATCTGTTAGAGTGATAAAAACCAAAGGAAATAGTCTGCCATTCATTGAAAAAATATATATTTTTAAATTATTTTTAAAACATGGTGGACAAAATGCAAAGTTGGCAATGTATGCACTCTGCAAGTTGTAAATCCCATGTGCTTGCACAAGGTAAGCAGAGGTTTTAAAAAGGAAGAGCTCTTTGATTTTACTGCTGCTCTCAGTGTGCCATATTCTGGTGACAGGAGATATCCTGGTCTCTATATCCCCAGACTCACACGTGTTCCAGCAGAAATCTCACCCAGCTGCTGCCTGTGACCAAAGAAGCCAAATTCCAATTCAAATGGGCCTGCCATAGGATTTTCCCTCACACTAATGCACAGGCAGTAAGTAAGTAATGTATTCATAGAGGGCCCCAGCCATTCACAGGGAAATGTAATGTATTCATGCCCACTTCTCTCCCTCTCACCAAATACCAGCTCCTGATTCCAGTGGTGTCTCTGCCAAATATTCCCTGTGAGGCTCCTCTGTAAACAGGAAACCCAACAAAAAAAAAAAAAGAGCTCATTACTGGGAGGTAAAACACGCTCTTACCACCTTCCTTAGCCTTTTGAGACATCATCCCACCCTGAACTACCATCTCCAAGTCTGTGTCTGCCTGTTTCTTTCCCTGTAAACATGGCAGATCCACAGAGATATCTTTCTGTGCTCTGGGAAAATGGAGTGGGTAAAAATCTGTATTTTGCACATACTGTGAGAAGCAGCTAAAGAGCTGCTATGTAGCCCATAGAGGAGTTACTCCCCTGGACTCCCACTGATAGGTAGGTATAGAGGCAGATATAGTTACAGATAGAGGTATAGATATAGTCAAAAAGACTAGATAGATAGACAGGCAGGCAGACAGATAAACAATTGTCATTACCCTGTTAGTTATCTTTTCAAGCCCTTTTGCATTGAAATAAAATATTATTTTGTGGGTGTAGCAGCGTGCTGGCAGTGCTGCATGAGGTGTTGAGCACCTGGGAGAACAGGAGGTGCTTTGTGTCAGGTCTCACAGACACCATTTGCTTTCCTCTGCAAACCCATGTATTTTGTTATTACCCAGCAGCACATTAAATCACATCTCAAATGTAGCTCTTACTTCACCAACAAGAGGACAAGTGAGAACAATGACTTGTAGCATTTCTGAGTCTGTCACAGTTACTGCCTAATTAGAGAAACCCACTAGCAAATGTGCATCTGCATGGATCCTGTGACTGTCATCATTTCACATTCTATTAAGGACTTGCTGTGATAGACACTTTACAAAGAAATTTTGTTCAGGCTAATACCAAGCTGGCAATCATGTAATCGGCCTGAAAATAAAATGAGAGAGGGGAAAAAAAAAAAAAAAAAAAAAAAAAAAAAAAGAGATAGAGAGGAAGAGGAAAAGAAAAGGAAGCCTACCTATTTGGAAAACAATCTGTGTGCAAAAATTCACAGTATAGTGCAGAGAAGATCCTTACCCTCTGACAATTGTGTGTTTACAACAAGCCTGAGTATAATTGCTCTGATGGGCTGTCAAGGAAAAGATTAATTTGGCAAAGATTAGTATTGACTTGCTGTTTATTAAGGCTTTTAAACAGCTGTATCTGGCAACATTCCTATAAGTGCTTGTCATGTCTGAAAATCAGGCTCACACCCGGGTGCTTGCCAGCTGTTGCTAAACAATCTTACCACTTAGAGTATCTTTCTCCAGGCCAAACAGTAAGAGCAAAGTATTGCCAAATCAGTCTCTTTCATCCTGTCACTTTTCAGGGGATCTGAGAGCTCAGCTATCAGTTGATGGCTGAAGGGCTGAGCTGATAGCAGCTGCCAGGAGAGGCAGAGTCAGAGAGGTATTACACCATGCCTAGGGGAGGGGTGCTGCTCTTAGTCACCTCACCGACATGGAAAAGCACAGCTTGCAACTGGAGTTATGCAAGGGGGCTTTAAACCCCTTAACGTCTGGGATCCAAACTGGGCAGGAGGCAGAACTCCAGAGCACGTGGTTCATCCCCTCCGGCTCTGATGGATAAAGCCAACAGGATAGGAGGGCACAGTAGCCACCATTAATCTCTATAAAATGAAGCATTTTATAAAGATTACATTTTACATTTTCATCTATGACTTTTTTACCCAGACTGCTGATAAACAAAAGTCATAAAAGCCATGCACACAAAATACCCTGGGTCAGTGGAAACCTGTAAAAGGAAAGATGTCAGCTGTTATTTTTGTTACATTACTTAAAACATTTCAGCTGGCATTGTAAGCTTTAGTTGCAAGCTCAGAAACAAATAATACCAGTGGAAAGAAGGATAAACGGCTGCAGCTAAATGCCAATACAAATAGCCATGTGTTACAATTAAAGTTGATTTGGCCTTTCAAATAGAAGTCTGATTTTCTGGGATTAATCTCGACCTTTTCAAGTTGCATCAGGCTGAAATAAGTTGTCAGAACAGATGTGAATTTTGTTTGCAGAGAACAATTGTAATCCAGTAACCCTTAGAACATCAGCATTTTCCAGACTGCTGGCCAGCTGAGCAGTGAGGATGGGGACGGCAGACACTAAGCGCACACAGCAGGCAGAGCCAGAGAACTGAGCCATGTCCAGAGGCTGGATCTTTGGTTCAAGCTCAAACCAAAATACTTTTCCTTTTAACTGTGAATTTACCAAACAGCAGGGTATACATATAACTGCCTGGGGGAAAACAAAAGTTAGATCAAGGATGGATACCTTTGTTACCTTTATAAACTGTGTTCTTTAGCTAAATGAAACATACAAGTAGGTGATCTTCCACGCATCACTTTTTCACAGAAGGCTGGGCACACAATTTGCAATGCAGAAGTCTCTGAAGGCTCCAAGAATCACACATTTCAGATGCTGCTCTAAACTGCTTTCTAAGAAGTTCTGCCTTACAATCTGCCTGGCTCCAATACTTAAAAAAAAAAAAATAAAACAGGAAGACGAAGAAAACCTCTAGTGAACATTCAGGTTTCTCATACTTTGATACATGGAGTCAAAAATTTCCCAGATTTATGCACAGCATATATGCTGACCTTGGTGCTCCCATAGTGCCAAGTTACAGTGGAAAGTAAAAAAAGTCCAAAACCTTTCCAATATGGGCTGGGGGTGGGGGCACACAGGGTGATAGCACAATACCCGTAGCAGCAGAAGCCCTCTGCAGACACAAAGCCTACAGGCTGCTTTTGTAATTCCAACTTTCTTCACAAAGAAACACCTGGATCCATGTTTGTGCCATCAATACAGTCATATTGTTAAATACTGAAGATGCAAGAAAGACTTTTCCTGCTGTCTGTAGCACTGCTTAGATGGCAACACGAAGATCCAAAGTTCATTCAAAAACATGTCACCACTTGAATAAATAACGCTGATGCCCTAATTAGCAGAGGAAGCCTTCATGTTTTGCTCAGAGTTCAAAATAATGAGCTGAGCCTCTCCTCTCCTCTGGCATATAAGCATGTGCTACATGGTTTTGTTAAAGAGATGAATATGAAAGGAGGTAAGTGATGTGCCCAAGGACAGAGAGTAATTTAGAGGAAAGGTAGCTGAGATCTGAGAGTTTTGGAAAGCAGTCTTCTGCTTTAGTCATAACTAAAGTTCAAAATCTGTGAAGTGGTGTTCAGATCCGTGGGGGTAGCTTTAACTTAAGTGAGATTTTACAAATAATAAAGAGGGGGAAGTTGCCAGGCTTTATTTGTTTTCAGTAGTTTTCCACTTTTAAGTCATATGTGGACACCTGAGTGGTATTTTCAAACTTAACTCCTCTAAATTAATTTTAAAATATTAAAATAAAAAGAGAGAGATGCCTAAGTAATCTCTGGTCCTAGATTCCTGGAATCTTTGATTAAAATATCAAAGTTTGTGAGACTGGAATTTCGACTATATCGTTCATATCCCTGAAACTGATTTATTTCTCTGGGGGTTTTTTTGTTTTTTTGTTTTTTAAGAATTTCTGCCTAGAAGTCAATGAAGCTTTTTACCTACCTTTCTACATCAGACCTAACAAAGCACAGTACATAAACATATATCTGCCACCAAGAAGACTGATTAGACTCACCAGGAGAGAGGCATGGCAGCTGAATGGGGCTGTCCTGCATCTGCATCCACAGCAGAAGCTGCCCTCTGCCAGCAGGCTGGAAGCAGCCACAGCAAACTCCTGGCAGGGAGGGTCGTGCCTCTGCAGTGCATGGCTGAGGGAATTTCAAGGCTGAGTATTTCTCAACTCTCAAGAGAGAATTTTTTGAGGACAATTTGAACAAAAGTCAGAAACAGGCTATCCTATCTTCTCGTGCTGTTGTCACCTTCACACTAAAGAACATGACTCTAGAAGTGGGAACCTTTCCAGAAGTGATCCCAGTACAAGGAGTACTGTGAATCCAGAGGAGGCCATCATGATGGTCAGGAACTGGAAGACAGGGCTGAGGTGGAGGGCTGAGAATGCCAAATCTGGTTTGTCTCGAGGAGAGGAATTCCTTCTACAGTCTGTAACTGCACAGTGGATCTTTATAGAGAAAACAAAGCCCAAATCTTTCTGGAGGCATACATGAAGGGCATGAGACAACAGACACAAGCTGAAATAAGAAAAGTCCTGATTGCATATTATGGTAAAAAAATCACTGGGAGAAGGTTGAAAACACTGAAACGGGAGCCCAAAGAGACTGTGGGATTTCTATACTTGAAAATACTCAGTCAATAGGATAGCATGAAGAGCCCTTTCTAAGTTGTACCAGCTTTGCCTTTGGGCATAGGATAGACCAGAAAACCTGCAGAGATTCCTTCCAATCTAGTCTGTGATTCAGTTTCACACAAAATCCCCTATACACAGGGTAGAAAGAACGCCCAGCAGAACATGGTTGTTTGGCCTCAAATTGTGGAAGGGAGTGAGAGTTGGTTGTTTCCTATTATACATCTCATGCTACAGTAAAATGTGCTATTTTAAACTGAGGTTTTGCAGTCTGGTTTTACATGTACAGAAAAAAACAAAAGTGGACATCATTTGTATCTGAGTTTCCTGTAGAGGTTTATTTAAGGGGGAAAAAAAACCTCCCAAGCAAATCATAAATACTAATCCAATAATCACTTTTCTGAAATTAATTTAGTTTGCATTATTAGGAGCACAACTTATTGGTGAAGACCAGAAGGACTGTATTGATTTTGCCAAAGCAAAACTAACTGGTTAAACCTTGGATTCTGTGGAGCAAGGCCGCCAATAAATGAAGGAAAAGATAGAGTTTTCCTTTTTTATATTTTTTGAACATATAACATTCAGAACAAGTCTCTGTGGGCTTCAAAATGTGACTTTACATTTTAATGCTTTTCCTCCAACAGATGGTTTAGATAAAAACCTATTAGTTTCATTTGTGCAAATAGTTTCATACAAAAATGTCTATTTTTAACATTTTTGCCTCAAGGCTTAGATATAACTTTTTTTTAGAAGTGAAGACATTTTCACCAGTGTCTAATATTTTAACCATCATCTTTCTTACCATTACATAAGATTCATATCAGAAAGTGGTTGATGAGTTCTCTAAAATAATTTATGTCCAAAAAAGTGTATTAAAATTACTTCACAATTTGATTTATGCATCTGTTCATACAACCTTTATGAGTTTGTGATTTTCCATGAGCTTAGTTATGATTATTTCAATCTCTGCAAAAGTAGTGTATATGTTCTGTCAAACATAATGATGCAAACCCTTAATCTTCCCTTTTTTTTTTTTTTTTTTTTTTTTTGCCTTGATGTCATTACTTTGGAGAATACATTCAGTGTGTGAAAACTGGAAGGGCTTCACTATTGGAAACTTTAATTGCCATTACACACAAAATCCTCTCCTGTTTCTGGGGATAGGAAATTACCCCTAGCATTGAAATTAATGTGGCTTTGCTTTATGCTTGCTGGGGGGAGGTTAGAAGGGCATACCTGGACAATTTTAAATGTGTGAGGTCTCCCTATATCATCCAAAGAAATCTTTTGGGACTGAATGAAGCAGAACATGGTAAACACCAGAACCTCTTCACAGTCATCATGGTTGGTCCAGACCAGACACTCCGTGCTGTTTTCTCTCATTTCAGCAGGGGTCTCCACGTGCTCAGGGGTGTCCAGCCCATTGGTCCTGCAGAACAATAGAATCTAACAGTAACACCTGATAGAGGCATGCTCTTAGGAACCTGATCATGCTAGCCTCCTTCTTCAGCCTGAGGAGAAGGATCATTACCTTCATGGGCAGTATTATGTAGAAAAAAATCCTCTCTCCTTTGCCTAATTCTCTAAAACACTTGGAGATCTTAAATACCTATGTCTGCACTGGGAAATAATTTTGCTGAGTAGGAGTTGATCAGCTGGTTGAAGAAATGTAGGAGACCAAAGCTCTGACAGCTCCTCTGCATGAAGTCCAGGCGTTTCACATAGGACTCAATTTGCTGTCTTCCCCTGCACTGCACCTCATCACCTGTAACTCAGCAATCCACACACCAGCAATTAGGTGGGTGAACTCACATTTAGACCCTGACAGGTACTTATTTAGAAGCTAAATACCCTAACTGTTAACACAGAGATTTAAAACAAACAAATAAACCTTATCTGTGTTTTCCTGGATTGGGGACTTCAGGCACTGTGCCAGAAAAAAATGTTGACAAGTAGCTGAGAGAAGATGAAGGTAAGGGAGTCAAAAGCAATAAAAAAGGGGTAAAGGAAAGGAAATAAAATCCCCATCTGTCTTCAAGATGTGGGTTGGTGTAGTATCACATTCTGTTGGACTTTCAGAGAACCTGACCATATGTAAATAGAAACCACTCAGAAGAACAAAACTCTCTATGCAATAATGGGATTTCCAGTCATGAGTATATTGCTTGCAGGGTTTACACCGCAGGGGCAATACATTGACAGGCTGTGACTTCATATATACATCACTGTATTATTATAGCTCTTTGGATGTTCAGGAGGTTGTAATTAGTGAGCATCAGGGTGTGTAAGACCCCTGCATGGTGCTGCCAAGGCTAATCCATGTCAGTGCCTACAGGCAATGGTAGAAAATAAAACATTTCAATGAACAGCACCAGGAAAATGTAAGCCAGGTCAAGACAGCCACAGGCCCCTGTGATATGAAACAAAAGCAAATGAAATAATCCATTGGTCAAAAATAGCTGCTGGTCCAAGACTTATTTTATGGTGTGCCTCCCGAATCAAGATAAAAGGCCAGATAGGAAAATGGCAAATGGGAATGTTGTGGTGTTTATTTCCTCACAGAATAATCCAAACAGATGTAAGAACATCATTTATACTGATGGCTGGATGAGACATCTCCACCCCACAGAGATTTTTACAGTAAATAGTAACTGTTCCATCTGATGGGACTGTGAGATGTGGATCCATTTGCCAAAGTCAAAAGTTAGTGAACTCCTTTTGTCATTGATGACCCACATCTTTCCATTTGATAGCAGGTAAATGTTTCAGGTTTTTATTTCCTTTTGGGTCAGTCTCTGCCTTTCTTGGCATCCCTGCTCCACCATAATGCGTTGGCCCAAATGCTTTCCCTCCCAGACATTGGCCCCAGGAGTACAGCCGACACTTAGACTGTAGGAGGTATCTCCCACAGGCTGGTAAGGAGTCTAATAAAATAATAAAATAAATGCATTTTGGGGGATTTCCACAGGCAAAATGCTGCATAAGCACACCAACGCAGCAGCAGGTGGGTGGGCAAAGCTACTGGGTTATATCTTCATTTATCATTCTCCTCCAGCATTTTTCTGATCTTATGTCCACTCACCTCTCTGTGCTCTGAAGTCAATTGGGTCATCAGCCTTTGAAGTTGTGTTATCAGCCATTGCCAACTATTTCAGTCACACCTGAAAAAAATAACTATTGTGTACCATGTAAAACTGAGGTGGACTAAGAACCATCCCCATGGCTGGTATTTTATTGGAATTGTATTCCAATTATATGGAAGATTTTCAGCACATGCCTTTGGGTGAACAGACCTTCCTTTCCTCCCTGTGCTCTAAAGGAACTCTCATCACAGCAGCAAATAATCATTACAGTGATTCTGTCATGATGAATGTTTATACCAGGGAAAGACATTCTAAAAGAATAATGTGTATCCAGTTAGATCCAAACTAGATCCATCCAAACCATGATCTATAAACCCTCAAAAGATCTATGAGTTGAATTACAATGCACCATTCATGAATAAGTTGCATATCCAGAAACAGCCAGTTTGTCCATATTTGCAAACAGAAAAAAAATGTAACTCGTCTTACTATGAACAATCTGTTGAAACTGATTTGCCTGCATTTATTACATTCCAAATGGTTCCTCTTATCTTGTTTGGGAAAAGAAATTGATCTTGAGATTTTCATGCCCTTTCCAAAATGAATCAGAAGGTATTCTCTTGAGAGACACATGCAAGTCAAGAAGCCTAAGAAGGTAAGTAAGTACCTTCCTCAAATAAGACCTCATTCTCTATCATCAAAATTAAGGGGAGTTTTGCCATTGTTTTGAATACAACTGAATAAAAAAGTAGAAAACCAGTACAGCCTGCAGAAATAGACGAGTGAAACCAAGCACTGAATGGTGTTGAATGAACGCCCTAATTCCACAGTATGCCGTTTTTCAAAAGGGTAACAGATAAAATAGGCAAAGGCACAGAAGCAAACACTTAAAATAAGTGAAACTGTGTTTCAAGAGAGAGACAAAATTCCCTATTGTCCTCAGAACAGAGTCTTCCTTCCTTGTCCTAAGACAGGCCAGAGATTTAATTTGCCTCACACAAAGGAAGAGCTCCCAAAGGAATAAGCATCCAATTTGCAATATGACATATAAATGCTCCACCTGCTTTGGGCCATGCAGAGAACCTTCCCCTTTCCAGAGGACACTGCTGCAGCAAAATCTCCATGGGCATTTAAAAAATTACAGCCCATGATGATTTCTGGATATCAGCAAGTTTGGCCTGAACAGTGATAAAAAAACTCAGGTAAAAAAAAATCTGTATTACACATCAGCACATCTTTGGGATTTAAAAGGTATAGCAGCACTGCCAAATAACTTATTTCACCAGTTCAGTCTGGGACCCAGATATTTGTGTTTCTTAAGTGGTTAAGTTTCTCCTTAACCCTCTCACTTGAGGGTTCTTTCTTGGAATCATAGAATCTTTGAATAGTTTGCATTTTAAATGTCATCTGGTTCAACTCCCCTGCAATGGGCGGGGGCAATTTTTCTAGATCAGGCTGCTCCAGGCCCCATACTGACCTAATCCTTTCTCAGGGCCCCACCAAACCTGACCTTGAATGTTTCCAGGAATGGGATATCCAACAAATTCCTCATCCATCAAACAGTCCATCCATCAAATCCATGTGTCTCCAATTTAGAGAGAAGGGTGTTGTGGGGGGACTCTGCCAAAGGCCTTACAGAAGTCCAGGTAGATGACATCTGTAGGCCTTCCCTCCATTATAGAAGGCCACTAGGTTGGTCACGCAGGACATGTCCTTGCTGAAGCCCAGAAGTTTCTCTTCACTCCAGGCCTAAGTATGTATGGTTTTAAGCCCATTTCCCTACAGAAACCCCTTAGTTTTGTCATTGAGGATCAGCAACACTGCACCAGCCCCAGCACTATCCGCACAGTGACCATCACCCCTAAGGAGCCTGTTCCCATTCCCACACACAGCCTGTCTTTCCTGCTGTACATTCCAACAGGCTACAAAATCCTCATCCCTTCATGCTCTGGGACAGGATGGGAGCACTGGTGTCCCTGGCACTAGGGCTGTGAGATACAGATGGAGGGCAGTGGGAGGGGGCTGGACTGGGTGGGAAGGGACCAGACCACACCAAACTTAGGTCCAGGGTGGCTCCTTGTGCTGTGTGCTGCAGCACAGGTAAATAGACACATCCATCCCTTGCACCCTTCCTGTGCCCCACACAGGGACTCACTGGGCCTCAGTGGCCCAGCAAACACACTGGCCAGCACCATGAGCAAGGCATCAGCCCCACAGCAGTGCTGGGCTTTGCACACCACGCAGAAAAAAGACTGCTAAAATTATTCTCGCTCACGCAGCTATGCTTAGGTCCCTGACTCTTCTGGAGTTGTGTGTACATGTGAGGGGAAAGGAGTTTCAATTTTGAGTTTGCAAGCTATCTCTCTGAGATAGTAAAAATAATTTTGTAAATGTTTAATGTTGGTTGTGCCAAACATAGCGTGCAAACTGAAGGAAAGTCCAGATGGAATAAAATAAAACAGCTAATGGGAGAACGTAATATACAATAGCAAGGCTAAGTATTTGATAGTTTCTTTCTACTAAGTATTATTACCAGAAGCACTATATTCAGCCATGTGAATTATTATCCCAAGTCATGCTTCATCTTTATAATATGAAAAAGGCCATGTCTGAAAACTCTGATCAACATAAATTACGCAGTTAATAAGTAATTTCAAATTTATGTTTTGTTTCAGTTTGTGATTCATGGCTGTAGTGATATCTCAATCCCAAAGCACTGAAGTCTGCTATATGCCAACAAGAAATGCACCAGTTCTGGAAGCAGCAAACAGAGCTAGGTGGGCAGGGTGCACAGCCAGATCTGGAGCTGACTGGGAGGTGAAGGGGTTTGCTACTAAGTGAGATTCCAGTCATTATCTATAGATGTTTGAATAAAAGCAGGAGAGTTCTTTGCGGACAGAGAAAGTTATCTCCCTGGACAGGTATGGATGGAATGGTCTGAGAAGATGAGCACTTGTGAGCAGTGACTGTCACTCACTTTGGGGGTAAACCCAGCGGTGTAGTTGTTGCTTGCAGTTGAGTGCCATAGAACATACAATCCTGAGTGATGTTCTCCAGATGGTGGGGCTCTTTTCAGCCTCTATACCTAGGTTAGGTGGCATCACCACAGGTCTTTTCTATCTCCAAAGCCTAAGAGCAGTCTTTTCCAATACTGAATGAGACAGAGAAGCAGCTGCACAGAGTGTCCCACTGTCACAGAGCAACACATTACCATAATAGCAGCCAGATGGCCAGGCTCTGCCTTTATTACTGGAATTACCATTCATATCACAGGAGTGCTGAGACTTCCCAGCCAAAATTGGCACTTGACAGACACATGATAAAATGCATCCTTCACCTACAGAGGTTCCCATCTAAAACATCAGGACAGATAAAAAGGAATAAAGGAGCAGGTGCACAGGGAAGTTAATGGTTGACCAGTGGGTCTAAGCAGAGCAGTGGCAGACCCAGACAGCTGGCAGGTGCTGTGCTGCCACTTCTGGCCACACTGACCACCCCGCACCTGCAGGGGCTCACAGCTTCCCAGCCTGCTTGAGACCTTCACAGGCCCCAGTGCAAAAGCTCCCAATCACTTCCTAGGTATGTGCTGGGATTACTCCTGCTGTGCCATGGTAAACACTAGTGTGGCAATACCAGAGGGCAAAATGAAGTTTCAACATGTTAAAGATAGATGTTCCTGGAAACCACCCTATCCTGGCCACCCCTGGATTAAAAATGATGACAAATAAGTTTTTCCAACATCTCCTTGCTGTGTTACTGATACAAACCGATAGATTTTATCTTTGTCCACTCCCATTAGGGGAAAAATATCACAAGGGTGGTTAGTAAGAATTCAGAGAAAGATCCACCATCAGACAGTACATGTGCACTGGCTTTGTCTACTGTAAACCCACAAGGAATCACATGTCTTTTTGTTTTTAATTTTGCTGAGATCAGAAAAATCAGTTTAACAGAAGCAATAAAAACTTACCCACAAAGGTAAAAAAGCCCTGGGGTGAAAGATAACCATACTGGGGATTATCAAGGTAGGTCACATTTTTCTCTCAAGTTGAGTAAACACCTCAAACTGATAAAATCTTGCAGCCACACTTCATTTGATATGAGAAAGCATCTGTGGGAGGGAAACATCCATTCATTATCACTCAAGAGTTTAATTGTAGGGTTCTTATCACCCAGTGGTGTTTTCACTTACCAAAGGCACTTCTGTATGTCCAACTTCAAGGAGAGAGAATATTGCAGTGATGGGTGACTTGTTTCAAAATGGAAGATAGTTCCAAATAACCTGGCTTTCTTCTGAGAAAAGGGAAAGGAGCAAAGTTTGGGCAGTGGTGTCTCCCATGGGAGTTAAATTGTTACCTTGGAGAATAACAGATTGTTTTCAAAGACCATCCAGCTCCAATGAGTTCACTGTCTAGCAGTCACTGGACCCAGTGTGATTCCTTTTTCCCCAGAGAGGAAGACTTACCCTTTTGTCTTACTTTAAAATAAATAAGTGAACCAAAACAATTTCCTATTTTTTTAAAAAGAAGTAACACTGAGCTCAGAAACAAAGAGGAATTCAAGGTGAGGCAAAAAGCAGTAGGAATACAGAAAATAAAAATGAAAGGGGAACAAATTGATATGAGAGGTGATGTTATTAGAGAGATTTTGTCCATGTTTTCTTGCAGTGATGGCCCTCAATGCTTGTCACCTCTCCCTTCATGCTCTGCTCCCAGACTCAGCTCTGTGCTTCCAGTTCTAGTTTCCACTCAAAGCCTCCAACATCAGAAAATTAAAAAAAAGGTCACCAAATTCTTTTCAAATCGCTTTTCCTACTTTCCCATGAAAAAAAGAAATAATCATTGCAGGGCCAAAATAGTCCTCTCAGTGTGAGTTTAATTAATTGAAGCAAGATAGTCCCCAGGAATCAAGTCATAATGTCCATCAAAAACACGGTAGTGAGTAACCCCATAGCTATAGATGAAGGATTTTTTTCATTACTGTTTCAATCTCAACCCTTCAGAAATCCTTTTTGTATTTCAGCCATGACTCAGCTGATTTAGGTACTTTAATTCCTCCTTTCTTCCTTCTTGCTTTCCATATTGTTCTGTATCCTCTAACAATACGGACATGAAATTCATGCTGTGAAAGATGAGAGGTAATCTCTGATAGCTACTTGAAAGCTCGAGTTCAAAATAATCTTGTGACACAAAGGGCTGCCTTTCCTTGTTCTGTAGATTTACACTCAACACTGGTCACATGCCAAGGAGTTTACCAAGATGTTTATTTCCCCACATATGGCCATCTCAGCATGCCAGTCTATTGAACTGCACTCAGGAGTAGCCATCCACTGCAATTACACGACATATTACATTAAAAAAAAAAAAAAAAGCAAACACATTATGATGATATCTGAGGATTTCTTCTCCCTAATGCTCTAAGAAGCTTAAGTTCCCAAAACTGTTTGTTTATCCAAAGCCTTGTTATCACAGACACTGAGCACTGAGATTGAGGTGGTTCAATCTCTTTTTTTTTTCTTTTTCTTTTTTTTTTTTTTTTTCTTTTTTAGCTGGTAACCCCTAGATTTGGCTGTGGTCAAGGCAGAAAACCAGAAAGTTTTGAATGTTCAGCTCCTTTTAGCTTTTCTCTGGTGCTTTTCCTGTGCTCAGAGTCCTGTTGTTCCTGTTTGGTCCCAGAGGTGCTTATTTTGCTGCCCTGCAGGAAGGCACTGCCTCTGGCTCTCACCTCCCTTTCAGCCCCTGCCACAGACAGCGAGTTGGGCACTGTACATTCAAGCTGGTCTCGGGAGCTCTTCCTCCTCCTTCCTTCCCAGGATTAGTCCACACCCAAGTTTGCTCTGCTGATCATTTTTTTAAGCTGCCCTGACTGGAGAAATTACTGCAAATCCTTTAGAATTTGAACCTGAGGAAGAAACTCTCTAAAATCTACTGAGCACCCACTGTACTCAACACTTTCTTGTTGAGGTACTGCCTTTCTTTTTCTCTTTTCTCTGTCCTTTGAGTAAAGCAGTATTAAGTGTCTTGCATATACTGACACTGGCTCTACCATAGAGCCCCATGACTGCAGCTGTGCCCCCTCCCCTCCCAGGCCTTGCTTCTGCCAACCAAAATTATTTGCTGCTGGAACTAAAAGAGTTAATTATCCTTTAGGAAAGAGCAAAGCCTTCATTCAACTAGTGCCCCTGACCCCAGTGGTACTTTTGAGCTCACAATTAATCTAAGTTCCCCAAATTAGGATTTTCAGATTTTGTGCTCCCCTACTTCTTCACATTTACTTTGTCTGTAAACTAAATCAGCATCACTCAAAAGGCTTTGTCACAATTCATGTGATTCTGTGTCATTTCAGATCTTTACTAAATCCAAGCAGTTTTAGTAATATTGTGCTATATTTCCATCATTCATATTCAAATATAATTGATTTATGTTTCCTATAGCTGTTGACCACACAAAAACAGTACAGCATATCAAGATACTGCTGGAAAAAGAGCAGACAGAAGAGTTTTTATATGTCTTCTGCAGCCAAGGCATTGCTTCTGTAAGAAATGTAATTTTCACTTATTTCAAGTTTTTATTTTTTTCCTATGCAGATTTTGTAAGTTTGCATTTTATTTCCTGGTTTGGATTTTTTAAAATTTAAAAAGAAAAAGTGGAATTATTTGATTTGAGAAAATTATTGATTCTTTGGACATGAACTCCTAAGTTAAGGGGCATTTTTATGGTGCCCATACTTTCCTTACCTCATCAAAACACTACCGTTGAAAAACAGAAAACACTTTCTTCCAAGTTCTGGGTTTTTTATGCATGGTCTGACATTTTCAGTCATAAACCCAGAATTTAAACTTAGAATGTATTTTTCAGAGTGGTTTTTCTACCTTCTACTTTTCCTTGGACAGTGACTAATGTGGTCCCTTGCTCACAGTTCTCAGCTCCCAAAGAAAGAGGGCAAAAGTTATGTTTGGGAAACTTTTCCTGTACTTCCCTTAAAAGGGCAAATTCCCATTATCACCAACTGATGGACATCATTTACATCAGGGACTGTGCAGTCTGGTGGGCAGTGCCTGCACTCCCTCTGAAAACTTGTCTCCTGGCTGAGAAAAGAAGACTTTCACTCCCCATTGCTAATGATTTGGAGGATAAATCCACAGATCTAGCACACAAATCTGTTTCTTTACGCTCTTCCAAAATGTAATGCAAGTGAAAAACCAGTCCCCATCCCTGACAGCTACTTATAAACACTGGAAACACAGGGAAGCTGTTCTCCTACTGACATTTAAAGCCACTTTCAGCACTAGGAAAGCACAGCAGGGGGGTAGCTATTTACACCACTGTTATAAGTCAAAGTACCAATGCCTTCCCTTCTAATATATTAATAACTATATTCCTCTGTATTAAAATAATAGTAAGAACTATCAAACCAAATCATAAAGGTAAACATGGAGCTAATCAGAAAGGAGATTTAGGAGTTACAGTATAATTCCCCCAAAGCCCCCAGCCTAATTAGTGAAGAAGATAAACTGGTTGACAGATTGCACAGCCAGAAAAACATAAAGCAAAGAAGGTTATAATATTTATTATTACTGTATAAGACAGTGATTAGACCCCCAACCTATGTACAGATCTAATCACCATCCTCTGGAAAGGATAATAGCCAGCCCTGCGAGTCTAGTTTGACAAATTAATCCAAGCCTGATCCAAATGAAGAGATTTGTAGTTTTCAATGAAAAATTAACTCCCTGGCTGTGCAGTGGGAACATCACCACATGCACTAATGGCTTTGTTACCGAGAGACAGTGCCGCACCATGTCTGTGCTCAAGGGTTTGTCACACAGTACATGGTTTGGTGCTGCAGCTAGGGTAAAGAATTCATGTAAAAAATTGTGTGTTTGTGAAGCATTAGTCATCATAGAACATAAAACCTAATCTTAGGAGGAAGACAGTAGTCTAAAAAGTGTGGGCTGACAAAGCTAGTCATTATCTATTCCATGGCCTTCTTGAAGGACATCTCTATATTCCTGAAAGGTTAGAGTAAGTAAATTTCTCACACTGAGTATCCCACCCATAGTGTAGGAAAAAAAAATCAGATTTCATTACATATTTGTACTATGATGTGGCAATTTGATAGCAACATGAGAAAGAAGCAACATGACTAGTATGTGAGATGTCATGTGGATACCTACATTTTGTCCATAAAAAGGAAGAGAGGATGGAGATTGAAGAAACTAGGAAGCTTCAAAAAACTTCTGGAACAAGAAGCAGAATTGGAGCAAAGAATCCACGCAGCTGAAAAACAGTGGGGAAAGGGAAGGCCTGATTTTTTTTTCCATGTAATGAAGTGGGTTTGTTGGTTTGTGTTCTACAAGAGCTCTAAGGATTTCACACACTTCCATATATTTGAGGAAATGTCATGGCCATTTGTTTCAGTGCTGAGGTCATTCCCTTGCAGAACATTCACAAATGTTGTCCAGATTATAGGCTTTACTTTATTCACCTGAATACAAAAGCTACATGCTGGTATATCAAGCAAGCACAATTTCTGCTACAGTGCTTTTAATGAGGTGTAGAGGAAGACTGAGACTACAAAGCTCAGCAGTTTGCCAAAGTAGGTTCCTACTTTTTATGTGTCTAGACTTCTGAAATGAAAGCCTTCACGTGGAGTTAGCAGTAAGCACTCAGTGTGATCACAGGGCAAGCTTTGTGTCTCAGAAAAGCTTCCACAGCAGTCAGCAACCTGAGAGAGTTCAGGCAGTTACTGGGAGAAGCTGAGGACAGAGGTACCTCTTCCCATCTGCCCCCCAGCAGATGGTTCTGTGCTGCCAGGAGACACTCACTGACTTCCCTGAGTTTTCCCCAAATAGCTTTCTAAAAGCATTCAGGAGGGACCAATTCTTCTTCTCAGGCAACAGTAGCAGCAACAACCTTCTGTCTAGAGAGCAGAAAACCTAAGTTCATTTCCTGCTGTTTCCAAAGAGGACACATCAACCCATTGTTGCACAATGTCCCAAACACAGGACTAAGAGTTTTCCCTCAGTGGAGATGATGACCCTGAAGGAAAGCTCTAAGAAATATTTGGGTAAAGTGTGCAGGTACCTTTGGGATTAGACGGCATTATCACAATATCTGACAGCTGCATTTAACTTGGAAATGAGGTTGGACTGGGAATCTAACCTAATTTTCTACCTATATTTAATCTTCCTTCCCAAACTGTGCAAAATTCAGGGTAATCTTTCTTTTTGATTTCCAGTCTGAATGCATTTACAGTTTTGGCCAAAAAGCAGAATTTTTCAAGAGATCCCTTTCCAACTTTCTGAGATTAAAGTGTTTACTAAAGCAGTGAGGTGTGTTTGCCATCCTTTGTGGCTGTTATCTGAGTGATTTAGAGAAGCAACATTATGGTATTGTCTAGTGTCTTTTGAACAGCTGGGCTTTACAGCAGTACAGACAAATAGTTGAGGAGAATTCAGGCTTTTATAATACTATGAACACAATATTCAGAGAACAGAAATTTTTTAAAAATCTTGTTCTTTCCAACAGCTAAGTGTTTCCCTGAAATTCATATTTGATGGGACTAGATAACTAGCAGCAAGTTCTTAATCTAAATGCCCAAAACACTATTATGAATGTGCAGTACAAAGATCATATGGGGTGATAACCAGATCCAGACATGGAGAGAGGAAAACTCTCATAAAACACTCTCTGGAACTCGTACATGAAGAAAAATACAGTGGAAGTATAACGATAAAAGTGAAGAAGATTTAAAAGCAGGGTATTTTTTTTCCCAGAAATGGCTTGTCCACTGACTCTAAATCATCTCCCAAGATATGGTTAGGCTAGGGAAAAGTTATCAGGAAAATGTTTTCGAATCACAAAGTCTAGCCAGGGCACCCAAGACCCACTGGTGCACTCAGATAAATATGAAGTGTTTTGTTGTGTGTAAGGTTATTTTGGTGTTAGACTGTCCAAATAAGGCTGCCTCTGGTGCTACTGACCAAATGGGCCTTATCACGCTATCCACAGTCCTGCTAAAGAGTTATAGTAAAGAAAGTCACACAGTCACATTTAACCAGACTGAGAGATTATGTAGGGAGAAGGCACCACTGTGATCACTTCAGCGGTGTTCCTGCCTGTGTGATCTACGCTCCAATGCAGGCACAGACCTGAGTGCTGAGCCATGAGCAGATGGCACAGGAGATGGCTCCAGTACTAATTGCTTATCCCGTGCAAAGATAACAGCTCCTGGCTCTGAGAGGCTCTCTGTGTGCAGGAGAAGGTACTGAAATGGCTGGTTTTCATCTTCTGCCAAACAGTGGAATAAATATGCTTGATTGGAGGAGTCTTGGGGTAGGATTTGATTCTGAGATCAGCGTTCAGACATTGACCATTGGACTTCACACAGCTGGTTCCTGCCTGTAACGAAAAACAGTTTAAAGAGCATGTGATCTCAACTTAGATACTTCCAAATGACTTCACCATGGATTTTGGTAAACAATTAAAGTCTTCAACTACCATGGAATGTGTGTGTCCTCAACTTCTCAAAGCTGGATATTTTCATGCATCTACATCCAAACCAAAGAACCCTGTATTCTAACCTATTTTTCTCCTGCAGTCAGCTGTAGACTGTGACCAAAGGCATCCTCCTAACTGCTCCTTGTTGAGCTAAACAGACAGAGCTCTTGCATTCCCTCTCTCGCTCTCTCTAAGGTATGTTTACTTGTCCTTCTGTATCTGTCATGACTGTTCCCTGAATGCTCTCCAAATTGCAAACATTTTCCTCAGGCTGCAGAGAAAACATTAACACAGGATTGCAGTAACAGTCAGATTCATGCCAAATGAAGAGGGAATATATTTTTCCAGCTCTTAAGATCACTCTGTTTACAGTCCAAGGACCACATCAGCACTGCAGCCCATTGCCATACAATAAGCACTTCTACTGATGTCATAGGCTAGGAAAAGCCTGATTTTGTTCCAATCGGGGTCAGTTTTTTTGATTGACAAGCAATTTATCCAGTAGAAGACAAGCTGCGACTTTTGGCAAAATGCTTAAAAAGGCTGGGTGGGGGGAGGAGCGAATCTCTTTGTCTTGCGGTGTGGCAGGCCGGGGACAAGGAGCGGCCGGGCCGGCCGGCCTCGGTGCCCCCCCCACCCCGGGGCGGCTGCGCCGGGCCGGGCCGGCCGGCCTCGGTGCCCCCCCCCCCCCCCCACCCCGGGGCGGCTGCGGCGGGCCGGGCCGGGCCGGGCCGGGCCCCAATGCTGCCGGAGCCGGGGCAGGCCGGGTCGGAGCTTTAGGAGCCGCTGTCTCGCGGAGAGGCGGACAGCATGGAGAGAGAGAGAGAGAGCTCGGACGGAGTGCCCCTTCGCCCTTGCTATTCTTTTCAAGCCGAAGAAACCAGCGCACGGCTTCTAAACGACTCAGTTTCCCGCCGCAGAGCCACGTGGGCAGCCCGACAGCCCGAAAAGTTTAACCTTTTGTTGTGAGCAGATGGATTTTCCTAAACATCATCTTTCTCCGGAAGAAGAACAGTTATAGCGAAGGAACTATGGAAAGACATGGCATGAAGCTACAGTCGGTAAGGGAAGAGTGAAAAGGACTTTAAGGCAAAAGGACAAGGAGTGGCCTAATTTTGGCTGGACATTTCTGGTAAACTATAAAGACTGAACTAGTTTTTTTCCTGTAACATATAAATGCTTTTGGGGGGATGTAAGGTTCTAGTTAAAAGTGATATGAAGCTTTTTGCTCCTAAAGAAAGAGGAGATTTGTTTTTTGGGTCTTGAGATGATTTTGGAAATAGAAAAAGAGAATCTTTGTGTCATACTAGAAGAGGCATCCTTAAACAGTACCCCAGTAAGCAAATATGGCCTATGTGCAGTGTTGAGAGAACTGCTAATGGGTATGGTATGTCTATATAGAACCCAGAGAGACTCCTTTCCTAAAAGAACTGATAAAAGGTTATTTTTAAAATGGTAAAACTGGCTGAAGTTGCAAGTCATGTCTTTTTATGTTGAGTGAAGAAAGGTAAAAAACTTAGAAAGAGAAAGAAAGATGTTTTAGAAGTTTCATTTGTTGTTGTTGTTGTTTTTTTTTCCCTTTTCTTGTTGTTTTTGTGTGTATTAATAAACTATCTTTGTAATTTAAAGATGGGCCTGGTTTGCTTTATATTCTTCCAGTCAAATGAAATATAGAACGTGATTAAACCATCACAACTGAGCTGACCTATTTCTTCACTACTTGGTGATTTCATTTGCACAAAGAGGGTTAACTTGAGAGACATTACATATCTGACAAACAAAATTTGTTTACAATGAGCAGCTCACCCCTTTCTCATCATCACTCAGCTTTTCCCATAGTGTCCCTGATTTATCCAAACCAATCAGCAATGACAGAGTTCACGTGAACACATGAAATGGTTTCAGATCTGTTCCCAGTGGGAAGAAGGAACTCTGCCCAACACATTCCCCACATTTGCAAGGACAAGTGGTGAATTTTAGTAAATTTTCTATTCAGTTATATATGACATGCTACTTTCTATCATTCCAGCTTTCACCCTGTCTTGGTTTGGGAAGACAGGTATCTGCCAGGGAAAGCTGGAATTTCCCTTAGAATGGAGAATGTAACCCCTCACCCCCCGCCAAATTATAATTTTGCAATTAAGGGCTTTCAGGCAAAGATTTGGGAATAGGAATAACAGTTCTTTACTAGGAATATTAACAATACAAATGTAGTAGAAAACAAACCCACCCAACCAAACAAGCAAACAAACAAACAACAATTTTGGAGAACCCTGACAGAGTCAGAGCTACAATCTGACACCCTGTTGGTCAGGGTGCTGGAAGCAATCCAAAAGTGAGTCCTCCTGGAGTGGCAGATTTGGTTCTGTTGGAGTAGAGATGATCCTGTAGAAAAGGGTCCAGTGATGGTGAGAAGGGGTCCAGTGATGATGAGAAGGGTCCAGTCTTCCTCCGGGAATCTGGTGAAGCCAGATACCTCGTGTTCCTACATCTCAGTTTTATCCAGGTAGGAATGGTTGGCTCCCCCCACTGGGTGGAGCATCTCACAATGGGAGGGTATAGTTTGGGGCTGACTGCTTTGGGGATGTGTTAATGGCCCATTATCAGAAGGCATCTGCCCCCCTCCTCCTCCCAGAGTTGCAGGAGATAAAGAAAAAACATCTCCCCAACTGCTTTCAACAGATGAAATAGAATACACACTTTTGGTTTCCATAACCCAAGACACACCCCTAAGTTTGCTCTGAACTCATATAAATTGTCTCATATAATTGTCTGTTGCATTAATGTTTATATTATGCATCCCCATGCCTCATGGACTATCAACTTATGAATGAGATCTCTCTTTCCAGAATATAGGAGAGCAGAGCAGAGAGATGTTTAAAACACATCTGGGCATGGTCTTAGGCAAGCTCTTCTAATCAACATTACTTGAACATGGGAGTTTCCCTAAACAGTCTTCAGCAGTGCCTTCTGAGAACCCTGCCTCACTGAAGGATGAGATGACAAGGAGTCTGCTTGCTGACATGTACAAATGCAGGAAAGAGGAGGTGAGGTAATGTAGTTATTACTAGTGGAGAGTAGGGATGGCATTCACAGGCTGCAAAAACAATGACCACAGGACAGCGTGTAGACTTCCCTGCTCTGCTTGTTGATGCAGGACTCTGTACTACTAATTAAAGAAAAGAGATCCTACAGTGAGCTTTATGGTAAGGGTCAGATTTCTGAAGTGAAAAAATGTCACGATTTCAATGACCTGTGGGCATGAACCAGATTTGAGTTCATGGCAGTGGTGCCATGGAGCCATGGGGGGGAAGGAATGGCAACACTGTCATCTGCAGTGGTGCAAGAGGAGGACTGCCCAGAACTGAGACATTAAAATGAAGGAGTGAGTAAAAATGTCCTAACTATCAACTTGTGATTATGATGGTCTGAGGTCTCAGGGTCTGTGAGACCACCTGATAGTTTCAGACTATGCAGGACCTCTCTATAGTGCTTTTTGCAGAACAGGCTTGTCATACAGTCCTAAAGTCTGGACTCATCTCTTCAGTATTCACCCACACACTTCAACTTTGGGCTGACTGAAGACATGACGTATTTTTTAATACGAATGCTTGTATGATGATTTAAGGTAGTGGTTGTAACAGGGCTTATAAAGCTTGTTATTTTCTGTGATTGTCACCATCTTATTCACTAGATTTTTATGTAGTCTTTTATGGTTTTAACTTATAAAAAAAGCACTGAAATGTAGTGTTATTAATATAAAACTATGACAAGCACCCAGTCTTTCTCTATTCCAAAATATGAGAAGATATTATATGATGTAATTAATGGTAGTTAAATGAAGAACAAATTTAAGGAAATATTATTTCATGCAAAGCATGGGATTTACAGCCCCAAGAGACTTTTCGAGTGAAAGAGTGAGTTGAGTGATTGGATTTTAAAAAGATCTAGATAATTATGTGACCATTAGCATTTATAATTATGCTAAAATAATTAAGTGTAATGAAACATCATGCTTCTTCATATAAACACATTACTTATATAAGTCAGGAAGGAATATGTTTTAGGAAATCAGCATTTCAAAACCGGCCAGGTGTATTTTGGTTTTGTTGTGGAGACCTTTTTTTTTAAACTTTTAAAATCAATGAACACGTGTAGGCAGAATAATAGATTAAATAGGGTAGCCATCTATTTTACTCTAGAATACTCTATCTCCTCACCAGTTGAAGATAATAAAGTTTCACTGTCTATTTGTGAAACTCTTTATAAATGTGCAAAATTTACTATTCAGAATTGCCACAGAGGAAATCCTATTTGGAGATATGTCAGTAACCTTATCTGCTCTATCACTTCCTTGTTGCTTTTTCACAACCAGGAATTTCATTGATGGACATTGCAGTCTAAGAAGCCAGACGCTTTTCAAAGGAAATGTCATTGATCTAATAGAGGGCAGGCTTTTGGCAGAAGACAAAAAGTTACTGCATGTATATTTTTAACATCAACAAGATTTAAAAGTTTGGGGTTTTTTTCTTTATAAAACAGAGCAAATCAGAGTTATGTCACTGCTGTTTATGAGGTTGAAAATCTGTGTTACTTTATTTCCTAGTCTGGCTCTTTTTTATTCATTCATTTTAGATATGACAGTTGCTACATTTTGCTGGTGAATATCTTTACTTACAAGTTGCATGCCTGATTTATATAACCCTACATATTGCATAGATATTCAGAGTACACAAAGTAAATGTGGTTTGACTGAAATACCATTCTATTTTGGCTGTGTTTGGCGTTTGCTTTCACATCATATTGTCATGAAAAACAAACCTGATACACAGCCTAGGTATTTCTTGCCCATTTTGTTCATAGAAGGATAAGCAGGACTGTTTTGCACAGGCTGAAGTACAAATCTATAGTGGCTTGTTGCTCTGAAAGAAGCTGTACTTAAACTACTGAAGAGAAGTTTAAAAATTAGCTGGTAGTCAACAGACATGGCATACACACCCCATTCAAACAAAGACTTTCTGTGTTGGCAAGTTATGCAATACTTCAGTATGTTGCTCTCCCTGGCTGTAATGTGATAACAACACTTATTTCAACCACTCTGAAACTGCAAAGATTTACAAAGCTCCTTGAGATCTGTCTGTCAAATGTTCCAAAGATAACGGTTAGACACTGAGAACTGGGGATAGTTACAGGATTCATTTAAAAAACAAAACAACAAAACAAAACAATAAAACAACAGGCAAACAAAAACAAACACACACACACACAGAGAACAAAACAAACCCTCCTACAGCACACCTAGTGCACTTCACTCACTTACAGGCATTCAGACTATATAACCAAAATAAAATAAGCCCAAAGTAACACCTTCTGAAATGTATATAATTAAAATGTCTGCAGAGCCACTCCTGGATTCATCTGCATATTTGCTAAGGTAGGCATAGCCAAAGAGCTTTTCAAGTTAAATGACAATCTGTTATTTCAAAAACTAAATAAATCTAAGAACTCTTTTTGCACAAACAAGGTACACAAAATAAACTTGATAGTGGGAGTTTCTGCTTAGACTTTTTTGCCAAGCAGAGGCTGACACAGAACACATTGCTATGTAATGTGTATATGTATAAATGTGGATATATATGCTCCTGTCTAGGGCCAAGAGTTGGACCTGATGATCCTTGTGAGTACCTTTCAACTCAGTTTATTCTGTGATTCTGTGAGTGTATGAGCATAATGAACTGTTCCCAGAGATGAATGGAAAAGTTATACTCCCATGCCAATGGACCACCTTAGCAATGTATTCTTGTAACTAGAGCTAAGGTGCCAGTAATTCCACAAAATTCCCTCCTCATCTGCAATGGGCATAGAAATACCTGAATTCTGATTTCACGTCCCTTGGGTCCTTCAGGAATTGCTCTTATCTAGTGAAAACCTGCAGCTCTGATAGTTGAGCCTCATACAAGCAATCCCTTAGCCAGACTGCAGCCTGAGGAAAGGTTCACCTGTATCTAATTGATGTCACACACATACTGATGCCATCAGCTTTTGAGAACATTTCCATGTTTATCTGTCTGCCTATGGATCTATCAATCTTATACAATGCATAGCACTGTAGTGCCTGTAACAAGTAATACATGAGCAAACATTCAGCTTTAATTTCTATGTACTCTTGAAGAAAGAGGAATCTGCAGACATTTTAATAGGTCCAATGATTATTCCTGTCAAAGCAGCTGATGAGGAAAAATTGACTGAGATGGACATCTCTTGGTTGTAAGGAAAAAATCTGTTACTCTGCAGCTATGAAATAGCATTTTCTAGTCCTCATAAAGCCCCTTGGAAGTTTCAGAAAAGGTAACATACTCCTGAAGTATCAACACACACGATCTTTAAAGACTCATTTCTTGTTAAGCTGTCTCAGTTTCAGCCTGCCAACTGAGTCAGCCCAGCTTGGGTTCTATTTCACTCACTTTTCCAAAATCCACTGCTGCTGAGTCCTGGATTATCCCTGTCTAAAAATTCAGTCTCCCTGTGTCTGAAGGTGAAATTTGGTTTAGCAGCAGGAAGGTGTTAACACAATTGTACTGTGGAGATTAACGTTACAGCAAATCCTCAAAAGAACCAGAAATATCCAACACACTCCAGATATCTATTTTTGATGAAAGCTTCAAGAAAGTAATAAAAGAATAGCGTTTTATAGTAGGTCAGTTATTAATTTTCTTGGAACACCAACAAGAGCTTGGCAAGAAGCATGTCTGGGATATAATTTTTTGCCTTTTATGTAATAAGTAGTTCCGTATACCATTTAACTTTCTCTGTTCAAATTACATATTTATTGTTTCACCTGCTTTGAACTAGCAACTGTGATCTCATTAATGAAAGGTTAGAAACAGTGCTCAGTTTCATTGCAGTTGCTTTAGTATATACTGCTGCCCCTGGTGAGATGTGTGTGTGAAGTCCCACTTTTTGAGAAGGAATCTGAAAATCATTTAAAGAACCAGTGACTCTGTCATCATTCTAGTCATTTGAAGTAATCCCAGTCATTTAAAACAAAATCACCTGAATTATATACTCGACATAATAGATATAATGCTGAGAAAAGCAACTGAATGATTTCTTAGGGGATTGCCATCTATGATGTCAGTTACACTAACCTTTGATCCATATGGCTGAATGAGAACGTGAAGTGGACTTGCTCACCCAAGGTTTCATGCACATATTTCACAGGTATCTAAACTTCATCAGTTTATGAATACATAGTCATTTGGCTTGAGAATTTTCCCATCTGAGCTTAAACGTTTCTAATACTTCTGTTATTGTAAGAAATCGAAGCAGCAAAGGAAAAAAACAAACAAACAAACAAAAAAAAACAAAACCAAAAAAACCCACCTCTTCCCTAAAGCCTCTCACAGAGCTATCATTACTGCTTTAGACACAGCAACAAAACAAACTAAGATGCGTTTGGAACCACTGGCTTAAAATCTGCAGTATGTGCACTCGAGTATGGGTGCTAGTCATGCATGTGCATAATGATGTTAAAACTGCGACCCCATGAGCCTAAGCTCAGGCTCAAATCACAGTTCTCTGAAATGACTTGGACAAAACAGGGAAGAGCTTTTCCTGAGTAGCTTCTAGCTCTTCTACTTCATATCCTCATATACTGTGTTGAGTAATGAAGAGAAATATGATTAAGGTATTTCAAGCCTGACATGAATATTTTTCCAGTGGAGAGGGTTTTGAAAATGTAGCCTTGCAGAGTGAATTTGGAATTTGCTTTGCTTCTGTAATTGGGCTTCTAATGCCAGCAGAATCAAGGCCTGAGAAGCAAACTAAAAATATATTTCAAGGGAATGACATGTCTGTGGTACAGTAAAACCATTAGGCTACTGAATGCCTGTTTTGAATTACATCAAATCACCTGAAGACCATATGGCAAATGGAAATTTTTTAAGTTAACATTTACTGCCTTATACAGGATTAAGAAAGATTTTTTTGTTGTTGTTATTTTAGCTAAACCTATATATGTCAACTCACTTGCTTTCAAGTTTTTGTAATCAATAACTGAAGGCCAAATGCGGTCTGCTAGGAATGCACAATTGCTATGAATGTTTAATCTGAAAAACAGTGAGACATCTTGCAGTGGAGAAGGATGTCTGCATTTTTTAAAATCCAGTGAATAAAGGACCAGTCACTTAATCCTTAGACAGTATCACTGATTCTTCTCAAATTCACTGGGGGGACTAGGACTAAGAATCTTAAAATTAGACGACTTGCTTTAGGAGACTCCTAACTTTAGGAGCTAATATTTTTTAAAAATTGACCTATTTATCTACCCTGAGAGGAGAAACTGTATCAGGAAGTTTAATTTCCCTATTCACTTTTCCATGTACATTCCATGCTGTTTGCAGGTTGCAGATGGAGAGAGCAGACAGCAGTCCTAAGAAAGTTTCTTGTACAATGTGGCAGAAGACCTTAAATAAAATGTCAAACAGAATTTTGTCATTTTCTAAGCACATGTACACATATACATGTAGCAAGTAGCCAAATTATTGCCCAAATCAGTTGTCTAACAGATTTAGTGAGCCTTTTGCTTTGGTCCTTCCACTGACAAAATATGATTTCCACTCTGTATTGATGTCAACACCATTTCATCTGAATTGTACCATGAAGATCAGGCCCACAGTCAAATTGATTTCAAATTCCTAAGAAAATCTGACTTTTTTAGACTAGAATGTCCATCAAAATGGAAACTAATGTAAAGGATATTCTGAATGTATATTTCTCATTGCTGGGATGTTTTCTGTTTCTCCAAGCCCAGGATTTGTAATGCTTTTCCAGCTATGCATGAAGTGCATTTCTAAAGTGGGCCTTGAGCTTTCTGTCTCAAGAATATTTACTCTCAATAACTGAACATGAATATTTAGAAGTTGTAGTGCACAGATCAGCACTAAATACACATTTAAGGCAATAAGAATTGTGTGAGCATAGCTAAGTAAAGACTACCTGGACTCAAATGTGCTCCTAGCTAATGTTTTCAAAAATAGCCTTCTCTCAGCTAGAAGATGCTTTTCCTGTTTGTTTTCTGTTGTTGTTGTTTGTTTTGTTGTTTTTTGGCTTTGGTAGGTTTTGTTTGTTTGTTTGTTTGTTTTGTGGGTTTTTTTGTTTTTTGGAGGGGCGTTTTTGGGTTTTTGTTTTGGGGTTTTTTGTTGTTTTGGGGGGGGGGGTTGTTTTTTGGGTTTTTTGGGGGGGGTTGTTTTCCTTTCTAACTTACATAAGAAGGAAAGAACACTGGTCTCTTAGAGATACCACCTAGTTTATTATTCATATTCTTACTTTATCCCTGTGAGAAAAAAGCAACCTCTCTAGATGGAAAAGTTTGCATTATGCATTCTGTCCAATAAAACATGGGGGTTTATTATTGTTGGGTTCTGGTTTGCTAGGCATAATAGAGCATATCAATGAGATGTGCTTGTTAAATATTTAGGACTTTATTTTAAAAGGGATATTTTTTTAAGAATTACTGTAATGAAAAGCGCATGCCAGATTTATACTTTGATATCATGGCTTATTTTTATGTCTTTACATTAATGTGATTGCCTAAACCATCTGTAGGATAAAGGCCTTTCCTACGTTTGTACCTGCTGTGTTCTATCAGGTGGCATTTCAGTTCACAGAAATGTTACTTGGCAACACCAACATCCATTATTTGTCCCTGATACTGCAGTGGTTGTTACTGTGGCTGAACTGCCAAATAACACCTGTTCAGGGACCATTCTCTAACTCTGAAGTGAGGTGGCCTGGCCTGGTCCTGTTTACACCAGATATCTCCTGTCCTTCAGGTCTCCTTCAGGCCAGTGTGGTACCTCTGAGGCTCTAACATAGGATTATCATCGTATTTGTGTGTGGTTACACTCTTCACTGTAATACAGATAGCACTGCAGTTTACCAAGACAGTGCTTTTGCTGCATGAAAACCAAAATTTTATACAATTTGGGTTTGATATGCTGATATGTTTGAAGTTAAAAAGCTGCTTGCACAGTTTGGGAGAACTGTGGAGGGAGGAGGGTAAGCGTGGGGGGGAGCCAAGTTGTGTCACTCTTGTTGACACTGCCCTTTTGGGAATGGTCTTTAATGACTCCAAACCCCAAATCTGACTCTGATCTTATGGCAGAGCATGCCAGTTGGCACAGGACAAAATCCTGCCAGCAGGCAACTGAGTAATCATTCAGATTACTGGCTGAGCAGAGTTTTAGTTTCTCCATGAATCCTCCTACATAGCTGGGTAGGTGTGTGTTACACACTTCCCTGGCTTCCAGTAGTTCAGGAGTGCAGGATTTGGGTGTGTGCATTTATTTTGGTGAGGACATCCTCTGGTCAGTTTTCCAAATGAGGCCATTAATTTTGATCTGATTATTCCTGATTTCCACTAGTGACTGAAAGTCAAAACTTCCATTTTGTCAAGTTTAACCCATGATAATTGGAAAGCCACACCTATTTTCAGCTCTGAATTCTGGGTCTCTACTTGGTCTCATAGACACGCCCAATCTGTGATTAATGGTCTGGGAAGTCAGTTATTTTTGTCTGTGTAACATTTTCTATGATATACTTGAGTTTCCCTCCCTGGAGTTATTTAAAAGACTTGTAGGTAGGTAGGACACTCAAGGACATGGTTTAGTGGTGGTGGGCTTGGCAGTATTAGTTTACATGGTTGCACTCAACAATCTGAAGAGTCTGTTCCAATCTAAATGATTCTATGATTCCATAATCCTTAGAGAGGCTTTGTGTCTGTCTGCCCTCCCCCATGGTCTCCTCTGGGACCCCACAGCCTCCCAGGCAGCTTGTATGAGGGACTGCAGGGCACAGGGGCTCTTGACAGGCACAGAAGCTGCAAAGGCTTCCTTTGGAGAGAGGGTGGTCATCATCAAGGTACTGCACCAGCAGTGCACACAACTATAATTGCAGTTCTTTGTTGAAGACTAAGTCTTTCCAAAATTTCACACATAATTCAGGACTGGAATTGAGAGATTAAGAGGAGCTTAAGCAGTTACCAAGGAGGGAAAAGAAAGACTTTGCTCCTTTTACCACACTTAAGTGCTAAGGGAAGCCAGCTAAATTAAGTCTGATTTCTTGAGCAGATCTTCATGCACGCATCTGTTAATTTGGGTGAAGAAATGTGCTTCATTTGAACTCCACAGGCTTCTTTATTCTAATTTTTTTAAATTCTATTAATTTTTCTTTTGAATTCACAGCATGTTTGTTTCTTTCAGTGAACAATATTAGCACTTTCCAGTGGTCAAAAATAATATGTCTTAATTTCAGCGTATTTTAACCAAGGACTACACAGTCCTGTGGATAAAAAGTCTGTTTTATATTTCAAAGTACAAAGGTCAAATTTACTAGGTATTTGTAGATTTATTTTTAAGATTTAATGGGCCAGATTTACAGTTTGTGTAAATCAGAAGAACTCCACTGATGTTAAGGGAACTATGTCAGGTTACATTAGCTTAGTATCTGGTTTCACATTTTTTTCTCTTTGTACTCAACTCAGCCTTCAGTACTTATGTACTAACAATTTGTCTGTAGTATGTAACTTGATTTTTTTTATATTATTATAATTTAAAATAATAATTTTAATTATTATTAAATATTATTAAAGCTGGTGAATTTTTGAAAATTAATAGGCTCTGTGAAAGGAGCGTTCATCTTTTCATTTGCAGATTGTCCAAACTGGAGGTCTATACCTAAAACTGTTTTAGAAGAAGAGTTAGTTAGGCTATAGATCTGTCAGATGCATGCATCTTAGCATATCTGTTTTTACATAATTATAAGAAAGAAGACAGAACTGAACGCAGCAGAGCTATGGGTCTGCCCTGTTAGGCAGCTAATGGCTGATCAAGGCACAGGGATAAGCAGTGGAGTGAGTGGATATAGGAAGACTTCTTTGGAGCTTCCAGGAGTGTTTCTGGTTAAGCCACAGTCATTTCTGCATTTTATCATTTTTTATTTAGGTAGAAATGGTATCCAAATATTTTGAATAGGGATCACAAGGTTCCATGAAGACACAGAGAGGCAAGGCAGCAGTGCCCACGCCATTCAGGCAGCGCACTCACCCCTCCACCAGGCAGACCTACTGAGTTTCCCTGTGTCTGTCCTCCTGAAAGTCCCTCTGGCAGCTCTTTCATTGAATGCTAGATTTCTGATTAAAATTTTTACAGTCTGATTAAGTTTGCAATGTTTTTAAAACCCTTTAGAAATTTATAGAAGTAAAACCAACTCTATGCAGCATGAACAAAAGATGATTTGAAAAACAGCAACATAAGGGGAGGGCAGTTTCTGAGCTACATACTTACAACCATAATCAAACCTTCACATGCAATTAAAATTATGATGATTTTTTACCAAGCCTATAAAAAATTAGGATTTGTGCTATGTAACTCCAGCACAAGTATACAAAGCACAGGAGACTGAGAAATGCAGTAGTGAAAAACTTATATGACAGTGTGTGATATTGAAAGGACAGTTTCTTGAGCTTTTCCTCATTTTTCTTCTTTGCTTCTCTGGCAGCAAGCTTGCAAATTCAAATTTGAGATCCTATGATTTTATTTATTGTGTAAAAATAGACATACATCTAAAAACTACACTTTCATCTATTATTTTTGAGATTTTAATACATATTTCTGTACTTTCATATAAAGTTCAAATACTATTTGACTGGTACTGCATAGAACAGGGTGACTTCTCACATGGCCTATATTGGCTTAGCTCACATTTATCCAACTTTGTGAACAGATTCATTTGTTGTAGTTGGATTAAATTTAGTGCAGATAGCCATGAAAACAAGGTATTTTTTAAGCCAAGATAGCCAAATTTATCCTCATTTACCTCCTGTGGAAAGCCATTAACTTTCATGAGTAGAAAGGAGAGCTGAAATTGGTTTTGCATACTGTGGAAATCGCTTCAATGCTTTTCAACTCCTTTCCTTAAGCTTATCATGGTTAAGAGTATATGAGTATATGAGATGACAAATGCAAAATTTTGACAATGGATTCGTTGGCTAGAAAGTTGAAAATCTTTCCATTTAATTGAACTCTCTGTAAAGTCAAAAAACTCAGAGAAAATACCATATTTATTTAGCTCAGTTGGTTAGAACATGGTGCTAATAACATGAAGGTTGTTGGTTCAGCCCCTTCAGAGTCGAACTTGATCCCTGTGGGTCCCCTTTCAACTCAGAATATTCTGTGATTTGTGATCTATTTCTCAATAGTTGCAGAATCATTGAAGATAGGAGCTTATGAGTACATGAGAAAATGAAGTCCATCATGACCTTATCTCTGCAGCAGTTAAACCATAACACAATGAAAAAGACCTGCAGATAAATGCTTTACTGTTCCAGAAGTGGTGAAATCATGGACATTTTCCCCTTCACGATGAGTACCATCCAAGTTTCTCACACTGCACATAGATGAAAATGTAATAGGTAGTAAAAATGGAAACATATAGTACAGATTTTGATTGTCTAGAGCTTAATGATGGTGCTGATAGGGGTGAGTGTTTGTGCATAAGAATTAGAGGGAAGGCCAACAAGGCAGATATCCTTGTGGGACTGTGTTACAGACAAGCTAACCAGGATGAAGAGGCAGAAGAAATACTCTACTAGCAGCTGGGAGAAGTCTCACAATCACTAGGCCTTATTCTCACACGGAAATCCAACTCACCAGATGTCTGCTGGAAATAAAACACAGCAGAGATGAAACAGTCCAGAATGTCCCGGAGTGTGTAGAAGAAACATTCCTGACAGAGCTGGTGAGGCAGCCAGGTAGGGAATGCACTGGCTGGACCTAGGGTCTGTGAACACAGAAGGACTGTTGGGTGATGCAATGGTTGGAGGCCATCTGGAGCACAGCTATCACAAAATAATTACGTTCTCAGTTCTCAAAATAAGGAAAGTGGCCAGCAGAACTGCTGCCTTGGACTTCCAGAAGGCAAACTTTAGCCTGTATAAGAGACTGGTTGAAGGGCAGTCCTGAAGAAGAAGCCCAGGAAAGCTGGACATTCTTCAAGAAAGAAATCTTAAAGGCTCAGGAGCAGACTGTCCCCATGGGCCAAAAGACAAGATGGTGGGGAAGAAGACCAGCCTGACTTTAGACTTTAAATTATACTTTAAATAGACTATAAATTAGACTTTATGACCTTTGGAAGAAGGGGCAGGCAACTCAGGAGGACTACAAGGATGTTATGAGATTCTGCAGGGAGAAAGTTAGAAGGGCCAAAGTCCAGATACAACTTAAGTTGGAGATTTTGAAATGCGAGTAACTTTGTGTTGAAAAAGAAGTTAAAAACATTCAGAGAAGAAGCATTATCAACAGAAAATATGTTCCTTGATCCAACAAAAGCATTTCTGGTTGCTGATCTGTGAAGATTTTTTAAAAATGTGGTTTTCTTTCCTTTGTAGAAGAAAATATGTTGAAAGATCAAAACCTCTGACAATTAAATAAAAATGCTCCCTTGCTACTCCATTAGATCCTGAAAAGTCCCCCCAAAACATCCATTTAACTGAGGATTTCTCAGATTTCAGTACAAATAAATACTATACAGACATTTTGCTGGACAGTCTGTGAGGAGGTGCCTTTATTAGGAAACACAGTGATCCTGCAATCCCTTCTTTCACACATGTATAATAGCAGAGGCTTCCTATTGCATGACTGAAACCACCCAAACAAAGCTCTCCCTGCTTCACTTCCAATTCACACAATAAACCCAACATTTAGCCTTGAAATATTGGCAGTTTCCTCAAAGATACTGAGAAAAGTACAGGAAATCCACATGTTCTGTCTCACGTGGGTGGCCACCTGATGGCCACAGACTTTGGTGGAAATGCCACTGTCCAAAGTTTGCAGATACTTCTCTCAGATTTTGCACTGGAAGGCTTGGTTTGGTCTTTGGTGTATTACATTGAAAAACTGACTATTTTTCTTGTTTTGCTCGGAAATGCTACATATTCCATTCCATCGTGGTATTTGTAGTATGTCATGAACTTTAACAAGACAGACGGAACACAGTCAGCCAGATTTCACAACTGCTTCTTGGGTTTATGTTTGTTTATTTTAATCTCCATTGTGTCTGAAATATGCCCTCAACAAAACAAAGCACTTTGATCAGGCCAAGCCTTAAAAAAAAAAAAGCAACAAAAACCTGGCACAGAAATATTCTTATGCTATTGGTGATTAATATGTATACAGTGTTAGTTTAGTGCCATCAAGTGACCAAAAATATGAAACAGCACTCTTATTATTTTCCAGGGGTTTTTTTGTTGTTGTTGTTTTGTTATTAATCTAAAGAAAGCTGATATGTTATCCTTTTGATATAAGCACACGCAAATAGCTTTACAAGCAGTTTATCATCTACATCTAGGGCATTTCAAGAATGAAATTTTCAAGAAAGAATTCTAAAGTTAGTTTCAAAATTTCCTCCACACATTGATACATCAAGGTCTCCTCTGTTTTCACAGTTTATGAGGTTTGAAATAATTCACTCACCTCTGGCTGAAATCTTTGCTGTATAAAACTCAATAGGAGATCTCTCCAAGGTGAAAACTTGTAACAGTTTTTATTGTGTGGTGGTATCCAACTGCTTGGATAGAGGGTTTTTTAATGATAGACATCATAAACTATGCGTATCACACTTTATTTTGTTTTCTGAAATGCAGTAGCTATCTCTGTCAGGAACAAGAATCTTAAATGGATTGAAATGGATGCACCAAGAAAAATGTTTACATTTTAGTATGTCCACTTATTATATGATCAAACTTTGCATAAACAAGCACGGGTAATGTAAATTTCTAAGAAAATATTTCTGGAAATTATTTTTCCAGATTTCTGTCTGTCTTATAAATATAAATAAATTTCAAACACTCATTAATGTAGTAGATGAATACATATTAAGTTTCTGGTATATTAGGATTGAAACAATCTCAGAAGTATCAATCTGAGCTGGAGTGAGTCTGTTTTCTCCTGGCTCTGTCACACTGATTTCCCACTAGAAGACAGGGACGTGTATCAGCCACCAGGTAAACTTAAGGCCTAGAACTGGCAGAAAAGCAACACAAACACTTTACTAAACACACTAGAGAGTGAAGAGAGAAGTTGGCAGAGCTTCCACAAACAGGACAGTAAATAGAAGTGTTTTAGAAGTCCCAGCTCATGCCTTGGTGTGCAATAAACAAGCTTCAAGGTTACTGGTGTGTCAGGGCTTGCTGTGGTTGACAGCAGAGCAAAATATCATTGCAAATCATATTTGTTACCTGGTAGTTCCAATAGCAGAAATAATCACCCCCAGGTGATTTTGTAGAAGTATTTTCTTGATAGTTTGTTATATCTCCTCCTTTACAAATTAATTCCTGTATCAACTGTCGACAGTTGGTACTCGTGGTTACAGCTTCTGGTGAAACATTAGGAAGAACAAACCTTTGCGGTATTGCGATTCGCAAGACCCTGTGGTTTATAGTTAGAAAAACCCTGCAAGAAATGAATATTCTGCACGTATCCCCTAGTTTTTAAAGTGCTTTCATGTGTTGGGTGGCAGTGTCCTAAGTTCAGGAGAGCTGTGTCATCAGTACTCATATATTTAGACAACTGCAGCATATTTAAATATGTCATTACTTCCAATTCATTATACCCCCTCATGGTTTGTTTCTGACTTTCCTACGAAATTATAAAAATTTATAAATTAAAAGCTATTTCCTTCTTAATAGACTTCCTAAATATCTCTAGAAAAAGGTGGGAGAAAAAGGTTTTTTAATATCTGAAGACACATAACATCTGAAGACATAGTGACAGGAGTACAGAGAACAGCACAGACCAGACAAACACCTGTTGAAAAGCCATATTCATTTGCTGGCAAAAAATGAAAAACATTTTTTAAAATAAAAATTTCTTTAAGCATCACTCCTAAATGACAAGCTTTCAAATTGTGGAAAGGTTTCAGTACTGTGATTGAGAAGCACTGGTCAGAGTAGAGGAAAACTTGAATGTCAATCAAATTCTGTCAGTAATTGACTAGTAGTATCTTACCCTGTCCATCACAACATTTCCTTTTAGTAATGGCATTTGGTTATGCTCTCATCACTTAATTTAGACTTCTGGAGTCTTGCTGGTTTCCTTGACTTTCTTATCATCCAGGTGCCATCATCAGTGACTAATGCAGTTTTACTGCTGTAATTGTTTTAATGTCATGGGCCACAATTTCCTGTCACATATTGTACAAATGCAACCAAGAGATGCTCCTTCTTGCAAAGAAATAACTTTCTTCTTACATAAAGAGGTAACAAATCCTAACAAGTCCTTATATGAAGGAAAATAACCAGAGTCAAATGTACAACTGGCTAAAAGAATTCAGCCACAGGTAGGACACAGAAATAGTGATCCATATGGTGATGAAAAACAATACTCTTGTATTTTTTTCTTCTGTTCCCATCTTCCCAAGCCCCCACAGCCCATTGCTTAAGTTGTCAACCAGACTGCTGTATCCTTTAATGCCTTACCATTATAGATGCTTAGCACACATGCTTCCTTTGAAGCACATATTTCAGGTTCAAAATCTCAGAGGAAGAGTAGGTGCCTTTTGCTTTACACTTCTAAAAATTTGGGGTACTTGAGGTATGTCCTTGCAGCATCAGAAGTCTTTATCATCCAAGAGCGACAAGCCAAATGCTCCTTCATTGTGTAAACCATCTTTCCAATATCTTTTTAAAAGAAGCAATCAGGTAACTTGAAGTTGAACTTCTTACATTAATGGTCTTTCGCTTTAGGAATTTCAAAAAAAATATAAGTATCAGAAGGCCTACAGCATGAGGAGCTGTTCAATTTATTTTCTGCTTATTGCTGAGTGATGTAGTCCTAAGTAGTTTCTCACATCCTATTCTGTTCCAATTCTTTGAACAGAAGGCTATTGAAGTCAAGCTATTATAATGAGGCAGCAATATCAAATACTGAATTTTTCTCTTTCATATCCTACCAAGTGGGAATTCTAAATGTGATTCTGTAAAAATTGCCATATGCTTATGAGTACTGAGCAGAAGCTCTAGCTTGGTTTTGGAAATTTTTCAGAACACACAGAACCCCAGATTTTCACCTCTGCTCCTCTTAAAACGCAAAAGACTGCTTTTCCTCTCTCCTTCTTGAACCAGTCAGCTGACAGCAGATATGTTTCCACCACAATTAAAAGCACAACCTACAAAACAGCTATATGAGCAGTGTGCTTCATGTCCAGGGAACTTTCCCTCCACAGTGCTGTCTGGTGTCCAGCCATGTCTGATTACTAAGAGATCACCATAGTCACAGAGATTTTGAAATGCTGAAAACGTGCTAAAGTTACTCCTGCATGTGTGTAAATATGGCAATGGGTAAGTTTAACCTTTAGGGCAAATGTGGGGTTGCTCTTAACAAATAAGGCGGACATTGCTCATTTTACTCAGCTGTACCAGCTATACCTTAAAATTGAATGTGTAATTTAAGAAAGTCATCTGGACTCTCTCCAGAGTGAGCAGAGATCCTATAGGAAGCAATCCATTCCCCTTACTGATTCACCCATCTCTCTCCATGACACACAGTAGAAGCATAGAAGACTACCTTAGACTAAAGGCTTAACTTGCATATTTGGCTAAATTTAGATGAGAAGAATCCATCCTTAGTGCTTCAAGTGCAATTATTTCCTGAAGAAATTCTGTTCTAAACAACTGTTCTGAATAGAAATGCTCTTTTTATTCATTTGTCACTTCTCCAGCTGCTATAAATATAAATATATAACTCTATTGACTGGTGACAGAGGAGAAAGCATTTTTCACTTGAAAAAAAGTCCAGTCTTACATTCAGAAATATAGTCATAGGACTTCTCTATTATACATCATACAAAGCATGCCAAGTTTTCTAGATGAGAAAAAAGAAAGGAAGGCCTTTATATATTTGTTGTATGTTCTTTAATATATGAAAACTAATTTGTTTATGCAGGCCTTAGCTGTGCTGATCCTGTATCTCCCCAGTTGATCACAAGTCTTAGCTGTTAGATAGGACTTATGATAACATAGGTTTGCTCTTTATCTTTTCTGGATTAGGGAAAATGGGATAAAGTCAACCAAAACACAAGTATATATGTCAAAGAAATAATACATTCATATGCAAGTCTGAAAATTAATCTAAATTATGCATTTGTTTTCCTGATTTAAAATGGAAGCATTAATATTATTCTGTCACAGCTATTTGCAGCAAGAATGCTGTTGGACATAGAGTCGAAGTAGCTACTAGATACATGGCCTAACATCTGGGACTATTACCTATGAAAAAGTATAGACATTCAAAATATTCTTCACTGAAACATTTTATGAGTTTAAAGGCCAACTATGTAAGCAATTTAAACAGTTTAGTTCTGCATCTGCTTTATTTTCCCTGCCCTACATCCAAGAAAAACACACTCTGCCAGAACTCTGAACCCTTAGACCAAAAAAAGGGAGACTTGTGATTTTGCCATTTACAGAGTGGGATTCATCCCACAAAACATGCCTTTGAGTTTTATCCACCTATACTCTTAGTGCATTTAGTCACATGCACTTGCTCATGAGGGAAGGAATAAAACAATGTATTCATCAGCTAACTAGTTCTGCCAACAACTTAACTGTGCCCATTCAAAAAGAAGGAAAACCCAATGACATTACAAGTTACTTTTTAAATTCACATTTAAGTGATATGTTATGGTGGTGGATAAAATAGAAACTGGTATTTAGTCTGTAAGGTTTATTATTTTTGCATATAATTTCTGTCCTTAGATACTCTTCTCCTTCCCTGAGACTTTTTAGGTTTTATCTCACCACCACTATCCATGTTTATTTTCATTACTATGATATAAAATACAGCTCCATTGTCCTGTGGATTATATGTAACAAGCTTACTGAAAGGCCTTTCCTTAAAACACCAGCGATACTGAAAAATTACTCAAGGGCTCATCCATTTTTCAAATGAACATTTGTGGCACCACATTTAGCAGCTCTACAGCAGAGCAGAGTGACTCATGAATCTAATGACATGAAGTATGTATGGGTGTTGGAGGGGAGCCAAGTCATCTGCTCCATAAAGTAGCTGGAGCACTGAAGGAGTGTGGGAGTATCTTACTTGATGAACACATTCGGCTGTTTTTTCCATAGAGTTCACATGTTCCAAATCTGTTTTAATAGAGTAAATATATTCTTTTCTGTTACAAATTTGTCTCTGATCTTTAAAAGTTACATGCCTTTAAGGAGACTAAATTAGTATTATTTTATTTGGCAGCAATGCAGATGTATAAAAGTGTACCTGATTATTTCCGGATTACCATGCACTCTGCCCTGTTTTATGAGTCCTCTTCAGGAACTCATAAAGGGATCTGCAGACAAAGTTTGGTACATACATTGTGTATGTGGATTTTCAGGGGCTGAAAATCCAGCCCTCAAATTCTGCAGAGATTAACCCATGAAAAAGAGCTGTTAGTAATGTTAGCAAAGGAGTATAGAGACCTAAAGGAGATGTAAACCTTCAAGGGGTACTAAAACCAAACCAATTTATAATCAAGTACTGTATTTCAGAATGGGTGTGGTTCAAAAGGATTTCACTGGAAACACTTATTTTACATAAAATCTTCAATTTAAATTGACACGTAAAACAATTGTTAAGTTTCTGTCATCCTTGCCTTCACAATTTGACTTATAGAACATCTTTAAATGTTGACACTTTCAATCTGCCTCTAGGATTATTCTTTTCTCCATGGAAAATGGTGAGTTATACATTTGTCTATTGATAAAAATTGACTTAATTAAAATTGATTTTAAATCAAACACACACTGTGTACACATATAAATTGACTTAAAACTAGCTCAAAAAATCTTGGCAGAATTTAGTACAAGAAAGATGATTACAAACTAGTTTAAATGTGTTCAGAATGGAGCTGGCAATTCTATCATGAGGGTAAACTTTACATGATTGTTTGTAATCTAGTGGAGTTTCTGCATGTACCTCCAGGTTGTCGCTCAGATCAGGGCAACAGATAAGCCATGACACATCTAATTGTTGTTGATTTCGTTATTGTTACCATGGTAGAAGCAAGATGTACCCGTTAAGGATTTATTTTTTATTCTAGGTTCTGAGTACACACACAGTGAAAAAACTGTGTGTGTGTCACAGAAAACTTGGGCCAGTGTTTCCCTTGCAGAAGTTAGTCTGTCTTAAACTTCTCCTGAAAGCAAAACCGTTCATTCATATCTTTCAAAAAATGCTTTCTTTACAAAAATGCAAACTTAAATAGTTTAAATGTCATTGTAATGAGAGGTAACAATGATTTTTTTTCCCATGAAAAAAATATGTTTCTGTTTTCTGACTAGTTCTATTAACAATAAGCTAAAGTACTCTTTACTAGTTTTGGCTTTGGTTAATATGTCATCGTTTGGCTATTGACATATCTTTCAGAATAAATATATTATTGGATGAAACCTTGAACTACATTCAGGAGTCTTTTATACTCACAACAGGAACTCCACCACTGACTTCAACACTTGAGGTTAAGCCTACTCTGAACATGTTTAAAAATGCTCAATAGAATAGAATGGATTGACAAGAAACACTTGAGCATTGTATTTAATGAAGCTTTTTAGATACCTGAAAGACAAAGCTTTGGTGGTTAAATACTATCATGAATATCTGCCAGAAGCAAAAAATGAAAACAAAACAAAACAAAACAAATAAAAACCAACAAAAAAAATCCTCAGAATATCTGAAGTCAAATACCAGGGATCCAGTGAGCTTATGGAAAAAATACAGGCTTAATAGCACCCCAGAGATATGGTAGCATATCACGAGTGATAGCTGTATATTAGAATGCTAGGGAAAATGGTAAATCAGGGGATGATTATTCAATGTGTATTGAATTCAGGAAGAGACAAAAGATACTGCCTCGGTGAAAATTAAAAGGAGGAAGCAAAATTATGTTGTGATTCAGGTCTATTTTTCATAACAGACTACAGCTGTATTCAAAAAGAGGAAGTTGGTGTTTTTCTGATGTATTCTGAGCAACTAATGAAGGTATTCAAGAAGCTTGCCCATGAGATAACAATGGATTTCAATCACTAGAATACCAGTTTGAAGAACAATATGGAAGTTCCTGTAGTGTTTTAGGGATGAACTTTGACTTCAAAGCACAGAGGAAGTTACAAGAGGCATTACCAACTAGAATTGCATGACAAGTAGAAAGAAGCTCACTTTGATTTTAAAGGCAGAAAGTAAACTGAGTGAAAGTGATCATGACACATTTGACCAAAACAGACTTCCCTACTCTGCAAAAAAAGAGGAAGAAAAAGCATGTCAGCACTGCCAACTATGGATTGCATTGTTATGTAGAAATAGTTAAGCTAGCTTTAATCAAGCTAGTCTAGGTACTAAAAGCAGGCTCATCATAACAGCATGCCATTCTATATGAGTTAATTAACCTCCTTTCTGTACAGCCTAGGCCTGAGCTCAGTCATTTAAAGCTAACCTAGATTTTCTACAGAGAACAATAGACTCATTTTTAATTAAACATACAATAGCAAGCTATCTTGATGTGAACAAAAGGAAGGAAAGGAAGCTTAAGTAGACTGTGCTAACATCACATTAAAAGCACTTCAAGGACTTGAAGAAAGAAGTCACAATAAGGGGACATAACTGAAGGGTAATGTAAAAGAATATGAATAAAAGAATAAAATTACAAAGCCTACAGTACAAAATGAGTGACAGGTAAAAAGGAGTATAAAATGCAACAAGAAAATGTTCTGGAAAATCATAAGAAGTGCCCAGATACTTAGTTAAATTTATCTTACCATAGAGTAAGATAGGATTCCTTAAAGAAGGAATGAGTTAAAAACTATGTAAATTTTATGTAATCAAGTTAACAGGGCCTAAAGAAACTTACCTAGTAATATAGCAAAAAAATCTCTGAACTGGTAGAAGACTATATAGGTTTATAGAGACAAGAAATGGATAAAATGCATTTATCTAAGGAAAGCTGGTCTAAAGCAATCCAGATTTATTTTGATAGGAGTAATCTAGAATAAATTTCACGATTAAGAAGTTACCATAAGGTTGTCAGGAACAGATGCTCTCACACTACTCTAATGGCCTTTTTTACAATCAATTTCACTGATTCAGTAGAAAAAGAGAAATAGTAAGTATCATAGATCTGAGTTTAGAATCATTTAGAATCATTTAGACACTGTCCCATGACAGTTTCATTAAAAAAAAAAAGCAAAAGAAACATAATTTTCATGAAAGCACCAAGCAATTGGCATGCTGCTTACAGAAATCAAAGAGAGAGACCTGCAATGAGAACCCATAAGGATCTGTCATTTCAGTACTATTCAGTCTTTTCATTAGTGATTTGCAAGATGCAACAGAATATAGATATATTAAAAAACCTGGTTCTCACCAATGTGAGAGCTAGAAGACAGTATCAAATTTCAAAACTATTTTCTTAACTAGGATAAATGTCTAAAGTTAGCAAGATGAAATCATCATGGCTAAGGCAAAATATCATACCTGAGAAGAATGTACAAATATAGGAGAAAAAGTGGAGAACTAGATGGCATTATGTTAGAATCAGTTCTGAGCAGAAATTTCTGTCACAATAAGCCAAGCAAATTCTTACTGGGATGTATTTATGAATGTTCCTCTCATGTGTAACACATGAGGCATAATTGCTGCACTCTAGTTGGTGTTGTTGCTTTATATCCTAAGATAAAGGCAAAAGTCATACTGGAAAGAAGGCAGAGTAACTCTGGAAGAATAAATCATTTATGAGTGTAGTCTATAAGTGAAAAAATGCTTAGTCTATGCATATCCTTAGATGATATACATATCCTTACATATAAACAATTATATGAATAAGTATATATTTATATACAAATATTTATTAAAACATATGTGAGGCACATAATACTGTTCATCTTCAAGTGCTGCATCCAGCTCTGGGGTCCTCAACACAGGAAGGATATGAACCTGCTGGAGCAAGTCCAGAGGAGGCCACCAAGATTATTAGAGGAATGGAGCACCTCTGCTCTGAGGAAAGGCTGAGAGAATTTGGATTCTTCAGCCTGGAAAAGAGAAGGCTTCAGAGTGACCTAATTGTGTTCTTTCAATACCTGAATGGAGCCTACAAGAAAGACAGAGAGAGACTATTTACAAGAGCATGTAGTGACAAGGACAGGGGGTAATGGCACCAAAATAAAAGAGAGGAAATTTAGATTAGATGTTAGGAAGAAACTCTTTACTGTGAGGGTGGTGATGCACTGGAACAGGTTGCCCGTATTAGCGGTGGATACCTCATCCCTGGAAGTGTTCGAGGCCAGGCTGGATGGGGCCCTGAGCCATCTGGTCTAGTGGAAGGTGTTCATGCCCAGGGCAGGGGGCATTGGAACTAGATGATTTTTAAGGTTCCTTTCAACCCAAGCCTCCCCATGATTCTGTGATTCCATGATTTCCACTGGAAGTATGACAAGGAATGCAGCAAAGAAAAATCAGGTTGGCTATTGGACAAATATATATCCACAGATGTTAGAAGTCTGTGCAAGCTACATGCAAACATTGCAGATTTTCTTCAAACAGGTGCTTTTACAAATTGATTAGAGAAATAGCTCATGCAAATGATAGAAGTGGTTTTTAAACTGTGATCTGTTGCCTCCTTAAATTCCGCGAAGTACTCCTAAAAAGGACCCTGGAAGACAATTAGCCAAAGTAAATCTGCCTTCTGTAAATACAACAGTTCTCACAGTTATGCCTACAAATTGAAAATATTTGAGTAACACTGCTCAACATATACCTGAATCTACCTCAGTGCAGAGAGTACATCAGACAACCTCTTGAGGTCAGAAGCCTGTAATTCTTTTAATACCTATGTGAGAAATTATATCCTCTCCATGAATCCATTTTTCTAATTCATAAATATGCAAAAAGCAGCATTTTTTCTACTGCACAAGAGATCGTGTCTGTAAACACAGACTAAATGATTCAGATACAGTGGTAGTTCTATGAATTGAAGGGGTTTTATACAAAGAGATTTTGCTTAACTTCTCTTTCCATAGAGGTCTTTCTAGGCAATGATAATTGTTGAAAAAATGGCATGAAGCTGAGTCAGGGCATGTTCAGTTTGAATATGAGGAAAAGGTTTTTCAGCCGGGGGGTGGTTGGGCAGTGGAACAGGCTCCCAAGGAAGTGGTCACAGCCGCACGCCTGACACAGTTCAAGAAGCGTTTGGACAATGCTCTCAGGCACATGGTGTGACTCTCGAGGATGCCCTGTGCAGGGCAGCCTGTTGGATAATCCCGGTGGATCCCTTCCAAATCCGCATATTCTAGCCTTTGAACACACCTCCTGCCCGGACGGCTTCTGTCACGCGCATTATGGGCACAATGATCTCACTGCAGTGGCACTACATTTAAAACTTTTATTTTAATCCACGTAACGAAGCTGTTCCGCAATGTAATACAGCGTGAGCCTCCCTCCGTGAGCGCCGCGGAGGCCCCGAAGGGCCGCAGAGACACCGCAGCCCGGGCGAGGGCGCAGAACCCCCCGTGCGGCCTGACCGACTCCATTTCCCCGGCCTCTTCCCTGGGCCGCCTTCCCCCGCCTCTCCGGCGCTACAAACGGGGCGGGCCGGGCTCGCCAGCCCGGCTGCGGCCGCGGCCGGCCCGCTCTCCCCGCCTCCCTGAGGCGCGGCCTGGCCCGGTCCGGCCTGCTGTGGCGGCGGCACCGGCAGCTCGGCCGGGCGGCTCCATGGCTTTCATCCGCAGGCGGCGGCTGGAGCGGGAGCTGTACTCCAAGGAGAGGTGAGCGGCACTGCCCCGCCGGCCCCGGCCGCCCCCGCTCGGCCCCGGCCCTGCGGAGGGCTCGGCGGAGCTGCGGGGCCTCCGGAGAGGCCGCGGCGCAGCGCCGGGAGGAGAGCCCGGGCGCTGTGCTGCCCTTGCTGTTGTTACTGATGAGATCTGGTGGCTGATGGTTGCCCTGAGTTAAGGCTGAAAAGGGTAGGGAAAGGACCTGGGAAAACAGGAATGCTGCTTGCCTTGCATAAACTGCGTGAAAAATAGCGTATTGTAGATTTTTGTGTATTAGTTTGTTCTCAGTTGTGCTTGTGGCATGGAGCTGTGCTTCAGTGTAGTTTGTTTAGTTTGTTGGGATTTTTTTTCCTTTTTTTTCCCCCTGAACACTGTAGTCAGTATACTGTCAGCCCTTAAGTTACAGACTCTGTGTTGTCTCTTTAAAGTGTTAAAATCAATTAGCCCGTTCCTGCTTGCTGACTGTAATCTTTGTTTTGTTTCTGAACGTACAACAAAGGCTTATCACACATGCTTGAGTGTATCCTGAATTTACTCTCTTATTTTTAGGTAGTGTCCCACTTTCTTTTTCCTGGCTTAGCTGTATCTGTCTTGTCAAAAAGTTTCAAAACCTTTTGCAAGCTTAACATTTCCACCTGGGAAATCTCTGTGAGAGCAGTAGGTCGATATGGGTCACACAGCAGAAGGACACCACCTTCTTTGGGGGGATCAGGGGGCTCCAGTTGTCTCCTGCTGTTGGAACCAAGGAAACAGCAGGCTGGTGCAGTGTAAATTCCTGGTGCAGGTCTCTGCTGGTTACACAGCACTGTTTATTGTTGATGAAAAAACCACATGATTAAGAGCTGGACTCACTCTGTCCATATAAATTCTGATTCATAGCTGTAGAGCCCATGAAGCTACCACATCCTCTGAAGTGGATTTTTTTTTTTTTTTTAAAGTACAGATGTGTTCTGAATCACGTTTTGTCTTCTTGTACACCTTGTTGCTTTGGGGGGCTGCTGTGGTTTCAGTTGTGTCGAAGGGGCTGCAGGGAGAAAGGACAAACTTCTGGTGTAGAAGGAAAAGAGAAGTATTTTTAATTGTAAAGTAAAGCATCTTAATTGTAGGAAAAGCAAGTAAAATGACTGTGTTAGATGTATTTTGGATTTAATATAAATAGTCTTTTTTTTTTTTTTGGAAGCTGAGAAGAAAAGGCCAAAAATCAGACTTGTCCCAAAGAACCCACGTGGGATCTAAATCTCTTTTAAAAAGCCCTGAGAACAAACTCAGCATATCAATGTCAGCATTACTGATTTACAATTATTGATGAGAACTTTTTTCTTTGCTCATACTTGAAAGCATATCAAGGTCTTATTATTTGAGCTTGTAATTTGAGCACTTCATGAAAGATCAGTCTTGTTCTCATTTGTGCTGGCAGCTTTTCCTATATCTGCCCATTTCTTTGTTTCTTCCTCTTGCCTAACAATTGATAAGTATAAAATCCAAGTAAATTTTTATGTTTTGTACCCTATATCAGGTCCCTCCTCTCCCTCTTTTCCTGTGCTTTTCTCAATTAGGAAATTTTAAAAGCATTTAAGTGATTGAAAATATTTTGAGTTTAGAAATATCAGATCAGAAACACTGTATTTTTGTTGCCTGCTGTCTTTATAGTTCTACCTTAAAACAGCAAAAAAACCCCAGCTTGCTATGACTTAATTGAAGGGACAGGTTCTGAGATTTTTTTTACCTAGGTGCTGAGTACCAACTTCTGCTTGAAAGCTTTGCTTGATCTTTGTATCCCTGATGTAGACATTTCCTAGTGAAATGACCAACATGTTTTAAATTTTTTTTGGCAACTGCATTTGATATGTGTTTTGGTTTGGGGTTTGTTATTTTTTGGAGTTTTGTTACTTGTGCATTGCTTTCTACTAAACTTTAAGCCATAGAAGTTCCAGTTAAGAGTACTGTGAAACTTGGTGAGTAAGAAGTTAATCTTCTTATGCAGTTGCTTTGGAGGGAAGGAAGATCAGATTAGTTTTAAGTGATCTGAAAAAAACATATTTCTTCCTAACTAATTAGTCCACTTTAATATCTAGTTACATAAACCTTTTTTCCAACTATATGCCATTTTCTAGTAGAGAAAAACAAAATGCTGAAATGTCCTATATGCAGGATAGTTTATTTAATCCCTAAAATATTCATCCTTCATGAACAATCCTTTTTTACAAACAATTCTAGTTACAAAACACCAAATTAGATGACGTGGTGCTTGGCTCAGGTCATTGCTTTCTTTATAAATTGATTTCTCACTTCTGCTGGCAGTGTGCCCAAATGCAGGCAAGTGTAAACACTCGGTACAGGGGCTCTGCATACAGTGCTGCTGGTTTGTCTTGCACCCCGCTTGGCTTCTTGTGTGAGGGGTTCATCTCTTCTGCTGGAAACATCACTCACATGAACCAGCCTACATGGCACCATGTAGGTGCTGCAGATGGATCTTTGGTGTGATGGTTGCTTGGGCATTGGATTTATATATATATTCTTTTTTTTAGTTTAATCAGTAGCCTTATCTTGCTCTCTTGAGACAAGATATGCATAATGAAGGCTTTTATCCAAACATCAGCAAATAAAGTGCTACAGCTGGCCTATAAATAATTTGTTCTTATTGGGAGGAGATTTAATTTTAGAATTGGTTTTGCATAGCTGTGTGCTGCTGCTAGGTGGAGCTGCCCTGTTTTTTTCATCCTTGACAATTTCCTTCTGTTATCAGGATTGTACTTCCAGTTTCATGTCAAGTGATTGTGCAAGGTGTGTTGGATCAGCCACTTGAAACCCTTGTGTCCAAGTAGATTTCCAGCATGTGCTTTTCTGATGGAAGGATGAAAGTAGTAAGACTTCAGTGACAGATTATGAATTTAAACCAGGATCAATGGTTACCTTTCCTGGGTGATATAAACAGGATTTTGCCAAGGCACTGGTCCCTGCATGATCATTCCTGTGTCCTGTTTGAGTAAGTCCAGTGCTTCAGTTGGTAGGTGAAATTGGTATATAAAATAAACCGTGGGCTTGTTTTATTTTCCTTTTGCAACCCCCAGATGTTGTTGGATGTCTGAGTCATTTTCAAACTGAAGTATAGAGGGACATGCACATCAAGCATAGTAATAGTAAAATTCTCAAATAGACTAGACCTGATGCAACACACTTTTGTTCAGAGGATATTTTGTAGCATCTTGGCAGGATTTATAAACCCCAGGTTATAGTTTGTAAAGGGTGATTGGCTTCTTGGCTGCATACTCAGAACAACGCTAGGAATGTTTGGGTACCTTTGAGTTCCCAGTCTTTGTGTACTGGGAATGACATACGAGCTGAAGTTTTGCAAGTGTTTTCTTGATACTTAGTGCCGAGTTTTCTTATGTGTCTTGGGTGTGTTCTTGACTCATATTTCTCAGACCTTTTCTGAGTGGCAATTATATGGTAGCTCTTTGAAAAAGGAAGCGAGTTCTGTTTTTTTTGGCAAGAAGGTTACCTTTTTCTTTTTTCTACCTGGAGCTGCTTCTCGAAGGAATACTGATTCCCTTCACAAGAAGATACCTTCCAGCTGACTGGCATGTTAATTTTTCAGTTATTCTTAATATTATCTTTCTGGGACTATATGAAGACAAGAATTTGAAATAGGTCTTCAAGCAAAATTATGTTGACATGCTTTAATTTACCTCTCCCCTTAAGTCTAGGTGCTTACCTTCTAAGTTCAAACAGCTCCTCATAGACTTTTAAAAGATCAACTCTTTACTCCACCAGGTTTTGTATACTTTTTACACTGTGTGTGGGGCTTGAAGATGTCCCAGCACAAAAGCTCTTAAAACCTTCATTAAATTTGTCTGGGGGGGATGTAGAGATATGTGTGCCTGCACCGTACAGATCATCCATTGCTGCAGCTCCTACCACCCCCAACATATACCCTCAGACAGACAGGCACAACTATGGCTGAAAATCTTTCCATTTTGGATCTGGGAAACTCCTTGTGTTATTTAAGTTGAGGGTGTTGGTTTTTCCAGCTGTGTGAGTTGTTATAATAAAAGTTATTCCCTCATCTACCATGTTCTTCCTTCTCTCTCCAAGCTGTGGCTGTTGATTTTTGAATGCAGAGCTTGCATTCACCTGAGATGTAACAGAGTAAGTGCCTTTCCACCCACTCTAAGGCTCAAGGCTTTGCCACAGTGTCAGTGGTGGCTGCCTATTTATTTTTGAAACTGCCTCTTTCCCAGCATCTCTTGGCAGCAGAGCTGCTGTGTGGGTTTGCTGCATTCCAAAGGGTGAAGTCTTCTTCCTGACCACCTTGTTCTTGTTCCTGACCCCTTCACATGGTACTGTTCTGGTATTCCATGTACCCTTCCATGTGCAAAACTGTCCTAGAAAACTCCACAGCTCTGAATAGAAGCTTGCATTATGGCATGTCTGCTAATGTGATAACTTCTGAAGTCAAAATTGGCTGATCTCCACAACTGTAAGTAGTTTTTGAGGCATTATAAGTGTGTAGGACCAACAAAGTTACTGAAGCTGCTTTTTTTTTTTTTTTTCAAGTTCCATTTTTCAAGTATTACACATAATAAGGAAATACAGTCATCTAGGAAGCTATATAATAGCTATGAAATTACAGGTGTTAAAAAATTATAGAACTTCTCTGAAGGTTTGTTTGCTGTTGGTCATTGAGGATAAAGACTGGACTGTTAAGAGACTACAGTATAAGGCATTGAACATCTTGCAGACTCTCAACCCTTATGGCTACTCCCATGGGGTTTGAACTTTTTTGAAAATCTTGTCTAATTTGTCTGTCATTTTCAGAATAACATACTGGGGTTTTTTTTTGGATAGCCTAGTATGTCAAGTTCATTGTACAAGAAAAAAAAAGGTCAGTGATCCCTGAAGACATGCCTGTGGCTTACTGACTTCATCAGTGTGTTGCAAACCATTAAATAGCATTGTGACCACAACATCGGTGGGCACAGACCTGTCTTTATTAGGACGCAAGCATAAAAATATCCTGTAATAAGCTTTCAGGTGTGAGTTTTATTGCTGGATTTCAAAGGATTTTGTGTCAACAGATATTTCCAAGCTATAGCATTACCTTTTTCTAAGTAGATTTTTTAATAAACACTCATTAATGATTTATATTTGGGAAGTTTCAGGTAACAAATGGGCTATTAATTTTGAAAATGGATCAAAAACAACCACTTGCTGGTAATAAGAAAAATGTCTCGAACTTGATCCTTTTCTGTTTGCCTGAAAAATGACTTTGTGATATTTATTTATTACAGGAATGCAAAGTTTTAGAGCACCAGGCAAAGGTGTTTAATAGAAACTGAAGGGATCTCCTACAAATATATAAGAACCAGAACTGGGCTTTGTTGGTTTGTTATTTGCTTGGGGTTTTTTAGATGCAGGTTCTTGCTGATAATTTAAAAGTGGAAAAAAAATCAAAATCTTTTTCATTTTAGATACAAAAGCATTTTTGTACATTATCCAGTTAAAACTTATGATTTGCCTGACTAACTGCTTAGACTGAGGGGTTTTATGTCTTGGGATCAGACTTGAAGGCAAGGAAGGGTAGACTGGGGACAGACTTACTTATTGTTACTTGTCTTGACATTGATTTTTTTGAACCAGGCTGCTATTGCAGGTCAATGTGATGAAGTCATAGGCTTACAGTGTGTGCTGTTAACTACACAGTACTGGGAACAGTACAGCTGTTCAGTGGCTGAAAACCAAAATACAGTTTTCAATTCTTACTGGTTTAACAAGTTTCTTATACAGGATATCTTACGCATTTTCTGCCTACTGTTACTTTTTGATTTATTTTTTTATAAGTCTTCCTGCCCTGTGCAGAATTAAATTGCTATTTTAAATCTATGCTAAACACGCATGCGAATTCTTGTTATAGGACCACATAGCAGTTGATAGTATATAAATTTGGTATACTGGTCATCTTGATATCACAAGTGTCTTTGGAATACCTCCTTTAGCTCTTTGGAAGGCAGTCAGCCCAAAGCCCAACTGCTTAGTTGCAAGTTGAAGATCCCCATTGCTGTAATTTTATAGCTATTATGATTGATGTCCTATTTTTTTCAAGCCTTCACAACACTGTTTGACTACTTATGCAGCATGCCAGAGACTGATCTGTACTGTTGCTGTCTGTAGATACTTGTTAAACCTCCTGGCAAGCCTGGAGTATCATCATGTGCAGTGATGGTTCTCAAGAGGGACCCTGTTGATACAGGAACTATCAGTGGCTTTGTTTATTTATGTAAAAGATATTTCTTCTGTGAAGATAAAAAGCTCTGACTGTACTCCAGTAACATGTGATGAAACTTGACTTTTATTTGACAGCTCTATGGATCATTAACACAGGCAAAGGAAATTTAAATACTTGAGCAGTAAAGACTGAGATGAGTTGAGAAATTCCAGAAGGTTATTCCAGAAATCACACATCATAATCTTCAGAGTTCATTATTAGCAGTAACTTGAACTGCTCTAGAATTGTTAGCCAGTAGTGAGATGCAAGTCTGAAAATTTTGCTTTCACTTATTGTATCGTATTAATTTTAAAAGGGTCAGATTTTGTGATGTAGTCTTGGGACAGGCAGTAGGTTTGCCCCAATTGCAGTGGGTGCTTGAGAGAAGTAGAGACCTGTGGTTGCATTCATGGAGATTTGATATCTGGGCTCTGTCTGCCTGAAGAAGTGACTTGTTGCAGCCTGAAAATAGAAGAGAATGCAGTTAGAGTAAATGGACTTGCAGCAGAGTACCAACAAGCATAGAAATGATAGGAAGAGGCTTCAGAACTACATGGAAGGCTCTGTGGAGAGTAGGAAGGGAAGATAAATATGGAAAATGCACTTAGCCTGTATGATGGACAGTGTTTGAGGAAAAATGCTTTAACAGCTTCCAGCACAGCAATCAACCCATTTTCCAGACAGAAAAGCTGAGGTCAGTGAGCAGGACATTGCACAGGAGGTCGCTGGTCTCCAGCAAGAAGCTCTACAGTGATGCTGTCTCTGTAAGCCTGGAGAGTGAGAGAGACACAGAGAGAATAGCAAAAGGATAAATGCTGCTAGCAAACATGGTACTGAAAAAAGAGTGAACCTACAGCTTCCCCACAGTGCCTATTTAACCTGTATAAAGAGTTTATCTTGAGTTTTTGTGCATATCTTTGCTTTTTCTATTTTTTTTTTCTTCTTGAAGTCATCTGGTTGAGTAGCAGTAAGTGTTATGCTGGGGAAAGAATACCTCAAATTCTTGCCCACAGCTTCTGGTTTTGGGAAGGTGAATTGATTTATAAAGTGACAAGTACAAAGATACAATAGTTTCTTAGAGGTAGTTATAATGAAAAATTTCAAAGAGAACTCTCTTGGTTTGTATATTTTGACTTATGTTGAGCATATTGTAGTTACTGTGAATAACAGCCATGCTGTTTTGCTATAAAAACATAGCTTGTCTTGAATACATGAGGGATGCCTGCATTTACCAAAAACTTTAAAAATCTAGTAAATACCAGTGCTGTCAACAGGTAAATTTGGAAAGAATATAAAAATGTGAGGAGTTTGTTAAAAGAATATGTGGAGACAAAGGTAAGAGCCTGAGAATGAAGAATTCTAGAAATCAATTCTGTTGAACAGGCATTATAGTTTTCTTGGAAAAAAATAATTGTGGGACCATAAATGCCATTTCTCTGAAGCTCGTGTTCCCTATGTCACTAGTAGCTGTTTCCTGATGAAAGAGAATAATTTTTTTAAAAAAAATCTGTTTGTTCTTGACTTTTTAAAATTAATATTTAAATAATCATAGTTGACTTATGAATAATAAGTTGGATGTGTATGCTTATACATACTAGAAAGAAGTGCATTTTACTAGTGAATTGCTCTTTATACATCGTAACATAACTTCATTAAAAAGCTTTAAAATGTGATAGAACTTGCGAGATCTGAGTTTGCAAAGTCAGAAATTTTAAGTTTGTCGTGAATGAATTCAGTTGGATGATATGTTGGAAAATGGGCTATACTGGTAACTGCGTGGAAGCTGCTGTGTTTCCTGACTATAATTCCATATGGCACAGAATAACCCTTGGGTCAGTTGGGGTCAGCTGTCCTGGCTGTGTCCTCTCCCAACTCCATCTGCACCTCCAGCCTCCTCAGTGGTGGGGTGGGGTGAGAAGCAGAAAAGGCCTTGACTCTGTTTAAGCACACTCAGTGCTTAAATCTTTGAATTATCAACAGTTTTCAGCACAAATCCCAAACAAAGCCCCATAGTAGATACTGCAAAGAAACAAGCCAAAACTAGCACAATGGGATCATAAAAAAACTGTTTTCAAGAGAGAAAAGTAAATCTAAGGCTGTTTTGAAAAAGCAGCAGAGCAGTAGGACAAAATACCTTGGAAACACAAGCAGTTTTGAGTATATAGACACACTGTTACTTGTAGTTGCAATAAATCCTTTGTCATTATGTTTTGTTTAAGATAACAACCACAGCACAATCTTTAAGTATAGAAGGTATTTTCAATAACACTATTTTTTCCATTGTGAAATATGCTTTTTTAATGAACAGGCTGTTAGATTCACTCAGTTCATTTTGTGAACTATTGGCATATTTACTGCGGTTGGAATACTGCTCTGGGGACGCTTGGAATTTATTAGTGTTTCATGAGCATTTCTAGTGAGGCACATCATGAGCAAAGTACAAAAAGCTCAAAATGTGGGTGTAAATAAAAACTAAGTGCTTGTGCAGATCAGACCAGTGCTGCACACAAACAAGTTGTACTTCCAACTGAAGTTGTTTTTGCTTCTCCTGCTGTGCCAGTATCCACTGGCATAGTCTACAGCTGAAACACCCAGTGACCAAGTGTTCACCCTGTTAGAAAGTTGTTGAGTTTTGATCACTTGCAGCAATTTCAGTTAAGTTGGTAGAGCATTTTCATGTTCTCCCTAATCTGGCCTATTTGCATTTACTTGGTACCGCCACTGGCATTACTATGATCCTGGAATTAAATACTTTCCAAGACTTGTGTTTGTTTTTTTTTTTTTGTTTTGTTGTTGTTGAGGTTGGTTGTTAATCACATTAGTCCATGAACAGGCTTCCTGGGGGTTGAACAGAGGTACAGAGGAAGTACAAAATGTGGTTTGTGAGGAAGGTAATGTTTCCTCAGAGGGCATCTGTAGAGCGACTCAGTCGTGTTGTAAAATCTGGACCAGTGTTTTCACTTAACATTTTAGACCAATGTAATTTGGCTTGGCTTCAAAACAATCTAATTCCATTCATTCTAAGTGATTAGTTCCTGCACTTCCTTTTTGTGTCATTGCATATTTTGCCTGGCATGTACTGATCAGGGCTAAAGCAGAAAGTCTGGCTATATTAGAATAGTTTCCACCTAAGACATCAGAATCAAGTATTTAATCTTGTATGTGTTGGAAGAGCACCAGTTGATCTTCTTCACATGTGCACAAATTTTCCGTATAGGTTGTTATTTTAAAAAGCTAAATTAATTCATTATTGGGGTGTGGGGGTGCAGAAGAGAGATCAGGGAAAGCTTTCCAAAAACTCTATATGTTTTATTAAGAGTACTAACTGTTACGGTATTTTCTCTTAGAATAAAAGACTTTTTTTTTTATTTGTAGGTTTTCACTGCTTCTTCTTAACCTGGAAGAATATTACTTTGACCAGCACACAGCTAATCATATTATAAATAAAGATTGCAAAGATGAAAGGTACAAAACTTTTACATACCTTAATTTACTGGAGTCATTCTAGGCTTATGTATGCATGAACACATGCACTTTTTTTTTTATTGTTCCCTTTAGAAAATTCAGAGGCTCCCTAAAAATCTGTTCAAAGTCAATTATTTTTGAACCAGATGACAATATCCAGCCCATTCTCAAGGTAAGCAGTGCAAACTTAAATTTCTTGATGACTAAAGATTCTCTTTAAAAAGCTTCTAAGAAAGACTGTGTATTTTTATAACTTGCTGCAGATACCGTTGAGGGATTGCATTAGTATAAAAACCCCCGAAGGTAATGAAGCAAATAACCCTTTCACACGGTAGGTAAATTTGGGATACTGTATGTATTTAACTTCCTTTAAAGCCCAAATGCCCATCATTTCAAATTATCTTATTTACATTTTAGGAATACATCTGGACAGATTTCTGTTGTGTGTAACCAGGTAAGACCTGCATATAGTAGATTCTTGATGTATAAATGGGTGTGGTTACATAAATGAGCAAGCTTATGTTCCTTAATGGTATTTTTCCTTGAAGTTGTAGTCCAAGAGTGGGAAGTTCACTGAAATCAAAACTAATTACTGTCAAAAACTTAGCATTAATGTGAAACTGTTGATGCTGGAAATTGCAAACTGTTAATGACTTCATTAAGTCAATAATTCAATAAACTGAACTTTTTGCCCTGTACATTTTATAATGGAGCTTAAGGAAACCTTAGGATTGATTGAAAAATGAGAATAGACTGTAATAAAACTTGGTTTTAATCATGCTTAGTTTGGTCTTTTTATACTGTTTTCATCTACTTTCTGCAGCATGTTGTAATGGCAAAGCCATCTTGGTCCCTGCAGGTCAGTTTCGTGAAAACTCTGGACTGTGCTCTGTGTCCACCAAATAGTTTTCAGAAGTTGTCCCTGAAATGTTGTCTTCAAGTTTCAGTCAAGAGTTGTGATGTATTCATTCTTAGAATTAACCAAGGGGATGTACTTTAAATTCTGATAAATTGCAGTTGATAGGTGTTCCAAAGCTGTAAAAGTTTTGGGTTTTTTTAAAAAAGCTCACGTGTTCCTTTCAGGATAGAACAGAGTTGAGGCGGGAAATACAATTTTAAATATTCTTGTATATTTCTAAAAATCTCTTTACCAATGCCCCAAACCGATAGACTTGCTCAGTTATGTGCTGAGCAGTCAAGGATAAACTCAAGCGTTTAATATTGTCTATGCCAGAAAAGTTTGTGGTTTGTGTTGAAGTAATCAGTGTATTTAATTTCATTTTGAAGCTATGTCTGTGAAAAATACTATGTAATCTATTTCTTGAGTTGGCAGGTTTTCTTGTGTACTGAGTGATTTTAAAAAAGTATTTCTAACTGCTCCAGGCAATACTTCCACCATACATCATTACTCTGTGTTCTGAGGAACAAGTGATTATAAGAAACATCTTGTAGAAAGAGGAACTAAGTTTTAAGATGGCAAGTGTGGTTAGCACCCCCCACTCCTCCCATTTGTAGCTTGCCAGTCATCTTCCTGTCTCTGAGGAAATGTTCTGAAATACTTGGGTGGCATCATAAACGCTGGTATTTTGTATAAAAGGCATATGGACTTCCAAGTGTCGAGTACTCACTAGTTGTAATTATGACAGATCATGATCTAATTAAAATACATTTTTTTAAGTAGAATTTTGGTCTTGTAGGAAGCCACATGTAGGGAGTACTTGGAACGCCTTAAACATCTTTGCCTTTTAGACTCAGAAAAAATTGTTATTACATAGCTGGATAAGCAGCTTTTCTTTATGTAACAGATAACTTAGAACTAATGGCTTTAAAATATAGTAAATGGGAATAATAATTTAAGATTATTTCAGTATTTTTTTCTTGAGATAAAATTGGGGGAAATCCTCCAAAATCGGAAATTAATACAGTATGCTTAAGTTTTTGCTCAGCTTACAAGTAAAAAATCCCAAACCATTATGTCTACTTCTTACGTAATGTAGAGTAGTACTCAGTATGGTTATCCTGCAGAAGAGCAATGAACGTGAAGCAGGTTTCTCATTCTGATTCCCCCATGGCCTGATTCAGGTCTGTCCGTGCTGATGTCAGATGAAAGACACTAATTACCACTGGTTTTTAATGTAGCACTTAGAGAGGCAGGCTGAGCTTATGGGCTTCTAAGCCTTCCACTTGCTTTCTTCTAGCTGGGTGTTTCTTGGAGTGGTCATGTGGTGAAGGTTGGCTCTGTTGTCAGCTGGTGGGAATGGGGAAGGCTGTGTTTAGCAGCCAGAAGGGTTCTGCATAGAGAGCATTATCCACATCCATTCTTGCAGGTGTAGTACTTGCCCTTGGCTTGGGGCTGCTGCCATGATGCCTTGGAGTGTAGAACCACAGGTGTGCTACCTGTGGGAAGGAAACTGAGGCACTGGGAAAGGACCTGTGGTCAACCAAGTCTCTTGGGTCAGAGTAGAACACAGTAGGTTATGCAGTTGTCACGTCAGGACAGCAGTCCAGTGTGTTTTGTTTAGTTCAGAGGCAGTCCTGACTTAGGCCTGAGCTTTAGCCAGTTTGAGCCTTCTCTATGAACAGCAAAACCACGGCTTATTTCTGGCTTGTTGCCTTTGAGATGGTGGATAATAAGGCACAGTGTGCAAATTAGTGTGCTAGCAGTCAGGTCTTTTTATAGGAGTTATGAGAATGTTGTGAAGAAGGAGAGTAGTTTTATATGGGTTTTGGAGAGGAAAGATGTTCTCAGAGATGAGGCTAGTACCAGAGAAATAAAACTGTTCAAAAGCACAGTACTGGATGAGGGAGGAAATCTGGTGTTCATTGCAGTTGGAGCTGGAAGCAAAACATTTTGCAGCAGAAGAAAGGCATTCATTTGAGAAAGTTTGCACAGTGTATGTTGTGAGTTGCCAGTGTGGAGTAATTCCTGTTTGGGCAGCACCTTGAGCCACTGAAAGAGAGGGAGGATCTGCCCCACTGAATGTTGCTGTGTGTATTTGCTTTAGTATTGCAACTCCTTGAGGGTCATATGATTAGGATAAAAGCCCACTAATCAACTGTATAAGTAAGCCTCTGAACTAAATTGCACTCTTGCCCTCCTTGCAGTTAGCTCATGTAAAAGCTCATTGTTTTTATGCAGTTCATCTAGGGTAGTTAAAGCAGAATATTACTACCCGGTGTTTTGCTTGCCTAAACAGTGTTCTTGGCTTTGTATACTCAGTACTTCTGATGAATTTTATTATTTTTTAAGGTGTGAGTCTGTAATATTTTTTACTCTTTCAGGTTTTTCTCATTAAAGAAAGAAATGTTATTGCACCCTATAAAACAGTAAGAGTAAGTATGTATTTTTTCACTGCTCTTAGCAAACAGGAGTTTTTGTAAGGATTTATGTTCTCATTTTTGAAAGAGTAGGTTAATTATCATTTGAGGAATATGACAATGAAGCTTTAAAAAAAGAGTAATTGCATATTGAAAAAACATGTCTGACTTCTTCTCTGATGGCTTTCTGATACCTCTTGGAGGACATGCTGCAGACTTGACTCTTGCCATTTACCTTGATGTGCAGCTCAGTGGGCTCAACAGTCAGAGCTATTGGCTGACTGCTTCTGTACAGTGGACGCTGCATCCTGGCTAAGTGGATTCTCCTCAGTTCTGCTCAGACCTGAGAGGAGAGATTGCTAATTGATATTTTCCAGCTGAGTGCTTCTCAGTTCAAAGAAATGGCAAAAAAGGCTGCTCACAGCAGAAATTGGAGCTTACTCCTGGTTGCTTTCTGCCGATGGGGTCGGTCTGCTCCGATTCTGAGCCTGGAGGCTTCAAGGCATACGAGTAAGGGTTCTTTGCTTAAATTGTGAGATTAGTTAAGACACAAACACAAAACTTTTATTTATGCAGAGTTAATTCACATTTTCCCCGAGAATTGAAAAAGACAGAATTATATTTCTCAATGTATTTAAGTAAGAAACTTCAAGAATGATGGAGTCCATAAATTTGTATTACTGTGGAAAACAGTGAAGAGGCAAGAGAGGATCTCTGTTCTCTCAACAAGTGGTTTGGGTTGGTTTTATGATTAGATCTGCCTCTGAACTAGGACTTCAAAGTTTTTTTCTTTGGATTTTTTGGTTTTTTTTATTCCAGTGATTCTTCATGTGTTGAACCTATTTTGTCTTCTAGTCCTTCCATGATCTGTTTTGCAGCCATGTGCAAGATTTAAGTATCAGTACCTTATCCCATTGCCAACACAATGAAAAAGAAAAGAATCGGAAGGGTTGTTTGGAACGCTTTTCACTTCATTTTCTCCTAAGTTATGATTCATCCACAGCTAAAACATTTCTGACAGTTAACCGTCACAATTTACTTTGCTGAAGTGCAGCTATGTTTCTGCATTTTAAAACAAGAAATCTAGTTCACCTTCAATCTTTTCCAATTTTTTTTTCTGTTGCTGCTAAATATCATCTACTTGAATTGTTGCCAGTTCCATATATGTCACTGAGTGCCATAATTGACTAATACATTTTATCTTCCATGTCTTTGTTTCAGATCAATTACAAAATTCTGAGCTGTTGTCTTTGAATATGGCTGGAGAGCTACAGAGACAACTGCTCACAAAAACTGTCACATTGTTGGCTGTAAGCAATATTTGTAGACCACTCACTAGGATTTCCGAGAGCTGTGTTTTTTCCTGTTGAAGGAAAACTATGCTCTGGGTGAAATGTTGCAAGGCTTTTATCTAAATTGCTACTGAATTTCATGTCTCCATATAATCCAGTTCCGTTTGCTTTTCGAAGCATGCTTTCTTCTTGCATTGCTGTCAGTTCAGCTCAGATCACATACATTACACCAAAGATCATCTACATTTTCATGTCTTCCTTCCTTCAGTTTAAAATTAATCCAGTTGTACCAGCTGACCGATGTCTTGCTTTAGTCTTACTGATCAATTGGTTGTTTTTTCTAGCCTGAAAAATCACAAAATGCTACAGAAACATGTTGATACAGTTTTATACTACATTCAGGGGTCATGAAAGGATCCAACAACCTTTGCTAAATATGAGTTGTGTGTGAAGTTAGTACCAGTTGATCCATACACATACTTCTAATATACTTAAGTTAAAACCATTGATGTCTACTATAAAATTACACTTAAGAAAGCTGGGAAAACTTTGTAGGGGAAAAATGAGTGTGCCACATATGCTGGGTGATGTGTCAGTGAGATCTTTGTAAATACGTAGTCAAAATAGGCTGTGATTGGCTTTGGGATCTTTTCAGCTCAAAACTGCTTACGTAGATGACAATGACTAACGTTTTTAGCTTAGTCTTTAAAGATTTGATGGGCTGGTGTCTTTCTTCTCTAAGAAGTACAGCAGCTGTTTAAAATGTAACATGCCATTTGCTAGTTTTATATTTGCATGTGTTTAAAATAGATATTAAAATAGCTGATATTAAAATAGGCAGAACAGAATGTATGTAGAATACTTCTACATTTACTGATGTTTACACTACGTTAATTTATTCACTTCAAAGCTATTGTGCTGCATTGTATTAACAACAGACAAAATACTGCACAGAGAACTTTCTACAGGGAAAATGTAAAGAATAAAGATCAGGTTTACATCTGCTTTTGGAATCTTTGAGATATAAGACAATCTTTAATAGCATAGGTTTACTGGGGTTTTTATTTAGGAGTTTATAGTTTAGTTTAGTTTGATTTTTTTTCTCACTGAGTTCTATTTGAAATTCATTCCTGGTAAATGTACTTCTAATTTTAGGGTAGAACAGAACACGCATTCCAACTGGATGTTGCTTCGAAAGTAGGAGATGTTGTGCATACTCTGCATCAGGTATGTGGCTATTTGATATCCCTGCATAGTTCATCACAACATCTTTTGATATTTAGTGTAGAGTTTTATTTGTTCTCAAGGTGAAAACCTTGGAGTATCTATTTTTAAAGTGTAGAATTGAACACAGCAGCTAGTTCTGACAGCTGTTGTAAGTGATCCATATTAGCTTTTAGTATGCAGGGTGGTACTGTGGAGACAAAGTAGTAACATGGTAGTAACAGTGAACAAATACGTCCTACTTTAAAAAGAAATAGTAACAGATCTTTTAGTTTGCTGTCACCAAGAATGCTAAAGCCCCTCCTGTTTCTGTTGACTTTTGAGCTGTGTGGGACGACTCTGTGCTATTTCACTTAAAGCTCGTTGTTTAGCTTTACAGGGCTTCTTGTCTAGATAAGATGGGAGATCATGCTGCCATGGTGAGTATATTTCTGATATCCTTGTTTAAAAATGGAATTGTGATATCACTGTTTAGTAATTAAGTTCTCATTGCATTTGAATCAGAGACCATATTAATTTTTCTTTCCTTCCACATTAGATAACTGCTATATTGCAATCACGCTTGGCTAGAACTTCATTTGATAAAAAGAGGTACTTTTCTAATCACTTTCTACTGGGAAATCATTATCATCTTGTTGGTTGATTAGTCTACTGCAGCGATAGTTAGGTGGCTGGTTGAATTAGTCTAAGTTCTCTAATTCAGAGGTAGCTTCTTCATATTCTGAAGCATGTGGAGTGGAGAGTGGGAAATTCTAGGCTGTGAAGATGAATGTGTTGTTTTGTCTCCAAAACATTTCATTTACCTGTGAATTTGTTGCAATTGGGCATCAGTATATGCTGAATAAAACTGTAGTTTTAGAAAAGTCAACTGGCTTACTGCTCTGAGTCTGGAGCAGAATGTAGTAGTGTTCTTTCTGGAGTGCCTGTTTAAGTGGAGGTCCCAACAAAGAACTTTATTCCTGTGTTAAATAGGCTTAGTGAAGTCCCCATTATGATGTCCCCAGGCTATAAGCTAACTAAAACCTTTCTAAATAATTTAAGGGTGCCTCTACCAAAGTAAGAACTGGAGGTAAACTTACTCCTTTTCTTCACTTGTAGATTTCAAAGCATTTCTGAAACGCTGCATATGGAATGTAAAGCAGAAATGGTGACGCCACTGGTGACTAATCCAGGGCATGTGTGCGTTACTGATGCTAACTTGTACTTCCAGCCTCTTAATGGATATCCTGTAAGTGCCTCATAGCTGGTCTTGCATACAATATGAGCACGCTGCCCTGCTAAGTGGACAGTTTTAATTTTCTGTACTTTTTCTCTAAAATGCACATAGAGCACATCTCCAAGAGGACTATTTTCAGTTATATTTAGAAGGTCATTAATTTCCCTTTGATCTCTGCTGCTCTGCTGCCTTCAGTGTATCTCTTCCTCTGAGGCTTCATTCTGTGCTAACTTGCTTAAAGTTTACCTCCTACTGACAAAGCACAAAATGTCCTTTGCTCATTCTCTATTAATATTTGAAGATCACTATTTGTAACATTTCATTTAAGATACATTTCTCAATCTTAGTCTGATGCTGTTCCAAGTTAGTGAGAGCTTTACATGTAGTTTACTTTGGGAGCTCTTAGCTAGGTTTCCTATTAAACTGATCATTTCTTTCTCTGAAGCAAAACTGAGTGCATGTTGCAGATGGATTGCTGCTTTGGAACTTGTCATGGAAACAGTAGTGATGGTCTTAGCAGGCCACTGACTTAGCTATGATTCTGTGAAATACCTTTAGTATGGACATGGCAGTAGCATGATCACCAGAAAACTTCAATTCTCAGATGATTTTTTTTTCTCAATTTGCTTGTCAAGCATGTGTGATTGTATCTGCAGCCCTGGAGCTGCTCGAGCTGGGTATGACTGGTACTGCAGGCTGGTGTAGCACAGTCTGGCCAGGAGTGAAGTGCCAAGCTAGACCTATCCTCTAATCCCAAGGCTGGACTGCCAGTTCCCTCTACAAGAAGGAACTCGGGGCTGAGGACTGGAGCATACCTCTAGTGCTGTCATCCACTGGTACCTTGTGGGGAGAGAAAGGAATCTGCCTAATTTGAGTGCCTTAAGGACAAGGAAAAGACAAGCAGAACATTCAGTGGAGTCTGGAGATTCAGACTCAGGAAGAATAAAGGGAAAGCTCTGAGTGCTCTGAAAGTAATATTGAGTTAGAGAGAGAGAATGAAAAAGGGAATTGGAGAAAGCGTGTTTGACAAAGGAGAAGGAATTTGTGGGACAGACTTTTTACCAGGGCCTTTTGCTATAGGTCAAGGGTAATAGTTTTAAACTACAATAGGCTAGATTCAAACTAGACAGAGAACTTTTTTTTTACCATGGAGATGGTAAAACACTGGCACAAGTTGTCCGGGGAGGTGGTGGATGCCCCATCCCTGGAAATATTCAAAGTTAGGTGGGACCACACTCAGAGTAATCTGGTTAAAGGTGTCCCTGCTCATTGCAGTGGGGTTGGACTAGATAGCCTTTAAAGGTCCCTTCCTACCTGAATTATTCTATGATTCTGACATGCTGGAAGTAGTCCAGGCAAGGGAAAGGTTTCAGTGGGATAATGGTGCCATTCTGATTCCACCCGCCAGGTGGCACCCTTGGCACAGTTTGCCCAGCAGCCCAGTGCCTTCCTTCTAATAGAGTTTGTGTGCTGCTGCTCTGGTGCACCAGCATCGCTACTGGCGACAGGCTCGGGGATAAAACACTGCTGCTTACTTATTCCTAAACTGCTCTGCTACTCAGGCAAAAACCAACAGCAAGGACGAGCTTCCTCTTGTTAACATAACTGCTTAGCATCGCTATTCCACTGCTAAAATGACATGGATAAATATTGTTTCCATATTGTTAGTATCTGTAGTCGAGAAAGACTTCAGATTGTCTGAGGAGGGTAAGGTAGAAGAACATAAACCTACTAGAATGTCTCCATCTTTTCTTCCCCCTCCTTCATCCCCCACAGAAACCAGTAGTACAAATAACACTGCAAAATGTGCGTCGCATCTATAAAAGAAGACATGGGCTGATGCCACTGGTAAGCTCAAGTATTTATTTTATTTTATTGTCTTGCTGTGTATATGGTTTCTTAAAGGGACCAATTGAAACATCATTAGGTAAAAGCCATGTCTTCATAAAAACTCTGTGTTAAAGAGTGAACAGTACTGTCTTGGGTTAAGGACAGGTACTCAATGCACTTTCTGGTTTTTTTAAGTGTTTTCTGGAGTTGTCAAAAAGATGAAAACAGAGTGAATTCTGACAAGGATGAAAAACTTCTTTCATAAGCAGTCAGTATAGGGGAAGGGAGAAGGGATTACTGTTAAGGAGCAAATCATTCTTTATCTCAAGCACCTCTCACGGGTGAGAGGTGAATTTCTCTCTCATGGTGTATTTTCTCTGGATTGATTCATGGAGGAGGTTTGGTCACTGCTTCATATTGAGACTAATGTGGAGTGATGGGTTCCACTGTACATGACTGAGGAATGACAAGAGCTCTGCAGTGAAACCTCACTTGTGTGCTTTCAGTGTTAACACTGAAATTTCAGGCTTGTAGGAATTTTTTTGTCTCAAAAAAACATTTAAACCAAATACACTTTTTTTTTTGCCCTAAGTGAGTGGAGCGATGCAAAGAATTAAATGTCTATGACCTTGGCTTAATCAATCCAGACAGAGCCAATCTCTGTCAGTGTAAACTATTTGCTCAGTGCAAACTGAATTTCATAACATGAAAGTTATGATTGGAAATAGAAAATTTAGTATGTTAGATTTTGTGGGAAAAACTGCTACCCAATATAGAGCCAAAAATCTTAGATATTAATAGCTGGAACTTTCTGTTTAAAAACACAAGTACTACAGCTTGTCAGTAATTGCTCTCATTTACTTTTCCTCCCCTTTAACTTTTCAGGGACTTGAAGTATTTTGTACAGAAAATGATCTGTGTTCTGACATCTACTTGAAATTCTACAACTATCAGGATCGAGATGAGGTCTATTTCCTTATTGCAACATATATAGGTTTGCAGTATTTATTTATTAATGTAGTGTGTAGTACCTTGTGAAGGGAAATTTGTCTGGATTTTGCTCTATTGATGTTTGGGAAGAATGCTTATTTCTATTAAAAATTGTTACAGCTTATATATCTGTTTATTTTTCTCAAAGAGCAGAATGAATGTTGTGAAATGGCACCAATTTTGTTGTGTTTGAAGAGCTGAGTGTGAAAGCTGAGGTGACATTATTGAGGCAAAACTTAATTTTTTTGGTTTGCAACTTGATATGCACTGTCATTTAACAGCCTCCTTTCCGCCTCTTCAAAAAAAAAAAAAATCAAACAAATGAAATAAACAAAACCATAAAACACTATCTTGAAAACAAGGGATAGATAAGATCCACTCAGTTAAATTGTGTTTTGCTGAAAAAATATAGACTAGCTTATGTTATGTGGATCCCTCGAGTCCTCAGTTAAGACCCTGTTAAGAAACTTCCTGTAATAGGTGGATTTCCAGTGCACACATAAATACCTGAAGTTTCCTCAGTTTTAGGAGAGGTTGATGAAAACTATCGTTCTGAAACACTTGAATTCTCATTTCTATTACATCTTGTATGCATTAATTCCTGGAAAGTGATGGTTATTTTTTTACAGATTGTAAACAGAAACTTCCTAAAATGTGTGTCCTGGAAAATAAAGGAGAAAAAGGCTGAGTTTTTCTGTCATTTGAAACATTGATACTCGTATTTATTGCCAATATTGAAAATGTTTGTGTAAATTTTGTGCTCTTTTGTTATTGTACTAGGAATCTAGTTCTGTTTCAATTAGTTCACCTAAATATCAGTTAACATTTCCCTCCTGCTTCACAAAGAAAAATGGAAAGACCATGAAGGAATGAAAACTTTCCTTTAGAATTGTTTTAGTCTTCTAGATTTTTCTTTGAAAAGGAAATAGATTCTGACATCATTTGCTCTGTTATTGAAATAGCTTCATGCTGTTTCCCCGCTTCAGACTTTTTCTGGATAGTTTTCTAAGGTGAAATTTCAAGGTGTAAATGAAAATGCTGACTATGTTGGAGCTTAGAAATAAAAAAAGAGTGAGCTCTTTCCTTAAAAGTGTTTGTAGCACCTCAGTATCTCTCTGGCAGAAGAAGAGCCTCTCTTTGAAGGTGCTGACACTTTTTACTTGTAGAATTTAAAGTACTAAAGTAAAGGAAAGATTGGAATATATCTTTCCACCCTATGCTGAGCTAAAATAGAGGCCTGCCATAATCTAATCCAGGTTTCTTTCTTGCCATCATACCATGGTTTCAGTCCTTTAATTCTACTCTTTCAGGCACTTGCCCAGGTGCTGTATACTGAATCAATGGCAAAAAGTGTAAAAATAAATAAATAACCCAGTTTTCCAGCTGCATACTTTGGCATTACAGCTAATAAGCACAGAGTAGTGCAGTTTAAATTTCTTGAGCTCCTGCCTATTCTTCAAAGAGAACTCCAGGTGCGTAATTCCTACTTTCTTGAGTGTGAGTCAACTTTTCTTTTTCTCTACTCTCTGTTTCAGTGAATCTGAAATTAAATCCTGTTCGTGTACATACATGACTTTTTTCCACAAGTTACTGATAGTGGGCATCCTTGGTTGCAGTAGAAAAATATATTTAGTCTTTTTCTTGACTGTAGTGGAACTACTTCTAGAAATTTGAAATCATAAAGTTTGCCAGATTGCTGAGAGAGTTCTTCATGGTCTGCAAATATTTTTCCATTCCACATAAATATTCATCCGTTCTTACTGTGTTTGGTTTCAGCACTTCTTCTTTATGATTTTTTTTTTTGGCCAAATGCAATTTAGACCCGTTTGCGGAGATATTAAAAAAATGTGTGAAGTATGGTAGCTGTGGAAACATGAAGTTGGCAATTAATTCCGACTTGTTCTGTTGAGAAATTGTGCCCTTAATTATGTTATAGTATCTTGCAAAATGTTAATCACAGTATAATTTGGGGACCAAACTCCAAAGCTCACAACTTTTAATGTTATACTTTTTTTTTTTCTTTTTTTTTTTTTTGTTGTTTTGTTTTTTTTTTTTTTAGAAAATCATATTACAGAGCACACAGCTGAAAGTTATATGTTGCAGTGGCAGAGAGGACATATATCAAATTACCAGTATCTTCTCCATCTCAACAATCTGGCTGATAGAAGCTGCAACGACCTCTCCCAGTATCCTGTATTTCCTTGGATCATAGCAGACTACTCTAGTTCAGTGTTAGGTATGTGTATGTAGAAAAGCAGGTTAGTGCATCATGACCAACCTTAAATGTGTGAGGGGGCTTTTACATTGCATAAACTTCATGTTACATCAGAATGAACCTGGCATTAGTGGTCTTGGATGTTTTCTTGTGGACTTATCCATCCCCTTTAGCTTAGGGGACAAAATTCCTCACCTTTTTCTGTTAAGTATTACTCTCCTCAAATACAGAGTATATACCAAACATCTGCTTGGTTGCTTTGCAGAACAGCAGTACTGAGCATTCAAAGACTTTCTGTAATTCTTATAAATGGAAAAGAAACCAGTAAAATGACTTTTTTCTTTTTGGAACGAGTTAGATGCACTGAAATATGTAGAATCCAGGTGTTCTTTTATAATTTCTGCGTTGCAGATTGAATGCAAGAGGCTGACAAGGCTTGTGCCTAAAGAAGCTCCTTGATTAAGGGTCTTAGTGCAGTTTGTGATGGGATTTTGTCCTTTTGAGGATTGTGTCCCTCTGCAAGAAGCAGAGTAGGGGAATCTTGTGGTATTCATCAGCACCTGCTCAAACACTTCAATCTGATTGTATGGTGGGACTTGATTGTAGCCTGACAGAATGGTTAATGAGTAGGAAGGAGATGATACCAGCTGCTTTTGTGCCTCTGGTAGCAGGACCTTGATTTCGTGATACTACTTGTAATAACCATCCCATACATTAACTGTTAATTTTTAAGCAAGAGGTATGAGATTATATGTACCTGGAAGGAAGATGAGAAGCCATTTACAGTAAGACTTCATGGGATTGCAGTTAGTAGGGAGGAAGAAAATTACTGGTCAGGTTCTGTGTTGGCTTTTGTTTGCTTTGTTGCTGCTTGGATAGGTTGGGATTTTTTTGGTTTGATTTTAAATATTGATTAGAGTACATTAAAGTCTAGTAGAATGCTTGGAGTCTATAACTAAAGCATTTGTTTTGTTGGTTTTTTTTTAAGATCTGACAAAGCCTGAAACATTTCGTGACCTTAGTAAACCAGTTGGTGCCCTGAATAAGGAAAGGCTGGATAGACTTGTGGTATGTATATCTTGGCATTTATATGCTGAACATTTTGGGCCTTGTACATATTGGCAATAAAAGGAGCTTTGTCCAGCAAGCTTTGGGAATTATGTCTTATGAATTATTCTATCCAAAGTTAGCTATAAACCTTATCAGAAGCAAACATACCTATCACCATTCCACGTTTATTTTCCAGCTTAATTTTATCAGAACTGGTTTTGTCAGTACTAATCTAAAATTATTTGAATCCATTTCTTCTCTCTTACTACCTTTTCATACATATATATTTTAGAAGTTTTGCCTTACTTTTAAAATAATATCCTGAAATCCATTTAATATATATATGGTGGCACTGATATGCTATAAACATGCATGGATTTATGAAACTTCAAAACCCATGGAATTAAATGTGTAATGTAAAACACATGTTTGAAAGAAATAAGAAATCTTAAGTATTTCCATTTAAGAAAAATACTGAATTTGAGGGAGAGTACTTCAAAGGGAGGAAATTTGGATCCATGGAGGTCAGAGCACTAACTTGAAAATTCTATATGTTTATAATAGTGCACCAAGTTTTTCTCAAGGTAGACAGGCTTTCCTTTCATAAGCTGTCAAACACATACTTAGAGACCTAGAAGATCCTCAGTTGCTTGGCTTTTAATTATTTGTGTAAAAGTATTGTCTTCTATGGAAACTTAATTATTTCAAAATAATTTACAGAACATTAGAAAAAAACATTGCCAGAATAACTCCATTATATTGATTAAAAATATTAAACTATTTCAAAATCATTCTGCTTATTTTATGATACATTTTAGATTAATTTATAGGAGCTTCAGACAGGAAGGAATCTTCCAGGTTGACGAAAGTCAGTATGTTCTTCCATACATTCATTAAATTTGATGTGAAAGATGAAAAGGAAGCATTTGTTTGTATTTCTTTGAATTTGAGTCACTGCAGTTATGTGTTAAAGTGAGCGAGGAAAAAGAGCACTGAAAGCCTGTTAGTTCTGGATGATCAGTTATGACAGCTATTTTTCTGTATTGATTTACTGCTCTGATTAAAGCTGCATGGATATTAGGACTTAAGAGGGTTTTTTATATCATTAGAAGAAAAATTGAGGGTGGGTGGTCCTAATCTGTGTCTTTAAAAAGAAACAGTGTGTATGTGTTCAGTATTGAGGGAAAGCAGGAGTGCTGAATTGAAACAGACATGTCTTTCTTCTTCCTATGTTGCAGACACGTTATCAGGAAATGGCAGATCCCAAGTTCATGTATGGAAGCCATTATTCTTCTCCGGGTTATGTTTTGTTTTATCTCGTTAGAGTTGGTAAGACACCTTTTATGTGCTCTCTGAGCAGACAGTTACCTCCAAAGCAGACAAGGTTTGGAGCAAGCTGATGCTGGTTTTCTTTCTCCTTAGCTCCAGAATACATGCTCTGTCTGCAGAATGGAAAGTTTGATCATGCTGACAGAATGTTCAACAGGTTTGTTTACATTTTATCTATAACTAGGCTGGTTTTGTTTTCAAATATGCATCAATGGGGAGTGCAAAGCCTTAAAAAACATTTTTTTTTAACAAATCTGTGATTGATTTGTCTTATCTAGCATTGCAGAAACCTGGAAAAACTGTTTGGATGGTGCAACAGATTTCAAAGAGGTAAATGGCTGGAAAATTATTCAAATCGTCTCATCTGTGCTTAGCTTTCTCATCTACTGTTGATTTGAGAGTGTTTGGTTGGAGTGTGTTAAGTTGTTTTTTGTTGTTGTTTGTGCTTTTCAGTTGTGTGGGTTCGGTTTTTGCTTTTTTTGTAAGCTGATGACTTTTATGAATCCTTTATTAACTGTGTATTAACCCTATATCAACTCCATGTTTGCTCATCTGTACCTGCTTTCTGGCTTTTAGTTTAACAGAAATATCATTATGAATGTTAATGGCAATACATGGGAATTACCAGAATGTGGATTAAGGCTGAAAAGACAATTTTATGTATTGTCTGCTGGAATCTTGTAAGGATTTGGCTATTGCAACACTACATCTGGAAAGTTAAACTGTAGAAGTAGTATCTTGGGTTTTTGAGCCTTGAGAAACCCTAACTTGTAGAATATGTTGAGAATAATAAACTGTCACATAATAAATACTGTTAAACTCCTTTATCAAAGAAACATTATTTAATACAGTGACAATTTTAAAAAATAGTCTACAGTTAATGGTTAGATATGGTGGTATTTAAACCTGAAAGCTTTAAGCTCTGAAACTTCTGTCATAATTTTAGTTTTATTCCAGATTTTAGTCTTGACTCTTACTTGATGTCTTAAAAATGAGAAGGTAGCTATGCAATGAGAGTTCTGAAGATACTCAGATATTATGGATTTATATGTCACACATTACTTGTTTAAAATGTGTGCCACTGAATTTAGCAATTTAGCTCAGAGAACTGTCTTGTAGGGAAAACCTGGAAAATCTGCCCGACTTTAGTGCTTGACATATGAACTTTAATAACTTTCTTTCCACTGAATGATCTGTTTAAGTGATCAAAACCAAGCTAATATCAAATCTTGGGTGGGTTTTTTTGTTTGTTTTTTTAAATTCCAGTTGATTCCAGAATTTTATGAAAATGATTCTAGTTTCCTAGTAAACAGTTTGAAGTTGGACTTGGGAAAAAGGCAAGGTGGAAAGATGGTTGAAGATGTAGAGCTTCCACCTTGGGCATCAGGTAATAATAGTCAAATTTCTTGTGTTATTAATTAATTCAAGATTGCTGGCATTGTGGTTCTTCCTCAGAAATGTCCATTCTGGTTTCTTCTAAATGAACTCTTTCTTTAAAACACTGACATATTTCATAGGTGCTTTCAGTTTTTATAAGAAAATTGAGGTTACTGTGGGGTGTTCAGTTGGCTTTTCTAGAATTATGAGGGAGAGAGATGGATACCAGTACTGAGTAGGATATTCTCTCCTTTAATTAACCTTTCTCTTGTCAGGTCCTGATGACTTTCTTCAGAAGAGCCGAGAGGCTTTAGAAAGTCCTTATGTATCAGAACATCTTCATGAATGGATTGACATCATATTTGGCTACAAGCAGAAAGGAAGTGAAGCAGTTGCAGCTCACAATGGTAAATACACATTTATAGAACTAGCAAAAAAAAAGGGGATGCTTCAATTAGGCAGGAATGGTAAATCACAACATATCTGTACTGCTTATTTTGTTTTAAATGTTCATAACTGTGCTTTGAATGCTTGATCCTTATTGGAAGTAGTGATGTATCTTAGTATTGCCTTCATGGTGATTTGCATCTGTGAAGATGTGCTTCAGAGGGTGGACAAGTCGATTCTGTAGCATTGCTGGGAATTGCTTGCACATCACAGTGTGGCAATATAGTATGGAATTAGTGTTTCCCAATTAAAAATGGGAGCCTGCAGGGTCTCCAAATAAACATGTATTTAACTGTCCTCCACTGTCATTTCAGTGAGAGAATTTCAATGCGATTTCCCCCTCTTCTGAGAGAATTAGCAAGGGAAGGAATGGGCTAATGGGCTCCAGGTCTTTGGAGAAAGAATGAAGGAAAAAGTGTGTTAGTTTGTCCTTGTATACATACACCTGACTGCATGTGAGACGTTTCACTGTTTGCAGCCTCACTCTGAACATGTATCTAGCCACTGTGGGCCCTTACATAAGGGGATGTCATGTGACTGCTGTGTAGATGTGTTTATTTACACCTAAAAGTATTACCAATGATTAAGTTATTCATCAGTCTGATATTTTACCTGTGTACTACCCAATAAGGAAGTGCCCTCTTTTTAAAAAAAGAGTAGTAGATCAGATTTTTTACAATGTTTATTCCAGAAGCCCTGATCCTTTTGAAGGACTACAAGTAACAGAAGATGTTGAGATAGTTTGCACTTAATAAGATAGAATAAGTTTAGCAAGAAAACCTTCCTACAACAATGGTAAGAGTAGGAATAATCAACTCCTCATTTTGGTATTCAGTACTTTCTACTTCCAGGGTAAGGTAGTTGAGGATTGTTTTGCTGTGATTTGTTTGGTTTTGGGGTGGGGGTTTTTTTTGGTGTTTTTTTTTGGTGGTTTTTTTTTTTTTATTTTGCTGTTTGGTTGGGGACAGGTTGGGTTGTTTTCCTGCTGTTCATTTCTTTCCAGTGTACTTTTTCCATTTGTCCTTAACATATGATGGGCCATATTTTAGAATTGTAGGGTTTAGCATCCAGTCATACTTTGAGCATAGGAGTCAATTACAATGTGCCACAGACTTTAAATACAGTAAATCAGCATATAAATTATGGCACCTATATTTTTACCTGTCAAAAGAGAGCACTAATGAGAGCACTTTTTAAGCATAATTTGCTGCTTCTGCTGCAGTATGAATTTTTATTAGCATAATGAATTGCAGACATTTAAGTAGATAGGAGAGACAGAAAGGATCAGTGTATGAGTGAACTTAGGTCAAAGTAAATATTCTTGAGCAGAGGCCTCAAAGTCACTTGCGTCATGGCAATTCACCTGGAAAGGTAAATACACAGATCTTTCTAATCATTCTTTATTACTTTCTGTTCCCTATCTGAAAAGGAACCAGTTATGCAACTGTGCTTGCTTGCTTGCTTATTTATTTGTTTATTTATTTAGTTGGGGTAGGTATTTAATGAAGCTTAAATAAGCGATCCTTCCTTTATGAAAGTACTCATTTCTTCTGAAATTTTCTGAAAATCTCTTGAAAGTCCTAAGTTATTTCAGTAACAAAACAGGATTAAAATGTAAGATCTCAAACTCTAATGCCTGCTGAAATAGCTTATTTGTGAGGAAAAAATGCAGCTCTGTTTATAGGAAGACGAACAAAATGAGCCTTGTATATATACATCGTACAAATAAACTTTTTTTTCCAGTGTTTCACCCATTAACTTATGAAGGAGGAGTGGATTTAAACAGGTAATTAACAAGAATCTGAATGTTTTTTTAAAGCAGTTAGCTAAGTTTCTCAGTATCTCTCCAGGTTCTCTGCTGACTGTGAAAGGGCTCTGTACATGAATGGCATTGCTTTTCCATTTTATACTCCCAAATATGCAGAGAACCACCATCATGTTCTCAGTTTTAGCTTGCTTTGAAAGATTGTTACTTAAGCATTTCTTCAGTCTGGCCTTTGTGAAATTGCTTCTTTTGTTCAATCATTGTGAATCTTGTTATTATACATAAAGTAATGAAGCGGTTACATGATTGTACCTCTGCAGTAAATCAGTTCTGTAAGAATATGTGGAGGCCTGTAGTGCTGTAGTAACTGCACATGCAGTTCCATGCTTTCGGGGAAGGGGAGGGAAAAAAAGTATTTGCCTCCTTGGCTTAATTATATGTCTTGCTTTGTAAAGTATTATGGACCCCAATGAAAAAGTAGCTCTGCTGACACAAATCCTGGAGTTTGGACAGACGCCAAAGCAGTTGTTTACAACCCCTCATCCTCAAAGGATAATTCCGAAATTGAAAAGCTTGTCTCGAGCATCTAGTCACAGCATTTCCATAGCTGAGTCTCCAGGTAAATGTTTAATAGATAAACTAACAATGTGAAGGATTTGTAATTTTTGGGTACTAGCTTTCTCCCACAGGATCTCATTAACAACTCTCTTGACTACTTTCCCTGTATGCCAACTCAAGATAAATCCATGAACTAAATCTTAAAGAAAAACAAATCTAGACCAGTTTCAAATTTGAAAATACAGGTGTTGTCCTGTATTTTGCCTTCTGTTCCAGTAGTTTCCTCTGGGACTGCTCAACCTCTGCTTCTGAAGCTGTGGGAGGGCTCTCATCCCTAGCCTTTCCTGACACTTCAAATTCAAGCCAATGTGACAGCAGTTTCAATGACCATACCTGCAGGCATTCTAAATGATGCAAAGATTTGTTTGGGTTTTTAACAGGAATGTCTTAGGGGTTAATTTCTTAGCAATTATTAGCTTGATCAAAGTAAACCCTAAGAACTTAAGTTAAGCATCTGAATTTTTTTCCTTTTCCATTACTTGAATGAAAATCTGAAAGGACATTTTTCCCCCCTATACTACTACATACTGTAGGGACAGAGTTGATAGAAAAACTTTCTTCTAGAAAAGGATTGTAATGCCTTCACAGGCTTCTGTTCAGGACAGAACTGAAACCACTTCTCCGAAACTAAGATGCAATTGTCTTCACAATGTGTATAGTTAGTGATTTAACTATCAATTGGGCTGAAGATTCAGCCCAGGTAACACTTGGAAAGATTTTTTTCATTTGATTGTCTTCAATTCACTTACCATTTGATGGCCTTCACTTTTAAGCAGAGGAGTGACAATGAGTGCTACTTAGCATAGCAACCTGTAGCATCCAATAGCAGGAGTGGCTTTGAGAGTTGTATGTGGTGATAGTAATGGTCCTGTGTATTGAATAGATTCACTGCCTAAGTTATTAATTCCCACATCAACAGTTTCTCTTGGGTTTGACCATTTTATAATTGACATCTAATTGTCTCAATTTTATTGCATTTTTCATCCATTAACTTTTGCAACAGTGAAATGAAGTTGTGACACTCTCAACAGAATGCAATAGAATAATAAAAGCATATATTTTATTGTAGCAGTAAATGGCTTTTCTAGTTTTTTTCTATCTGAAAAGCCCTTGACATTTCAAAGGATATCAAAGCATTGCTGCAGAGTTGTTAGGTTTTCTTTTTTGTTTGTTTGTTTTCCATTTTGGAATTACATTCTGTAAAGTCTGCAGTTTAAAAGCACTAATTTGGTGAAAAAATCCTATTTTTGACTGTGTAAGCCTATGCAAATTCAGCGAGAGATTTGGGAAAAAATGTTATTGATCTTGTCTCTCTCTGCATTAGTCTAAGGATCTTATTCCTGAAGCTCTGCATGATACCTGTACTTCCATATTTATGTCAGCTACCTAGATATTTGAAATATGTCTTCTTATTTTCTATTTGTGATGGAACTTTATCATGGCATTCTATTGCAGTTTCTCCAAATGAAGAATCATTTGAAGATTTGACAGAAGAAAGTATAACACTTGCCTGGAACAATATTGCCAAACTAAAATTAGATAAGCAATATAAAATTCACAAAGAGTAGGTACTATTCTTTTCAGTCAAAATTCTTCCACTGAATTGGGGTGGGGGATCTGTGTATCAATCTGAATGATGGGTTAGTGTTTAAGGTAAATACATTTCTTTGTGAGACGACTTAGTGATTTGATTATGCAAGATGAACTTGAGTATATGATGGGTTATGAATCCAGAGAAGGTATTTGTCAGCTTGATTTTTGCTATTGTTTTCCCTTAGCTCTAGAGCTGTATAAGTTCATTATCATTTTAGTACCTGAAGCAGATATTGATTACTCTTCTCTAAAACTGATAACAGCAGCCAGATGAAGACTTCTGTTTATTTATTTTTATAATGCCAGGAGGACACAACTTCATCCCATCAGATTTGAAAGGTTAAACACCTAAGTTGTTCCACTGTACACCTCAAGCTGCTGCTGCGTGAGCAGTTTGCCAAGTCTCCAGCTATAGGATTTTAGTTAATCCAGGTACCAAACTGCTGTTCTGATGGATGGATCCCTAGGGAGTCAAGAGTCAGTAGGGGCACTTTTCAGGTGAACTTTGAAAATACCTAATAATGAACAATGTTAGCTCTATTTTAAAGAACAGGTTTTTCTCTGGCCCCATCTCTTGTCCTAGTGACTGGGCTGCTTAGGAGGGTTTCTTACAACCTTAAGTCCAGCTACTTTCTTGGTGACTGTAATCCAATCTAGGAAAACATTATCATGTCCCTAAAAAAAGGTAATATTTGTAGTGAGAAATCTGTTGCCAGACTGTTAGCAGTAGAGAAATCCTGATCCTGAAAAGAGACTCAAATTTCAGCTTCTGATTATTTTTATCACCTTTTTTTTTTTTTTTTTTTTTTCTGAAGACTGCTGAGAAATACTGAGACGCAGAGCTGTGTAACAGAACTTTGGCTGTGCAAATTGCTCTGTGCTTCCTAATTCCCTGACATAAGCTTTGTCTAAATTTCTACCTATAGTGACTTTGCCAGTGTCAAATTAAAGGAGAAAAAATGTGCAAGTTCCAATTCCTGACACTTGAGGTATTCAGTATCTGCTTGTAGGCAGCTTCCTGACTATTTGTAGCTAATCCAGAATTGGAAAAACTAAACCTGAACCCATTTATCCTCTCACATGGGCAAGTCCCTTCTGATGAAGATGGACTTCTTACAGAAAACTATGGGGATCTTGTCCTGGTGTTTCACATATTATGTCAAGGTATATTTTTGTTTCTAGGCAGATAACACACCACTGTAGTGTTTTTAATCTCCTTGAATGTCTTGGCTCTTACAGAGCTCAAATAACAGATTTCAACTGTAGTCTATTTACAGTATAGTGGTTAAGTTTCAAAACCTATGAAGTCACCCACAAGCTTACTTGTATTAAACAGGGCAATTACTGGAATAGCAGTCACTTGCAATGGGTCTTCTGTTTTCACTACATCCCAGGGTAAGTATTGCACAGGTATTTACCACAACCTGCAGTGTAAATGCAGGTTACTATTTGGTGGTTTTTTTAACAAAATGACATGAAACTGAAATATATATCTGATGTAATTAAATAGCTTAACTATATGGATTTGCTCAATTTTAGATGTTTTTGACTCCAGGATTTCAATATTATCTAGGCTTGGAAGATAATTTTGGTAATAATAATAATGGATTATAATGGGATTTTGTCCTTTTAGATACCAGAGTTCTCTTAGGGTTTCATGAGCATGGGGCAGTTGCCATCTGTACCTGGTACAAAACAGGGTAGTTCCAGGCCCAAGTCACAAGCCTTAGAAAGTTTCTCAGAGACTATGAGAAACCTGTGTCTGCTTTTCATAGTAAGATATTCAAGCAGGAGCAAAATTATTAGCTTCTAGAATATAAAATAGTCCTTTTATCTTCTGTTTTGTCATCTATCCCCAGATTCAACTTTGAAGATGTTTTCCAAAGACTCAAAAACCATCCAGAGAAGTATGTCCTTTTCAAACATGGTAAGCTGGTGTCAAAATAAGAATGAGATGATTGGAAGTCTTCTAAAAGCTTCTCAGAGAGATGGCTCTTAGCATCCATCAATGCTTCTTTTCTTTCCCCTGCCTACTCAGTTGTATTGTGTGTGAATTATTTAGCAGAGTGAATTGAGACTCTCTCATGCCACCAGAGAGACAGAGCACATTCTGCAGACATGGGGAAGGAGCATTAAATGGTTATACTGGCTCTGTTCTGAGTTGCCTTGCTATCCAGGGAAGAGCCTGTGGTAGACAGAGATAGTCTGGCATGAGCAGGGGTGTCTTCCTGAGCAACTTAGAACTGCCATTGGGACCAGAATTGCAAAGCTTAAATTCCACCCATGTGCTCTCATCCAGCATTGCCTTACTGCACCCAAGCATTTGAAGCCTGTGAGTCAGCCAGCAAAGGAAAAGCAAGCACAGAGAGTGGAATCTGTGCTGGGTGAAAATGAGCCATCTTTCTTTCATGAGCACTGATCTTGCGAACAGCATTTTTCCCTTGCTCCTGAAAGAGCTGGGAAAAAGGGATTCTGAATTTGATTTTCTGTGCTTGAGCAATGTGGCCAGGCCGGGGTTATAAAGATACACTCCCAGTTATCATATTCAGTCTTGTATTGGTGCAAGACACCCAGATATATCAGTTTTCTCTCTATCATCATCTCTAGAAGAAACAAGAATGGAAAATGTGTTGCCCAGACAGAAGCCATAGCATGCTCTGACTGATCCCTAAGTAAATTGCAGGATCAAGACCCTATGGTCTGCCATGGGATGCACTAGCAGGTGAATCTAGATACATCAATTCCTAATGCTTCAGCAAAGGGAAACTTGGGAACTTTGCTTTCATGATGAAAAGGGAGCTCTTTGATGCCTAAGCCAAAAGTCTTGTTTTCATGAGGAGGCCTTGAATACTCTTATTCTCCTCCCCTGTAATTTTAGTGCTGATCTAAACACTTACAACAATGCTGGGATGGGTGTTTACAGTCCAGCAGCTTACTGTTTTTCAAACAGACCTAAAACATGACCCCTAATGATACCAGGTAGAAGCATTGGGCTGATTGTTGGATTTTTCCCTTGCCATTTCTACTGATGGTAATGTAACTGAGCAGGCATCTGTAAAAAATGTTTCTTGTTGAGAGTAGTAGAAGTTAGACAGTTATATTTGTTCTTTGAAAGACCCGAGCTGGTATGTACCTGTGGTGGAGAACAAACATCAAAAGAATCTGCATTTTTAGTTTCTGTTAGCTATTTGTGTCTAGAATTGACAGCAGCTTACAAGATGAAGAGCTGACCCAGTTACTTCTGAGTGAGGAATTACTTACAATGTGCTTGAAATACCAGTTTCTTTGAAAATATCTTTCAGTTCTGCATGTATTTCTGAATGTTTCTGCTACCTTTATTTAACAGAGATTATGCATTCTTGATGTTCAGTGTCCAGCCTCTTAATGTTTTTCTTGATCGGTGTTGATATAACATCTGCGTGGTTTTTTTATAGAAGATTAAAATGCTGCTTGTTCTCCAAAAGCATGTTAATGTGCTTGAATTGGATTTGGGGTAAGAAATTGAGTATTACTTTTTTTTTTTTTTTTTACAGGCTTTGTCATCTTGTCTAATCTTACCAGGAGATACCACTGTCATAAGTTCTTCATGGGACAATCATATGTGTGTATTTATTTCCTATTGACTTTATTGAATTGCATGGAGTGCCTTGGTTGTTGTTTATGGTTTTAGATAATGATACAGAAAATAATTTTTGAAACACAGTGTGGGTATTTCTGGTTTTTCCCACTGTTAGAAACTACAGAAACAAAGTTTCTTTAGGAAAAAAACAACCTTTAAGCGTAATGCTTTTATAACCTTTCTCTGTTAGATATTTTTATTCAATTGCCTTTGGAAGACAGCAGGACGTCCTAATGGGCCATGATGATGCAGTCAGCAAGATCTGTTGGCATGATGGGCGCTTATTTTCTGCATCTTGGGATTCCACTGTGAAGGTTTGTAGATGGGATTGTTACAGTTGCATAACTATAGCCAGCACTTTGTAATATTCAGCCAGCCAAATGCTTTGGGGTGGATGTACCTGTTGTATTAGAGTAATAACCTGGCTAGTATCACACTAAGTTTATTTCTAGAGTTTATTCTTCATTTAGCTTTAACTCAACTGTTTCAAAGCCAAAGTGTTATTTTTCAAGGAATTTCATTCATTCTAACTTACTGTTAAAAATGAGCATTCTGAAGACAAACTGTATTTGTTGGAGGAACTGGAATGTTTTGTGACTTTGGCGATTCTTTTTCCTGGCTGGAGTAGACTTCTAAAACATTTAATAATTTTGTAGTTTACATTCTTCAGCTAGGAGGACCAGAAACTTGCTAATCTAAAGAGCGTGCCTACAATTAGGTGGAAAGATAATTTGGAAGCTAGAGACAGGAAATAATTTCCCAAAGCCTGCTGTGTATGATTTTTGTGGTAAGTACACAGTACAGTGATATAGCCATTCTTATGTAGGCTCTGTAGGCTATCTGGAGTCAGCAGAGTTGTGTTCACCATGTGGTTCTGCTTAGGGTGAAGGAGTTCAGGTGCCATTTCTTGCTGTGTTCTGCCACGTAGGCAGTGAACACAAGCAGCCCTCCTTGTAGTGTGAGAGTTCAGCACTGAAGGAACTCACCTGGGAGTATACTACTGCTTCCTTAAACAAACTTAACTATATGTGTTGTAGGTGTGGCACTGCGTTCCTGGAGAGACCTTGAGCAATAAAAAACACCACTTTGAACTGCTTGCAGAGTTAGAACATGATGTTAGTGTAAGTATGTTGATACAGTATCTCAGAATAAGAAAATTAATTGATGATTTACATCATAATCTAGTGGTAAAGCACAAAGATTGTGTTAGGGGCTGAGGGATGTATTTTGGGAAATGTGTGTAGGGGCTTTTTGTTTTGGGGCTTTCACTGTCTGATGGTTCTGCACCAGTGTTCCCTGCTTCCTGGGTTGAAAGGTCCATTTCTGGGGACCGAAGCACCAGTGTAAACAGAGATTTCTTAATTTGTCTTGCTCAGCTTGTATGCACAGAATTCCTATGGGGGGCAGGAAGGATTGGGTGTTTTTTGTTTGCTTTCTTTGGTTTCAAAAACAGATTAATCTTTTTTCAAGTGTTTTGATTGTTACAGCTTCCTCTTAATGTAAGGCAGGCAAATGAAAAAGAAATCCTGAGTTGTTTACCATGCTATCATGGTAAATATCTTAGTGAATTTCACTGTAAATATACAAACACATTGTGTGCAATGAATCATAAATGTGTAACTGCATACTTTTGTTTATAGCCTTTAACATCACTCTTGGAAGATATTTAGAACGACTGTGTTCTAAACCTTCCTAAGAGTTAGGTTTTTTTAATAGGCAACATTGGCAAATACTGAAACAATTCCAGAAACATTTAAGAACTGTACCCAAGAGAACTGGAAACAACTGATGGATAGGAAGTTTTTTAAAAGTGAAAATTTTACCCTTAAGGGTAGAGTCTGGCAGTTAGATGGAGAGTATTGGTGCTAAAAGCAATCTGAAATGTCACTTAGCATTTCTGATTCTGCAAAGCAAAAGCTTTTTAATTATCGTCAAAGTGACCTATTTTTTCTTTTTATAGTTTGGACTTTTCATACTTAAGAATCTTGAGAATTAAATTCAAAGCTTTTCGTAAATAAAATATCATCAGGGATAATGGGCTTGTTTTGTGTATGTTTAAAATCTGTCTCAAGATGGCTCACATGAAAGAATAGGAAAAATCACGGGATGTTTTACTTTCTAGGTAAATACAATCGACCTTAATGCTGCAAATACCATCCTGGCCTCTGGAACCAAAGAGGGTACCATTAGTGTTTGGGATATTACTACAGCAACAGTGTTGCACCAGTTGCCATGTCATTCTGGGACTGTATTTCATGCTGCTTTTAGTCCAGGTATGTTGGATTTCAGTTTTTAATATGCACTATTGGGAGTCTCAAAGGGAATCTTACTCTTGATACCATGTAATATGTCTTTATTATTGGAATTACTGCTTTAAGGGGGATGGTGAGATGTTCTGTACTGTAACACAATCTCCACTGTAAAGGATTTAATTGTGCACAATGCCATGCTAGGCTGCAGACCAGTGGTCTAGACTCTTAAACCAATCTTGTTTATCTTTGCTTGCTTAGAGATTTGATTTCAAGTGAATTATTTATAAATAAGAAGATCAGGCAGTGTCACATCCAACATGCTGATCGCAGAGTGCTTTGGTAACTAGAACTGAATGTCTGCACATGTTTTTTTTTGTTGTTGTTTCTTTTGTTTACTTCCTTCTTTTGTACAGACAGCAGACATCTACTGAGCACAGGGGAGGACTGTTGTTTTAAAGTAATAGATGTGCAAACTGGAATGCTCATATCTTCTGTGACCACCGAAGAGCCACAGAGGTAATGCTGAGAGCATTCAGGTTATGGAGCTGGGTGGAGATGGTTGGTGACAGCAGAGTGGGAAGGGCAATAATACTGGGAACTTGGATTTTGCCCCAGTTTGGAAAGCTTGATCATAATGCACACAGAATGCTAGAATGGCAGTCTTTGCACTCTAAAAAGCGATTCAATAAAACAAACAGCTCTCTAAGTAAATAACTTTTCAACAACTTTCATGTTCCTTAAAGATGATGACAGCTGTAGCTAACCAGCTCGTTCAGCAGCTGAGCTACTGAAATATCTAACAAGTTGAGTTTCTTACTTGAATAATCTCTGTCACTGATTTTTGGGTTTGTTTTGGAGGATTTGTTTTAATGTTTTCTTTTTATTTTGATAGTCTTAAAAAAAGTTTGGCTTTTAAAATCAAAGCCTGATCACCTTTTTCCGCCAACTGAAAAGTAGACAGTTATTTATGGTTTATCAGATGAACAGGTGGAATGCTTACTCAGTTACTGAAATAAAAATATAGCAGCTATACATGGAATACATTTTTCATTTTTTTTTTGTGGGTAGACATAAATACATATGCATGTTCACATATATATTTTCACTAGTTAGTTACCTGAAAGTCATCTTTGCATTTAAGTGATGGTTTCAGAAATATGAAGTGGCAGAAGTGAAAGTGATGGCTCGTGAGAACACTGGGCTATCACACACAGGTGTAGCTGACTGGGCCCTCTTCTGTTACAGGATTATGTTTATACTCTGCCAGGGGAAGGCCTGGCTGGGTCTAGGGCAGTCACAGAACCACGTTTGGGTCATGACTGTTTAAAATAATTTGGGAATAATCTTTCCAGAAAGACTGTGTTAAAAGGTAGTTTCCTTTGGTTTCATATCTCTATTTCCAGTTCTTTTTTTGACCTAGTTTGGAAATGTTTGCTGTCATTATGCAAAAGCTTGATATGAACTAATTTCAGACTTATTTGCAGGTGCTTCAAATGGGATGGAAATACCATCCTATCAGGATCTCAATCTGGTGAATTACTGATTTGGGACCTTCTTGGAGGAAAAGTTACTGAAAGAATCACAGGGCATACAGGTATGCCTGAACTATTCTCATTCTCAAACTGAATGTGAGATTCTTATTTTCCAGCTCTTTTAGTACTGAAAAGTTTGAGAGTCATCTGCTCAGCCAGCTGGCTGTTCCTGATGTCAACTTTACCTGAAACACCAGAATTAAAAGTAGGTCCATGTGAGCCTCCTAGGAAATCAAATAAGAATGGAGGAATATTGCTTTGTACAAGACTGGCCAAAGGGAATTTACTTTCAACTTTTCTAAATCACACAACATTGCAAAAGTCAACATTTTTTGACCTCTTGGCCCTCAAATATAGTATAGACTGCAGTGTATCCTTTGCCACAATCTGTCCAGGCTGAGTCTAACATTAAGTTCTCCAGTAAATTTGTTTTGGATGAGGATTTACAGGCTGATTAAATGTATCTATATAGTCTCAGTACATCAGCAACCAGGGTGTGTGGAGATTCTACCTAAGTTTTATTAAGTCAAGTTTTTAAGGCTATTTAACTAAGAACAGTTGTTTCAAACTTCTCTACTGTAAGTTTTACTCTGGAACTTGACCTGTGAAGAGATCATTCTGTAGTTGGGGACTTTTCAGAAGTGGGCTTCTGAGGCATATTCTACAAGATGGGAATACACTTTTAACATGAAAATGCCAAACAGCAGAGTGAAAAAGCTCATTCTTCATGAATGCTTTCCTTAAAAAACTTTTGGTACTAGAGAAACAACATCATTGCAGTGTAGAATGCCATCTGCATCCTACACTGCAATGGTGTCATCCCTCTAGTACCAAAAGTCAGCTGAGGCAATGGAGCATGAGATCAATACTGTGAATAAGAGCAGCCACCTAGAACCTTACTAAAATTCCTCTTGGCATATATACTGTCAGTGTAATCCAATGATCAGACTCTATGCTAAACTCTCTCAAAAATACCTGTTCTGTCCTCTCAGGTACCACACTTATTTGCATTTTGATTTACTTGTTATTTTGTTTCCCAGGTGCTGTAACGTCCATGTGGATGAATGAACAGTGCAACAGTGTTATTACAGGAGGGGAAGACAAACAAATCATGTTCTGGAAACTGCAGTACTAAGTGCCTTTCCCTCCAGTCATTTAAATGAACTCTAATTTTAAACCAAACCTTTTAAAGGAACTTAACTGTGTGCAATGACGGCTGCTGAAGTTCAACCAGATAGGAAGCTTTGTTCAACCACAACTTTCTACATTATGGTGACTTCACTGAGAGCTCTTAACTTCCATATGCATTTGTTTTTCATGGACTATCATACTGAAATTGCTTGTGTAAAATGATATCTGATATGAAATTAAAGACTTATTTTTCTGTAATTAAAGAGCTCTTAACTTGCAGTCATTGTTTAATTTACATGGAATGTATCATAGCTTACTGCTTGAACTGCTTTGAAAGAAGAAGCATTTGCATTCCTAATTTAAGCCTTTAAGGGTGTGTGGAGCTTAATGCTGTCATGTTGAGTGCAGTCAACCTTTCTTCTTAGAGGAGATGCATGTGATTGTAAACACTGCTTTGAACACCACAGCAGCTGCTGATCTGAGCAGTCCCCAGTCTGGGCTCCTAGACAGTCCTTAGCTGTGGCTATTTGCAAAGGCACAGAGCACAATAAGAACAAATTCTCTCTTGCTTTTTCCTACTCAAAAACAGCACTAATGTATTGGTCTGAAAAGAAGACAAGCATAAAATGGATCTCCTAACAGACCAGCTACACATAACGTGTTGGGATAAATATTCTCCTAATCCTGTGCCTGAAGTTGGAGCATAAAAGACTATCACTCCTTCTTTCCCTCATTTATATTACTATCCTTCTCTTAGTAATCTTCAGCATTTTCATATTTTGTTTAGTGTTCTCAACCTTCTTTAACTCAAATCACCTTTGGGATAGAATTTCAATATGACATGTAGAGCTACAGTTCCTGTGTTTATCCAATCTCCCAGCTGTCTTAACCCAGGCACAAAGCAGTGTTGCACAAGGATTACTTTCTCTGTAGGACTTCAGGGTATCTTTTCCTGGGAGGAGCTGTTCTGAAGTGAAAGACTTGAAATAGTATTTAAATGGTTTATTTACAGCAATTAGCATTTGCATTTGTAATGCTGCTGAGTATGACTGAAGATCTCTTTATTTCTCTGCTGGTCTTCCCTACTGCTGGTGTTGAGGTGCCTGGCACTGTGTCCAGGGCAAGTGTTCTGCTAAATATTTGACACCCATGTCTATTCCAAAGCACAGCAGTTTCTTGGTATTGTAAAACAATCAGCTTATGGTTAGGTGCTGTTCTCTTCTTCCCACAATCTCCTATTATGCTGGAGTGTGAGCTGATTTTTCAGTAAGGTAAGGGTATTGAACCAAAGTGGTATTCATTTCAGCTGCACTACTCACTTGGCTTAGCAGATACCTGGATTTTTATGTAATCAGTGAGGCTGTGTGGTGAAGCCACACATGGCAAAAGACTAAGCCATAACATGCATGCCTGCTGTACCAGTCTTAATCTTGCAGGAGAATGTTTGGTGTCTGTCTTGTTTCTTCACCTTTAAATTTTTTTATTTCCCAAACATATCTGTGTAGGCAAAGATGATAGAATGTGATTTTCCTATACATGCCTGGAAATGGCTTGGGTGAATTCTGGTTTGTCCTTTGTCACTAGGGGGCCTCCTGCTGAGCTAAACCAGAGGAAAATAACCCAGAACTGAGGGGGCACAAGCTTCAGGGTCAAACTACCCCAGAGAGGATACCCTTTTGGTGAAATATGGATGCATAGTATGCATAGCTCTTGAGTGCAGGTGAGGTTTACCTTCTGCTGTAAAGCATGCTCACAAAACAGAGCCCTCACCCACTGCTTCCTTGCCTAAAGCAACCATAGCTTTTAAAGGGGAAAAACCAGTCAAGTTAACCCTGGTGACTAGATACTTATTGCAGTTTCTGTGAATTTACCTATATGCATTTAGCCATAAATTATTCTTCAATCCTAGCTAATTTCTGCCTTAAAACAAGAGCTTTTTGGTTATTCTTTTACTTCTGGTTGCTATCTGCTATAGCAGGAAGTTCTACCACTGTCAGTTCTACTGACGTTCTACCACTGGTTTTTCCAATGGATCACCCCAGTAGTTCCAGTGATTTGGTTGATAACAAAAAAAAAAAAAAAAAAAAGTATTGTCATCTTACATTCTCCCAACATAGTGTTGTCTTGTTTACTTTTTTTTTTTCAGTTTTAGTTTTAGCCAGATTTGTTCTTAGTAGAGAGTCACAAGATTTAAGTCACCAACTGCCACTTGTTAAGCTAAGTAAACAAAGAGTTTTAAAGCCCAATTACATCTATAATCAGCCCTTGCTGACTCATCTGCTCCTAAGTAAAAACTGGTTAGAAGCAGAGATCAGTGTCTGGGCTCCAGGGATGTCACAGCTAAGCAAAGGAGTTTGGCAAAGCCCTTAGAGATGACTGCAGACACAAGGGCTGGGCCCATTGAGGCTGAATTATACCAATGCTACATGAAGCCACCAATTACTGCCAGTGTAGGCTTGTCACAGTGGTTCCAGAGACACATCATTTAGTAACCAAACAGTCTCATTAAAGTGGCTTGCAGGATGAATTTGATCACCTCTCCAGCCTGAAGTGCTGTAATTGTTTTCTCTGGGTTACCATAACTGAGAAATTCATTTGAGAATAGCAAGCTAAACAAGACTGTTCTTGACTGCTGAACTTCAGTCCTCCCTGGAAGAGCAGGTCTCCCAACACTGCGTTTCCTTCAAACAGGAAAAGCTACAATTAGCTACACATGCTAATGAGAAAGTGGCAGATGAGACTGTTTATTGCAGACCACCAAGCTCTGAAGTGTTTGTTTTTCTTCTGGTGAGATCTCTTATAATCTTTTGCAGTATATGTCCCTTAAATGGACAAGCAAAAAAATAATTGAGATGCCACCCTCCCAAGTAAGTTCTGAAGGAATAGCTACACTGATTCCCCAAATATATCTTTGCAAAGTAATACCTCTACAGAACTGAAGTTCTTTGCTTTGACTTCATGCTGCTGCCAACTCTGAGGAAAACTGAAGTTCAGTAATCCTAGATTTCATAGCTGAAACCTGGAACACAATAGAGGGGGAAAATAGTAAAAAGGCAATCACTAAACTTCAAGTCTCATTTGAACATGCCTCTGACCTGTTGTGGTGGGCTGATCCCAATGAGCAGCTGAGCCCCTCCTGAGCTTCTCACTCACCCTCCCCCACAGCACGAGGGTCAAGAGACTCAAAAGGGCAAAAGCTACAAAAATTTCTGGATTGCAATAGATGGGAGAACTAAGTGAAGGGAACATAGAAAGTGGGGAAGAAAAAAATAATGCAAAGGTAATCAATCCCCTATTCCCCTAGCAGACTGATCCCCAGTCCAGTAATTGCTTTGGAAGGATTCCCCAATTATTGCTGAGCATAATGTCAAATGGTGTTGAATTTTCCTTTGGGAAAGGAAAAACTCTTTCCAGTTGGGATCAGCGGTCTCAGCTGTGCTCCCTCAGCCTCCTGTTCCCTGGGGGCAGGGAACAGAGTGAGAAGCAGGAGAGGCCTTGACACTGTGCACATACCACTCAGCAAACACCCTGCTGCATTATCAGCCCTCCTTTGGTCTCCAACACAGCCCCAGAACTGCTCCTACAAGAAAATTAACCTCATCCCAGCCAGACCCAGCACACCCAGCAAGCTGCAGGCAGTTTTACAGTGAAATTGCAACTCTACAATTAGTACATCTTGTAAAACAGCTGGTGCTATTCCATATGTTAAGCTTAAGGTGTAATGAAAGGCTGGGTTGGAAGGGATTTAAAGATAACTTCCCAATTCTCAACCATGGGCAGGGACACCTTCCACCTTCCATTTGACTGTGTTGCTGGGGTCCCATCCAGCCTGGCCTTAAACACTTTGAGGGATGAGGCATCCACAGCTTCTGTGGGCAACCTGTTCCAGTCTCTCCACCCTCACAGTGAAGAATTTTTTCCACTGAACACATCTTACTTAAAGTAGCCCAGTGCTACCCTTCTAAGACATTTCAATTTTAAAAGGAGTAAGCTTTTAAAAATATTGTACACTGCATTTCCTATCTTAGTTGTTGGCTGAAACTGACCTCGATAAACCAAGCCTTTTTTAGTCTTCTTAAGTATGTACACACACGGGATGTAAAGTTTTGGTCATTTATTTGGTTATGTCTGAATCCTTAAAAGAACATGGTTAAGGCGAGAGATAAGCATATTAGTTACAATTCATATAACAAGTAATAAAAAGATTTGAGTATCTGTACACTACATTAATTAATGCTTACTTACTGACTGATGCCTTGAGCTATATTCAGCTAGGTGGCATTTTTGTGTAAACAGTATTTACTAGAACAAAAAATTAACTAGTACTAGCCTTACTTCTAATACACTATTTCAAATCTACTCTTGCAAACGAAAAGCAGTAAAAATACTCATTTGTCTTAGACATACAAAGCACAGCATTGCCCTGGGTAACAACATGTAGCTTTGCAAGTGATACCTGGTTCCTTTAGTTGCAATGGCTTATAGTAGTAGTAAGCTAAATAAAAGACCTATGAAAAGAAGTCATAACACAGTTGGAATTTCACATTTGTCAAGCATGTGAGGCTGCAAGTTTTACAGTGTGTGAATACACAAGATATGTTGAACGGTGACATTCCCAGCCATTATAGGTGCAAATGCTTGATGCAGCATATCTTCTCTCAGCCTCCAGAAAGGCTCATGTGCAGAAGAAAGAGATCACTGAGTATAATAGCCCAAGTTTAGTGGAATCATCATTATATATATGTACACACACATCCATGGTGCAAGTTTAGACTTCAGGAACAGAGTGATCCATCAGGCTCTTCATGATGCTAGTTGCCATCCTAAGGAAAAGGAAAAGGCATTCAGGTTTGTAAGACAACTACAGAAGACCACTCAAGCTTCTGCTCACAGTAACTTTGTCATTACCAGCCCCTTAATACAAACCAGAAGCTGGACTTTCACTCCACTATTTTTGACAAGTTGCTACAGACAGCTGCACCAAACTGCACCCCCAGATGAAAGAGAAGCCCATAATACTCAACATTTCTATTAGCACTTGAGCTGTGTTGTTGGTATCTTTCAGGATATGGATGTGTGTGAGGGCAGAATAAAAGCACAAGGGAAGGAAAGCAGATGGAAAGGTGGCCATTAGACTGCAAACTGCTTTGTAGAAAGAGGATACCAAGCCAAGAGAGTTAAACCAAAAAAAAAAACCAAACCAAAAAACAAAACAGGGAAAAAAGACTCAATTACACCTGAAGCATTATTAATGTCTAGCAACTTCAAAAATATTTTTGCAGGACAGATTTAATTGTAGAAAGCCATTGCTACTAAAGGATTAGGAAGAAACCCAAAACATCCTGCTAAGAATCACTTTTAGGCCAGAGGAATTAGCTGCACTCCAAACAATATTTTAGTTACAAGGTAACAAGTACTTGTAGTATCTAATTCTCCGAAACCCAGGCTTTGTCAAAAGAAGTTCAGAAAAGGTTTTTTCCAGAGAGGAAAAGGTAAAGGATCATCACAAACATAGAATATGTTAAGAACAGCACCAACACACACCAATTTGACCAAAACATCAGATTAAACAAATTTTGAGGCACCCCCACCCCTCCTCCAGTCTTCAAGTAAAGTTTGTAATTAGGTCTTATCGTGAGTACACTTTATAGTCACTGTCCACTTGATTATAACTAACACCATGGCTGCTTTGTATTACCTACCTCTTTATTATATAGTCATAAATACTGGAAGGCATGACAGTGATGGTCACTACATTTCCAGCTGTTGCCAAGATGTCTGCAACCTGTGAGTCCTGTTAGTAAACAAGAAGTCATATGAGCAATGCAACTCTAAGAAAGCAGCAGCTCAAGAGCTTTTTCTAGAGACATTTCACATGGCTTTGAGACTCCCCCCAACTCCTTGTTTGGAGCACTCAATGTTCAGGACAAATCACTGAAACTGCAATGCCACTTTACAGATGTTTGGTTATGAATATCTTGCATGAACTGACTAGAGAAGGGACACAGATGTCATACACAATTCTTGCTAAAATTTGATCCAGGTTGAAAGGAGGAAGCTTACTCTTCATTTTGCCAGCAAGGCTGGACTACAGATAAAAACAGAGGGACAGCCTTGCCAGTAGAGGCAGAGAGGATGAGAATGAGCTGCCCCTGACAACCAATACAAAACTGCATAGAAGCCCAAAACATCCATGTCTTCCCAGTCAAGTTACATCATGACTGGAGTTTTTATTTTATGAACACTAAACAACATACTACAATCTTTTCTCTCTCTCCAAAATACACTATACAAACATAAAAGGTCACAGCTATCCACACCCCCCACATAGTAGTTATTTTACCTTCAACCCAATTACATTCTGGCCATTAATTTCACAGATGTTGTGCTCTGTCAGAAGTCCATTTCTTGCAGCAGAACTGTCTTTCACTATTGAGGTTATTTTTCCATTCTTGAATATGAAGCCAACATGCCCTGAGCTGTCCTTATGCATGGTAATAATTCGTTCAAAAGGTCTAAAAAGACATTTAAAATATAAAGCAATGTCTTCAGTCTACTAAACCACAGAAAAAAACACATGCTATTTTAGGATCCTTATCTCATAAAAAGTAATTGTACTCTAAGGGCCCCAAATATTTTCTATAATGAAAAGTTGTTGGATTTAACTTCATTTTGTTAATATGACTGTATTAAAATATACTTTTTAATAAACTTTACATGTTTTCCCTGTTCTACAGATATTTCACAATCTGGATTAATAATAATACAAAAATCCCATACAACATCCACCCACCACCCCACCCAAACAAACATCCATTAAAAATTAAGTTCTCTACAAACATTACAAGGTCGATAAAACAGCACAGGCAGTTTTAACAACTGCAGGTAGACCACAGGATTCTGAGAGTACAAGGCTTCCCCAACAACCTTTCTACTGCTTTGGGGACAATAAACCTTTAAATTGTGTCCTAAAAAGGCAGTAGATATAGGAAGGAAATGGCATGTTGGGCACAGAAGTGGTAGACAGAGCAGGGAATCTACTGCCACAGTATTTGAATTCAGTGTTTGAAGTAACTGCCCTGATCAAAGGAGCTGCCTTCCACTGAGTCAGGCTCAGTTCTTAAGCAAGAAGGAACATGGAAAAAGCTCTGAGGCATATACTTAGTCACATGAAGTGCCATCTGTCTTCTTGCAGCCTACAGGCCTTATGTTGAATCTGACCTGTTGTTACTACATACAATTAGCTACAAGATCATTATTTAAAAACATAATGTGTCATCAAGCATGCTTTCAGTAAAACTGGCATTAATTCCTATGCAAGCAACAGAGATCACAAGAAAAGCTATCATGCTACAAAAAATGCAAATGTATTAATTAATACAGCAAACATTTTGTTACTATCTTTTATTACTGACTTTCACTTAGACTAAATGAAAGAAACTTTATCTGAAAAAAAGCACAGAACTCTTCTAATTCAGAATTTAAATTTAACTTGTGCCATCTCTCACTCACTAGTTAATCTTGGAAAAATGTTACACCTCATCATGCCCAGGAAGTTTACAGTTAGGAACCATTTTGATTGCTCCCCACAAAAGGAAACATTTCTGAAGATCTGTACTACTGAAGTACATGCTCAAGCAAGGAGAAACCTAAACCCCTCAGAATTACTCAGAGATGGGTAATGTAAATCCACATCTGCAGTTGGCTTTACCTGTCCCGAATGATCATTGAAATTCTTTCTGCAGAAGCCTGTTTCAGAACTTTATGTGCTTTATCAGAACTCCATCCTGCACAGTTTTCACCATTGATCTGCAGAACTTGGTCCCCAAACCGCAGACCAGCAAGGGATGCTGGAGAGTTTGCCTGAACTAACTGGACAAATATACCCTACAAAAGAGGAAAAAAAAAGGAGGGGAGGAGAAGGGGAAATTCTTGCTTAAAGATGAAAATCAGCCACAGAACACAAAGCCCCTAAAGTTTCCCATTCTACACAATATCAGCCAAACAGACAAGACAGAAGGTCTTGCTAATTATATCTTCTTAAGGGGCACTTTTGAACTTTCAGTCTGTTTCTAGATGAATTTAAAAGTCTGACAGATAATTAATGCTAGAACAAAGTTCAAAAACCAAGCAAATCTGTCTGGATCTCTGAATATTAAAAATAAAAAAAACCCACAAACATAATATTGAAGTCTTAAGCAAAGGGGTAAATACTTGTCCGTTTTAACCAGTGTTACAAAACGATTTCTAGTCAAAGTACCCATAAAAACAAAGTAAAGCATATTAAAGCAAATTACAAATAATACTTTGGGACCGAGAGATGTTAAAAAAAAAAACAACACAACCCCATGCTACTCTAAGAAAACCCCATTTTCTACATTAAAAGAACTACAGAAAAGTGTTTTAACCCTATATGCTACCTTCAGTACATTTTTTTAAAACATTTAGATTAAATGGCTTAAAATGTTTAAGCACCTTTAATAAGAAAGGAGATACTTCTAAACTGTGAGCAGTTCTCTGCATACTGCTGAATATTAAGTACTGCCCAGTGTTTCCACAAAGGCAGTAAGTCCTGAACTGATAAAAAGTATCACAGCAACCACACAAGGACAACTTCACATTCTAAACTGAAACAAAAAATACTGTATATATTTTTCACATCTTATAAAACACATGGCATTAAACTATGGCTATAAATACAGATCCTAGTCCAGAGAGCTGGAAATCTAGTTAAAAGTCTAATGAAAGACTTTAAAATTCTGGTAAGAGAGAATAAACCACTCTACAGAAAACTATTTTATGACCACACACTAACTTCACTACTAATATGGTCCAGCAGTAAAATCTCTAGAGGCAAAAGCAACCTCTACACTTACGTTATCAACAGATTTCAGGCGAAGTCCAATTCTGCCATCTTGATCTTTACAGAGAATTGCTTCACGGATGCCTTGCTTAATTTCTGCTCTGCGAATTCCAATATCATTTCCAGTCACTGGAGCTACCATGTAATTAGTAGAAGGTCGTGTTACCAGTTGCTGATTAAAACAAAACAGCCAGACAACTCAGTTTCAACTTTTAAGAATAGCTGTATGTCAGTTTGTATGAAGTGATATTTTTAAAAAATAGCACACAAAATAAGCCACAAGACCAGGTCTCCCCCACCCCATGCCAACACTGCAAATGGACTGCTCAGTTTCAGAACAGGCTAAAATAGGTACTGCTACTTAAATAATTCACCTCTCAGTCAAGTATGGTACTTAAGACAAATAATAGTCTGCTCTCTAGAATGCTAGATACACATTTAGTCTTTACACTTTTATTTTCTAGAATATGCTTGACTGGTACCTACACCCTGTGGCTGAGCAGCTGCTGCCACTGCTAAGTTCCTCTGCACCTCTTCCTCATTGAGGCTCAGGCCCATATACTGAGAAAGTTCTGGATACAATCTGGGGTACAAGCCTACAGGAGAAAAACAAAACAAAAATCAATACAACTGTTGGTTTAAAAGAAGGAGCAGTTAACTGCTTTTACATGCACAATTACTTCAACAATCTTGTGCTGTTGTAATTATTTAATTGGAAAATTATGACAGAAGACCCATTTGAACCAGAATTGTTTTTCTTGCCTGCTTTAGAAGAGTAACCGAACAAGCAGCACTTCTCAGATAAAGAACTTACAGAGAACTTTCAGTTTCAGTTACTTTATTCACCCTTTACACATAGACACATGGTGATGTTCCAAAACCAACAGTGTGCTGCATTCCATAAGGACACGCCCTTAAGCTCCAGAACTTTTGGGCAGTTAGTGGAGAAATGCTCTCCTCCTCACCCCCAAACCAGGTGTGCTGAAGAACACACACAAAGATCATCTACCAAGTCCAAAACAGCACTTGGAAGAGGCATTCATGCCAAGGATATTCCACATCTGAGACATGGGAAGGTTTCTGCAGAAGCCTCCTGGTTCTAAGGTTCACACTACAGTCTGATTTGAGTCCTCATGAGAAAGTTGCTGTCATTTTCTGACAGCTTCAAACTGAAAGGGCTTTATACATGCGTCTCAACAAGACAAAACACACACACACAGCCTTCAAAATATCCCTCCCTAGCCAAGCAGAGGGAGGCGCAAGGAGTGGGAGGAAAGGAAGCTGAACTGACGGACTTGTCAGGCCTTGAGCTGAACAACTCTGAAATAAACTTCATATTGCTCTTGACATTCCACAGATCGTTAACTGGTGCCATTTTACAAGTGCCAGTTATGAGAGCTCTTAAGAGTCCCCCTGACATTCTCACTAAATGACTGGAGACAGGAAAGGCTGCTTGGAGAGAGAGGCAGTGGAAAGGAGGGCTTCTGCAGCAAGCAGACTCCACAGTACACAAGGCTTAGGCTTCTAGTGTTCATTTATGGGTATAAATTCATAAAAACAGCTACTACAAGAATCCATGTCTGACCAGCAATGAAAAGTAACTTTTCTGGGAAGGAGCAAAGGTCATTGCAAGGTGAATGCCAGTATAAACAAGAGATTTTTTTTTTCGCTCTTTAATGCAAAACACTGCTTTGCATGAGAGCTGTCTGATCATATTTCTGGACTAATCTACTAGCTTATAGCTTCATCAATATTGATTAAAAAGCTTTTGATGAATAAATTTTCTAATTTTGCTTGCTTTTTCAAGCCCCTAGGATTGAAAAACACACAACACAGCACAAGATTTCTGCAGCTACCCAATTTTTCTGTTTTGTTCTTTACTAAGGATCACAACACAGGATACATCTTTGCTGGCTGAATTACATTCTCATTTAAATTAGAGAGTGCTCCAAATAATGGAACACATAGCAGAACACAAAAACTCTTGATGTATAGTCTCCTGTTTCTGTCATGACAGAAGCATTTCCAGTGGATCTGGCACATCCTATAGATGATGTAAGGCCTCCTTTCATTTAGGATATATTGAATGACAAATCACTCTTCAGCCACAGAACTCCAGAGCAATTCACACACAAACTGAATGTCAAAATTATGTTTTGATTCCTGCTGGCCAAATACATGCAAGAGAATTCAAACTATGGACAGCAGTAAAAACGCTGCCAAGACTGCTGAAGCAAACTCAAATCTGGTCTGGTGAGGTTAGGCCAGATAAATACCTAATCCAGGTAAGATCTATCAGAGGTAACTCTGGTGAGCTATGCAAACATCTGCCTTAAAGTCATCTTAGATACAGAGCACCCAGAGGAGAACTGGAGACAAAGTTCCATCCACCAGCCTTTAATATCTGATCAACCAGCATTCCTGACCAACATTCCAGCACTGCTGCTGGTCTTGCTGGTTAGAGGCTTTAGGCCTTTTAGACCAAGAGTAATTTACTAAAGCAGAGCTCTAACCTCAAACATACCTGTGCACCTTGTGGATGTACATGTGCATGGGAGAAAAGAAGGAGAAAGTACAAGTACAAATCATTCAGCTTTAGATCTGATGGATTTCCCACCACACAGTTGATTCCAAAATCTGCTGAAAGCTTTATGTTGATTGCACAACAAGATTAAGTGCCAGCTTCCTGGGCACTTCTCTTGTTGACAGAGATTTGTCTCTGTCCCAAAGCAAACTCACGTGTAAAGGAAAGACTCTGACTTATGCTGTCCTCTAAAGCTTACAAATACATACGTGATAAGTAAGGACAACTAAGTGTCTGAGGTAAGAACTGACAGAGCCCAAAGGTACCAACACCAAATCTTGTTATGCTAGGCTTACTTGGAAAAAGTTGCAAAAAGAGAAGGGCAACTGCTTGCCACAACTTCCTTTTATAACAAACACTGGGTTTTGACTCCTCTAGCACCTTACCAAGGTGGCTGTTGGCATTTCCAAAATGGAAATGTAAACAGGGTAACATTTATTTCCCTTTGTAAACAGGGTAACATATTTATAGCTATTTTGACTGTACTGTTAACTTTAGGATTTTATAAGTGCTTTCCACAACATTAGGATACTATGCAGTACATGAGCTTACCTCCATCACAAGGAATTGGAGCAGAAGCTTCAGACAAGATTGCTGGATTAGCAGGATTTGAAGAAAAGGCAGTCTGAGCCTAAAAGCAAAGAAACTCCCATATGTTATCTTGTATAAGAAAAAATAAATCTTAATTATTTAAGATAGGAGGCAGGAGACTGAGTGTTTTCTTTTTTCTTGTACATGCTAATTACTACTTATCTTGAAGTAATGAAGTCAAGCTTTTTATGTGAAATAAGTATCTTCAATACAACATGCTGTAATAGTATCAAAACTACTTTGGCAGATCAACTCACATCTTCCTCAGAGACAAAGCTACAGTAATAATGCAGAAAGGCTTTCCTGTCAACCTGTTCTGTTTACGTCATCAAGCAAGTTAAAAAGCCTTAAAGGAAACATTACCTTTGTCCAACAAAGCTTATAACTAAGTTTTAAGGTATGACCTTTAGCAGAGTGTTTTGCAATTACTGTTTTCAGCTGGATAGCAGGAGTGTTACTTCTTCACACCATTTACAGACATTATTAGTGAGATCCATAGTTCTTTTCAGGTGTCAAGTTCCACACAATCTGGTGCTACTAGTATAATATCTTCTGAAAGAAACAGACCTTCCAAGATGATTTCTCTACAGCACTTGTCACTACAGTGAACACATAAAGCTTTATTTCTGTATTGCTGACTGGCTTACGTTATTAAGTTCTCTTCCATTTGTGAGTCAGTTTCCTTCCTTCTCAATACCTCATCTCTATTTTTTGGCCTTGTGTGTTCATGACCAGTGAAAAATACAGCCTTAGAGAAGCCTACTAAGCATGATGGAAATAGCTATCCCAGTAACTTTCCTGAGGTTGAATGTCAAAGGTGGGGGGAGCAGGGGGAGGAAGTACTCAATGCATAGTGAAACATTATGCTGAACAGCACACATAAATTTTCTAACCCAACATGACAGTCAAATTACTTCATGATGTTAAGGAAAAACTTAAAAATAGAAGACTTGTCAGTCCTGTACACTCCAGGAAGTTGTCTTTAAAAAAAGGTTTCACAGCAAGAATGAGTCATTATTTAGTAATATCACATGTATTTAGAAGCACAGGCTCCAACTCAAATGATGGACGAAAAGAACAGGTTAGAATAATATTTAATGTAACAAATCTGTTTGTTTTAGCCTGCAGTCATTTGAATCTTACTCACTCATTGCAGATACAGACATCTTTCAGCACTCTGCCCCCTCTTCTCCTAAGTATGCTCTTAGACTTACTTAAAAAGACAGCATTTTTATACTGCATTTTTTGGGAGAAGGAAATAATTTAGCCTTTGATGCCAGCAGGTCAAGGGAGGTGATTCTGCCTCTCTACTTGGCCTTTGTGAGACCCCACCTGGAGTGCTGGGTCCAGCCCTGGGATCCCCAGCACGGGAAAGACAGGAACCTGTTGGAGCAGGTCCCAATGGTCACAGAAGCAATCAGAGGATGGAACACATCTCCAATGGGAAAAGGCTGAGAGAGCTGGGGCTGCTTAGCCTGGAGAGGAGAAGGCTCTGGGGAGACCTTACAGCAGCCTTCCAATACTAAAGAGGACTTTTAAGAAAAATGATGACAGACCTTGTAGTAGGGCCTGTTACGACAGGACAAGGGGTAAAGGTTTTAAACTAAGAGAGGGTTAGATTTAGATTTAGATCAGATATGAGGAAGAAGTTTTTTAAAATGAGGGTGATGAACCATTGGAATAGGTTGCCCAGAAAGGTGCCAGATGCCCCATCCTTGAAGACATTCAAGGTCAGGTTGGACACGGGTGTGAGCAAAGTGACCCAAACTATTCAGTGATTCTATGAAAAGTATCAGTGAAAATGGAATGGCTTACTGATTACATTTATGACAATTTCAGCTGTAATATATAAACTTTAGTAGTTGGTCAATAAAGGCCAAAGGAGCATTTTCTTGGCTCCAGGCTACCCAATTTTTAGTTCAGCATTACCAGACTGTAGATAAAGGACTGTGGTTACATAAGAATGGAGTGGGTGAACATGACAAGGAGAAATCCCAACATAGCACCCACAACTTCAAAAGCCCCACCCCACACATACAAAACACAGATGAGACAAGGCACTGCACTTTGGGATAGCACAAGATTGTTAAGAAGCCATTCTTGCAGTTTGCTTGATTGCTTCCCAATGAAAACAGCAAGGACAGAAGTAGCAGCCACCTTAAAACACACTGTAACTCCTTGCTGTTTTTAAACCAGGAAGGAATGCAGGTTAAGTTCAGGAAAAGGTAAAATGCTGAAGAAAGTAAGGAAACTCCTTGTGAAATACATCCATGTCAAACTTCTCATAGAGTTTTTAATCCATTAAAGTGTTTTTCATTATTTCACAGATTTTTTTTTTTAGTCCTCATCATGTCTAATAATAAAACTACCAATATTCTTACACATAAAGGGTTTTGCACAAAAGTGATAATCTTGGATGTACTGTGAGAACTGGTCACTACCATGAAATAGACAGAGGACAAGTCTGATTCCAGATGGCATTAAGACAGCCAGTACTTTTTTTTTTTTCTTCTTCTCCCTTGTGCTCAAATGACCACAAAAACTTTCTGCCACAGATTTGGACACTGGGAATGAGATGCAGCAGATTTATTAGTTTGGTGATCAAGTCAGAGCTGAAGTATGTGAAGAGACTTGACTATATTCATCTACTTAAGACCATTTATCTATACCTCAAAAAATTCAAACATATTAAAGACAAATGAACACAAATGAATATACAAAGCAAAATAAATATATCCAGGTGGTAAAATAAGCATTAATCATATTAGATCAAGCTACAAAGTAAACAGGTTGTCTTTTCCCTTTCAGAGTGAGATGGTAAAACAAATTCTCAACTACAGTAAGTCTCCCCTTTCCTGGATTAAATATCAGATATATTATTGTCATCAAAACTCATCTGATACCATACCTGAATAACTTTGTCCACCTTCAGATCTTCTAGGGAAGGATAGAGAGACATTTTGATGAAGTCTTACTGGGTAGAGCGCAGACTGGAAAAAAAACAAATGGGAAAGCAAACAAACAACAGGATTAGCTTTCAGATATTTACTGAGTTTAACTCCTTAATTTTTTTTTTTTTAGTAAGTTAACCAGACTAAGTGCTAAATAAGTGTTCTGTGACCTGCGAATCAGCAGTAAAGATATCTGGCACTACAGATGAATTCCATTAAGACTACCCATTTAAGCTGTTATCAATAGCAGCCTTTGGCTAATAGGCTTTATTTAATATACTTAGTACTGTCAAAGTTTAGGTCTCAATGATGAGAAAACCTACACAGAGAAAAACATTTCGTAGGAAGCAAAGAAAGACTTTAGGAGGCCAAGATGGAATTATGATGAGGGTTAAGAGGAAAAACCTAAATCACCCTCCTCCCAACAGGAACAGTACTTTATATACAACTGGGGAAGCTTTCACTCTGTTGTCCAAAGTATTTAAACACTTTCAACACTTCTAACACTCCACTGACCTGCTTTCAGCTGGGATAGAGCTAATGTTCTTCCTAGTGCTGTGTTTTGGATTTAGGATGAGAATATTAATAACACACTAATTGTTTTAGTTGTTCCTAAAAAGTGTTTATACTAAGTCAGGGGCTTTTCAGTTTCTCATGCCCTGCCAGTGAGAAGGCTGGAGAAGCACAAAGAGCTGGGAGGGGACACAGCCAAGACAGCTGACCCAAAATGGCCAAAGGGAAACCATGTGGCATCATGCTCAGTATATAAACTGGGGGGAAACCTGGCTAAAAGCAGGGGCATTGGTCAGCAAGTGGTGAGCAGTGGCAATGAGCATCACTCATTTTATATATTCCAACTCTTTTAATACTTTTTTTCCTTCCTTTTCTGTCACATTAAACTATCTAATTACATCAGCCCATGACTTCTCACTTTACTCTTCTGATTCTCTCCTCCCATCCTGCTGGGGCAGGGGGAACCAGCAAGCAATTCTGTAGTGTTCCTTTGCTGGCTGGGCTTAAATCACGAGATCCAGCAAGAAGCCACTTGAGAGAACTGGCTTCTCATGTCCATTTGCAACACATTAATTGCAGCAAGAGCCCTGTATAAGCTAGCAAGATTCAGTCAGCGGTGAGTTTCAAAACACAGAGATTCCAGACTGGCTCTCATGTGATGTTCAGAAAGCCCTGTGACAACTTACCAGGAAGTAATAAAATAAAATAAAATAAAAAAAGAAAAAAAAAAAAAAAAAAAGAACCCAAAAAAACCCAAAAAACAACCCACCAAGGGAAAAAAAAAAAACCTAAGCAAAATAGAACAAAACAAAAACCACTTCACATGATATTCTAAGGCACCATGCTGACATCCAGCTCTGCTAGAACCAGTCACCTGAGGCTTCAGGAAATACCATTTTTGCAGAGCTCCTTCACTCACACTCTCACTGAGATCAGGTGAACTTCTGAAACCCACAATAAAACATTCCACATCAGTATATGGGAACATTTTAGTGAGAGGGATGGAGAAGTTTTATTACAAGTTTTTGGTTTGGGGATTCATTTTATCATCCAAAGAAAAAAGGTTCTTATTAATGTAGCAATTTAGCAAAAATTTCAGACTAAAAGTAACCAGTGCATAAATCCTTGGGCTACTGCTTCTTTAAGTGCAGATATGAAGTCTGTTTCTAAATGAACACCACACACACAGATGCCTAATGTGATACTGCAGTAACACAATAGACATCTCTTCATATTACACTAAATTCATCAACAGCTTTTATGCTTGTTCAGCAGTGCCCAATAGCTCCAGTAGCACATCAAACTGCAATTAAAAATTAAAAAAGCATGCCCTAAAGGTCACAGAGATCTAAACTGTAAACCGATGGTCTGTTATATTACAATAATTAATTGCGACTGACTTTTTTGATTAATTATTGCAACCCTACCAAACATAGTTAAAGACTGGAAACTACAAATTAAGCACACGCATTTAAGACTGGTTTGAAGTTCTGTTTTAATCCAGCATTGACCTGAAACAATGAAATGGTTTTGCTCATCCAAAATGGGTAATAGCAAATGTAAGCCAAAGCCCTTGTTCAGATAAGTGGTTCCTGGATGCTCCATTCTGCTGCTCACACCAGTCAAGGCACACACAGCATCAGACTCAGCATCTCCTTCTGTGCTACAGCTGCCCTGGTAGATTCAGGTGCTGCTCCCAGCACTGGCACATGCTCAAAGCCACCACACCCCTGGCAGTAGGCAGGAAAAGAGGGCAAGCCAAGGACACTGTGTTCCCAAAAGAGTCACCCCATGGCAAAGCAGCAAGGGGCACAAAAGCAGCACTTTGCAGGTGGTGATCTCTGGCATCCACAGAGCTGCAGAGCACAGCACAGGGAGTGCCAGGTCCCCTGCCCCACTGACCAACTTCCATGGAACACCCTGGCCAGCTTTATTTCTCCTCCAGAGACCAGTCTCTGCACACAGTTACTTGGTTACACTTGTCACAGATGGGCAACCTCAACCTCCCGCTAGATTATAAAGAGGAGCACAGTGCTTTCTGTAGAAAAGCATTAGCAAAACTGAACATACACCAGCGTCCAGATTACGTAAGACAACACTCCAGAAGTTTATCCTGTCCCTTGACAACCCCCTAAGCCTCCCCTCCCCAGCCAAGGGTTAACAAACTCAAATGTTTATCACAAAGGACGTTGCCGGGCTGGCTCCCTCGTCACACACTCACCAGTTGTTCCTGGTTTTGGTTTTCCAACTAAACGGCCAGAGTAACCGTCACCACGTAACTGCATTCATTGAGCTCGTAACTTTGCATATGGTAACACAAATACCCCAAGTTAGATAATGTGAGAGCCACAAGAATATTGTATTTAGTTTAGAAAAGGATTTTTAAGTAACAATTGCCACCGTCAGAGACCATCAGTAATTGAAGGAAGAACTTGTCCACGACTTCTGTGCATTGCTATTCACAGTATAAACATGAATTTCAGTTGGTGCTGTAACAGCTTTAGGCACTAGACAGTGGATACCACAAAACGTGAGTCACTACAACCTCCTCTTCTCTCTTAAAATTCTACAGCAACATCAGAATCACCTTCCCCAATCATTTCCATACTTTCACATACTGTAAGGAGACCATGTTTAGGGACGTTTAGGGACGTAGAAGTGAAAACAAAAGGAAGGGCATGGGGCAGGGGCTGTAACTCAGCTAGCGACCCGCAAAACCTGGCAGTAAAGACCTCGCCCCCCCCCCGCCCCGCCTTCAGTACACTTGGCTGGAAAGTGACCGCCCCTGCCAGCACGTCCCACTAAGGAGATCCTGTTTGCCAAGGGGAAGTACTGGGGCACCGATCGGAGAAGTATGAAAGGCGTCACTCGTGACGCCCTGAGCCTGCCAGCAGGAAGTCCTGAAGGTGGGAGTGATCCCGATTGCTTTCGGTGGCGTGGCTGGGAGGAGACGGGCTGCTCGACGCATTCTTCACAGCACAGGAGGGTCCTGCTAAGCCCCACTCTGGCCAGCCTGTAGCGACCGCTGTCTTTGAAAGCACCAGCAGCCAAAACTGTGGGAAGGGGAAGAAAAAACCAAAGCAAAACAAAAAACGCCACCCCGTATGTCTTCCTCCTGTAGACCGTGGAAAAAGTACAGCAGGCCACAATGCTGGCACCTATACAGGAACACTGGTTCCCACTTGTAGAAATTAGAAGCATATGAGCCCCAAAATTCATCTTTAAAGCAGATCGAGGACAATACCTCCCGAAGGTCAGGCTGAAACATCATGAACCGAGGAACGGTTTCGTAAGATACGTTCTCCACTAATAACTCAGTATTTCTCTTCTGATACATATCTAATTAGCCTGGGAGCAATTGCCCTCATTATGCGCTCAGCTCCGAAACCTGCTGCCTCCATTTCAGACCTGGAGCAGGGCTCGCCTGCCTGAAAAGGCCCGTCCTATCACTCCAGCGCTGCAGCACCTCTCAGCCCGTCTCAAGAGACGTTAGTTAATACAAATGCCCGAGCCTCCCCCGTGCAGTGGCCGCGGAGCCCCGACGAGGAGCCAGAAGACGCTCCCAAACCCGAGGGCCGGCCACAGACAGTCACACAGGGCCTTATCCAGACGCTGTTTTCCCTGTCCGCGGGCGGAGGAGCCCCTCGGGCCGGCGGCGCCCCGAACCCGGCTGAACCCTTCCTTCCCCCCGGCTGGCTGCGGGGAGCGGCGGCCCCGCAGGAGCACGACACGGCTCCGCGGCTGGAGCGGGCACCAACACCGCCCTCGCAAGGGGCACAGCGGGGCCGCCTCGGCCGCCCCCTCCCCGCTCCGCCATGCCCGGCCCGCAGCCCCCCGCCCGGCCCCGAGGAGCGCACAAAGGGCCGCGGGGAGGGGACCCCGCCCGCCGGCCCCTCGCTTACCTCTGGCCGGGGGATTGTTGGTTGCCGTCCGTCGAGGCCCGCAGTACGGAGAGGGGCAGCGGCAGCGGCTTCCCTGGATCCCGGCAGTGCCGCTATGAGCGGAACGGGGGTGGCGGCGGAACTGGCCCGGCCCCGCGCATGCTCCGGCGGCGGGGAAGGGGCCGGGGCCGGGGCCGCAGCTGGGTTCGGTCGCCGCCGGCTGTGGGGCGGGGAGGGACGAACGGGGTGGCGGTGGCCTCTGGTCGCTTGTTTCATGTAGAATCTTGGTTGGAAGAGTTCTTCAACATCATCCAGTCCATCCGTTTACCTGGCACTACCGCTGTAACCGCTGAACCACATCACCCAGCGCCAAATCCAGACGCCTCTTAACACCTCCAGGGGTGGTGACTCCACCACCTCCCTGGACAACCTATTCCAGTGTCTGACCACTCTTACAGTGGAAAGGTTTTTATAATATCTGATCTGAGTCTTCCCTGTTTCAGTTTAAGACCATTTGCTCTGGTCTCCTCAGTGTAAGCAAGGCAGAAGAGACTGGCCCCCACCTCATCATAACCTCCCTCAGTCAGGGAACTGGAGAGAGTGATGAGGTTCCCCTCTGAACCTCCCCCTGAGATTTCTTTGTTTTTCTAGCGCCTTAGACTCATTCGTGTGCCTATGTTGTTGATAGCTGTCATCTTCAAGGAGAAAAAGTACGATTTCCTGCTCATTTTCCTACTTTTTTGTTGTTTTGTTGGTTTTGTTGTTTGTTTGTTTGTTTGGTTTGTTTTTGTGTTTGTTTTTTGTTGGGTTGGTTGGGGTTTTTTCTGCTGTAATAAAGCACTCTCCATTAACAACCTCATGTCTGCCTTGTTTTGCGTGTCTGCCGTGGATGGGCAAGCTGTGACACATCAGAGCTAGAGTGACCACATCACCTGTCCCACAGTCCAGCACCTGCCGGAGCCTTCTCCCACAGACAGGCATCAGAAGCAGAGCTTTTATCCTGGAGAGGCTCTCCTGAAGAAACCATGATGTAAAGTGTACCAGCAGCAGAGAAATCCCAGAACAAAGCTTTCATAAGTCAATTACCATAATTACCCCCTTTGCCTTATTTAGAGTATGAACTTCTCTAGCATCAATTTTCAGTCTTTCCTTCTTCATTACAATTCTTTGCCTGTTGTCAAATCTTGTTCATCAAACAGATAATTAAATGTGCTGAGTGCACTAGAGCTTCTCTTCACCTAAGAAGCCAGAGCATTCAGTAGAGGAGTTGAGCACCTAGGAAGGAGGTCTGCTCCCACCTACAATCTCTTTCTCCTGCCCTCAGCCAGTCCCAGCAGTTGCTGAGCTCTTCTGAGAGAAAGCTTAACTCATTGCCCCAGGAGATATCAAATCCACCAAAAAATATGAATGCTTTTCTGCTGGTTAGTGGGCCACACTAGCAATAAAAGGCTCTCTCAAGCACAAGCATGAGCCAGAGCAAGGAATTCTGTGGCTGCAAACAGGAGAAAGGAGGAAACGGAAGGAGAAATGGGAATGAGAGGGAAGGTTGTTTCACTTCATTCTGGCACAAACAGGTCATTTCATCATTTGAGCTGTCTGCATAATCATAACCTTAGTTAAGCTAAACAGTAATTTTGTTGCAATGTATATTTTTCTGTTGTTTGCAGTATATTTTCCAGTTCTTGATTCTCTCCAGTTGCCAGCATCTTTAGTAAGCACACAGGGGCTGGGGTAGCAGCCACAGCAGTGCTGAATCCAGAGGAAGAGCAACTCTGGCTGCTCAGGAGGCTCCTGTTTCTATAGCCAACAATCAGCCAGACCTGAACCTTCCTGCATGCCACTACCTGAACCACTGGCTGCTGAGTCATGCAACTACGGGTCATTAAATATATATGAAGTGAAATCTTGGGCTTAGGGTATAAGTTTACAAAAATCCTGTGTTATGTGTCTTCTGGGCCAGGAGGAAGGGAGGGAATCTAGCTCTGGTGTAATAATGGCAGATGATTACTGCTTTAGAAGTGCTAAATTTTCTATGTAGTAAAAGGAGATTTTAACATAAGTGCAGTGAAAGTTTTAAAACTGTGCTCAGACAAAGCGTGCCACTCTTCATCCTGAAATAAGCTCGGTGCAGTGAAGCCCTGGACCCACCCTGTAGAATGGAGAGCACTGCAGTGTTCATGTAGCATGGAAATTTCAGGTGTGTGATTGACAGTTTTCCAGTGCAATCCTGCTGGGTGCCAGTGCTGACAGCTGAAGGGTGGTGTTTTCTTTTGGTTTGATGTTGAATGCTCCTCTCATTGTGAAGACCTTCCTTCTCTCCAGAAAGCTAGGTTGTTATTTGCTGTTTTCTGCATTAATTTATCTCTTTGTGGTCTTTCAAGGCAGCCTGCTGTTAGCCAGGGAGCAGCCTTTTCCAGTGGATATCAGACTTCCACTGTCAATGCAACCTCCCTGATTTTACCCATGAGACTGTAATGGATGGTCATTGTTTTTATGATGGTGTCCTAGCCCAAACACTTGGTTCCATATGGTTTACTACTTGTTGAGTACACCATGTATGCATTACATGTTACACACATGTAATCTAAGGGCAAGCAAAGTCCAGGTGATGGGCAAGAGCTCTGGCACCACGTCCACGTGCAGGACATCCACCTTGGTATCAAAAGTGAATCTTATCATCCTCATCTCCCAATGTATTGTGAAACGTGATTTCAATAAAGATTTTGAAAAACTGTATAAGGCTGTTTCTTCTTGCTTAAGAACAACTATTGGAGGGAGAAAGATTGCACTTTTGTTATGAAAAGCTTTCTCAAATTTGTTCATTTAAATATAGGAACAAAACATAATAAACCAGAAAGATAATTGGTGAAACATGGGTCTGACCTGTGAAACCAGTGCAGTTTGGCATGTGTCAGGGTCCTCATCCTTCAAACACACAGACCAAAGACAATTCCAGCTACTGATCTAGTCTTGCTTCTTTCCCAGGGAAACCAAATCTTGGAAGGGGGTGGCATGTGTCTCAGTCACTCTGTGACGTGACCTGAGCACTTGGGACAAGAGAGATGTTTCTGTGCCCTGGAGTTTGGAGGGGAGCAGAAGAAGAGCCAGGCCATATCTTTCTAAGAACTCCACTGAGACTGGGGATCTCTAAGGAGTCAGAGGAGAATTGCCCAAATAAATGGCTCTAGATTAGCTCCTGAGGTATGTGCATCTATTGTTTGAAACAAGTGGAACAAATAGCCAAGTTATTAGACTTTGCTTGTTTAAATTGTAATACCCATGGGCAAGTGTGATAATTTTCCATCGTCAGTGTACTGTTTGTGGGTTTTTTGCTGGTCTAGTGCCAACTTTCAAAAAATAATAGAAACCACCCACTGATCGGTATCAGTCTCAGCTGTTGCAAAAATCTTAATAAAATAATACGTAATTGGTACTGAAAAATTCACATTTCTCCTTTGAAGCTGAACACAGGTTGTGCTTTTGTTTGTAAGGAAGCTCTCCACCCATTCCACAATGAGACATTATTAGTGGTTGCTCAAAACATGTACAAATTGTGCAAGATAGCAACCTGTCAGCACTGGGAACAGAATAATTGTATTAAGGTGGTTCCATACCTGGAGTAGTTATGAGGGAGTTAACGGGTCCTGCTCTAAGCCAGGTGAAAGGAGTATCCAAACATGTTGTTTGTATTTCTAGAACAAATTTACCCCAAACCAGCTTGATTAACTGCATTGCACTGAGCTGTGCCTCTAGACTCCACGTACAAGAATTTTTCTACTTTCCATAGGGAAACAAGAATTTCAGCTTAAACCCCTGTTATCCAGAAGAGATTACATTACACGAGCTTTGCCCCAGTAAGGTACTTAACATTAGAAACTGCTAGGTCATTTTTTTCTTCATTCCCTGTTCATATTTTTTTGATCTTGCCTTTTAAGGGCATTATAACATATTACTTTCACCCTCAGCCCATGGGGTGGATAGCACTCAGTGAGTGATTTTCCACTGTTCAGTTGGCAGTTTCATGCCCGATTTCCTGTCTATTATTCAAACTCCACTCTAAAGATGGAAATACTAATGGTGTCACCATCCTTTCTAAGTAACGCTCTAACGTCTGAGTGCTGTGCAAACAGTTGTTCCTTTATTTTCTGTCATCATTCCTGGGGTACAGACAAGGAATTCAGGCACTCAAGTTGAATATGCTCATAATGCATTATTCTGAGCTCTCACTTCTACAAACTCATGTCTCCTGTTTGTGGTAATACAGGAGATATTTTGTTAAATCCCCACCTTCCTGACTTCACTCATGATTGCATGTGCCCAACACTTCTGCATATTAGACCTAGAGCCTCTGTGGAGCAAATAGAAAATGAGCAAACACAGAAACTGCTTTGTGGAGAATCTGGAGAGAGGAGTTATTTGTCACTGCAGGAGAGTTCTGGGGCAGAGGCAAGAGCAGCATCCAGCTCCACAGCCTGGCAGTCCAGGGTGTGAGCAGTAAGATGTTCTTCTGTCCTTCTCATTGATTCGACACCTTCTAGCCTTTGCAACAGATGAAGATAAGGTCCTGCAGACAATAAGCTCCTTCATGCATGACCCTGAGCCAGTCCTAGGAGACAGGAGACAAGAAAGAGAGCCAAGGAAGGGGTGGGATTTGAGCTCTATGCAGGCAAGTGGGAGGAGTTGACTGTGCTCTTCCTGTTCCTAATCCACAAGTGGGATTTTGCTGGAAAGGACTTAAATAACCTGAACAGTTCTTTCCTACCTCTGGCATAAATGTTTCAGGGTTTAAAAATCTATATTCTTTGTTTTCATATTGTAAAGACTGGGTAGGCATAGCAGAAATAAGATATATATTTCACAGTAGGTGTAATTTTTTCTGTTTAACTGTTTTCACAGGGATTCAATGTCTTTTCCTTTCTCCTGGTATCTCTAAATTAATATTTTGTACCTTTATGTTAGATACAGTCTAGTTCAGGCTGAGGTTGTGGTAGGTGATGTTCCATGGTCTAGATGAAGCATGAAGCAAGACAAAAGGACATATCCCTCTGCCCTCATAGAATCACAGAAGGGTTTGGGTAGGAAGAGATCTTAAAGACCATGTAATTCCAGACTCCTGCCATAGGCAGGAACACCTTCCACTAGACCAGGTTTCTCAAAGTCCCATCCAACCTGTCCTGGGCACAAATGCTTGTGGCAAGTACAGCATGAAGAATCATGAGCACTGATGCCTCAATGGGAGCCTGATTCTTTGTCTTAAAATGCCACCAAGGATAAATTGGAGCAGTTATCTGCCTCTGGGATGGGATGGTGGGACAGATGTGGACAGTGCTTTTGCTCTGCTCTGGCGACTGGGACTGTAACATCTGGAAGAGGAGGCAAAGGACAATGGAGGCCAAAAGCTGCTGCTCCAGCAAGGCTCAGTAGTGGCACCTGTTGGAGAATTTTTATGGTATCTTTGAGGTGAATTAGACACACCTTTATGCTAAATATAGAAGAAGTTAACAAACAGTGCATTGGGCGGAGTCCGATCACAATATGCAGTTCTACATGGAATCTGCCGAGATGCATCACAAACAGATTCCCTTGAGTACACAGCACCAAATCCAAGATTATTTGCATGGGGCACCTCAGCCTGTGGATCTACCCTTCACCCAGCTCTGCTGCTCAGAGTTGGCCCCTGAGCTTGGCTCTCTGAGCACTCTCATTCCAGGATGGCTGCAAGACAAAGCTGAGACTGTTCCTTTTCACCAAGGGAAACTTCACTCCCTTGGAAGGAGTCTGTTCTGTCTCTGGCATTCCTGCTTCCAGCCAGTTTAACCCCTCCTTGCCCTCCATGCCAGATCATTCCTCGGTCACAAATTACCACTGCTGAACAGTAATATTTAGAATTTCCCTTTTATGTCTGTCACTACTGGAAGTCTTTAGACCAAGCCAAAAATTTTGGGGGAGACTGTCATGGGAACTTGAATTGCTGTGAGCAATCAGGAGATGGCTCATCCAAAGGCATGTGTTGGTGTTGGCACAGTGCCCTTGCTTTTCTGGGGAGCTGTCTCCATGCTGACTCAGCAAGTCAAATGTAGCTCAAGAGTGGTTTTTGGCAGTCTGCCACTGCATTTCTGACCACACCAAACCTGTTTAATTTATGAGACCAGTCTTGAGCTATATAACTGCTGGAGCACCAATGTTTATCTATTTGTTAAAAAAAGCAATAAATTGTCTCCATTTGTAAACTAACTGGCTGTTTATAGGCTTCTGCCTTTTACCTTGTGTTTTGTCTTTATCTTCCTGTTCTCTGCCTGTCACCCCTGCTCCATCAGCTTTTTCTTCATGATACTGTGGGGTTTTTGTGTTTTTCTGTTTTAATTTTTGTCTTTCTACCTGTAGATTGTCTTTTCAACTGCAAAGCAAAGCTGTAAGAGGTAGATCACTAATCTTTGCCTATTTAAGTCAAAAATAATATAAAAACACATAGAAATAAATAGGTAAAATGCAACATTACAGCAACTCTGATAGTGGAAAATTCATATTACTTGTTAAACAGAAATATATTTTTTTCAAATCAGCCATCTGTATTCAGCTGCAATTCAGTTTTCTCAGGCCAAAAGGCTGATTCATATGTAAAACCAGTGGGCTGTGCTTTGGACAGTTTATTCCATCCCATATTCATATCTTTTTAATCTAATCTGGACAGTTGAACAGCCTTACCAACTTTGAAGTTGGTTTCATATTATGTCTGTTACACCACCATTCCTTATTTTTCCTTTCTTTTGCATAATGAAGATATTGTTCACTGCCACAGTGTGCTTGTGCTTTCTCAAAAAAAAAAAAAAACAACAAAAAAACACAAAAACAACAACAAAAACAACAACAAAAACAACAAAACAAAAACAAAAACCAAAGAAAATGAAGAGAGCTTTGGCTCACAGAAGTATGATCATGAAGAGGAATGTATCACAGAAAAGAATTGAAGTGATGACTGGCAGATTTCTTCTGCAGTATAGAAAGGCACTCACTCTTCAGTCTTGGCTTGCATCATCCAATAAATATTGTATTATAAAAAGCAGAATATAGCAATAGAAAAAAAGAAATCTTTAAGTAAATCTAGTAGTAGAAGAATGTTATTTTCTCTTGGAAGAGAAAAATGTGGCTCAGTTGCAAAACTGTTTGCCCCACACTTCTACTTCTTTGCATTTTGTACAGTCCAGTGAAGCTCAGATCTCCATTAAAAAACATATTTCTATACAACCATTCTTGGCAAAATTTTCCATACCAAGGCAATAGGCTTGCATAAATCCACCAGGGATGCTTTCAGAGGATGGTTCCTGTGTCCATGTGTAGATCCAAAAGAAAAGTAAAAATATTCTGAAACCAGAGAAAAACTGTTCCAGGAAAGCTGTGCTGATGATCCCCACCATTTTCAGGCTCCTCTCCAGCTGCTTTGTTAATCCAGCCTCTCCATTTTTCCCAAACTTCTGGAGACTCTACAATCCCAAAGTGCCCTAATATCACCATCAAGGGGAAGTTGCTGGTGGTTTCCAACAACTATCATCCTCTGTCTCCCCTTAGACCTGTGCTGGCCATAGTCAAGGTAAAAAGGTCCCACTGTGACTACAGGTGCCAAGCTGGCTCCCAGCCAGAATGTCATCTGGCCAGTAAGGTGTGGACCTTTTGATTTCCTTTCACACTGGAGCAATGGGTGTTGTCCTTGCACAGGTTATCACTTCAGGAGCAAAAGGAGCACAAAGCCAACCCCACAGCAACCTGATGTGAGGTTTGCCAAAGTGGCCCAAATCCAGACTGCAGGGCCAGAGCAACACCAGCACTTGCATAGAGAAGATGGAAATAGCTGTAAACAGAGGTCCTTAAGATGCCACCCTTCTTACAGAATAGATACAGATGTCACTGAATTGCCGTGGCTTCTAAATGCAGATGTGTGGACGGCGGAGAACAGCTCCAGATCGGGGAATCCAACACAGATGTAGAGTGGATTGCGAATGTGATGAAGGAGAGGACATGAAGTAAGTGCTACACTTAATGGATGCCTATAGTGGATCATATAATCATAGAATGGTTTGGATTGGAAATGAACCTTAAAGAGCATCTAGTTCCAACCCTGCTTCTCTGGGCAGGAACACCTTTCACTGGGTTGCTCAGAGTCTCATCTACCCTGGGTTTGAGTACTTCCAGGGAGGGAGAGTCCACAACCTCTCTGGGCAACCTGTTCCAGTGCCTCACCATCCTCACAGTAAAGATTTTCTTCCTCAAATCTAATCTAAATGTACCTTCTTTCACTTTAAAACTGCTACTGCTTGTCTGATCACGACATGTTTTTGCAAAAAGTCCCTTTCCATACTTCTTGTAAACTCCCTTTAGATACTGGAGAGCTGATAGCAAAAGAGCAAGTAGTAAGCTACAGGGCAGTGCAGCTCTTCAAAAGGGGAGGGGAGGGAGGGAGGGAGGGAGGAGGGAAGGAAGGAAGGAAGGAAGGAAGGAAGGAAGGAAGGAAGGAAGGAAGGAAGGAAGGAAGGAAGGAAGGAAGGAAGGAAGGAAGGAAGGAAGGAAGGAAGGAAGGAAGGAAGGAAGGAAGGAAGGAAGGAAGGAAGGAAGGAAGGAAGGAAGGAAGGAAGGAAGGAAGGAAGGAAGGAAGGAAGGAAGGAAGGAAGGAAGGAAGGAAGGAAGGAAGGAAGGGAGAAGAGCATCAGCAGAAGAAAAGCAAAGGAAGCAAAGTGAGGCAGAAGATGCCATTACATCTTTACATTTCCTGCTCCATCTGCTGGAGCAGCCCAGAACAGCTTGTAGTGTTCTGTCTGTAACCCAGACAACTGGATTGCAGCAGTCTTCTGGCTTGCTACCTAACTACCTTTCTTCAGATAATTATTTGGTAGCAGTGAGATGCATAATTTCTGTAATCACATCTGGGATTTGATTTCTCCCTGTTAAGTGTTTTGAGCACCTGCAAATGTACATTTAGATGTAACAGTGTAATACAGAAGCTTCTGTTTTGTTATGAAATAATACAATACAACTCAAATCCAGAGTTTAAAAAAAGAAAAAATTACTTTAAGAAGCTGCAGTTGGCTGCACTGGATGAGTGGTAATAACTCCTCATGGTTTATTTTACAGCCATTTCCTTTTCCTGCTTAGGTTCCTGTATCAGTTCTCTTTTGTATCCACTTTCATAACTGCTCTCTTTAGAGTTTCTCTTCTGCAATACTTAGAAAAAGGTAACTTTCATAAATTGTAATTTCTCAATTGTTACTTTAATCATAAGTTTGATAGTTCCCTTTTCTACAGTTTTAAGGAAACTGGCCACAATGGAATGCAACATATTAAAATATTTTCATTCAAGTAAAGGATGGTATTTCTGACTGAGATTTAGTTTCTAATGCTTGATATTAAAGGGAAGATAGTGGCATGGTAAATGCCAGGTCTGATAGGAAGGTTACCAAACTTTCAACTGACATTCCTAAAGAACAAAGAAAATCCCAGAGAGAAAATGAACTGATGTGATGCAAGTAAATCAAGTTCATTATCTGATATATAAGCACATTCAGAGGATACTCAGAAATAAATATGGAAATATTAACTTGGTAATTAGAGCAAATATCTGTCCCTACTACTATTTAAATGCTCTGGGGCAATTGTCCTGAAACAGGATGCAAATAAACCCAGTTCCCAAGCCTGTCCAATTTTATAGTCCATCAAAGTCGATTATCCTGTAAATACAGGGCATTTTCTATGCAGAGAGCTTCATCATGAAAAAAGTGACAGGGTCAAATCACAATGATATCAGATTGCAAAAGAGTTATACCTCTATGATGTACATGCAATCTACAGAAAAAAAAAAAAAAAAAAAAAGATGATGATGACGATGGTGATGATGATGATGATTTTTTTTTTTAAGGAAACATGAGCACACTATTTTCCTGGAGTCAGATGACCCACAAATTCCGCAGAAGACAGAGTATAATGTAGGCAAAATCTGCCCTCTCAACAACCATGACAGGTATTAAAATAGAGCTGTGGAGTGATACTGTAGTAGCGTTAATTTATTTTAGATTGTGTAGATCATTAAATAATTAAACTAAGGCATTGTCCTTTCCAGCATCTTTATTATAATTTCACTCATATTCTTTTAGATACTCTGTTATAATTTAAGTTTACAAGACTTCCACCTATTCCACTGACACAGGAAAACCAGGGAAAAGGTGAATCCAGCTAGAGATCTGTTGGAATTATATCTGGAATTACATCTCTGGGGAATCTCTGGGGAAGACACTACATTTCTGGCATGATCACTTGGTAACAGCAGCTGGTTTATGAAGGCAGGCCGGGCAATGTTGTGCCATGGTGTGTCAGGTCTGTTGTTGTGAGGGGACACGGCAGCCAGTGTTCTCTTCCCTGTTCCTGGAGCGTTGCTGATGCCTTTCAGTTTGCAGACGTATGATGGCTGTGCCAAGTCAACACTGATGCTGTACAAGGACTTTCAATCTCTAGACTGTTCCCACAGTACAGGATCTTGTGTGCTGACAGCCATCATTCCTCTCTAAAAAAAGATGTTTCTTGTGGCTGGTGAGGAGTAAAGCCTTATTTCTTATTCTGTTTAACATTTTCAGTGATCCCCAAAAAGCCAGGTTTTCAGTTTAGCCCTCAGAAACCTCAGTGATCTTACCCAGCATATCTCCATATCTTCATTAAAGTGATACTTGATGTAAATACAAAGAAAAATACATAGGCTTGTGGAAGAAATACCGTTTTTGTTGCATAAAACAATAAACAAACATTGACTTGCAGACTTCAGTGGCTGCTGTAGAACACAAGTGCCACACAAGGAGGTTTACCAGTAGGTGGTGACATAAAATTATTTATTAGCTATTTTCTGGCTGGAAAGGTTCTGAACTACGAGCAGGTTCGCTGTGCAACTTCTTGTTTAAGCTTTCCTTTTGTATTGCTCCACCTTTCTGAGATTTCTTTTACAAGTTTCACAGCTGCAGAAGTGTTTCATAGCTGCAGTTACATCTTCTGGCTGTAGCATGTCAGCCTGCTCCTGTCCCATGAATTGCAGGGCTGCCTTCCCACTGATGAGCAAAGTGCTTGGTTGGTGTGGTTTCAGGATTTTTTGTCTGTAGATGAAAGAAAATAACCCCGTTGTCACAACACATGCATGAGAAAAAAAGTCAGTCCTTTCCCTGTAGGGTGTACCTCTTATTTACTTCCCATGAGTAAACAAGTTCTAGAGTTAGCTGTGTGGAAATGTGCTACTTACTGCCAAATGTAATCAGCAGCCTCTCCTAAGTCCATCATACCCCTCTGCACATCAGTGCTCCCAAGTTATGAAGCCATCAGTAACCCTGGGGAAAAAATTATTCCCCTCAGCTCAGTCTATCTATTATTTTCTATTAATTTAAATACCATGTGTGGATTGTGACTAATGAAAGCCACATAGCTGCAGCATATGAGATGAAGCTGAGGTTTAGACAGTGAGCAGTGTTGGAGCAGCAGGAGGAAACAAGCCTTAAGGCTTCTCTTAGGCTTCAGGAATCACCACAGAAGTGAGCTGGGCCTGTTTGTTTCATGGGAGCAGTATTGGCTCCATGGAGGCCACAGCCCAGCTTACTTCACCAGCTGGAGCAGAGGTGATAGATAAGAGTGCTCCTGGCAGCCTCTGCCCTCAGCCAGTGGGTGTATCTGGGTGAAAAGTGTCTTGGTGCCCTTTGGGGGAAGATGGTGCAATGTAACCACGCATCAGTCTCAGCACAGCTCCCGGCCCTGAAGACACCAGCAGACCTTGTGAGGACACTTGTGGGCAACCAGGCTGGGCTGGAAGTGGCTGCTAAATGCTCCATTCTGGGTGAAATGTCAGCACGCCCTCTTGCCTGCATCCACGTGCTCTTGAGCTGCTCTTTCTGAACTGGTTCTAGCTCGGTGCTCATTAGGGCTTAACCAAAAGGTTCTAATACAGTTCTTAAAAGGTTCTGCTTTTTTTAACTACTATTTGATGCATTGCTGAGTTCTTGATGAACACCCATATTCAAACCTGCAGTGACAAAGGCTTATACATTCAAACATATGCAGTGCTTTATTCCTGATACTGTCACTGGCCTGAGTTGAGTCTTGAGCCCAACTCATGTCAGTTTTTCACATTAATGTTCTTCTTACCATTTACACAAGGAGTCTTCTTCACGTAGCAAAGTCATTATGTTTTTTCTGACTGCACCCATAACTTTTGTGGGTCACCCTCTTGGGCTGGGGCAAGGCAGACAAGCTCCTACACAACACACAAAGTGCTGCAGAAAATATATTATCTGTCCATCAGTGGGAACCACATGGTGCTTTTAATCCCTGATATACAGACTGATGGCAACAGCCTGAGCTTTGTCTGTGGGAAATAGTGTATTTGTCTGAAGAACACCATAATACCACACCCAGAACATCAGGGCACTTACTGGTGCTGCTGAAAAATCAGGAAAGCCCAATGACCACTAATGTAAATGGAGGGAGATTCACACTTATCATCTGCTAAATTTGGTGGAGTGTCTGTGGCAGACAGGGTTCCTGCTTGCTTTTATCACAAGGGCATTAGTCATAGGCTGCAGCCTGTTGTAGTACAGGCTGGCTTTGGGACTCTAGATTGGTCTATTTAAGACTTTCTTGAGAGAAAAAGCAATTATTTCAGGTAAGTTGCCAAGCTGCTCCTGTGCTCTGCCTAGACCTGGTTATACTTTCTGGAACTATTATATGTGTATAGAGCAGAAAGTGGAAGAAGGTAGGCAGCTTTAGAGAAGTTAATGCTGCTGTTTACTGGCAGCAGGATGCCATTTATAAATGATGTTATCATCATAGTGCAGCACAACAACCCAAAACAAAGGGAAAAGACAAGTGTGACTGACAGCTCTACCTAGTGCAACACAGGATATGGTGAGGGGTCACAGGCAACTATTGCTGGTTAAATGTTATTCCTGTGTGTTGGACACAAAACTGACAGCAACTTCTGACTTTCTTTTTCAGTGTTGTTTGGACAACACATGCAAAAAGAATTAGGCACCCATATAATAAAATTATTATTCTTGTTTAGGATGAAGAAGTCACGGGATAAAATTGAAGATGACACCCAGAACTGAATTTTTCAATAGTGCAAACAAGCAGGAAATGGGAAAGCAAGGTTTTTATAAAGCAATTATATAATAGCAAGCTAAGTTCAGCTGACAAAAAAGAAATTTTTATAGGAAAATAAATTAAACACCTTTGCTTAAATGGAAGTGGGATACAGGACTGGAGCTGATATGCAAAAGGAGTAATTTTTACATTAAGTGAGGACAAACCTTGGTGCTGTGAATAAGCCTTATTTCCTCAGTATAATAAGTTAAAAATTGACTCAAATGTAATGGTATGTGCACAGCTACCCCATGTCTCACTGCCTACCCCTGTCTGAAGCCAGGACAGTATTTCCACCTGCCAGATCTGCATGTCAATGCCTTCATTGTACTGTTCAATTGCAACAGCAAGATGTCCAAATCTTTACTGTTTTATCACACAGCTGTAGGGACACCAACAAAAACTGGTACAAAAGCAAGTCTGAAAAACCCTTCAGTTTCTCTCTAAGAAACATATTAGGCTTTGGGTGACTAATGAAACACCACTATACATGAGCTGCCTCATCGATGGCTTGATGCCAGGTCGAGGAGCAAACCAAAGTTTGAATTCTCGTAAGTCAACAACAGAAAGGAGAAAAGGTTTAGTGGGAAAATAAAAGGTGGTCCAAAGACAATGAAAAAATACCCCAAACCAGGGTGGTTGTCTAGATCTACTTTCTTTTTCTTCTGTGATTCATTCTGTGATTCTGTGAAAGACTATTTTTTCCCTTTCTTCCAGACAAATGTTGTTAGAGGAAGTCCACCTCCGCAGCCATCCCTTTGCCCAACTGCTGAACCCCGCCGTTCCCTCTTGCAGTGGCACACCAGAGCCAGGGCAGTCCACAAGGAGAAGGGAGAGGGAACAGGCTGGCAGCTGAAGGACAGCACGGGCTGCAGCCACCAGTTAGCGCAGCCTGAATCTCCTGGACACCGGTCAGTAACCACTTCATATATTGCTAAACTTGAACTATAAACTGCAATTGGTAAATCTGCAGGATTAATCAAAATACACCTGGCTAACCTTCAAATTATCAACTATTACAGCTGTTTGGTTACTTTGGAACTGCTACTGCTACGTGACATTAGCTCAAGGCCAGACCTGCAACTGTCTGCATCAATCCAGCGGAGCTCTCTGCAGAAAGGTGACAGAACAGAGAGGGAACAAGCCCTCTCCAAAAAAGGTTACTCAATAGCTTGCTAGGTTGACTCAGTGCCATTAGATACAGTGGTGCACCCACTGTATATAAATTGCGACCTGTCTTCTGTTTCATTCTCAGCCACCTCTCCTGCCATCCTGGTAGTTACCCATTTTCCTCTTGGGAGCTTTTGGGCACTACAAGAAATGATCCTAGCATCCTGGATCTGGGGAACGGCAGTAATACTTTGTTGTGTGTCTTTGTTTCTTCTAGGGAGGAGAAGAAGGTAAGGACTCTTTGTAAAAGCATCTCAGTGTGCCTGGCCTTTATTTCTGTCATATTCTGTGTACATCTTTAAAAGAACTGTAGTCAGACATCTGCAGGATAGCACAGACAATGCTGTAGTTTGGTCTTTTGAGAGATTTATGTCCCAATCGAATTTTTGTGTATGAACTTTGCAATAATAGTGTCGTGATACCTAGAGGTAGCTGTAAATACAAATACATGCATAAGCGAGGTAATTAAAATATGAATATGTGTGTCCTGATTTCCTAAAGTTCTGGGCTGTAATTTCACCTGTATTGTAATCACAGTGAACACCTACTTATATCTAATTATAGTTTAATACCTACTTACAAACATTTTTATATCTAGTAACACAATTTAATACAGGTAATATTTATGTACCATGTATATTCCTTAAAAGCATTTATCCTATTGACACGGTCACATAAGGAGTGAGCAATTTGCTTAACTCTTATTTTTTAATTTCAACAGTCATTTTCTTGCTTTATTTAAAAAAGTTTAATAAAAAAAAGGTGAAAATAATTAACTTAATTTACTGTAAATGCTGAAATATTATATGGAGGTTATTTCAGGAGTCTAATTGTCCTTATACAAGAAAGCTGTTTCTACTCAAAAAAGAAAATAATTTAAACACATGCTTCACTTTAAGTATCTGCTTAATTTAAAGCATGTGCTTGATGACCCTGTGAAAGACTAGCTCTTATGCTTACTGATGATCATAGCAAAATTCTCATGTTTTTAGAAAGATCTGGTCCATTAATGGGATATGCCAATAATAACAACCTTTCCATACTAAAAATTTTCTTTGCTTGGTATTCAAATGAAATTGTAGATAAAATTGCCCAAAAAATGTATCAGACCATATCAGTGTGATGGATTATTTAAGTGACAATTTCATAACTGCGTGTCAGCTAATGGCAATAATTTTACATTTGAACAGGTGAAAAGTATACCTCTGATCCAGGGAAAAGAAAGATGACATAATCAAACTGTGTTTTATTATGTCTATTAATAGTTAAAATTGTTCTTTCTTACATAGCTTAGCCCTTAAAGGGGAGAAAATTATTTGCAAATAAACTACATATTTGGAATTTTTTCTCCATTTATTTTCACATTACACAAAGCCTAACATCAGTGTTTTACGTACCTGATACTCCAGGAGAAGAGATCAATATACATAATTTTAAACTGAGCTTTTTTGTGTGTTTTGTAGGCGGCAAGGTGAGCCACCACTTGAAAATGGGTTCCTTCCATACCTGGGCTGTGCCTTGAAGTTTGGTGCCAACCCCCTTGAATTCCTCAAAGAAAAGCAGAAGAAGCACGGCCACATCTTCACTTGCCATGTAGCAGGGAAATACATCCATTTCCTCACTGACCCTTTTTCATACCATGCATTGATGCGCCAGGGAAAACACTTGGACTGGAAAAAGTTCCATTTTGCTACTTCTGCCAAGGTACTCCTGGTTTTAATATCTAACATGCAAAGTATCTGCTGACATACTCAGTTAATCCCTGTAAACATAACTATGCCTTTGAAATAGGACTGGTTTCACATTTCTGCACTTTTACTGGTTTAAAATATTGTGGTCTTTTTTTCCTCTTCCTAAATGGAAAAGAAATTTTCAGTGATTTGAATTTTTCTAAGACTATTCATTATTCTAAGGCTGTACATTATTTTATTACATTATTATCCTTTCCTCTAGTAAGCGATGAAGTTATACTTTGGCTTTTGTTTCTGTAGACTTTATTGTCAAGGTAATGAGAGGCCTTACTTATCATGCATACAATTTATTTTGTGACAGGCTTTTGGACATGGTAGCATTGACCCAGCAGAGGGAAACACCACTGAAAATTTTCATCAGACTTTCATTAGAACCCTTCAAGGCAATGCCCTAGATGCTCTCATTGAAGCAATGATGGAAAACCTACAGTATGTCATGCTGCAGTCAAGAGCACCTAAGCTTCAGTCTAATACCTGGGTGACAGAAGGACTTTATACATTCTGTTGCCAAGTGATGTTTGAGTCTGGCTTTTTAACACTTTTTGGTAAAGAATTTAATTCAAATAATGACAAAAACCTATCATCAAAGCAGGAAACTGAGAGAGCTCATATCCTAAATGCCCTTGAAAACTTCAAGGAGTTCGATAAGATTTTCCCAGCCCTCGTGGCAGGGCTGCCTATCCACCTCTTCAAGAGTGCCCACAGCGCACGTGAGAGGCTGGGAGAGGCACTCCTGCACAAGAACCTCCTGAAAAGGGACAACCTCTCTGAGCTTGTCACCCTCCGCATGTTCCTGAATGACACCCTGTCAACCTTCGATGACATGGAAAAGGCGAAGACCCACGTGGCAGTGCTCTGGGCCTCTCAAGCAAACACCATTCCTGCCACGTTTTGGACCTTGTTCTATCTTCTTAAGTAAGTCCCAATGCTTCTTGCTCCCAAACAAGAAAAATGTTTATCTTTCAGAAACCGATTCATTAATACAGCACAATTCCACTGCTTGATACCTCATCAGTGATAAGAAACTTACTGTTTGCAGCAGAAGTGCTGTGTTGTTCTGGACTTGCACAGAAAAGCCCTTCACCCATCTGAGAACAAGCAGTCTTCAGAACAATTCTTTAGAAGCTTCTTTTTTTGTTAAGAAACAGCACCCCAGGGCAATGCTACACTTTGTCAAGAAAGCTTTGGAGTAAATCTACATGATATGACATTAAAAGTACTAGTTGCAGTCAAAACATTAAGTGTATTAAAGGCTACAAATATAACTAGACATTTTTGGACCATCTCACTAGAGCAGGCAAAATGAGGTTTTCATTATTGTTTTCACAGAAACTTAATAGAAAATATTTTATATGCTGATAGATCCTCTGAGAGTCTAATATAGATTGCACCTGCTGAGCTTGTTAGTTGTGAGGCAAGTGCACAGCTCAGATACTATCAAATGCTCATTTTAGAGTGAGCCTTTGTGGATTATCTGCTTCAGCATAACTAACTCTGAAGTATGTGTCTGAATTCCTAATACCTTTACTTATATCTCCTTGCCAATGCTAATTTTTGAGGTTATCCAATACTTTTTGCTCCAAGAATGCATTTGCTTTAGATTTTCTGGACTTGGAGTTTTTAACACCCTGATTGTGCCTTCATCAAGACACGATTGCACCCTCTTTTATTGTGTCCGTATTTTTCACCATAACTCCTATATTCCATGTCTGGAAGAAAGGCTAGATGGTGAAGGGCAGTATGTGGGCTCTTAGTATTAGGAAGATTCTTTTCAGCTAGACTGAATATTGTCACCTCAGCCAGAATAAATTCTGTTATAAAACTGATCTATAATCCTGTTCCTAAACTTTCTACCTGCAGTGGGGCTATTTCCTAATCTACAACTGACTGATTTTTTTCTCATTCTTGACATTGTTTTTTAGTGACAGTACTGTTTATCACCTGAATTACACACATCAGTTCTGTCCCACTTGTCATTGCAGACAAAATCAAATATTTGTGGTTCCTTTTTTTTTTTTTTTCTCTTCCTTTAAAGATATCATACTTTTGCTAAGACATGAAAAAGTGGACCTGCAACATTTTCAGTTTAGAAGGCTGTACTTGTCAGCCAACAAAATACAGTTTAGTCAGGAAGAAAGTTGATGGCAAAACCCCTTCTTAAAGAATTTTTAAATTTAAAATTATGTTCTATCTTTGCTCTTATGATCTTAGGAGTCCAGAAGCAATGAGAGCTGCTACCAAAGAAGTGCAAAATGTTTTGGAAAGTGCTGAAGAGAGTGTCAGCTTGGATGGCAAACATATTTCCTTGAACCGAAAACAGCTGGATAATATGCCAATACTAGGTATGACTATTTTATTAGGATTATTTATGCAGAAATCACACTACAATTTCCATGGTCTTCTATTTATTACCATATAAATGCTTGCTGTGGAATTCCTATGGAATTAGCAAAGAAACAGTAGAACAGGAAACTCTATGTTCCTTAGCAATAGCCAACACAACCAAGCTTCCCAATGCCCCAGGTGGTACTGAGAGTATCAAAATTCACCTGAACAGCACTTTTTCATGGGTAATGGCATGTCTCAATAATCCTACATAACATAGACCCATGGATAATTCTGAACAATATTTTGTTTGGTTATGTCTTTAAATCAAATTAAAAGGTGTTGCCAAAACTTAAATCCCTATTCTTATCACGTGGAGCAATGTTTTCTAATACCACTACTTATATTTCCTCTTAATATTTTTCAAATTATAAGCGCATTTTGCAGAAGTTACAAAGAGTTTTGATAATATTCCTTTTTAATTACTGTTACTTAAAAAAAAAAAAGTCAGTTAATATTGAAACAAAAAATTCCCATATTACTTTTTTTCTGAGAAAATTCTGCCCACTGCACTGTTTCTTTTTCTTGTTATGTTTTCAGTTTTCACTGGTTTGGTCTTTATCTCAGAGTGAAAATATGTCTCACTTTTGAACATTCTGTTTCATCAACTATAAGCATTTTTCCTGGGGAAAGCAGATTAGGTTCTCAGTGCTATCTGCAGAAGGGATAGAAATGCTAAAAAGAAACGATAAAGATACTTTCTTAGGCACTTATAAAGTTGATATTAAAATATTTCTTCTAATAAATTCGGTGTTTGATAATGGCTCTGAAATAGTTCAATATCCATGACCTGCCCCCGTTATGTGAATGTGCTGTTTCCATGGCAATCATGTCCTCTCCCAACAGACAGCATCATCAAAGAGGCCATGAGGCTCTCGAGTGCATCCATGACTTTCCGAGTGGCCAAGGAGGATTTCACTTTGCACTTAGAGAATGACTTCTACAACATTCGCAAAGATGATATTGTAGCTCTTTATCCTCAGCTGCTGCATTTCGATCCAGAAATCTATGCTGATCCCTTGGTAAGTGTTTTTTTTCAAATTGCATTAAACTTGGCACTCTGGCAGAAGTTAGCAGGCCTCTAGATAAAGCATTTATTGGGGTGTCCCATGGGTGGTGTTCTGTTGCACCCCAGACAGTTCGTTCTTCCTCCTGAAAATGTGATAATCGGAAAGAAAAAGAATAAAGGCAGTGCAAGCACTGTCTGCAAAACATGTTTTAGTGTAACCAAAAGTGTGCTACCAGCCCCAGACAGCCTTCTACTTACTGCCTTCCTCAATGAGGGAAGATCACCATTAGGAGGGTCTTTGAAGGAGGATAAGGATAATAGTTTCCCAAAGGCATAGAATTAGAATTCTTCCAGTTCTTCTTCTGCTGAATGAACAAGAATGCAGGTTACAATCCTTTTTTTTAGAGGTCAGGAAAGTAAAGGAGAGTTATCAGCAAAGAACCTGGGATCCTGTCCCACATGACAGAACTTCTCAGAGGCTACTCTTTCTGAAACAGCACCATAGGGGCTTGTGGTACTGTACAATGCTGGAGACACCCCTTTCCCAGCCTGCATTTTGTGTCTTAGCATCTTTATCTGGCTTTTGAAGGTACTCAAATATCAAGGAACTCTTTTGTGTGTTTTATTACAGACATTCAAATACGATCGCTTTCTGAACGAGAAGGGAGAGGAGAAGACCGACTTCTACCGGAATGGTCGGAAGCTGAAATATTACTACATGCCTTTTGGGACAGGCATAGCAAAGTGCCCGGGCAGGTTATTTGCTGTCCATGAGATTAAACAATTTTTGGCTCTGATTTTTTCATATTTTGAGATAGAGCTTGTGGACAGTAATGTGAAGTGTCCCTCTCTAGATCAATCCCGTGCAGGACTGGGTATTTTGCAGCCATCCAATGATATTGATTTCAGGTACAGGCTGAAGTGCTTATGAATATATATTTTGTATTCTGCATACACACTATGTACTAGTAGTACATAATGCACTGTATATACTAACAGTACTAAACACACTGTATAACAAGTACTTTATATACATTTTATGTATATTTGCAAATGAATTGCTTCAAGTCTTGGGGGAAAATCTACATGAAGATGCTAATTCACCATTTTAATGAAAAATGTGCACGCATGTGGTACCAGCATGCAGTGGGTTTAATGCTCTCTTTTGATGCAAATGTCTCCCTTTTTACCAACCATTTTGAAAGGCAAGTTAAGTTCTTCAACTGTGTGTGTACAGCAGCCATTTTTTTTTCTGTCAGCAAATACTTTCACACAGGTAGAATTTCATGAGCTAATTCATAATAATTTCAAAATTGTACTACAATTAAAACATTATTTAATCAAAATGTGTGGGGGGGGGTGGTCGTCTCCTCAGGTGAAATAAAGTTTTTGTTGTATAAAGGCAGATTCACAGTGGGGAGGGAAGAGTTTCCCGAGGAATTACATTTATGGTTTTATGAAAAACTAGAAGAAGACTTGAAAAAAAGCTACAGAAATGTTCACGTTCAAGTGAAACAGCAAAACTTGTATTATACTCTTTGTAAGATACTTATTTTTAGAAAGTGCTAACTGTGTTAAAATAAATTATACTGGCTGAACCAAATGCATCTCTAGACTGTTTGTTGTTTTAACATCCTGACATTATCAAAGGCTTATGCATTCATCCAAAGCCACCCAAACTGGTTTTAAACTATCCAGCTGAAACATCAGTGTGGAGATGAATAAATATCTACCACATATTCACCTGTGGTTCTGGCTGCATTTAGCCTCATTGTCTAAACTCCATATTTCCATAAGCCTCCTTAGTCTTCCTAGTCTAATTCCATTAGTTACCACGGGTAGTAGTATGTCCACACATTTCGTTTTCAGTGGTGGCATGTCCATAAGAACAATTGTTTCAGGGTTAATATAATTTGGTTCTCTCTAATATCCCTGTCCTTTTCCTGCTGCAAATGACAGATATATGTATGTCACAAAAGTCCATTTTTTAATGAAATTTCTTTGGGCTGAAAGAGAGAGCTTTCTTATCATTTGCTGATGAAGAGAACAAATGGACTTAAAACATTGTTTTTATCCTGTTTTTTTTCCAAGGACTTATGGTCTGACCTTTTGTCTTTAACTCAAAAGTAACCCTTGTGAGAGAAGATGAGATACAGGACTATTTGGTATCTTCAAATTTCACATTCTGGCAAGATATCCAGTTTAGATGATAGAACTCTTCCTAAATAAGGAATTTTTGATTGAGTTCTAGAATTACTTTGAATTATCTGTTCTTTTTTCTTCTCATTATCCACTGTGCTAAATATTCAGAGGTTGATAAAAAGATTATGCAGTATGTGCATAACACTTCATTTTGTGTGTAACACACATTTATTACCTGTGTGTTGTCTTTGTAATTTTATTTAATCTTTTTGTGTTTTCAAAGGAGAACAGAGAACACTGATTTGTTGCACCATGTATGATATTAAACAATTATGCACAATGCAGGGGGGTTTGAATTATTATTGTGGTTCTCTTGGTAAGGGTGGTATCCAGTACAGCTTGTTTTCACACTTCTGTCAATTATATTCTATATGATTTATATAATTATAGCATGTTCAGTGTAAGCTAATTTGGAGAGTGAAGGCAAGCCTGACATGCACCCTGGCACATGTTATTATCATTAGAGTATCTGCTCCTTCTTTCTTAAATAAATCCTGCTTGAAACAGCAGTTTTTGAGGGCAGCAAGGCTATGTAATGTTTTAAGCAAAATGCACTTCCTTGATGAAAAGGAATTAAACATGGTATTACAACAGCAGAAAAAAGATAAGACAACTGCTAAACTAATTCTAGGTTCCTTCAAAAATTAAGCCTCTTTTATATTCCACTGTCTCCTTCAAACTGACTGCCCCAGTCTTTTCCGGCTGTGGTTTAATGGGTTTTTGTCAGTTCCTTTGGTCTATGAGAAGCTGAAGTATTCAGTAGCTCCTTGAGCTGATCTGACTTCCAGCTTCCCAAGTGTGGGAGAACAATGGAAGATTGGTGAGGAAGATTGTGAACATGGTCAAATGGCTTACAAGTTGAGGTGTCAAAACCCACATACATCATTGTTTAGCCTCATGTGCTGGACAACACCTGTGTTCAGATAACATAGTCCAGTGAGAGATTTAGAGACATTTTGAGCATGATTGAGATTCCTGCCCTGCTGTGGGAACAATCATATGGTAGTAAACTACATCTGCATGAATCCCTGATATCCAGGGGAAAAGAGAAGGTTTGGTGATCATCTAACACTCACAGAGCTCCACAGTGCCTGCATCCCTGCTTGTGTGCCTCTGCCCTGGGGATCCCCTCACTGGCATCACGATTTAAACCCAGCCAGCAGCCAAGCACCAAACAGCCAGTCACTCACTCCCCCAGCACTAGCATTAGGGAGAGAATCAGAAGGGTAAAAGCTAGAAAACTCTTGGTTTGGTTTCAACAAAACCAAATTTTCTCTCCATTTCATCCATGGTCTTGTGGTTCTTCCTGTGTCTTGCCTGAGCTGGCTGACATACCAAGGAATACCAACAACAGAGAACTCAGGGGAAGGTAAAAGCCTCAGAGGATTCACCCCACAGTTCTGAACACTGTGGAGAAGACATTGACTTAAGTGCAGAATCACCATAAACTGGTGGAACCCAGCACTGTCACTGGACAGGGCCCTGCAAGGGTGGCTCAAGTGCTCCTGCCCAAACCCCTGTGGCACCACAGTCCTCACCACTCAGCCTGCTGCCAGCCCTCTCTTGCTGGGGTAGCAGCTCACCATGGATGGCTGGGCCACATAACCACTGGATTGATATGCAATGTATAGAACAGAGGCAACCAGTCCTTGCTGCTCAGTCCTGGACTCCTGTAGCCTGAGGATGACAAAGCATGTCTGCAGGGGACTCTTCTTTTTCATATTGACCCCGTGTTATGCAGATGAAAAGACCCACTCTAAGCCCCTAATTATGCTTCCACTTTGTGACAAAAGACGCAGATGAACACTTCGAATAGTTTGGATATATGGATTTCCCTTTTTAAAAATATGTATTGGGCTATATACAAGGGTTTTGGTTTACTGCTGTAGCTGCTAATTTTCTAACCTCAGTTAAACCCCTATTACTGGGGTTATACAGATGCAAGTGAGGGAAGAAAAGAAAGTACAAAGTCTGTGGCACTACGCCTCAGCTAATGTAATCAAATACTTCAGCAATCAATACTCATCTGCCCTTCCAGGGTCACAAACACCACGAGGTTATACCAGGGCAATTCTTTCTGCTGCAGGACATTTATTAAGACAGGAGAACAAAGAAAAATAATACTAAAACCATAAGAGCAATTAGAAATATATTGGGCAGATCCAGGCTGGTAGGAAGCAGGCAGCCTCCACGGTGGGCTCTGTGAGTATTTCACATTATATACTTGCTATTTAAAATGCTTTAACAGGTATGGGCAGAAGAGGAGCAACGACCTCAGCCCCCAGGTGGGCACCCCAACCATTATGATGGCTCAGGCGTTTTTCTCAGGGAATTTGTAGCGTGTTTTCTCAAAAAAAGTAACAGACTCAACAGGATTACTTGCACAACTCCCTGACAGTGCCCTTACAGCCAAAGTGTTCTCTTACTTGAGAGAAGTTTCAATTTCAACCTGGGATTGCAGTCCCTGAGGAAGTGGAAGGTGGTGAGTTCAGTCTCTCCCACACCCGCAGGGGACAACCCTAAGTTTATGTTGTCCTGTAGAGGGTGAGGAAGAGTGAGGGATAACTCTTGAGGAGCACATAAGCGTAACACAGATTAGGCACACCAGGGAGCTTACATGTTCAGATTTTTTTTGGACCCAGATGAGCTGGGCAATGGGCTAGTCAGATGCCTCTGAACAGTGATTTGGGGATTTAGGAGCAAGGCACGGCCAGCTGAGTGAGACCACGTGGCTCATAATCCAGCAGAAGGAGGCATTTTGGGTACCTAGGCAGTGAAAAGAAATCTTTACTGATCACGGAGATTTTGGAAGCAACACGGTGGCTTTGCTAATGAAACAACACATCATGTCAGAAAACGAGAGTTTTACAATTCTGAAACCATGCTGGCCACAGCTGCTGTAACAGAGCTGCCACTAAGTTCAGGCAGCCACTCTTCAACATGTCAACAGTGGTTTTGATCATAGATTTTCAAGCCTTTCTTCAATTGTTTTTGTACCTCACTGTAGGAATATTAGGATAAACTGGTATTTATATTATGAGACCTCTTATGCAAGTTTCTGATTAAATAAAAAAGGAAGCAAAAAGAGGAAAAATCAAGGGATAATTTTTCTGAAAGCATAAAATACAGTTTAGATATAACTATTGCTTAGCTGATGATAGTGTGCTTCAAATTATTCATCATCTTGGTCTAAGCAGATAGCTGTGGCAGCATAAATAGGTATTTGCCATTTATGAACTGCACAGGGTACTTCATCTGGATGTCAACAGGCTGAAGAAAGGACCAAGATCTTCTGATGCTTGTGCTCATTGCAAGGGATTGGACTAAATGACCTGTAAAGATCCCTTCCAAACCAAACCATTCTATGGTTCTATTACCTCCTCTCATTTATATCACCACACAGTTAAAGAACATACAAAGGAGGCATGATCATAATTATGTCTAGCTGCATACAGGGGACTTGGTGGTAAAAGCAGTGATTGCCTCCTAATAACCTTAGAATTAAATAATAAAAAGGTTACATACTATTAAGTGCAATGCTATCAGTGTAAATACCCAGCTTGCTAACTCTTGTTGACTTTAATTTGTTTTCTGCCAAGACAGACAACTCTGTGGGACACATTTCAAATCAAATGATCTTCAGTGACCCGTGAGTCATGAAGGGAGAGAGAGGTCACTTCAGAACAATTCACTAAAGAGCCATAGATTTTTCAAATGAAAAGTTCATTTTACTTAATTTGCCTATAAATAAGATCCTGTGGGCTCCAATTATCTTTTTTAAGATAATAGTAATTTCTAAAATTTGTCTCATCAGATATCAGGACCCCATAGAAATTTTGAAAGATTAAAACACTTTGGCTGGCTGAATCTCTCTTGTTTTGAGAACTCTTCAGTGTGACTGGCCATGTAATTATTTCTCGGTAACATTTGTATAACAGTAGATTGGAAAAGGATTGAAAAAGGCCCCCAGTAACTGCAGCCTTGAGACATAAAAACACCAACAGAATGAACATTAAATACCATAGACTGGAAGAAGTCAAGCTAGAAGTCACTTCACCTTAGGTATGGAATGAGCTTCCCTTTACCCAGGGCAAGAGCAAGCAGAGCTTCCTTGGGATGCTTGGGATTTGTGCAAGGCTCCTAAGGAACAGACTTGCTCTCAGAGGTGCCCAGCAGGTTTCAAAAAACCAGCTGGTTTTCTCTTGGGTTCTGGAGGGCTTTGAGAGGCCTCCCTCCTTGTGTTAGCTGCAGGTAAGCAGCCTGTGCAGGGTGCTGGCTGGCGGGAGCACGGGGTCAGTCCGCGCTGTCACCCCTGGGATGTGCCTGTGCCTCTGCCAGCTGCTCCGGGGCCAGACTCACCTCTCACAGGCTTTGTAGAGAGATCAGTGCCAGACCCCATTTCATCTCAGCCTGTGCTCCATATGGACACCTGGACTCTAAAGGTAAGCCAGATACTGCAAGGGAATTGGAGACAGATTGGAACATTTTGTGCCTGCGAAAAGCTCTGTTCTCCCTTGCCACGAGCTTGCATGTCTGGTTTGAAACACGGGTGAGGAACATTGGCCAAAGGGTTGCATCAGCAGGCGAGAGGGGAACTGGGTCTTGATGACCTGCAGTGACCTCAGCTCTGCTCTTCTTTAATGATAATTGCTCCTTAGGCTGAGGGAAAGACTTCTCTGCAACATTTCAGCTCGACTGCCCAAGTAAGCAAAACCTTGAAAAGGCAAATAATTAAGGGGGAACTTTCTCAAAATACATCCTCCACATTGAACTAACAATTTAATGGCTGTTTTATTTCTTCTATGTAAGAACTTGGAACAGGGAATAATATCCTTATGAGAATTAAAAGCTGATGTTAAAAACAACACAGGGAGCCAGCCATTAATGATACAATTACACGAGGTATGTTCTCTGTGCCTTCTACTCCTGGTACATTAGCTTCTTACATATATTATTTAGACACAGAAAAAGTTGGATAAACAGACCAAAACAGCTGTTGTCCATTGAAGTTCTATGTCTGGACTTAGAAGAGATTCTCCTGTGTCTGTAAAGAGATTACACTCAGAGGACTGTAACCAAAATCTGTTGATTTATTAATCCTGTGAATTTGCAGAAACTGTAGCCAGAGAATAGGGGTGCTGGCTGCAGATATAGGACATACACCACACTGCAGAGGTGTCTGCAGATGAGGTTCCTAGTGGAGGCTTTGCAGTGCCAGAAGAGAGTTGCCTGGCTGCAATTTGGAAGACCCAGCTCCCTGCTGAAGTTCCTGGTGCAGGCAGAGCAGAGGTGAGAGATGAAAGGCCAGCACAGTCTTGCCCCATGAATGATTTCTAAGGCCAAATGGTGGCAAAAATTACTTGCTTATTCATCAGCCTTCTCTGCTAAGAATATTTTTACAATTGTTATTTATTAATGCTATTATTTCCACACAGATAAGGACTTGGTATAAGAACTGTACAATCACAGAACAAAACCATCATGCTGCTCCCAGGGATCTAAGCAAAAGACAAGGTGAAACCATCCATCTAGAAGAGGGCAAGGAATCAATGAGGCAGCATTGCCAGAATGAAAGCTCGTGGTCTGAAGAGACCAAGAGGTCAGTTAAGGTCAAGTTTATCACTGACACCAAAGCATCTTGATCTGGTCAGATCTAAAACATAAGAACTAGACAGTTAATACCAGATGGCAGAGAGGTGAGGATTAAGGTAAAAGGCTGCTTGGAAGCAAAAAAAAGAAAACTTTGTGTTTGGTACTATAAAGAATGCAGGATAAGGTAACAGGGGAGGAGGGATGACAGCACAGATAAATGACCTTTGTGGCAAAAATATGAATCGATGTATCAGGAGAGTTGAGGACAGCACTGGAAAATTACTCAGTGCAAGGAGGAAACACTTGGGTGAATATTTTGTTGAGAGAATAGCTATGGAAATCTATATCTTAACAGCAGTTATGCAGAAGGCAAGACCACATTCGAAGGAGTACACAGACAGTGACAGAGATTGCTGATGTGGGACCAAGGGTGAGGATGGGGCACTGATTTTGAGTCTTGAGCTCACCTAAAGACATTGTGAAGCAGCATCACTTGAGTGAAGCAGGTATAAATTCAGTTGATAGGGAGCCAGAACAGCTCTTTAAAACAGAGCTCCACAATGTGATTTTTTATTGTGCATTCAGCAAGCTGTGAAGCAAGAAAGGAACAGAACACGAACAGCACAGAAATAAGCTTGCATTAGGTAACAATGGCTAGGGAGGAACAAAAGGTTAAGGGAGGGCATGACAGGGTGGCTCTGAGGAGATACAATGGGATGGAGACAGAAGATGAGGAGAAGTCTGCAAGAGCATGGTTCTGTGGAAACCATGAATCTCAATTTCCAGAGTAGACCTCAGACAGACCCTATTCCAAAAAGTTACTGTGTAAATAAAATACAACAGGCTGAATCCACATGCATGTACTATGCAAATATTTGCCACCACTCCGATCAAAGTTATTAGGTGATAATGTCCAGCCTTGAAACTGGCCTTGAACAGCATTTATTAAGGTGTTCCACAACTACAGTTATCACCAAAGATCAGTACATCAAAGTGTACCATCAATCAGCCTTGAACCTTGTGCAGAGGACTGCCAGTGAAGACATACAGGGTATAATGGAGCCTGACAAATAAGACACACATGCAGCCATCACCAGCATCACAGAACCACTAATACAACTTATGTATTGTCAATAATATGCTGGATAACAAGAGGTAGCTAAAGAAATACAGAATTTTACTGCTTCTTATACTTCTCTGGGGAATAATTCTAATATTTTTGAGGCAAGACTTTTTCATAACCTAAGAGCCTTTACTTCTAGTTCCTAATTTCAGTGTAATAGAGATTTTTGTAATGAGTATGTGGTGAGAATATGAGAAAGAAAGGGAAATAATGGGTGCCACATATGTAAATTAAAATATATTGTAGCCTGAAAAATATTGAGTTGTGCCGCCAAAGACTACAGGAAAATAAGATTTTAAAAAATGTTTAAAGTTCTGTTTTGAGAGTGACAGACAGCCAAAGTGAGAGCCAGTTCACAGGCTAAGAAACATGAATTAAGTTTCAAAACTCATATTGCCAGTGGAGATCTAGCCAGCACATGGAGGCAGCTGAACACCAGCAGCTGCCAAAGTATGTGGTGTTACTTTAGGGTAAACCAAATAAATCTCTAAATTGTCATGACTCACAAGGGGTTTGACTCATTTGTCCCCACAGAGGAAGCAGAGACATTTGAAATACCCTGTAGTAACCCGTGTATCTCCAGGCTCCCTTCATACAGACTTACAGTCCCAAAAGTCAGGTGTTGAGTCTGTTGACTTCATGGTGTCTTCAGAAACTGAAAAGCTCCAGGAATCTGGCTGTGGGATAGCTGCCTGATCAAGCCCTAAACCTCCGCTGAACAGAATGGGAGATGGGAATTTTGCTCATACATAAATGTGCACAGGTAGATACTTACATATAAATGTCCTAATCTTTGGACTGAATCCCATTCTCAGAGTTTTGAGGACCATCAAAGAAATGTAAGCTCTGAATTCAGATTTGGTCATCAGCTTTCAAAAGCAGATTTTTATTTCAACAGTAACAATAGCTATTTGAGCATATAAATAATAAAACTGTCCTGGAGATTTCTGCTATTGATTACACTCTGAAAGGAGGTTCTGGAGAGACAGTATTTTTGATTTAGGAATTGTATAATGTAATTTTTGCATAAACCAAGGGAGTCAAGATTGCACTGATCTGGAAAATACTTTGGCCAACAACTTCTGAGAGAAAAATGCAAATTGTAGTGACTCAAACCAGCTATACAGGGTTCATATTTCCTGAAATATGAATTTCATTTGGAAATAAGAAAATTAATTCTTTCCTTCCGTTGTATTCAAAAGGACACATTCCTGGTTTTCTTCCCATTTAAAAAGCTTTCATTTCAAAATTGCTTCAAGTTATAAGATGGAAAGCATATGATTTTATTTAATTCAATCTATACTAGCTGTCACAATGTTTTGGTTTGCTGAAAACTCTGACATATTTGACTTAGGTCAAATCTACTAAATGGCTACCATCCAATTCTTTCTGGAATTAATTATTTTTATAACTTCCCTAGTACATAAAACTTCTTTTCAATCTTACCCATAGAGCTTTAACTTTCTCCTACCAGGCACTCACGTTTTGAAATCTATGAAGAACTCATACAGTGTTTACTTTTGAAAACATTTATCAACCAATTCTTTGGAGTTCTTACACAGTAGAAGTTCCCCAAGACACTTAGCACTGGTTTGCTTCCTGTCTTGTCAATATCAGAAGGAACTTAATCTAAAACTTTAACCACAGGAAAAGAAATCATTGTGTACTGCTCTTGAAATTCTCCTTTATAACATTTACAATAAGGACAGAAAATTACTTTGTATATTTCTATTAACTTGAATGAACAGAAGAGATGTATCTGAGCAGATTCCAAAAAATTATTGTCTATCTATTGCAGTATGAGCAAATACAGATCCATCAAACTAGAGAGATGTTTCTGTCTGCTGACATTAAATTTTGGTATGCAGAGTATCATGACTGTCACAGGCATAAGGCAAAAAGCAGTTGGTGAGATGCATGTTGCACAAACCATTTACAATAAATATTCAGGTGGAGTGCTGCATCTTGGTTTTCTAGTTTATAATAGAACAGAAAAGACCAATTCCCAAATTCCTAATCACAAATCAAAGTCACTGACTGCTATCTTATAATACATTTTTTTGGTTTTCTGTTTATTTTGATAAGCTTCTGCACATTTACATTTGTTTCTGCATGAGAATTTTATTAATTTATTTGTTTATACAGAGAGCAAAAGAAAACAGTCTCTACTAATAGAAGCTAAAAATATCCTGTCTTGCTCAGCTTATAGATGCATGTCAAATCTGCTTCCATTGTTACTTCCTTTCTCCCAAAACTCAGAAAGAAATTACATTCATTAATCATAAAATTCAAAGAAATAATTCTAAAGAAACCAGAAGAAAACTGGAAAATTCTTCTTGGCAAGAATTCTACCCTAAATGACAATCTCACTAGTGTACAATACAAAACTAAGTCATATTAAAAAGATTCATAAAGTCATGATTCCAAGAGCAAACATTATGTTTTGGTCTTTGGGGTCATCCCCCTTCTTAACACCTATTTCCAACATTTCTGAAATAAAGGGAAAGAAATCTGTCTTCAAAGAGTTGTCACTGGTGACAGTGGTCCCAAGAGGTCCATAGACCTTTATCTTTCCCTTTGACATCTGCATCACATCTGTCTTTTTCCTCTCCCAGGCAAGTCATAGACTCATAGAGCGGTTTGGGTTGGAAAGGACCTTGGAAGGTCACCTTGTCCAGACCTCACCCTGAAATGAGCAGGGACATTTTCAACTACATCAGAGCCCAGTCCCACTTGACCTTGAATGTTTCCAGGGATGGGGCATCTACCACTTCTCTGGGCATCCAGCTCTGGTGTCTCACCACCTGTACCATAAAAAAATTCTTCATCTCTAGTCTCCTCTTTTAGTTTAAAAACGTCACCCCTTGTTCTATTGCAACAGGCTCCGCTAAAAAGTCTGTGCCCATCTTTTTTACAGGCCCCCTTTAAGTTCTGAAAGACTGCAAGAAGGTCTCCCTGGAACCTCATCTTCTCCAGGCTGAACAACCCCAACTCTCTCAGACTGCATTCATAGGAGAGGTGTTCCAGCTCTCTCTTTACTTTTCTGGCCCGTTCTTTGGACTCATTCCTCATTCCTGTGCTGAGGCCCCCAGAGCTGAACACAGCACTTCAGGTGAGGTCTCATGAGAGCAGGGCAGAGGGGCAGAATCACCTCTTCTTGTGATGCAGCCCAGGACATGTTTGCCTTTCCAGGCTGTGAATGCACATTGCTGGATCACGCACAGCTTTTCATCCACCAGCACCCTTAAGGTCCTTCCCCACAGAGCTGCCCCAACGCCTTCATTCCCCAGCCTGTGTTGGTACCAAGGGTTGCCCTGAAGCAGTTGCAGGACCCTGCACTTGGCCTTGTTTGACCTCTGATGCGATGCTCAGAGGGAGATCATAAGAAGATTCACTTGCAGCTCAAGATTTGTTTTGTTTTGTTTGCCTTTTAACTTCCTTATCTATAAAACCCATTGGATCACAGGATAAGAACAAATTCCTGCTGACTTCTACAGCAACTCCATCTGTTCTGCTTTATAGCACAGAGGAAGAAGAAAAAATAAAAGAAAAATAATAGAAAGGGGAAGTTCTCCAACAAAATAAGTTGCACTATCTGCAGTTTTTAGTATGCCACGGGTTGACAGATCAGCTGCAATGATGGCTAAAATCACATTAATGGGGTAAAACTGGGATGGCAATACTGCCAAATTGCCCTGAACTTAAGTTAAACGTGATAATCATCTACTTAGCCAAAAAAGTCAAAAGATAATCAAGGTCTTTGATACGAAAAATTTAGCTTAGCTATGGGGAACAAATAAGTGCAGAGTGTAAAAAGCAGAATCCATTAGTGATGTTTGCATGAAAAGTGACAATCTTCCACTACTGAGTTGAGGAAGAGTTGTTTTCTTCTGTTTTAATATATTTCTTCCAAATAATTTCTTAAATATGGACAAAAATATAGCTCTCAGAAAGAAGGTGAATCCTTGGAATGCTAACCTGATCACCCCCCCCAAACAACTCATTACTCAAGCAGACGCATTAGCTGCAGAACACCAAATAAAATGGATGAGGTGTAACATAAAAGATAAGATCCTGATAGTACAGAATGAAACTTTGTTGTCAGAAGACTTCCTCTGTTTCAGTGGCAGGTGTTCAAGAAGGCAAGAACAGAATAAAAAGGAATGACATTTACCAGAGATGGGCAGCCACTTCATGGGAAGTAAAAACTGTGGGTGCTAGAATTATAGCTGGAATAAGAAAGTCTTTCATTGTCATATGTGTTGAAGATTTTCTAGGAGAAATACCTGATATGAATTATAATCTATTCTTCTCTAAGAATGTCAAGATAAAGAGAGGAGAAAGAACCTCCCCCTAATCATTTGCCAGAACCATAATAGTATTGTTATGGGGTTTTTTTAACTCTGTTTTGCAGGAATTAAATATCCTTATAACTGAACAAGCTTTCTATAACAATGCTACAGAATCTCGAGTTTACTGAATATATTACAAAAATCCGTATTGTTGACTATGACATTGTTACCCTACAGGAAAGAGACAGATTTGTTCATCTAAAGAGTATCATGGAATCATAGAAAGGCATAGGTTGGAAGAGAGCTTAAAAATCATCTTGATTCCAATCCACCTGCCATGGGCAGGGATACTGTCCATTAGACCAGGTTGCTGAAGCCCTCATCCAACCTGGCCTTGACCACTTCCAGGAATAGGGCATCCACAACTTCTCTGGACAGCCTGTTCCAGTGCCTCACTTCTCTCACAGAGAATTCTCTAATTTCCTCTAATTTCTTCTAATATCTAATCTAAACTTACTTTCATTTGAAAGCATTCCCCCTTATCCTACGTACTCTTATAACTGGTCCTTCTCCATTATTCCTGAAGGCTCCCTTTCGGTATTGGAAGGCTGCAATTAGGCCACCCCAAAGCCTCTTTTCCAGGCTTAACAATCCCAATTCTCTCTGTCTCTCCTTGTAGGAGAGGTGCACTATCCCTCTGATCATCTTCTTAACAAGTCTGTTAGCAAAATGTAGCTTTCTTAGTGATAAAGACATCTCACTATTTTAACAGCACTTAGTAAGTTGCTACTGTGCTGGTACAAAGCCAGCAGCGCTCTCTGAGGTTGGATAGGCTACTCTTCTAAGAAAACTCGTAAAATTAAATGCGCGTTTGTTGGTGGCCTTGACTACGAGTAAAGGCCCATTTGGAAATCAGCGACTCCGGGTCACCTCTACCTTCTGTGCTTGCGCAGTCGGTTGGGTAATAACACCCACAGAGACAACCAAGGCAAACAGACCTTGCCAGGGTGACATGTTCTGATACTGGGTATCTGTCAAAGCAATAGGGGCTAGAATTGATGGGAACAATAATACAGCCACGAATCTGATTCTCTACTGTTTCAAAGTTTTATTGCAGTAGGGCCTAAAGATGGCAACTATGACCAGGCAGCCACTGTTTTGCAGAACTGCAGACATGCTGAGAGACATGAAACCAGCCACATAAAAACCTGGGATGAAAGCACTGAACATAAAGTTCATTATTCTCATGGGTGCCTACAGGCAGGCCAATAGGAATTGCTTAGGAAGAAAGAATTTAAAGAGACTTTCTGTACATGCATAAAATAATGTTTAGATAAGTAAATAAATAAAAACCTCTGTGGGGAAGAGGTCAGTGCAGTTAGTGAAGAAACGTGAAGAATCAAAGCTCTTCCAAATTCAAGATTCTAGTTTTCTCACATTTATTTATTTGCTGACACTATCACTTAATCCAGATCCTTATCATATGCGTGACCTAAGCTTCTTTCTTAACTTGGGCCATGAGATACTATTACAAACACAAAAGCCAGACAGAATTAGATTCCAAAGGCCAGGCTCTGCAACAACAGGAATACAGAAAATACTAGCTAAGTCAACCTCATATATTATTGAGTCCTTTGGTGGCAGGGTGTGTGTGGTTTATCCAAACTTTTCTAGTCTTGGGATTTAAGAGAGAGGGGAAAAAAAGTGAACCTGAACCTGAGCAAATCCTTTTAAGGTCTGAATTGAAACATTCAGTTATTTCAGCAAACAAATCCTGGCTTAAAATTTTTTGTGAGGTGACCAAGGTTACCAAGCAGTTCTGTGTCTGTTTCCATGAAATATAGTTTTCAGGAACAGGCCTTAGAAAATGAAACAAATTATTAGACTATAAGAGCAGGAGCAAATAATTTAGTAAAAAACTTGACATAACCATTTGCCTACATCCACTTATGCTCCCTCCTCTGCTTTCAATGATCCCTTTTAGACTACAGGATTTAAGGGCTGCTATGGGAAGAAGTCCCACATTAACAACAATATGCAGGAATATAATTTTATAGTTAAAAGAGGTGAAAGCATACATGTAGAAAACAATATCAAAACAAGAGAACTAAAAAAGTGATAAATAAAGAAGTGGAATCCACTATTGAGATGTATTCAGATACTCATTCATGGACAGAAAGTGGTAGCACTTTTCTGCATTTAGAGGCAAAGTCTTCTCTGCTGAAAATTTCTCAATTTCTTATACCAGGAATCAGTTTGCTAAGTGAGGAAGAATTCAAATGCAAATATAGAAGTAAATATGTTATCTATGTTTTTCTCTATCAACTGCAAGCTTTCAAAAAACTAGCACGTACACTTTTACTTTCAGGCTGGGGTACTGGTTGGCAAAATCTAGTTTAAAACAGACTAAATTGTCATGAAAGACTGTAAGAACATTTATATTGTAAACATTTGATTAATGATGACAGTGTAACTTGATTAGGAACAGTCAGAAGATAAACAAAAATTAATTCTTTGCACTGAAATGGAAATTTGTCTGCAGTTTCCAAAAGGCAAGCACTGAAGTCCTGAGGTGCAACAGACTATAGAAAGCTATTGCCATTAAAAAGCTCATGAAAATGAAAATTTAATTTGGAAATCAGAAAATTTATTTGGTCCTCAAAGTGCAATTATTTGGTAGTGTTAAGATCAGAGACAGTAAACACTATGAATGCTTTCGGTTTTTATTTTTCTAGAACAGACAATCAAAATTCTTATATTAGCACCTAGTAAGTTACTAAGAATTCCATGAAATAAATACCAATTTCGTGGCCCAGCATAAACTATCCCTTTTACTCAAACTTCACCTACATCATATTTGAAAAATGACTCAGGGCTACTCCCACTTGTCAATTCTTGCTCATTACTATTTAAATGGTCTAAGAGCTCACCAAATTAACTTGGACTGAAGAGAGTTTATAAATGTAAAATGGTAGCTCTTCCAGAATAATTCCCTGAAGGATTTATCTTTTAAATTCCACAGCTCATAATTTCTTTGTTTATCATAACGTAGTGTGGAATAACAAATCTACCTTCTCATATCCCTGAAAAAGAGCTAAACCACATAGCTTGTAGATCACATATTTAACTCCAGAGCAGAGATCTCCCAGTGAACAGAAAAGAATCCTCCCCATTTCTCAGTTTTAGATGAAGAAGTTCTTAAACATAGTTTCTTTGCTTTAACCTTCAGATGTGCTGCCAGGGAGTCCTTCAATTATGGTTAGAAGAAGATCATTACTAAAGGAGAATTGCGACTAAGAAGTGTAGGAAGTTGAGTTCTAGTCTGCAATCTGAGTTCTTTGATGTTCAGCAGACTTTTTTTGGAAGGTCTGTAATGAAAATTTTGAAGATGTACAGTGATGTAGGTAACATCTCCAGCCCTTTGAATATGAAACATACATCAGAATTTATTAATTATGACTAGATAAAGGCAAAGCAAGTTGCTTTTCAAAAACTAAGCAATTTTATTTTACTGTCTCAGTACCAAACCCAAATAAATTTGGTTTAAATAAAACAAATCTTACAGAAAGTCAGCATAAAAATGAGATTTAAACAAACAAAAAACCAAGAAACCCAAACAAACAAGCAAATAACAAAAACAAAAAAGGAAGTTGATTTTCAAGGCTGGTTCATTCCAGTAATTCAACTATTGAAAAATGTTTTTGAATTTCCCTTTAAGAATAACTGAACTGAATTTCCAGCTTTATACAAGCTTCTTATTTGAGTTATGCTTTTCTCTACCTAACAGTCCTCTAACACTTTCCCCCTGAAGTAACTGCCCACATTAAATCACCTCATCCCTGTTTTCTTCCTTGTAAGTTATCTGTTTTGAGATATTAACTGTTTTAAGATAAGAAATTTAACTTAGGACCAAAGAATCAGTGGAAATGCTCTCTTAAGAGAGAGGCCCTTAAGAAGCAGAACCAGTACCATGAACTAAAACTTGATCAAACTCACTAATAACAAATCAAGGATTAAAATCATCTCCCAGTCACAAGGTCAATTCTGTAAACCTCAAATGGGTGTAGATCATTCTGCTGCACTGTTTTCATCTAACCCCATTCCATTCCAGGGCCAGTGCTTTTCAGGCTAAATAGAAGCAGCCCCACTTCTAATGTTTTCAGGAACACATTCCAATTATACCCATCCCAGAGAAACACCAGAAGCTGACTGCTTTTAGCATGCCGTTGATCCAGTATTTATCCCAGGCTCTTGCTGCTCACTGTCTCACCTGCCCAGAGAGCAGCCCACGCCTATGCTGAGGCCTGCCAGCTTTAAGCAGCATGAGCAAGGGGGAGATGCATTTCTGTCTCTTCTCCCTGCACAAAATAAGATAATTTAAAGACCATGGGAGCTGTAATTTAGTGTAAGCAACTAAGCAGGGAGCTAGCAAGTAGCACCTCAGAGTACTTGTGTGCTCTTCCTTGCTTCATTTAATATTGGACAGACTTTCACCAAAGAGCAGGAACAGCATGAGATAACTGTTAATATATGCTAATTATACAAGTGTGTCCGGTAGTTTAATTAAAGCAGAATGTTTACAAACATCTCAGTGTGCTGCTAAGAAAAACAAAACAAACAAAAACAAAACCAAAACCCCAAACCTAACAAGGCTATGTTTATCCAGAATAAATTATAACAGAGGAGTTTTCTTTAAGGAAAACATTCAGGTTTGGCTCTTGTGTAATAAAGGATTTCTAGGAAAGTCAAGCAGAGGTGAAGCCTGAGCCTTTCATAGGCTGCCTAGAGGATCAAGCAATAGGATTATTACCTGTATTTAATGGAAACTAAATGTAACTCCCAAGCTTAGCAGCCTTACTGTGAGAGAAAGATCATCATCCTCAACCAAGTTCTTTCTCCCTTGTAGCCAGTCTTAACTGCATATCCACATAGGTCTGAACTCAAAGAACAGTTTTGTGCCAAAAATGCCAAGATGTTAGCTATGAGTGACAATTTATAGTAATAAAAGCTATGACATAAAATTATGAGATGGAAGATTCCATAGGCTTTCAAATACTGAGAAGCAGTGAAATATTTAAACATAAGGATTGATACATTTTCTTAGTGCTTGAAAAAATAATGTCCTTCTGGGACCCCCAGTTACTCTCAGCTGCCATTAAACACTAAAATTTGAAAAAAGAGACTGTGCTGATATGCAGTTGTAGGTTTTTGCATAAGAGGGAAAAACCTCAACAATTTAGTTAACCCCTTTTCTTCATATGCTTCTGCTAAATCAATAATGATCTTCAGAAGTAATAAGCAATGTAACTCTACTACATTCTGAACAGAAATATGTCCAAACCACAGACTGCCCAAAACCGATATCACCAATTTGGCCTTGCATTTATACCTAGAAAATTGTTAGCATATTGTATATAACACACAAGCATAGTACATGACAATTCCCTTATGTTAGGCTTAAATATTTGGCACACAACACAATCACCACTTTATCACAATGTAAATTTGGAATAACACAAGAAGTCTTGTCTGCAATCTTAAACATAAACCTTTAATTACTTAGCACATGAAATGAATTATGATTAAAATCATGCAGATATTCAGACTGCAAAACAAAATACTTCAAATACAATTGCATGTTTAAAATCTACTCAGTCAAATATCTACTTTGAGGTAAAAACATAAGAATATACTAAGCAATTATAACCTTAACATAAATAAACAAGTATCAATATTTTCAGAACAAAATAAACATGGAAAACAGCAATTTTTAACACATATTGGTACAAGAGATACAGCCCACCTACTTTCCTTCAGACTGTGATCCATTCATCTGATATAAATCCAAAAATACTAAAAACCTGCATACTACTAAAGCACAGCAGCCAGTTTCCCCCAACACAAGACTCCTATCTGCTTACTGCAGTGTTGGGGTAAGTTTTTTGAAAAAATATATAATTTCAAAGATGAAGGGGTTTAATTATACAGCTTCCAAACAAGCAGCACAACCAAATCCCCAGTGAATACTACAAAATGCCTTTGGCCAAAATTCCAAATATAAAGAACTTAAATTTAGATCAAAAATACCAATTAACCAATTAACATGTTTATACTGTCACTTGCATGCACAAAAGTAGTCCAGTTCTGTGTTTGTGCATCTCTGTGTATTTTTGTTTGGGGTTGTTTAAGTAACTGTTTGTGTAAAGAATCACATTTCTGCACAGGGTCCAGCTGCATATTCAGATTCAAAATGACCACAGGCCTCCTCTAAATCACATAATTTCCCCAGATGACAGTGGTCTCTCACATTTCTCTAACATTCAAGAAGAAAAAATTCATATTTATTTTCATCACAGGTAGTACAACTAGAATACAAATAAGAACATTCTATTATAGTCTGCAACAGCTGAGGTTTGCATCTCCTGAATTCATACGAGCAACAATACAAGGAAAATGACATAAAAACTAGAATATAAATATTATACTACACCATGAAACACTACAAATAGAACGTACAAAAATTATATTAGGGCATTAATTATCTGTAAACCTATTAAAAAGAACACCTTAATATTAATACAGTTTGCAAGGTAAACATAACCTACAGTCTAAGTTTTCAAATGGCTGTTTGTCAATGCAGCATAGAACATTTCCATAGTGCAAATCTTACCAACTGTATGAAAGATACTGTCCCTTTCAGAAAATGCTCCTTTCCCCACCCCCCTCAAAACAATGAGTCACAAAATCCTATCTCGTTTCACATTTAGTATAAGATGTGGTTTGAAACATACTAACATACAGAACCTTAATTTTAACACTGAAAAAAGGCTGAATAATGTTGAGAAATTAAAATTAAAAAGTTAGATATGTTATAGCTGGAAGACATGAAATCCAAAGATATGATCCCTGGAAAAGAGGAAATAAAAAGACACTGAAATCTCCCGTCTTTCATCTGTATGACAGTATAGCAGGGTCCCTATATTGCACAACAACCACAAGATTACTTTAATTGCTGAAGAATCACAGTGTTAAGTATATCTGCTTCTTGTAGTGTCAGGCTTTCATCTGTTAGCTCTTTATTTGGAAAGGTAGTCACAAGAACAAAATCCGTTGTTGCAAAAGCTGGACGTGACTGGATAATGAAATCTCGAATATGCTTAATCCTGTGAAAAGGATATGGACATGAAAACTTGTATGATTCCATCTGACATACATCTCTGAACATTAGGATCACCAGAGAACACAAAACCACCAAGCAGACTAAACCACTAAGTAAGTTCTGGATTTCACATTTCTCTTTGATACAAATGACTACGGACTGTAGCCTACTATTTTTTGGTTCTTGCATAAAAAAACCCCTGAAAATTATATGAATGTTGCTTGTTTTCTCAAATAACAGAAACAAAATTTGTAACATGGAAGTATATTGTAAACATACCTAACACAGGAAGACAAGTAATTTCAACATCACTGTTCAAAGTTTCATTATTAATTAGTATATTCCAAAAAGGTGAAATTATCAATGGAAGAAAGAATCTTAAAATATATGGTCACAGTGAAGCAAAAGCAGAGAGAAATTATTAATGCACTTCAAAAGCAAGAGGTTTCCCCTACTTTCACTTGAACTTCTGAATAATAGTTAATAGAACAGTCACATAAACAGTGCAACATGAATAATTCATTTTGAATTGAATGGATAAAAAAATAGTACTTTAGAGATAAAATCCTGAAATTTGAGATTTTTCTATTAAGCCATTACACTGAGAATAAATCTGTGAAGATCTTTTGTAATTAGTAACTTAGCAAATTTACTGTAGCCAAATAAGCAGTGATTTCAGCTTTCTATCAGTCTTCAAGGTCTGTGACATAAGTAATGCACTTTAGCAGCTAATTTTGATCATATATATGGCAAAGATAACCATAAAGATTCACTGTCAAGAAAAATTTAGTAATAATTAAACAAGCTCCTGTCAACACAATCTACGTTGTTACAGATGTTAGTGGCAAGTTTACCACTTCTACCCTTCCACACAGACAGAAGAGCACACAATTCAGCTACAGAGGCTGCCAAAAAGCCCCATGATTTATCTCAGCCACTTCTCAGCAGATGTTGTGAAGAAAGGATCAGGGCCTGTACTCTCAAGGTATATTATCATGTCTAAACTATCAAAAAACACTGCTGTATCTTCCTCCCTACTAGTATCTCAGCTAAAATTTCCTGTGGTCTGTGTACACTGCCAGGTAAAGAAAGCTACACTTTGTCCTTATTCTGAGCCAGGAGGAAAATAAAGGAAACAGATGAGCTCTCCATGTAACAATATTAACGTGGAATTGAGTCCATGCTAACACCATCTCCAAGTCAGGATTCAAGCTCTAGCCACGTTCTAACACAATTGTGCAGATTTCAAATTAAGGCTGGCTTTAACAGTGCTTAAGCATGGGTGGAACTGCTGCTCAAATCTCTGCCCTCTGCCCGAAGATCTTTCAGCAGTGGAGAGCAAAGCTTTGCAGAACCTTGCACTAACACAACCTCCAAGGCAAATAAATGGGGTCGGCCAACACCATTTGTGGCACTGGCCCAACATCAATAAAACTGGTGCCAAGCTCTAATCAGCAAAGCTACTAACAAATCTAAAACCTCCATCAAGTTCACACACTGCCAGTTCTTAGGAGATGACCATCCAAAACAGAAGTTGGTTCTCAGTATTATGTCCAACTCACATGCTGGAATTGCAAATGAGCATGAAGTGTCTATACACCCTTCTGCACATGGGCTGCAGTCTACACTTACAGCCAGTGTCTTGTTTTGTCACAACCTTGAGTATTACAAGGTAGCTAGAATTCTGGATTATGGGCAACAGGATTTCTCTGAAAACCCACAGTGTGGACTATATTCCAATTGAGACTATACTCCACACTTTGCAATGAAGTGCTTTCACAGTTTCCCAAGTCATCCACCTGGTCCTCCCAAGGAGGGCCCAGGGCTGGGATGACTGCAGAGTGGGACTATACAGATTTCAGTTGTCTTGGGAACAGTTATGGCTTGTACTACATCCTTAAAAAAATCAAAGGACATAATTTGCTATAGAACTTTGTACAGAAGTTGCAATTATCAAATATATTGTGTTTCCAAGTAGAGAATTTTTGACAGCCAGTTTATCCTATATCTATGTAATGAAAGTAACACAGAACTGTACATTTCAGCAAGGCTGTTATTTCCCCATTTTTGATGTCTTCCTGAGACTCATTTAAGGACAAAGCACAAACTTATTGAAATAGTTACTGTTACCTGCATTGATGAAGAATAAATTTACCTGTGTGTTTGATTAAATCTTTGTATTAACCGGCTTCCATCTGCTAATCTAATTTGAATTTTAGTTGCTGGCATGGAATCATCAATCAGAACAGGTGCATTAAGAATGGATTTCTCCTCCTCCTCTGGTGAAGAAGGTGTGCTGACTATTTCAGGTGTAAGGCTATAGGATTAGAAAAAAAAAAACCAAACCAGATGTTACTAATGGAACCATGACAAAGTAGTCTGAAATTTTCAGTCACAGGAATGAAGCAGCATATGAATACAGAGCACAAAACAGATCTAGCTTTTATCACCTTCCAAGTTTTTGCCCTTCGCCACTGAAAGCTTTGAATCGCAGTCTGGGCTTCACATATTCCTGTTCTTGGTGATCTTCCATATCCAAATTTACCTGGCCACCGTGAACAAGTCGCTGCAGTTCCAAAGGAATTTCCCTTAATTACAAAAATAGTACATTACAATAATTACACTTTCAAATACATTCTGAACTGCAAAAAGAAATCATCCAAAAAGTACACACACAGTCTGAATCAATGCTAATATTATGTATACTTTGAAAGTCACATTCAATTGTTTTATGAATTGATTTCATCCTAAAAGAAGAAAAAAAAAAAAAAAATCAGTGAACTAACAGTCAAAACCTACAACCTACTGACAGCTGAATCACAGAATCAGCTAGGAAAAAAATGTGAATATAAAAGCTGTTGTAACGAGTACCATTCAGAGTTAAACCACCAAAGGAACCAATGCATTCCAAATTTTTAAGTGTCTCATGCATCTGGTGACAAATACAGACTATATTTTATGAGTTCAGGCAAAGAAGAAGTCTAGAGCTTTTAGTAAGTGTGTGGAGAAAGGATTTTTCTTCACTTCACTTAAAAGACATACCTCAAAAAAGTTGTCATTTTAACTTACCCTCTTTTAACAGACTCAAGAAATTGAGCATTTGTTGGATCTGAATAGGATCTCAACTCGCCGTCATCTAAACTGAATCCGTTCCTCCACAGCTTCAGCAAAATTTGAACCTATGAAGTAAAACAAGTAAAAAAAAAGTGAAGACAAATAAGGCAGTACAATTTCATACAAACTAGTTATAGAAATTTTGATGTATACTAAACAGATTCTGTGTAAGACCACAAACAAGAAGGTAAATGACAAAATAAGAACAATACATTGCACTGTAACTGTTCTTGTTAGATTATTTTTGAAAAAGCCCAATAGTTATAGACTATCTTCTTCTAGACCACTTTCCTTCCTTGGAAAAAAGAAACTCTAAATCTGCTATCCATGACATAAAGTATGATACAGCGAGGGTGTAGTGATCTTCACAGTGTTCCAATCACTTTCAAAAGCAGTAAACATTTTTATTGAGAAATTAAGAAATAAACTCATAAAATCACAAATTACTGCTGATACATCAGTTACAGCAAAACCTACACTTTCCTCAAATTATTACATGCTGAGTTCCATCAAAGCTGAAAGCAGCTCCATTCAGTTCAAATGCTAAGAGTCCTGAAATCCAGACTCCTTTGCTCCCTTCTTATTTTGCTACATCCTACATGAAAAGTCCAGCCAGGGTCTGACAGCTTCAAAACCTGCAGCTCTCTTCCAAGTGCTCTGCCATCCAGCAAAACTAGGCTTCCCCAGCCAGTACAACTGGCCTTCCCTTAGAAAACTATTTATGCTCCCAGTTATGGAAAGTCCACTTCAACAAGAATCTGGCTGGGTACAGCTGGCTGCTACTTGGAGTAGAAGGATTACTGAAGAGTAGAAGGCAGCAGCTCCTTGTGTGGCATGACAGCACCCCCTAGCCAGAACCACATCCTTTGGCCTTAGTATTTGTTTCTAAACAAGCTGAAAATTTGCTTTAGCCATTCACAAAAATAGCAAAGTGCAGAGAACTTTGTTTCTCCCCACCCTCTGCTTCACATCCTGCTTTTTAAGTGATAGGAAAGAAAGGCCTCTAACCTGCTGCTTCACCTTCCCTAGAATACATCCATGCCCTCCAGTTTGAGATGGACTGCCTTGCAAGCCCATACAAAAATCAATTCCTAAAAGGATTAAAATGTTAGCATAGCTACGAGAATCCAGGACAACACCTGGTGGAAAGTAACTGAAAAGGAGGTGTGCTAAGAAGTTTAAAGTAATTTACATCTGACAGTTCCATAATGATACCTTAATGATACCTTAGGGGTATCCAATAAACATCTCTTTGGAAACTTCAACGATTTCTACTGAACATGTAGCTAATATTTAGATTTTTTTTCCTCACAGATAGTTACAGTAATACTGGCATTTCAAGCTGTAAACATGATAAAGCAGGCCTCTGTTGGAGGTTCTGTTTTCTGCTATGGAATTTACTTACATCCTGATTTTCTCCATATATGTATTCAGAGTGCTTTTGTGATGAGTCACCCAATCTGTATCCACCACCAGAAAATGACTGAAAAAAATGCAAGGAAAAGTTTATAAGATAATTATCTGAAACAGATTTTTAAAATTCTTACCTAGGTGCAAAAAAGAAAAAAAAAAAAAGAAAAAAAAAAAAAGAAAGAAAAAAAGAACATCCACAAGCTTGCTTCTGTGACAAAAAGCAAATGCTGTTCTATCATGTATTTTCTAAGTGGAAAATTATATCTAGCAGCCATAGTCAGGCTAAGCACACTTTGTGACACATTTCAGCTTCTGTTTTGTACCCTTTTTCAAACATAAGAATCATAGAATACTTCAGGTGGAAGAGACCTTTAAAGGTCACAAACTTGAATGTTTCCAGGAATGGGGCATGTACCACTTCCCTGAGCAACCTGTTCCAGAATTTTACCACACTCATTGTAAAAAAATGTCTCTCCTGTCTAGTGTGAATCTACCCTCTTTTAGTTTAAAATCTTTACCCCTTGTCCTACCAAAACAGGGCCTGCTAAAAAGTCTATCCCCATCTTTCTTGTAGGCCCCCTTCAAGTACTGGAAGGCTGCAATAAGGTCTTCCCAGACCTTTGTCTCCTCCAGGCTGAACAATCCCAACTCTCTCAGCCTCTCCTCATAGCAGAGGTCCTCCATCCCTCTGATTATTTTTGTGGCTTTCCTCTGGACTTGCTCTAACAAGTCAGTGCCCTCCTTGTGCTGTGCATCCCAGAGCTGGATGAAGCACTCTAGGTGAACTCTCACCAGAGTGGAGGCAGCACCCCCTTCCTCACCCCAGTGCCCAGGCTTCTTGTGATGCAGCCCAGGACATGTTTGGCTTTCTGGGCTGTGACTGCACATTGCTGGGTCATGTCCAACTTTTCATCCACCAGCACCCCTGAGTCCTTCCCCAGAACTGCTCTCGATCCCTTCACCCTCCAGTCCGTGCCAATACTGAGGGCTGCCCTGATGCAGATGCAGGATCCTGCATCTGGTGTTGCTGACCTCATGAGGTTCCCATGAGCCCACTTCTTAAGCTTGTCCAGACCCTTCTGGATGGCATCCAAGACCTCAGGCACATCAAATCCAACACTTAGCCTGGTGTCACCTGCAGACTTCCTGAGGGTGCACCTGACCCCACTGTCTGTGTTACTGATGAAGACATTAAATAGCACTGGTCCCTCTATGGATACCTTGTCACCAATCTCCATTTGGACACATATCTGTTGACCACAACTCTCTAGAAGCAATTCTACAGGTAAGATTTGGGATGCAAATTTAGTCTGGTTTCTTATTTAATCAATTCAAATTAAAAACAAAGCATTTCATTATGATTTCTAATGATTTCCTCTGTAATTGTGTGGCTCTTTATTTTCTAGAGCAAGCTGTTTGAACACAGACAATATAAAAGTCTGTTGAGCAAATCTGCTATTTGCACATCACAGAAAGAGGCACTTGCTCTCCTGTGGTTTGATGAATTTCAGAGACACAAATGTAGAGAGAGATCAACACATTTTTTAACTTTTACCTTGGCTTTACTGAAATCACCAGATGCTCTCGAAGCTTCATCTAATGGGACAGCCCCATGTTCTTTTGCTTCCTTGAAGAGTTCAGCAACAATTTTACTTGGATTATTAGAAGCCCCAGAAATCTGTAATCCTCTATATTCTGAGTCACCTGAATAAAATCTTTAGAATAGTAATACTCATAAGCAACAATGCTTTAAATAACAAGCACAATTTTTCTCTTTCCATCAAAAGAAAAAGAATCGATGAACAGAGACAAATTTGGCACAAAACGGTTTCATTCTGATAAATGTTTCACTTGGTTCTGACCCTCTCAACAGTCCAAGCAGCAGTATACCACAGACATTTGACTAACAAAGAACCAAGGTGCCTTCTGGAACAGATCCCAAAGATCAGAGGGCAAGGCTTTAAGTTCTAAGTGAACACAGTCCTGATGGAGCTGGGCACCTTATGTGGCTGTCACCTACTCCCAGAAACACTGATTTCCTCAGGGGTGTCCTGTCAAGGGGCTGTGCCTTGACTGGATAGACTATAAATTCACAGCTAACATCACCTTAGCAGAACAAGTATAAAACTTATTCTTGGAAAACCTGAACAGTGCCACAGTTTGATTTTTTAACTCAAAGATCTAGCATACTTCCATTCCCAACAGTATCAGAAATGGAAATTTTTCAATAAATATAATTAACCTTTCAAGGCATTTTAAAACCTTCAGAAACTGTTGTGAAAGCTAATTTGTTGGGGTTTTTTCTTCACAGTGCCATTACTAGCTCTTGAAGACAAAATATTAAACTACAAATAATTCTGCTCAAAATGGTATCTCTTTGATGATGAAGATCAAGATATTCCTTGAGAATTATCTTGAGAAAGGCACTACAGTCTCTAAATACCATTGGAATAGATGCTGTAAAAAATATGTATATAAATCAAAACCTGGCAAACCTGAATGTTTTGCCTTTTGTTATAGGAAGCGTTCATCACTAATAACTGCTTTCCACTTCCCTCAACTTTTACACTTAACCACTTGGGGTAAGGCAAATCAATTAATCCATGTGAAACTGTCTCTCACACCAACGCCTTCACAATGTGTTGATTCCATCATATGTTACAATTACCAGAAGAGAGTATTGGGTATGAGGGTATTGTACAGTCATACTGTTTTTATAATGCCATAATTGTCAATCCCTGAGTAACATGTCTCTTTTGTACATAAATATGTGTTTATTACCCCAACTACCATTTATATGGAAAATCTTTAATTATTAGATTTAAAAGAATGATAGTGGTAAGGATATGAAACAGGAATTCTTATCAGAATTTGTATTCCAGAAAGAAAGGAAGTATTCAAATATTTGAGCAATAGATACACAGAACAGTTTAGGGTATTCAGAAAGACAAAGAAGTCCCTGAGTACAAGTGTAAGTTACAACCTTTATGACCATACAGGTTAAAGCATCTACAGGTCACTCCAGCCAGATTCTGCTATATACAATTTTACAACAACAGTGCACAACTAACACCCTAATAAGTCCCCTAGCTCTCTGCAGGACAGACCTAGCTCACATGTATTTTGAAAGAACACGAGGGAGCAAAGTGTGAATGTGACACAAACCCCAACTGCCTTCACAATTGTTAAATTATTTTTTTGTTTTGTTTTAAAAATACCTTTGGTTTTCTTTGTCATCACTCATGCTTCTCTCTGGTTTTCTCAGCCTTTTAAGAGAATCCAGTTTAAGACTGCCAAGAGAATAAAAGAAAACATTTGAAGATGACTGGCACATAAGCTTCATATCTAACATCTGAAACTACTTCTTTTTCAAAACTTAAGAATATCGAGTTGTGTTTTCTGTTTTCTTGGGATTTGTTTGGTTGCTTGTTTTTTTGGGTTTGTTTTGGTTTGAGTATTTTTTTGCCAAAGTACACAGCCTTCTCATGAAGTACACTGCATCTCAGTGAACAAGGAGGAAAGGGCACCTGGATGGCAGAGTCATTTTGTATTAACAGTTGGACTCCCCTGGTCACTACAGGTCTATTCCAACTGAACTATTTTTTTCTAGCATAGAAGAGCAGCACTGTTTCCATCCAATTAATGCATTTCTCTCATCTGAGAACAAACCAAAGCCTACTAATCCATATCTACCTTCTCACACAGACTCCAGTATGAATGCCAACAAATAACAAGTATTTGCCAACTATCACACTGAAGTATTTGAGATACGGTACTGCAGCTTCTCCTTTGGTTGGGGGTGAGAAGTTACAACTTCATGAGACATATTGGTAAATGGAGCTGTTTGCTTTATTTGTTTGTAAACTTAGTTCTGTGTAGTAGCTGGTTAGTCAGCTTAGGTGGTTTCACTGAACGAAACAAAAAAACCTCAAAACCCCCATACTTCCAAGTGCCACATATTCTGCTAAAGTCTCTCTTCCTGAAGAGATCTGCATTTGCAGTGGACTTGAAGCATAACTGGGGACTAAGAACTTTTCTGTTCCTTGACATTCTTTAACATAGAGATCCATATTGGCAGGAGTGACTCAAAAACAAGCCACATACAAGACTTGTTATGGCATCACTGTTGGTAGTTGTATAAATATTTCTCTTCTTTATAATTTTTTTAATTAATTAAAAACTGGCAAGATAGTTTTATAAAAAAACATCCAAGACTATGTTGAATCTTCAAACATTATGTGAACTGCAAACACTGCAGTTCAGCAGTGCTTTAGCAAAAGCTGGACTGAAATATAGATATATGTCTTTCCTTCTACCTATCCAACCAAAGACAATTTCATTAAGCCCTTACTTCTGTCACCCCATAGGAACCTACTAAGGAACCTACTAATGGTTTTTAGAATCACTATTTGTCTCATCAGGCACTGCCATAAATACAACACTGAGAGAAGCTCACTTGCCAAGTTTTGCACAAGCTGCTGGTTTACTGAAATTTGAAGAAACAAAGAACTGCAGAATTTTCTGATACAGCACATTTCCAAACTACATCTGTGTAAAAAAAGAGCAACACAGCACTTTGCTTATAGCATCTCACATGAAGTGGGTTTAAAGTGTTTTGGAACACCAATCCGTAAAAGGCTCCTAAATAAGTTTTAAAAGCATTCTAAGAAGACAGACAAGGCATTATTGCAGGGATTCACAATTTTTGATTATGAAGTGCCGTAGATGGCTTTTAATACAAGCAGGGGATCAAGCAGGAATGACAAAGTTCTGTGAGCTAATAAAACACCTATCCACACATTTCAGAAAAACAAAACACATCTTACCTCTGTGATGCCTTTGGGTTACTGATCTTTGTTGCTGTTGGCTTGTCAGAACATAATGACTGTCTTTTAGCTTCATCTTCATATAACTCTGCCAAGGCCAGCTGTAGGAAACAGAACTCTTTTTTGTGAGTCTGTAACTCTAGAAGTACATATAGAATAGAAATAAGACAAAAACTAACGTGAAATATGCATCTCTCCAGAAAATTAGAAATATCAACATGAGGAACCCCAACTGAAATTCAACTTCCTTTGTGCTTTATGAAAAAAAACAAACTACACAATGCTTAAATGCCATTATGACTTGGAACTTGTACTCTGCTATCCTTTGGTTTCCACTGCTTCACCAGCTACATAAAACCTGTATTATATTCAGAGTCACGAGGGTAAATACACACAGAGATATTAAACACCAGCTCATTAATGGTAACAAATTGAAATAAAGCAACAACCTAACCCTCTGATAGAAGCAAATAATAAATTTTACAAACATTTTACATAGAAATGTAAAAAACATAATTCAAATAAGCTTGTACTGGGATGGTGAACAAATTCACCTTGCTGGCTTGAATGCAAGGCATCACTCCACAAACCCCAACTGTTCCACTAAGATTCCCGAAATGCTGCCATATCACTGGCAAGTTCATTCTTAGAAAGTTATGCAAGGGACCTGCAATGTCATTTCAGCAATCTTTCTTTTGTCCTGAATAAGACTCTACTTTGCCAAATCAGCCTTAGTTTTGTCCCCAAACCACTCTGCTCACACTATGTGACTGACATTAACATTTTATCATACAAACCAGAAAAGGTACTAGGCTACAATTTCATTACAGTTTTATGCAGAGGGGATACACATTAAAATAAAATGAAACATCATATGTCCTTGAAAACATACTGCTATGAACACAGGGTATTAATCCCATATGATTTTTTGTTGTTTTTATAATATTATGAGGTATTTTCTGCAGGAAAAAAAATTATGAGGAATTACATCCATTAAGAAAATTAAATTGATTAAAAAAAAAAACCAACTTGCTGAAGACCTCTATTCCATCTGAGGATAGAAGAAAATACCTTTCAGATACATAAAGCTGATGGGTAAGTCATAGACAACATACCCTGTACCATCCCTAATCCAAGGACTGAGGGATGCTGAGGGAGCACAGAAGGCCATGGCCAGACTCCTGGGCTTTCCTCATACCCCGTCTCATATTGTGGCACCACAAATCAAGTACAGACCCAGGAGGGTGCTTCCTTGGGGTTTAACACTTTATCAGTAAAAGTGGCCAAAATGCCAGTCTGCTTCAGCTGACTAAGACCTTATGGACCAAAAGCATTAACACAGAGTTTATTACTGTTACACATTGTAACAATAATAAAGCAATACCAGAGAATAACACAACAGTAACACTGGCAAAGAGGAGGCTCCAGAGGGATCTCACCGGGGCCTTTCTGTATTTAAAGGGGGCTTAGAAAAAGGAGGGACAGCGACTTTTTACATGGGCAGGTATGCCAGGACAAGGCAGAATGGTTTTAAACTACAAGAAGGGAGATTTAGATTAGATATTAGGAAGAAATTCTTTACTCAGAGGGTAATGAGGCATTGGAACAGAGTTCCCAGAGAAGCTGTAGATGCTCCATCCCTGGGAGTGTTCAAGGCCAGGTTGGATGGAGCTCTGAGCAACCTGGTCTAGTGGAAGGTGTCCCTGCCCATGGCACAGAGGCTGGAACTAGGTGATCTTTAAGATCCCTTCCAACTCCAAGCATCCTATGATTGCAGCAAAATTAATCTTAGGAAGAACCTATGGAAATTCTAAATAGTAACCTAGAGAAAAAATTATACCCATCTTTTTCTGTTAATTATGTATTATTAAATAGAACAGGGGCAGTTTCAAAGTTTCACCTGTTTTCCAATCAATTTCTTGCTAAAAGATTTTGAACCTTCATAAAGTGTCAAATCACATTAAAAAAACCAAACCAAACAAACAAAAAACCTGCTAAAAAGGTTTGTAATTAATCATTTAAGTACCAATGCTGAATTACATTTGTGATCACACTCTACTCTTCCCATATACACCTGGGAAAAGATCTTGTCCTTAGCCTTACAGCACATCTGCAGAGACTGGCATTTTCATACGGGACAAGACATTCCTACCAAATAATCAGGAAATGCAATGGCACTGCAATAACTTCAAGGACAGTTAAAACCCAACTAGTGAAGCATCGAGAGAGCCCTTCCCGTTCCCTGGAGAACTGAGCACCTGCCGTTTCCTAAAGGGCCTAGTGCTCTTCCAGAGGAGTCCTCCCCTTCCCAGCCTTAAAAGGGCCGTGGGAGCTGTAGGAAGAAAAGCCGACTGGGCTCAGAGGGCACACCGGGGCAGCCCCGGCGGGGCACCCGCGCACCGCCCGCTCCCCTCAAGGGGCGGCCCAAGGGAAGGCCTGGGGCGCCCCCGAGGGGACGCGGCGCTCCGCCCGGCCCGGCCCGGCCCCGCCCCGGGAGCGGGGCGGCACCTCCGCCCTCTCACCTGCAAATCCCGGGCGCTGGGCGGGCGGCCGCTGCTCCGGGGCTGTCGATCCCTGCGGCCGCCGGCGGCCGGAGCCGCGGGCACATCCCCGTCCGGCTGCGCGGGCGCTGCCCCGCCGTCCGCCATCTTGTGGAGGCGGTGGCGAGGGCCGGGCGGGGCGGGGCCAGCGCCGCCGGGGCGGCCGCCATGGCAACGGGGGGGCCGCGCCGTGCCCACCGCACCGGCCCGGGGCCCGCTGGGGGCCGGGGTCCCGATCGTCAGAACTTTACAGTGCTTATGCTCCTCAGCAAACAAAGCCATCAGCATTCGTTCGTGGCGATTTGCATAGTTTGTGTGTCAGTACCCAAAGCCCTGCTTGCTGGTTGTATATCTTGCTTCTCATGCTGCTCAGTCTGCAGGTGCAGTTCTTATCTCCATTTGAGTCTGGGGTCCATTTTGAGCCGGTGGGCAAAGAGTTGGTGGATGTGGTCGCCTGCTGTCGGAATTACCTATCACAGAATCAAATAGGCTGGAACAGATCTCTGAAATCATCGAGTCCGACCCATGACCAAACACCACATTGGCTACACCACAGCACAGAGTGTCACCTCCAGCCCCTAAGCACCTCCAGGGACAATGCCTCTGCCACCTCCCTAGGCAGCCCATTCCAATGTTTTATTCTCCTTTCTGTGAAGAAATTCTTCCTAATGTCCAACTTAGACCTCCCCTGGCTCAACTTAAGACTATGTTGTCTCATCCTGTTGCTAGAGAGAAGTGACCATCTCCCACCTGGCTACAACCTCCTTTTGTGGAGTTGTAGAGACTTATAAGGTCATCCCTGAGAGTTCTTTTCTTCAGTCTAAATGACCCCAGCTCCCTCAGCTACTCCTCATAGGATTTGTGCTCCAGACCCTTCACCAGCTTCGTTGCCTTTCTCTGGATCCTTCTCTTTCCTCCAGTTATTGCTCCGTTCTGCTGACTTCACTCCTGGTGGCTTTTGTCCAGACAGACCTTTCATCTTGGAATTGTCTTCTCTTTTCCTTAAAACAACTCCTTTTCCTTAAAACTTAGCATGATGCCATATTTTATGGGGTGTCCCTGCAGTCGTTCAGGGTCAGCTGTTCTCTCTGCGTGCCTTCCAAACTCCTCGTGTACCTCCAGCCTGCCCACTGGTGGGGCAGGGTGAGATGCAGAAAAGGCCTTGAGGCTGTGTAAGCCCTGCTGAACAATAGTCAAAGCACCATTGTGTTACCAACACTGGTTTTCAGTCACAAATCCAAAACACAGCATTTATGGAAAATTAACTCTGGCCTAGACAGGATGAAGAACTCTTGACTGTGAGTGAAAAGCTGAACTGCAGTACCATGAAGGTGTAGCTGGAATAGCCAGCTAACCATCATCAGTTTTCTCTAGGGCTGTTCAGCTCAAACACCTGCTGCTTTCTAATCAATCCCTCTAGACCCTGTTGACACTGGATTACAGTCCAGAAACACTGGTAATGGTGGCAAATGGAGCTGGGATCTTATAGAACTGTTTAATCTGGACTATTAAACTGGCACTTCATGCCTTCATAGCTAAACTCTCAGTGAGAATGCAGACAGAACAGTCTGTCCCAGCCCACGAACAGCACAGGAAAAAACATATGATCTGGTACCCAGATCCATCTCAAGGGTTGATGGTGACAGTGGTGATACTGGTCTCTACACTGGTGACAATATTGTTCTTATGGAGTATGTGGATGTGAATGATTGGGTTTTTTTCCTATAGAACTATATTGTGTGCTTGACAAAGAAGAGTGGCACCACTGAGGAGATATATTCTACGTCAACATATTTATATAACATTGTATATATAATACAGTTCATGCAGCTCCCACATTCTGAACTTTATATGCTGATGGTGTGTGCTTGCAAAGAACCCTTTGCTTAATTTAGGAAAAAAAGGAACCTGAATAGAAATAGGATCTTCCCTCAGCTGGCTTCTGTACTTGAAGCATTCGTATGAGCACCATGCCAAGCACAGAGCTTTAGTCATGTTATTTCATTCAGCCTTCCTTGAGTTGATACATGGTATGCAGCTGCTGTCTAAGTCAAAATGTCCTGTGGTGATGCAGACTGAATTAGGAGAGAGGATGTATAAACTGTAATCACTTTAAAAGCCAATAACTTTATTATAAAATCAGGTTTTTATAATTTGGTGTTCCATATTTTGACAGGCGTATCTTCCCAAACATTGGCATTATTCCTGTCTGTCTTTCTCTGTGATTGCCTCCTCTGCTTAAGGCTGTCAACAACATTTCAAGAGATCACCTGAATATAGATCAGCACATAATTGTTTTCTCAGTGAAATTTATATTGTCACAGATATCTGAAAGTTTAAATTTGTGCAACCCAAGCATCCATTTTAATTTGCATAACATTATTCTTGTGACCAATGTTTTCTCACACAGTTATAGATTTAAAAATTTAAAACTGTTAATTACTACCTGGCAGCTCTAGTTCTTTAATTAAATTTGGTACTGTATTTTTCTTTATGTCTAAAATACGCTTCAACTATCCTAGATATTTTCTTCCTAGAGACTATAACTAGCGGGATTTACAATCTTCTTTTTGGCAGTCAGTTTTTGGGGTTTTTTTCCCAAAATTTCACTACAGTGTTGATGCTGTCCAGAAACAAACATAAAAAGACAAGTAAAAATAAAATAATCAATAAAAAGTACATATATAAAGGGACAAAATTCTCCATGCTAGAGTGTGGAGAATGCAGATAAGTGGACAAAAAGTTTTAAATGCACTTCTGAAGCCCCAGTTAACTATAATATTTTCTTCATTAGAAAACTTGTGTCGCTCTTACCCAAGAAGCAAATGAGTACGTACTGACATAGCATTTGTATTTAAATTAATTTTCTTGGGTTTTGCCAAAAATGCATAGTCCTTTAAAACTGGTTTTGTGACTAGTGGGCAGCAGGGAATTCCCTGATGCTATTGCTTCTCCATGAGCTTCAGTCCCATGAAGCTTGTGCTGGAAAAGGGGAAATGCAATCAGGAGGAGGGAATCTGTGCTTTGTGGATGTGAAGTAAGCTGTGTTAGAGGGAAATTTCCTGCAGAAAATAATTTAGGAATAAGAAAAGGCTTGGGGTGAACACAATGGGTTGTCATGGCCTATGGTCACAATGTACCAGCTGTTTTGCAACTGATAACATTGTATGATAAATTAAAGGAAATTTCTTAGGGGCTGAGAGATTCACATTTGTATTAAAAAAATAAAATCACCACCACCAAACACCAAAACAAATAGAACATAGTCTGTTAAAAATCTACATGTATTTCTAATTTCTAAAGCACTACAGTTCTTAAATTCAGTATGTTAAAATAGGACTTTTGTTGCTGTTGAGGTCTAATGTTCTGCTATTTCATCAGCATTTCAACCTAGAGTTACTTTGGCCTAACTCTGAAATTTGTATTGGATTTTGTTACAAACTTTATATTACAGTGACTGCAAAAGAGCAACAGTGTTTTCATTTCCCTGCTCACTTTGGCTGTCTCCGAATGTTTCATCAGGGACAGCGTTTTGGGTTTTGCTGGTTATATTTATCTAGGATGATGAAAAGATTTAATAATGTATCATTCAGTTATGAGATCTATAAATGACAGGTATTTGGCTTTTACTTGATGAGAATTGCACATGGCAAAGTTTTCTGTCAAAGCCTAAGCAGTAGAATAAAACGAAAGATTAAGAGAGGAGAGAAACAGGAAAAAAACCCAAGCAAGCAAGACAAACCCCATCAAAACAAAACAAAAACTATTCCAAAACTATGGCTTCAGTTGTAGCATACAAGAGCAGAACTGAACTGCTTGCAGTTACAGTGGACAAATGAGGCTGGTCTCTTCAATACCTTTGAAAGTCATTAGGATCCCTGACAACCTTAACCTTGCAGTTCACACTATGTGAGGGTTCAAGAACACACAGGAGGCAACAGAGGGCTTTAAGGATGTCAGACAAATCTTCTGCATACATTACGTGTGAAATAAAAATTAAAGTTGATATTTTATTGCATTTTAGGGCTATTTTGAGATCAAACCTTTCTGCTTTTCCTGCAGATGCTCTGAAAATCAGGATATTTAAATTCATTCTGCCAGTGCTAATATATGTTTATTTCATTTTGATGCTCCAGTTGCCGTGCCCTGGCCTCTGTCAGAGGAACTAATGGGTGCAGAGACAGTACAGACAAAGATGAAGGTTTCAGAGGTTTACAATTCATCTGTAGTGAAGCAATTGCTGCAAACCAGATTTATGAGACTGCAGTAGGAAAGCATCTTGATGAGGAACAGCAGTGAGGACATATTTACATCAATGTGAGAGCAAGCCTACAGGTTGAGGTCTGAAAAAGACCTTCCACTGCCTCTGCTGTGGGAGAAGCTGGAAAAATAGACATATTAAACTGTTCAACAGAACTAAGGAAGCCAAATACCTACAAACCTATATCCTGCTTTCCTTATTTCCATTTCTCCCTGTGTATCTCCTCCCATTATATCCCTCTCCAGTTCCAAGCCAAAATATCATCTCCTTCCTTTCTCTCCCCCTAAGGACATTTTAGAACCTCCAGCCTCTTCTGTAAGTGCCATTAGCATTTTTGAGTCCCAGTGTCCTTGCACTGCAATGGCCCATCTCCCCTGCCATGTGTCTTATGTACCTATTTTGACCCCTCACGTGGATCATGGACATCATCTGCTGAGTCTTGTCCAGAGCTGAATGTACAGCTGGCTGCCTCCCAGAAGAATGAACAGGCTTCATTATCCTTATGTTTCCCTTTTCTAATGCATGAATAAGATACCTCCACTTCTCTTGGGCATCTATTTGGTAGATTTGGCTGTCTAGCAAAAAGGAAGTAGAATTTTCATTCAAAATAGCAAAAAAACCCCCAAAGTGATATATTTTGTCAGCTAAAAATAGAAGATGCACTCAGCTGGATTGGAAACATACTCCTGGATGTGGCCGTGTTAGATGAGATGAATCCTCCCTTAGAAATGTCACAACAGGTGAATCATAGTGTGTGTACAAATCTGTTCAGAATCATTCACTGTGCTGATTAATTTTGTTTCAGTTGCAAAAATATGATGAGCTAGATAACATGTGAAAAAATTATGCAAACGAGGAGTCAACTCCCTGGATCCTTTCTGTTGGTTTCAGAGCAAGGTTTGCCTAAGTTAGGATTTAAGAGATTTGGATAAACTTCTTTTTTTGTTCTCCTTAGATGAAATAACATCAGTATAAATTGTTCTATAGGGTCTTCAAATAATTTAGGAAACAACAACCTTTCTAAATACTCCCTTATACTTTTAGAGCTTAAATGAAATTAAATGGAATGTTAATGAAAACTTCCTGTCAGCGTTACAATGGAAAAGACGTGAGGTACCAGCAGGTGGTGCTGATACAACAAGTAAGCAGGATCTGTGGGATCAGCTTTCAAACCAGCATTTCAAAACTTTTCCTTCCAGCTGATACCATTACCACGTCACTTTCTAATTTTAAATATTGACATCTTATTGCTGTGAAGGCTAAGAGCTGTAGCTGTGTACCAATGCCATACAGGTCTAAGTTCTATATACACAGAGAACAAAAAGACAATATACAGCATTCTGTTCCTCCACTGGTTCAGGCAAACAGGTTACAAACATGTTACATGGCAGTCATAGAAATTCTCAGAAGCTTTGGCAAATGCTACTGGTGAACTATAGGTCAAGTTGAGATGGTTTCTTTACCTTCAATACAGTTCTCACCTGCATGAATACCTTTGTATTACTGCAAACATAAAGAGACATGCCTGAAATGTCGCATTATATGGCAGGCACTTGAAAAAGAATTTCTAGAGAAATAGTCTCTGCATAGAATAACCACTTCAACTTCTTATCTGAAATGGGATAATTTACCCTGTAACTTACTCAAAGAAAAGCATATTTCCACAAAGTCCTCTTAACACAAGTGTCCCATGGTTACACTGTTGGGGAAAGCGTCAGTTGTCCTTGATTTTTTTTCCTCCTGTCTGTCAAAGCAGACCTTTACCATAAGTAAAGGTAAAATTTTAGGAAACATCAGTTAAAGTTCAGCTAACACATTATAAGGAATTTAATCCCAGGAAACACTATTTTTTTCTTTAATTTGCTAGTGGTAATTGCAGTGCATAGATTTGTTAAATTTCTGTTTCTTGTAAGTAGAATTACACAAAATTCTCCCATTACTTGCACTGAGTTTTATAATATTTGATTAAGTCCCCAGTTCTTTTGGAAACCCCTATAATTCTGTCTTTTGTTGTTGTTGTTATTGTTTTTCTATTTAAATAAAGATCCTAGTTGCAGAGTAATGCTCAGAGAGACACATCTAGTAAAAAATCCCCACATTCAGCTGTGTTCTTGTCCCTAAGGGATGCTTATTACTTTTGGTCTTTGTTTCTGTTATCCTTTGTTACATCTTAGAACACAGTTTGACCTGATTTTTTTTTTTTTTTGAGAGTGAAATTAAGAATGTACCTGGGAATGTGGGCAATACTTCATCCCCACTCATTTAAGCTTCTGACCTTTGAATCAATGGAAGCTCTAAAAAGTCATCTACAGGCATCCTGTCCATGCAGCCTTTCCTTTCATTTCTGAATTTTGCATTTCTCATCTTTGTCAGTTCTTTAATCTTCCCTCAATGCTGAAAAAGTAAATGGAAGCAATGAGGAGGGAAAGAAGAATTAGCGGAGGTGAATAACAAGAGACAGCTGTTGGCTGCTGCTTCACAGCAACAACAGTATCTTCTAGGCTCTTAGAGACAAATGATAGAAATCTGAATCTACAAATCACCCTCCCATTAATCTGCATTAGTGGGAGCAGCCCATGGTGGAGTCCCAGAATCTGCCACACCTTGCAAGCTGAGAGATGATGAACACCACCTGTGCCATTTCAGTGCATGTGAACTTTAGAAAAAGACATCACCTGAAAAATGTCTATAAAGAAAGAATCCTGGAAAAAGAGACCTCTCAGTTGAGTCTTTGAAGTGCTCTGGACAAAGTAAAAGCAGAGGAGTTCAGGAAAGGTCACTTGTTGTGGCAGAAATTGGTAGATTGATGCTTGCAGGGTTCTGTAAACTAGAGTAACTGTGAGTCAACTGCAACTTATTCTTTGGAAATAAAATGTTTTTCTTCCATTCATTTCCTTTTTTAATATCAGGTTTAGTCCTTGCTCAAATTGGGATGAAAAATTAAAATCTTAAAATATATTCATGAACAAAATTATATAGGTCACTTTTTGAAAAAATAAATTTCTTCATTATTTAGTTTAGATAGCTTGAAGTAGCTTGAGTTTCCAAATACGTAGCTTAGTATATTTGGAGTATCCCAGTTAATAAGATGCTAATAGATATTTTGACAGATTCAAAATTTGCTGGTTTTTCCCAAAATAGTCTTAGGGACAAATATTTGTTGGAATCAAAGCCCTGCCCTCACTAACACGTCATCTGTGAAAATCTGGCACTGCAGTCAAAAATCCCTCGAGTGAGAAATTTCTGCTCAACTGTAAAAGGGAAGGGTTAGGTAGTTCTGCAGTCCTGCTGCCTTGGTTTTCCCTGCAGATAACTAAGAAAATACCCTTGAGGTTCTCCAAGTTCTTCACCTACTAAAGTCCCTCACCTGAGTCAAGGCACTCTCTTGTTACGTGCCTTGCAGTGGCACTACATTTCAAACTCTCTGATGTGAAATCATATTAACAAATTGTGGTAGAGCTAGTGAAAGAGTAAGGTAAAAATGTCCCAGGTTGGACAGTGAGGGAGGCTTGTGTGCACTCTGCTGATGCTGGATATCCTCCCTTTCACCACGAATTAGGGGAAAGCTGCTGGTTGCTACAGCACTGAAAAGCAACATTAGCAGGGCTTACATTATTAAAAGAGTTTCTGAAGAGTTAACTCATACTTCTGTTGTGATTTGCTATTTAGGAACCACAAGCTGTTCATGGGTCTGTCTGCCTTCAAAAAACAAGTTGTTGGGAGTTTCCTCTGGTGTGTTTATGTAAACCTTGATTTCTCTCTCTGACATGTTTTGTATTTAAATGAAAATCACTTTAAAACAACAGGGTCTTCAAAACTCCCCATCTTCCATTTTACTGTGTAATGCTGCACGATGATACACTAGTAAAGGCAAAAACTTCCCAAGATGGATATTTTGAGGTCACACAGTTATGATGGAGCCAAACTCCCTGGAAAGACTCTTCCACATGGAATATTTTATAGAATCCAAATCTCACGGGTGTCTGCACAAGTAGGCTGTAGGGCATTCTGCTTCTTGTTGGAAATTACTCGGTATTACGCTGTATCGGTTTCTTATTCTACTGGATTTTTATTCAATTTGCTATCAAAACTTTTCAAATTTGGTCACTATTAGAAACTGTTGATTTCTTAAGGGTTGCTCTTCTGTTGCTTAACACTCGTGACTGTGAAATTACATTCAGTACTGCTAGCTTCACCAAATAGCTGGCATTGGCCCAGGAGTCAAAGATACTAGCAAGGTTTAGCACTTTCAGATGTGCTGATATTAGTCTAGCAGCGCCAGAACAAATGCTGTGGGTGAGCTCTATCAGCATACCTCTTCCAGAAGAGAAACAATAACAAGATAAAGGTCTTTGATCAACAGAGGGATTTCTTTTGTAGTGACGTCTCTGGCATGGCACATCTTTGAGGCAATTAGATGCTGCGTTTGTATTAGGAAACGAACCAATTTTTATTGTGAAAGAAAAGGGAAAAAATACGGTGAATTGCTCAACAGAATATTGTTACATTAAGTAATTCAAAATAAGCATATTTTAAGCCATTGAGGGATTTTTCTATATTTCTCTTATTGGTAATGATATTTAGCTCAAATTGCTTGTTTAAATATACTCTGAATTTTCAAAACCCCTCTGCTTCTGAATGTGAGTGGAATATTGGTTTGCCCAGCTGAACTTCTGGATCATTTCACTCATCAGAAGCTGCTTACATAGCTAAACCAAGGTGTGGAATTTGTATTGGTTTCTGGAGGTTTGATGGTGTGGAAAGTGCTGGTTTAAGGTGAAATATGAATTACAGGATTCAGGATTGTGACCTGTGATTTGATGAGTTGCTATTTGTCAGCCACATGGAGATAGCTGTTCATGTGTGTTCTTAGTGAGTGACAAAAATAAAGAAACATGGCTTAATTACCCACCTTTGAGTGAACATTGTAGCCTTACAAAAAGTTCAAGCTAGAAAGTTGGGTGTTTTTATTTAGGTTGTGATACCTTGGAAAGGGTTAAAAATAAGAGTGTTGAAAGAGACATAATGTAACAAGAGCAGTTCAGTCATCAGAATAATTATACTGATAGGAGAGTCCAAAACTTTTTCACATGTGGAAGAAGTTGGAGAGCCTTCAGGCTGTAATATGATCTGTGCAGGTTAACTGTCCTGACATAGTCAATTATTGTACCTTCTGTTACAACTGAAGGTGAGGTTTTCCAGAAATCAACAACTGAAGAGTACAGAAAGCAAAATTCAAAATCTGAATTCTGTGAATGTTGGAAATTAAGATTTACAAGGAAGCATTTTCTGTATCTTAATTTACCAAAGTTATCAGTTGAATGTGTATTTTATGTACTTTCACAACACCTCTGAGCAAAGTCAGCATGTCTATCCTCTCTGAAACAGAATTTTATGACAGAGAGGCTGATTTTTTTTCTGAGTTACCCAAGTGGCTACAAACACATAAGAAAATGTTTAATGGGATTTGACATTTAAATACTTCTAAGAACTTGTTCATTTATGATTTGCTTAGGATCACAGTGCAAACCTGTGAAGGAGACTTGAATTGAGGTTTTAGGAAAGGTTTCTCTGAAAAAGTTTAGTTCCAGAAGCATGCACTAATATTTACCAGTTTTTTACAATGACTTTATTTCCATCAACTTCTGACACAGTACAGGTTCTCTTTTGTTTAGCTTTGCTGAATTTGGGGATAAAACAGCTTCCTTCCTGTTATAACAAACCACCTCTTTGCATCCTGGAAACTCACTTCTAATATAGTGTTTCTAACTTTGTTCTTTTTCTGAATATACATTTAACTCATTTGGTCTTTGACTTTGAGAGACCATGGCATGAGGTCAATACTAAGAAGTGGTCAGAATTTTAAATATAGACTACAGACAGAGTTCCTGTTGACAGTTGAAAAATCTGAGCTCTTCTATTAACCGTATGCATTATAGGTCAGTTAAAATTAAGGCAGGACAGAAGTAAATTACTTCCTTCTTCATGGTTTAAGAAAAGGAAAATGAATCTGAAATTGAAAGGTTTTTTAACAAACCAGTCTCATAGGGCTGAATAAATTAAACTGTCAGACTTTAGTCATTACACATCTTCCTATGTGAAGCATGGAAATTGGAAGCACAGACTGTGCATATTATGTTAATACTATTTACTCTACTTGGTATCCATGACGTATCCTGGCGAGTCTAAGCTACAACAGAATTATGCCTTACAGAAAAGAAAGAGGAATAAGGTTAATGAAACAGCATCTTGGCACTATAGCTAAGTAAAACACATCTCTGACTAGAGTGCTGAGCAGTACTGGGGGTATTCATGAGCTATTCTGCAGATGCTATGGCTCACATTAGCATGTATAACACCAAATCATCCTGTCAAAGAACTCTTTTTCTGTTCAACAGCGTAACAAGGCATTGATTGTGATTGTTGGATTATAGAGTCTGTCTGCTGAGATTCGTGCAAGATGTTAAAATGACACAAAGGACCATACTCTTCACTAGAATCCAGAAGTGCAGCTTTCATAAAATACGTTGTCCCCAAAATATAAGGAAAGACTACATTTAGGAGTGGTTTTTTATTTTATTATGCTTTAGTTTTCTTGAGTGTCTTACAAGGTGTTTTGATTTCACAGTAAACAAACTTCTCAGTTCTACCAAAGAGATATTTATTTTAAAATAATTGTAAAATCATTTAAAACCTATTGATTTTCCCCAGGATAGAGTTTTGCTTTGTCATACTGAGTGACATCCTGAAACCTGTGGTATTATTTGAGAGTAGGGAATTTCTTTTCAGGTAAAGATGAGGCAAAGTTGATGAGGGGGTTTTTTTGTTTGTTTGTTTTTTGTTTTGTTTTGTTTTGTTTTTCTTTAATTTATTTTGTCTGCTCTACATTGCATTGACTTTGACAGCACAAACACCAAAGCGCTGTTGGATATTGGACCATTCTTTTATGCCATGTAATGTAGATCATATATAATACAGAGCTGATACTTTGGGAGTTAGTGACTATCTCTAGGGCTTCAGATAGCCTCCCATCCTCCATTAGGCTGTCACCAACTAGTTGTACTTTGGAGAATCTTAGCATTAGTTCACTAATAAAACATAAATGCAAGCTGTGGTATGGATATGCAGGTGATGCTCATGCTCTGGCCTTAGCACTGTAGCATCTTGTGCAGCTGCATGGTGATTCTGCAGCTGGAGCAAGAATGACCTTACTACATTTGTTTTGGGGTCAATTTCAAGAGTCATAGCCCATGGCAGTGAGGGGTTGGAACTAGATAATTCTTAAGGTCCTTTCCAACCTTAATATTGTATAATTCTATGATTTTATATGAGTGTTTTAGCAAGAGTGAAATGGTCAAAAAAAGTAATTTCAAAAAGATTGAACAGTTTTCATTGTATTTTTCTTTTTTTCTTCACAATACGGCACAACAAACACTTTCCACCACTTGGGTCCCCAGATGCAGGGGCAGTCAAGGCTGTTACATATTCATTAGGAGAGTCCTTGGCTGGTGTTGCTGAGTGTGAGAATTCTAGATACATCCATGGACTTGTCTAGTGATGTGCAAAAACAGGTAAAAGGTCAAAAGGCTAAAAGAAGAGGGGAAATATATATAGAGAGAGAGACAGTAAGTGTGGTGAATGGGAGATGGGGAGAGGGGGGAGAAATTACTGTGAATTAAAACAGGCCAATATGTCCCTAAGAGGCTCAAAACTCAAGAATTTGGTCTGAGAGCAGTTGAAGTCATGCTCATTTCTGTAAATAGCATACTTGATGTCAAAGAAGTTTCTGAAAGAGGTTATGGAGCTGAGTACATTGACAATTTTCTTGCCCTTGGTATGCATCTGGAAGGTTGTACTATGATACAATTTGGAGGCAGATATTTCTGCTGAAAGAAAGTAGGATTTTCTAAACCAGTGGTCACAGACACAAAATAATGTAAAATGAAAGCTGAATTATGGCTCTGGTGCAATATAATATATAAGAATCTATTTAAAAGTGACATATAGCACAATTTTGAGAAGATTCTAATTTATTTTTTTCAATTAGACAGGAAGTGCCTGATGAAATTATTTGCATTTAATGCTGTGGAATGCAGATTAATTTATACTTCACATTAATATTTCTGTTTAAACCAGCATAACCTATTCTTAATTTGTTTTGCTGATGAAAATATACAGCTGTAATAAATTTGAGGATGAGAGGAAATTACCAAGTTCCAAAAGGCTGTTTCACAGCATGTTTTACCAAGTGAAAATTTGGGCAGAACATCTAGAGAATCTATAATCCAATTTCTCTTTATTAACAGTAAAGCTAAATATGTTACTTCATTCACTTTAGATTCAACAACAAGTAAGAAAAAGTTATGACTGGATAAATGTAGCATATGAAAAGAGGAAAACTCCAAATATAATTAAAAATAATATAGACCCCAGGATCATATCTTTGTCAAAAGACATGGAACAATAAAGGAATGTAATGGGGAAATGGAGGGAACCCTTTAGGGACACCTCAGATACTTTTGCAGTTGACTCAGTGGCAAATATATTTAATATACACCTAGTTCATTTTGCTATTTCATTTTAAAAATTCTTTTGAATGGGTGGTAGGGAGTAACAAAATTCACTAGTCGAGAAATATATTGCTGCAGAAGAAAAATATCTGAGAAAGAAATAAGATTATGCAAAATATGTGTCACTTAGGAGGTTATACTCTAATTAAAAGAATTAATCCGAGACAAATTTACATGAGAAAGGAAGAAATCATGGAAGCTCAGTGTGGTTTTTGGGCAATGTTAATTTTATTGGACTTTATGCTTTTGTCCAGACAACATAAATGAGCTGTAGAACAAAAATAAGGCTGGAAAACTGCTGTGTATCTGCTTCCCTTTGTTCTGAGGGAGTGACAAATGTGGTTCCCACCAGACTTCAAAAGACCAATCTAAGTGGTTGAAAGATACAAAACCTGGAACTGTATAAATACACATTAAGTGTTAAAATAAAATGTTCAAATCCAAATAACAGGACCTTTCTATAATCTACAAATATTTCAGTACATAAACAGACCCCCTCAAAGTGGTGGAGAATGTAAAGGGAACGAGTCTCCCTTGAAGGAAGGCTTTTTGCAGAAAGCTGGCATTTGAGTTTAAATTGCTCTTTGATTCAGACTGCACCAATCTGACAAACCTCACACAGTGTAAGACACAACAACTGCTTATCAAGCAGGGAAAATGTCAAAAAGCAACATGATTTATTTGCCAGCAATATGGGAAATGCACTCTACACTGCAATGGGCTTGACCTAAGGCTCTTTAAATCTAACAAGAGAATTTTACAAGTCCCAAGCAACTACACCTTCAGGAAATCATGGACAAGAAGAAGCCACTTCATCAAACTCTCCTGACTGCAGTGGTGTGATGGTCTCCTTAATACTTTCTCTCGCTTCCATCTGGTGCTGGTATAGTAGCCAAATGTTGATATACTCATTTGCTTTCCTGCTGGAAAAAAACTGACCAGTTTTATAGCCCCATGTCCTCTTTTTATAACAGCTCCTTCAGCAATGTTGAGTTCTCTAAAAGGGCTGAGCAAACTTCAGCATCCACACACCACCGCAGTCAAAATGGCCCACTTGAAGCTATTACAGCCAGCTGTGCTCTGAATGTGAGACTCTTGGCAAAAGGTTCTTGGGAAGGGAACAAATTGGTATGTTTCTTTTGCATGGGGGAGGGTTTTTTTTAAAAAAGGGAAGGACTCAGGACATTGCATAGGGGTGTGGGGCTCTTCCTTTGAAAATCTACCCATGCACGGAAATGAAATACAGGAACATTTTTTATCTCCTCATTTAAATAACAAGGTGCTGGACTGCATCTCCAAGGCAGTGGGAGCTAGTGGAGCTGAAGTAAATAGGCAGGTGACAGAGGGAAAAATTTAAAAAATGTCTGATCTGGAGGTCTGGCCATGCTATTGTCTGTGCTTCATTTGAGAAATAACTATATCTGGTTAAAGTGCTGTGACTGGCATTTTCCAAGCATTAAGGGATTTTAGATCTCATGTCTTGCAAACCCTCAGCAGCAGGTGTGATTTCCTGGCTGCCCTTGAAAGCCCAACCACTGGAGATGTGTGCTACTTTTGCAGAAGTAGGAAACATCCTACCTACATTAGAAATAGTATAGCTTTGAAAAGAGTACAATGAGATTTTTCAGGTGGTCCAGCCGTGTCATCTCTTGTGGCTGAGTTGAGGTAGGGTTTGAGGCCCCACACAATGTTTTGTGTTGATGTAACAGTTAAGTGTAGGGTCATGCAAATATGTGGGGAGAAGAAATGCCTGCAGTCTCACTTTTCCCTAGGTGCATACAGTGCATAAATATTTCAGCTCTAAGTGCTTCATCAGGCAGTATTGTCAGTGTTTCCTTTGTGAAATGTGGTAAGTCAGAGGGATTTGTCTCATGAAGCACCAAATGAACCCTGCTGCTGTAAGTGACCTTTTGGATATGATTACTTAGATTTATTTTTCAAATATTATGATTATTTATTCTACAAGTCAAATTTATCTTGCCAGAGTGATGTTAGAGTCCAGGTAGGGCTGAACCTTGACATTTTAGCAATATTTTATTTTATAAACCTAAGGCTATGTTTGGTGAATTTTATTATGTTACAAAACTAGAAAGAAGAGAATGGATAACTTTTTTGCCTCTTCATGGAGATTTTTTGTATTGAGATTCATCAAAGGCAGCAGAGCCTTAAAAGCCCATACAACAGCCTATTCTACTCAGTTCCAAGAATATGTCATGTGGTTACACACTGAACAGGGCTGTATGCAACAGAGCAGACTTAGCTGAGCTGACTGAAGAAAATGTTATCATTAGCTCTGTAGGCAAACAACATTAGGAGACAGAAAACACTTGTGGAAGCCAATATGATTAAATCACTACTTGCTAGTCACAATCATGTTGCCTGTCATGTCCAAAAATATCAATGCAGTTATTGAAGGTAGTACTAACAAAGAGTGCAAGTGTCCAGTCTTTGAGGGGGGAAAAAGTATCAGGCTTATCCCTTCCTTTTTTTCCAGGCTAAAAAAGAAAAAGTCTTGATTAAAGGAAGTGATATCATGGGATTTTCTAAGCAACATTCAAGATACTGAATAGAAAGATCAGCAGTAGAAATGAATCAAAACGTCAAGTAGATATTGTTAAGAAGTCTAGCTTTTGAAAAAGGTTCCTCATGATTTCCATACTAATTAACCAATGGAAGATGATCCCTTTTCTCTGGCAAATTACCATGCTTCAACAACAATCACTACGGGTTAGGAGGCATCAGGCAGTGACTTGTAATGAGTCATCTTAGGACCAGAATTTATCTCACTGTGCAGTCATCCCTGCCGCCCTACACATCTGGCTGCATCTGGCCACCTGCTGGGACAATCCATGCAATGCTGGGCAGCAGCGCTGCAGTGACCCACTCAGGCATTTGGGTTCCCATGACTCTGAGTACCTCGTCAAGACTACCCTTTTTGTGATGTAGATGTACTGCCAGTTGCGTGTAAATGGGTGTATGAGAGAGGCCAAGTGGCACTGACTTGCTTGTATCCACAGTACTTAGCATTCTACTACTCTAGAGTAGGTTTTTCAAAGAGAGACCCTGTTGAAGCAGGCCCAAACAGAGCAGGCTTGCAATTAAGTAATATGGGCACTCAGGGCTTTGGTTTCTGAATTCACTTCTATGCCCTCTTTTGTTTAACATTATAGTCCTGACCATGCAGTGCAAAGACATTGTTACATTGTTCCAGCTCATATATTCTGCTACCTTATCCCACTGCGGTGTCCTACTTGGCATGTTACACACAGATGTGTATGTCATTGTTGCTTGAAAGCAACAATAATAAAAAAGGACTCATTCGTCACTGCACTGCATGTATTGTATAAAAATTTGGTTAATATTGTATAATAATTTGGTTCTCAGACCGTGAAAAGTATGTAAACAGATGTGCCAAAAACTTCAACCTATGAAAAAAATCAGCTATCAGAAAAAAAAAATATATATGCAGGGAGAAACAGAATCAGTTACCAGGCAGTGCTTTTAAATGTAACCATTACTAGTGATGAGAGTTTAAAGTCTTTCTGCTGCCACACAATGAAATGAACTGTATTGGAGCAAATGTAATAAACACCAGAAATATAATAAGTATTGCAGCCTGCTGTGAAAGGAAATGGTTTCCCTAGCAATAAAAAATGATGCCAGAAAAGCATCCTTTCTCTCCTCTCGCTTTCTTGCTGAGAATTTTTAAATTCTTATGTTTATTGGCTGACAAGAAGAATCAAATATCTACTGTCTAGCTTCAACTGATGTAAGCAGATGCATTGTGAATAGATTTCTTGCTGATTGGTGACTGGTAAATTTTATGATTTCAGGCTCTATTAAAAATATTAATGGTTTTAACATTATTGTGCATTTCCTGATGGCTACTATGGGAAAAATATTGCATTATATAAGTGGCATGACATTTGAAACGGTGAACACTGGCATATCATCTACAGTGATTTCAGTTCTCATACCATTAGCTCACATTAATATATTTAATATTTAAATCAAAATTCTCAGATTTTGTGCTTGGGGGAAATGGGTAAGAAAGGATTTATGTTCTCTCCCTATCCTAATAGCTATTAGGAAATAAATATCTTTCAGGCAGTGATTAATTTCTGTATTCTTCTGTTGAAACTTCTTGTGAAAAATCAAGCAGGAATTCTGAAAATCAGATTCCTGGAGGACCTGATTCTCCTTTACACTGGCACCCAAACACTGTTCTGACAACATAAAAATACTTGAAACCATACACATTTTATTCTCAAGATATAAGAAAAACTTACTTGTTATTCCTGAACACAAAGAAGTATGTGCTTTGTAGATATAATGTATAAATCTGTAATTCAGATTTTTTAAAAAAATATAAGAATATTTTATATTTTGTAAATAAAAAACTACATACAAATTTTAAAATTCTGTATTGCTCTCCTTGAAAGAAGTAAACAAAAACAATTCCTTTCCTGCAAGTCTCTTGCCTATAACTTTTGTGACTTAGTTGTGAACCTTAGAGCACTGTGTTGTGGGATGTGCAGAGCTGGTTTTTGAAATAATGATCATAAAATATTCTGAACAAAGACGAGGTGTGCACGGCATACATTGCTACTGTTTTGAAAACATATTCAAAAATTCTGAAAGAATCCATTCCTAGTGTGGTGAATAGGGCAAGGGACTAAAGAATAGATAGGTGAGTGAATGCTGTACAGAGCAGTAGGACAGTCACACTAAATTAAAATGCCATGGGTGGTCTGCAGTGTTGATGGTCAGGAAGAGTATTTTGCTTCCACACTGCAGGAATTCAATGGCAGTCTGGTGGACTAAAAGCTCAGTGCGTGATCTAAGTACAGCTTAAGAGTATATGCAGTGCTGCCCAATGTTTAGCCTCTAAATGCACATTTCATTGTCAACTTGAAAGGACTCCATACCTCAACAATTATGAGAAGTCTTGACTATAGTTTTTCTGAAATACTTACTATGGCTGAAAGTAAATCCAGTATTTAAGAGCTTTACATTGGATTCTCATTTCTGCTATAATATGTCTGTGTGTGGCTGAAAGATAGTACTTTAATTCCGTGTTGGGCAATGGATTGGATGGCAAACACATAAAGTACATTGGCCCCTGAGCCTTTGAGACACTTGGGAAACAGTCCTGGTTTTGTGGTATGAAGTATAGATAATATAGTTTGATTTGAAAAGAAAACTTTCCCATGAAAAGCTGAGCCACAAATATCCTAAGGGAAATGATCAGATGAATATTATCTGCTTGAATTTCCTCTTTTCTTGTGTGCTCTGTCGTCCAGACCAGCTTGGAGCAGACTCCAAAATTTGATAAATTCACATTAAGTCATCAGTCTCAGAGCCTCTCAGAAGAGCTTGACACAGAACACCAGGCTGTTGATATTACTGTATTGCTTTTGAAAGGGTGAAGCTGACAACAGCTCAGCCGTGTTTGGGGGATGTGAATGTCTCTCATGTTACATAGAGGTCATCAAAGCAAAGTATTTCTAATACAATCTCTTTGCCATGGATCTCTGGTTTCCTTCTCCTGAATACGGACTTCAGCTTAGACTCCTCCAGCACAACATTTGAAAATCATAGCCCTTGAATCTTCCAGAATTAGTTCACCTTCTTTTTGCAGACTCTTATTCCATGCATTCAAGGCAGATGTCACTGTTGTTGAGTCATGTCCACATGTGGATATATATTCTTCACTATAGAGGAAAAAAATGGTTTCATTATAATGGTTTCACTAGATAGAAGGCCAAAGCATTCTATGGCTCTTTACTCTCAGTAAAACTTTATTTTTGCTTTAGCCATCTAAAATTACCCTGTAACTCTTCATTTGATCTCTGAAAGGGAATGTCTTGATGCAAAAGATAGCACAAGCTATAGATATGCTCTTAGGGATGCTTTCCCTCCATTCACTTATGGTGCCTTTTCATTTCCTAGTACTCCCATGTTGTCAGCTTTATTGTTGATAGTTATTGATAGTATAATATGTATTATTCTATTAATCCATTAAATATTAATCAATTTTTTTTCTGAAGAATACCAAGAGTTGTATATCTAGTGATTTTTGATGTTCCAAGTCATATAATACCAGCTTGCAGTGCTCTTTCTTTTTCCTCTGTCTCTTTATTTTACTTTCATCACTTCCCTGCATTGGAGTTGGCCAAAAATTGCAATGTCATTGCTAAACCTACAAAGTATGTGAGAATTGAACCACAAAAATCTTTTCAGACTGGAAAGGAAGTCCCAATTTTATATCACTTTTTCTTCTTCCAACTATCCCATCATTAATGATGGGATGTAATGTGTGTTCACAAGGTGCCCTAAAAGTGCCTTGGAAGCACTGGTCACACTGAGTGAAGAATGGGCTAGGTTCAGAGGCATTTCTATCAGACAGTGAAAGGGTGAGGGGGCTATGCCCGGTGTGTTACCCCACAGCAGACACAAACCCAGATGGCCAGTCCCAACCCAGCTCATCCCATAGGAAATCTCCGCATACACCTTCATAGACTTCCATACCTCCTCCTGTCCCAAACTCCCAGTCATGTGTTCTACCAGCTCCAAAGGTATTTCTGAGAAGTAACTATCTCTTTTTATCACCCCCCTTGCTTTATTGCAGGTCTCATTGACTTTAGAGTTACTATCCCACCTCCAGTTCCAAAGCTGAGTGTCCTGTCCCAGATGGCAAGGAAGGAGGCCACCAGTTTCACTGTGGAGGATAGTGTGCTTGTAGCTGTGCTGTGGCTCCACTGATCAGGGGAGGTTGCAGCAGCCTGGAGGGTGACTACACACAAAATATGGGGTCCAGGGCATGCCTTCAGAATCTTAGCAGCTTTCACAGATTCCCTTCCACAAAGGTCCTTGATGAGGTTTTTGGAAGGAAGTTGAGGACAGAGGGTGATGTGTCAAGGCGCTGCTGAGGTTGCTCTGGTGGCTGAAAAAACATATAATTGGCGAAATGTCACAATCCATCTGTGGTGATGCATAAAATTTCCTTTGTGCCTTCTCAGACAGTTCACAGCACCACGGGAGAGCATTCAAAGGAAGTGTTTGGCATTACTTGCAGTGGTGACAGTGCTTAGATGGGGCAGTGGCATTTTCAAGTTTTCCAATGAAACTTAAAATATCACAGCTGGCAGAATTTCCAGCATCAGTTGCTAAAATTACTGTGATAAACTGAGTTTCCACTTCTCCTTACTGCATTGAATAAATTGAACTCCCTTCAGCTTGCTACATGCTGAATATTCAAGACCAGACCCCAAATGCTGTGTTTCTGTCAGAGCAGCACTGACATTAAAAAATCTTCTCTCTAATAAAGGAAGTAGCTTCACCTTTCTGTCCTCGGCCATGAATTCTCTGTCTCCAAATACTGCTGTGCACATGAACTACCAGTAGTCTTTCACCCTTGAAGTAGCTTTATGTCACTGCTAGAGGTTGTGTATCATTAAATTACACTTTGGCATTCTTTTGTGTGCAAGGACCTATGGACATGCATTATTCAAAAAAGAAAAAGCTTTTCCAAGACTTAGCTAGGTTTAGCTGACTGCTTGCTCTTCTGGAGAGGAGAGAGGACTTGCATAGTAACCATGACTCAAAGCAAGCATACTCAGGGATGTTGTCTGATGCAGTGCGTTCAGCAGGCAAAACTACTACAAAACTCTGGTTAACATGAAGTTACAGAGCACTCCTGCCACACAGCTTCTAGAGTTTCTCTGTTGCCAAGATCTGCAACATGTTTTCCACTCAGTAAATATTTGGCTGGCTGTTTGGAGATTTGGTGGAAAGGGGTTTTTTTTTAAATACTTTCACTGCTTAAACTGTGTTTAAATTCACTGAAAGTGGGTAGTGCTGCAGTGAAGGCATTGGGAACATATTCTGATATCATGTGAGGAAGTTCAGTTTCAGGCCACATGAGTCCTTTCCTGGGTGTGATCTATAATATTTCCTGTGGAGTTATTCCTGCCTGGCAGAAGGACTCCATTAGGACATGGTGCTATTACAAGCTCCTTTTTACCTTCACTGTGATCTCAGAGGGACACTCTTTTATATTCTCTCAGACTTCCTTAGGAACTAATTTATCTTTGCAGAGCTTGCCCTGCTCTTTGGAAGGCAGAGGCTCTTATAATTAAAAATCTGGCTAAGAACTGTTCTGGGGAAAGATATATGCTTCTAGAACATATATATTTTTTTAAAGTGCGTAAAATATAGGTTTTTTTTTTTTCTCCCTCTCTTTTAAAAGCACTTATCATGGTGAATAATTAATATGATCTGGGAGCACATGGCAACTTTTATCTGAAGTCTCCTATTCCAGGCGGAGGTAAGCATTCTGTTGACAGAAGAAGGAATGAAGCATTGAGAAGCTTAATTTGGGACAGATAAAGTTGTACAGGTCAGAGAAGATGCCATATGAGGTAAAAGCAGTTTTGGGGAAGGAAGCAGCCACTGAAAACAATGAATAATTTCCTTCCTGAGTGTCTTTCACTAGGGAGAAAAAATTACAAGCAAAATGCTGAGTGGGATTAGACCAGGACCTAGAAGTTCAGAGCTATATGTCAATGTAGGCAGAAAGTCTACCTGTACAACACAGTTAGCTCTCTGTACGTGAGCTGGGTACTTCAGGTACAGCCAGGCATCCCAGAAGGGCCTGAGTTTATTTCTTTCCACATGCGGGAACATCATTTTGACAATGGAACTTAGAAATTAAACCATAGAATGTATTTGTTGAAATGCAGAAATGAGCTTTCCCCAAATTATATAAATTGCAAATGTGCATGAAGGGAAGCTGATTTTCTACATGACTGAATATCCAGTTTCAGCAGACTAAAGATGAGGCTTTTGCCGGGTAATGGGATCCTGACAAAATCCTGTAGTTCATGAACACTGTGGTGAACCTTATGGTTCATATGGCCTTGTTGTCTATGAATCAGCACGTTACAATCTGCCAGGCTTTTTTGTTTGGTTGGTTTTTAAAGTCATGGCAACAGTCATGCATCAAGTTAGCTTTTATATCTAACACAGCTTCCTAATCAAAAGAGCGAAAAACTTGTCTCCTCTACCAGGGGTTTGCACAGAGATGAAACATGCCAATGAAGTAGATAAGCAGATGCTTTCACTGAAGTCCCAAGGCTATGGGAGGATTATCTCTCTCTACCTAAGTCAAACACACTGCAGTGAAACAGCAGTTTTTCATATCAATACTGAAGTGTAAACTAAAGGTTTCTCTCGTGCAAAGAGCCTAAGAGCAAAGCTAACATTGCTCCATATGTCCTTAAGGATATATTCTTACAGTACTGAACTAAAATTCTCTGGACCCCTTCCATGGTAGTGGTGACAGCTGGAACCAAATATCCCATGTAATACTCAACTACCTGGTAATAGAGGTGAGATGCATGTTGGGTCTTTGCCTTATACTATCTCCCAGATGATGCCTGGGACCTGTGAGAAAAAGTGCAAATCAGCCAATGTCAAATACATTCCTGAGTCCCCTCTTAGTGTTTAAGAGTAAATATGATTTCAATTCCCGTGTGGACATTCCTCAGTGTCATTTCACTTTCTAGAAGAGAGGTCTATTATTAATTCATTTTTTATGACCTATTGATGTATGTTTTTAAGAGGGGCTGGTGTTACACAAACATCTACAGTGAAATTTGGAACAGCTTTTTTCTTCCTTGCTGGCTATTTAAATGGTTTAATACTGTCTCCGATGCCCAGCTCTTAGGCTGAACCTTTTTGAAAGTGTGAACAGATGTAGAAACAGAGGCAGATGCTTTTGTTAGCAAAAAGGCTACCACTTCTGTAATGCCAGACAGATTTTGAAAGGAGTTTTATGCTGCTCATGATTAAATGGATGGATATACACACTGGGATAACTTCTTTTTCCTAACAAAGCTAATCCATGGATCACTTTCAGATGATTGTGTTTATTTTTTCCACACTGTTTTGGCTTCCATGAAGATCTGCTTTGGAAAATAACAAGGATTAAGTAAAATTAAGAACTGATCTATCAGTTCCCAGTAATAGGTGTAGGGAAAACAGGTGAACCTTGAGAAAAGCTGAATTGTGGTGAAATACATGCTTCATCCATTAGATTCACAGCCTTCCTGCAGGAATGTACATATGTTAAAGTAGTCTCAGGAGGGCTGCTATTCCTTGCTAGCAGCAACATCATGCTGTGAATTACAAACAAAAACATACGTGACTCACATAAGGGTGTTGTACATAAAATATCAATCTGTCTCTGGACACACCTAGAAAAAATACCTTTCCATTAATTTCACTAAGGCCAGTACACCAGCCAGGGGATCGTTTGGAAATAGTAACAAGAATAAAACTGAAATTATTAAATTTGGGTTGGTTCACCTCATCCATTACCTCCCACCTTATCTTATGGTAGAACTTGATAAAGATCAGGATTGTTCATTTTAATTAAAATAAACAGATCCATGTAGCTAGAGCAACTGCATTATTCATACTTCTGAAGAGATACCAATTCTGCTAGACTAGGTTTATAACTGCAGTAATCAGAAACCCAATTAATGTTAGGTGATCATCCATTTAAAACCTTGGGTTTGGGCCTCTCTATGGAAATCACACCAATTTGCATAAATTCAGACAAGTCCAAATGCTCTGAGTCCAACATGCATACCAGACTGGTTCCAGGCTGGTAGCCAAATATCATTTTAGTGTGGTGCAAAAAAGTACCATTTTATTTTGAGATCAGACAAAAGAATGGTCCACAAACCCCTGGGGCATGTGGCAAATGCAGCCATTCATGCAAGTACTACAAAGGGAGAAAGTCTTCTGTCAGATGACTTAAAATCATTAGGTCACAGTCTGATAGTAGAAAAACCTCTGCATTAGTCTTTCTAAAGCAGTAAGTGAGAACTTCCCATTCCCTCTATGTTTCCCTGGGTCAAAAAAAGGACAATTGTCACAGTAATAGAGTTTTTGACACCCATGCATACAGGTCTGTGTAATACAATGATAGCTTTGGCCATAGAGAGTTAACAGGTGGGGTCTAAATATTGTAGTAGAATGAATCTCATTGGTAAATTGTGAGCCTGTCTGCAAGTGTGAACAGGATTGAAGGAAAGTTAGGGAAGAAGGCACAATTTCAGTGATCTTGCTGTGTCTCCATGTAATGTAACAACAACAAAAGCAATATAGACCACGGAAGTTAAGGGGTTTTATTGATGAGTTAGATCATGTTGTACTGTTCCCATGTGGTCCTATAAGCACACCATCAGCCAGCTAACCCAGCTAGCAGCAAGTGTAACTCAGATGGATTTAATGAGATATGTTTAATAAGTACATTCATAATCAAGTTCAATACACAGGATTTTTTGTTTTCCCCAGGCTTCTGACAAAGCCTGTGACCAGCTGTGAAAGTTAATTGTATGTTATGCTGTCACTGTCTGGGGCTGGCAGAGAACCTTTATCCTATGGTATATTTTTGTCCCTTGGCAGCAACACAGAAGGAAGGAAGGAAGGAAGGTTGAATTTCATTTTCCCCTGGTTTGACATATAACTAGTATGGCAATGTGTTGGGACATGTTTTCATATTGCAGTGAGTTCTAGATGTGCTCTTTTAAAATTTTGTCTTTTTGCTTCCACAAAGTGGGATGGAGACTCTTGAGGGTTCATTTTCATTTAGCACAGGTAAATCCTGCAATAGTGCTTGCCTAGTTTGCCACTGCAGTAAACACTGAAGGAAATTTACTGTATTCTTTTATATCCTTAAAAGGCTTTTTTTTTTGCTCATCCGGGACATCACTTGGTGTTTTTTTCTGCTTTGCCTTCTCACAGGTTATCATCCCTTTATTAATAATACTTTCCCATTCCTTTATTAATAATACTTTCCCATCCCTTTATTAATATCACTAGGATACCCACCTACTCCAGTTGTGTGTCTGGTGGTATTTGCATTCTAAGCTATCCTATTTGGCTTTTACTGATTGAGATATTTGAAATCATAGCAGCCATTTGGAGTGGTCTATTCCAACAGCAATTATTAAAATAAAACCACTTATATCAGTTAGATGATTTTCAAAGTCTCCTTTTCTTCAGCTTTGTGAGTATTCTCTGCTGCATCTTCCTGGGGACTACACAATCACATCAAAACCAGAAAGCAGCTAAATTTCTTTTTCATGGGGTTTATATTAAGAATGTGCTTGGGCATTCCTTGTCTCATGGTGGGTTATTGGTTTTTTTTCTTTGCTCCTGCAAACTCATAGATTGGATGTCTTGCCAGAATGAGTGGCAGTGAATGGAGAGGATAGAATAAGCATCTGTTTTTTCTTTTGTCAAATCAACATTTTGTGATCAAACAGCAGAACAACATAATCTTCTTTTCCTGCTTTCCAACATTCTTAATAGATCTTTTTTTTTGTGAATGAAGGAAAGTTAAATATTTGCAAAATAGTAATTACTAGTGTGTGATTTGAAAGTTAAGCAATAATTGAATTGCATGCCCTTTAGTGAAGAATTTTAAGATATTTTCTTCTGAAGGTCTCCATTTTAACCTGCCCCCTATAGGTATCAGCTGAGGGGCTTTCCAATAAATATGTTCAAAAGTTATTAAAGGCAGAATAAAATCAGCCTTCCCAAATTCACTGCATGACTTATAATACAATATAATAATAGATTTGTTTAGGTTGGAAAATACCTTTAGGATAATTGAGTGCATCCATTAACATATTATTGACAAGGCCACCACTTAACCACATCCTACGTACCACATCAACATGTATTTTAAATACCTGCAGGAATGGTAACTCCACCAGTTCCCTGTGAGGCATGTTCCATCATCTGACCACCCCCTTTTATGAAGAACTTTTTCTTAATATCCAATCTAAACCTCCCATTGCACAACTTGAGGCCATTTCCCGTTGCTTCATCACTACCTGGGAGAAGAGGCTGACCCCCACCTGCTACAACCTCCTCTCAGGCAGTTGTAGAAGGTGATAATGTACCCCTTGAGTCTCCTTTTCTCCAGGCTAAACAACTCCCAGCTCCTCAGCTGCTCCTCATAAGATCTATGCTTCAGACCCTTCACCAGATTTGTTGCCCTTCTCTGGACACATTTTTGATAGTCTTAAAAAAAATTCCAGCAGGCTTTCTGGTTGCATTTTGAACCTAAGCTGAACAGTCTTCAGTTTGATCTGAAGTGGATCCTCTTAGATTGACTTGTGTTTTTTTTTTTGTCTGGCTTTAGCTCTTCTGTCTGCTTTGTCTCTGCAAACCTGTTTAAGCTGTGCTCTTGCTCTTGCTCCGGGCAGCACTAGAGCTGAGCTCAGGCCTTCCATGCAAAGGATGTTGCTCCTTGGTGTAACTTGGTTTCCAAACATGTTTAATTAAGCTGGTGAGGCTTTAGGAATAAAAAAGAGAAGGCACCTGGGAGAAGCAGGAGCTCTGACAGAAGTTTATAGGGTATGGGGACTTCAGTTCAAAGTGGCCCTTTCAGAATGAAAATGGATGCATTGGGCTGGCATCACCAGCACTGTGGGCACCTTGGTACCCCTCTGCAGTCCAAGTCCTGCAGGTAGCTCTACTGTGCTCTCAGGTGTAAACATGCTGTGGCGTGGGATCTGCTCGTTAGGTGTTGGAGAAGATGAAACAGGAAAGCCTTACAAATATGATTGCCTGGCTAAAGATGCTAAGAGTATAAAACCTATAAGCAAAATAGAAATGAGAGTGAGCTTTGAGATATAGGATGCCAAGCCACTAGTTACTGTGTAACAGGAAGACAAGGATTAAGTCAGCTGAAGGCAAGATTCCTGTCGATTGAGCAATACCCTTAGCAAACAAAGGGATGCCAAGGGTCCAAGGGGGAGGGACCCTGCCAATGTGGCAGGGAAAAGGAGCCTAGAATTCAGCTTTTAAGGTTTAGTATGCAGCGCGTTATGGTAATGTAGTAGTTCCTGTAGGCTGTATGTAAATTCTGTAGGATTTGTATCTTGTACTGGTTGGTTACTGTAAATTAGAATATTCAACACCGAAAAAGATATAATGTACTGTAACAGGAACTTAGCCCTTTTTCGGGCACGCTTCAAGCTGTGTCTGGCAGCTTAAGCAAAGCCCTTGTACCCACGAGCTATGCAATAAACCGCGTGCTTCAAGAGCTGCCTGGACTCCAGAGATCTCTTCTCGCCTCCCTCCCATCGTGACTCGCTCCTGATAAGGGGATGCTCTGTGGCTGCTGGCTCCTAGACTGGGAAAGTAATTAATTTTCAGCTGCAGGTGAGGTTAAGAAAAACTAGGCCTTGTAAGGGTGATAAATTACTCATTTAAAAGTTACACTGGTAGTCTAGTCCTAATAAACTTTAGCAATTCTCATCCACTGTGGTGCTGCTACTTTCCTATTGGAGGCTGATCGAAAGATAACACTGCACTTGGGGAAATCATCCTCTCACAGTAATTCAAATGCAGCACTTCACCACAGATACCTTTCAGTGTTTTCAAATAAAAAATGGTATTGGATTGTGCATTTTCTGTGACCGGTTTCACTTTTTCCAGCTGACATTCCTTCTATTCTTCTCTGAGCACATCCCCAGCTGCATCCTGACATGTATGTACTTAAGATACTTTCCCTTTTTCTGTGTGTTCCTTTTTCCCTGTTTTAAATATTTGCAGTTGATAATTTCCTAGATTCCCTCCCAGGGCCCTCTTGTCGATCAGCTTCTGCTGCTCCTTCCTGACAGTGACTGTTTCAACCCACATTCTGCATTCTGTATATCTGCTCTGTGGAAGTGCAAATTGTTCTTTAGCATCACAGAAGATACCTTGAAAGGATCATTATCTCCTCTGGATAGGGACCAAGCACATTACAGAGCTGCTTATCCTTGATGTCCATCTGGAAGCTTTGACCAACATAAGGCATGCTCGAATTCTTGTAGACAGAGTGAGGTTTTGCAAAATCACATCTGCACTGGCTGTGGACATAACCTCGATCTGGGTTCAACCTGCACACCTGATTGCCTCAGCTTCTTAGTTATAAAATAGAAACCCAATGCTTATCAGGTAGTTTGAGTAAATATGTTCAAAATTATGAGCTGGCATAAAATGTCAAGTAATTTATATGGTCATGGAGTATTTAATCTCCAAATTAGCTTTAGAAACAACTCTGGGCTTAGCAGAAACCGAAAAAAAGAGGTCTATTGGAAATTATGCTGCTTAAATCATGTGAAATATATAAGTACTATCAAGAAATCACAGAAACGTTATTTAACATAATAGCACTATGACTGTAGTTGACAGCCAAAGGATAAACTACAAAGTGTTGTTAAAAATTGAATCATCAAGGAGAAAAAAATCATCCATCTTATCTCCTAATGAGGTTTTCTGGATAGAACCCTACATAACCTTTACTCAGTAGGTACATAACCTGCAAAATGTATTTGTACATTCAGTGACCACAATACTGTACAAATACTATAAATGAGCAAATGTTACAGTGTATACCAGAGAAAAATGCATTTCCTCCATTTCCTATTACTAAATCTTTTCACACAATTGCAAGTTCCAGAATGAAAGGTCAAATACCATAAAGTAAAGATTAAATAATCTAAAAGATTTCTCTCTAGAGTTACAGCTTCAGAGTGGGTTTCTTATAAATTCCATAAATGGAATGATTTTTATTTTGCTGCTCTGCTTCCTGTATTAAATGAGGGAGGAAGGAGTCACCATAACAACTGTTCTACCACCAAGAAAAGCAGCATTTTCTTAGAGCAGTACATCTATCATATAAATAGATCTATAAATATATGTTTGGGGTGTATTGTCTAAGATTGACAGCAATTACATCACTGTTGACACAATTAAATGAAAAAGCACACCAACATCCTGTGTCCTAGCACCCACAGGGCCATAATTTCTCCTTTTTATTTTCTTCTCCTTATATGCATTTAACCAGGTATATTCAGCAATATTTCTACATGGCACCACATAGTTCTAATGTTTCTATTTTTTCCTAGTGCAAAACCTATAAAAATATATTACATGGCACTGACAAAGTTTAGCAGAGAGTAGGATCAGGGGTTTTTTGTTCCAAGTGGACCTGTATTGCTCAGGCCATTTGCCTACACGGAGTAGCTGTCCTACTGACCATGGCATTGGAGGAAGGTGAGTAGTCTTAGGGGATATCAGGGCCTGGAGCTTTGAGGTAATGTTAATGTTTAATATCACGGCTGAGCTTCCTGTGTTAAAAGTGTCTTTACCTCGTTATCAGCATCAGTTCTTTCTTCCCATTATAAAGAAAACAGCATTTGATACAAACGAGAAAGCAATCAAATCACAGTTGGAGTATTCCCTAGTTCATTCTAAAGTTTAAGTGTAGCTGGATAAAATAATTACAACACAGCAGTGTTGGTAAACAAAACTAATTTACATATAATATCTCACTCCATGCATCCAAAGAGCTCTCTTAATCCCAGGTGGCATTTTCAGTCACAAGATTATGCATGTAATAGCAATAGACCTTTTTATCCCTCAAGTCTTCCATTTAGCCTCTGGAGGCAGATAATATCTCATAGCTTGTCAGCGTGACAAGGAAAATGCTCTAATCAAACACTCCTGTGGACCATTATAGCACATAATAACAGAGGATTTTGATGGCTTTATCAGACCTACATTGGAAGGTTCCCTTTCAAAAGACAAACAAACTATTTTGTTTTAATGCAAAGCTTTGGAATATACGTACATTAAGCAGGATAGAAGCAGAGAGACAAAACGGAGGGACAAAACTATTATGTCTCCAGTGACACAGAATACTGTGGTTTATATTATATTATGTTTAAATTGAAATGCTCTCATCACTGATTCCCAGGGTTTTCAGCATGATTTCTGGGGTCTGCTCTGGGAGATGGCAGTGTGCAAAACTCTGCAAATTGTATTATAACCTTTGAAGTTTCAAAGCTGTTCAGAGCTGCCCCACTTCAGGGGTGATTTTTTCAGTACTTGAAAGAATGAAATCAAGCCAGCGTGGAGGAAGCTGCTGTGCCAGGCCCCTGCAAGGAAAGCCTGAGGGACCACACAGAGCAGCGTGGGTGACTTTCAAGCCATCCCACAGAAGAAATAGCTGTGGAGGGTGTTGGATTGTCTAGCTGAGCTGTCTCTACCTGGAGAGGGGATCTGGTGAGTTCCTGCAGTCTCTGAGAATCTGTCATGGACACGAGCAAATTTGCATGTGTACATTTGTACATGCTACAGTTTTGCTTACAGGTGAAAGAAGCAGAAGGTGGACTGTGCTGTGCACACTGTTGGGGTGTGGAAGAGCACAAATAATCTTGCAAAGGGGTGAAATTGTGTCAGATTGAAGCATGAGCTAATGAACACTGTGTTGTTAAGCCTTTGGAAGACCCCGTCCTTACTATTTTAAAGGCTTTCTTGAAATATGTGTGTCTTTTCAGTCTCTTTACTGTTCCTCAAGCAGCTTGTCCTTATTTTCCTATACAAGAAAGTATAGGAAAATAAGGTATATGGTGCTATAGTTCTTTAGCCTTATGATATAATAATATATTTTAGGATGATCAATACACTCTTGTTTTTTTAGTACCTCTTTGGTTTCTCAGAGAGTAGTTGAGGTTAGATGGGACCTCTGGAGATTGTCAAATCCAAACCCTTTGCTTAAACATAATCAGCTAGAGCAAGTGCCCAAGGTGCTTTTGGATTATGCTTTGGGTATTTCCAAGGATGGAGGCTTCACAGCCTCTCCCTGGAATAGTTTGGCTATAAGCATCCAATAAGCTTGTCTTCCTGCATTAAAATGTTGCTTTTCCTACCAACATTCACCGACAAGTGATGATTTTTTTTTTAAGTCTGCTCATAAAAATATTACAGACAACAATTGTTTCCAGCTCCACAGCACATAGTTGGTTTATTTAGAGTCAGAGACAACCACTTGCCAGAGTCCAGACCACCAGAAAGTTTGCTAGCCAACTTTTCCAGAGCACAACCAGAACACAAGCATGTCCGCAAAGAAGCTAAGGAGCAATACTGTGAAACTCTGACATGTATTAAAGTATCTTATTCTGAGAATTTTTACCTGAGAATTCTGCTTCTAAATATGTCACAAGAGACCAGGTTAATGCTGCAGAATGGGTGCACCTGCTTTGATACAGGCAACTGCAAATGGTACTTCATTTATATGATGCAAGCTTAGCATGCAGATGCTTTAATAAATCCCTTTAAGGCAGTGTAGATAACTTTTTTAGAAATTCATTTAACATAAGTCCTCATAAATAATTTCTTCACATTATACACTATCTCAAATACTGTATGCCATCTGAGCAGATATCAAAATTCTGGGATTGAGCCTACCAGCTGGTGCAGCTGTGGAGGCAATGACAAGCTGGATGTCACAGCAAAGATGCCAGACACTACGTTTAGTTAGCATGCCCAGCAGGCAGATTAATTCACAATTAAGCAGCCACCTCTTAGGAAACTATTCACCTTTTCCTCTGAGCTGAGGTGAAGGCATGTTAATCCAGAAAAGAGAAGTGATGGCTTCAACAAGTACAAATGCAATCTTGAAAAAGTTAATTCAATAGGGAAGGTGCTATTCATTCCATTCACATAAGGCAATATTCACACTGTAATGAAAACAGTAATAATAAGCCATTGTATTCAACAGGACAAGCTAGTCAAGAAAATACTCTCTCTATATCACATTTTGACACTTTTGGAAACATAAATTGGTTATGATTAACTCTAGAAGTTTTGCCTTGTCTTTTGCAAAACAGATGAGTGGATTTAGGAATTCATCCAGCAAAAATGCAGCCAAGGGCTTTGCTACTGCCAACAAATACTCCACAATTTCCTCCACATCGCTCTCACACTTGACCTCATCTCTGAACTGCAATGATGTCTCGTGCTCCTCCTGCCTCTCAGTTGTTTCAGGTTTTTTACTTGCCAGATACTCTCTAGGTTTATTAGATTTTGTTTGCCTGTTTCTGAAATACTAACTAGCATTGTCCAGGGATGACATTAAAACCAGCAGACTGATTTCTGTGGCAGTGCAAACCAGAGCTGTGCCTCCTGGCACAGGCAGTAGTGGGCTTGGAGAGGCAGGCTGTGACAAGACCTGCTCTATCCACTGCTCTGCCTGCAGCTCTGTGCTGTGGTTGGGATAAAACCCACAGCAGGGTCTCCTGAAACCAAGCAGTGCCTCAAAGAAGTTAAAAGCAGAGGGAATTGATTAGCTAGCTTTTCATTTTTTTAAATTATTGAAACTGTAAGGCTAATACTACAACCAAAATAGAGAAACACAATACTCTTGACTTCTTTAATCATGACTCTGGCAGAACATGAAGACCAAAACTCAAAGTTTGGCTCATTGTCACATATTTCTCTCTTAACTAAAGATTCATTTCTAAACCCCGTATCAGCTTTGAGCAGAGTCAGTGATGCTTTTGGAAGGATCCCTTCTCCAATAACACCATTTCTTTGGCACTCATGGATTAAGTCTTTTGCCACCACTGATGCCCATCTTCAATTTTTTTTCCATTCTTTTTATTTACCATTATCACAAATAAGTATGCTTCAACATGTTTTCGTTCCCTGCCCATGAATTTTTCTAACATAAAATACCAATTCTAAATCCTAATGTTTCCTATCCTGGTGTACAAGAAATCTAAATTATTCACATTCACTTCTGCTAATATGACCTATGCCAAGGGAATAAAAGTTATAAAGACCTCTGATTTTCCCCAGCTGTGATTGCACTGCTTCAATTCTGTCAATAACACTTTCTTCTCCAAGCTAGTGCCTCTGATAGACAATCTGATTTTTTCATGGCAATCTGTGATTAATCATCTTTCTGCTCCTGCCAACATGGTCTTCAGGACATTTTCACTATGAGTTTCTAACATCTCAAGTTGGGGGCTAATTTTAAAATAATAATAAAAAAATATTCTTTTAAAAATAACTCATAAGTAGGAAACCCTAATATAATAGATTTGATAGAGACAAACACATAGTATGAACAGGATAATTATGTTAACAGCACTTGCTTTTGTAGAAACAGCATCCATGTTTCCCAGGCAAATGCTGCTGGTTTAAGTGCAGGAATTCATAATATTCTTAAATTTTTGTGATAAATATGATTGTTGACACTCAAAGCATATGTATTACCAAATCTAAAGGAGCTATTTTTGTCCTGAAATAGACCATGCAACAAGTAAAATTTTATGGCTTCTAGTCATTAATTTATTTTTCACCTTCTCCTTCAGGGACAACAAATATAGCCTTATTACCAAGAGGAGCAGCCTTTCCTTGGTGTGACAGATAAAGAATTTAATCGTTTGCCTTAGGCTTTGTCAAACATCCTTTTCTGCTGTGTTGACAAAGAAATGTCGTTTAGGTCCTCAGAGCACTAATTTTATTTTACTTATTTGTTTGGATTGGTAAGGAATGACAATAGAAAAAAACTGGATTTTAAACTAAAATACCAGCTTAAGCAAATAAACTACTCTTGTGTCATTGGGAGAGGAACTGTTTCCAGAATGCCTGCAGGTCAAGAGATGAGAAGGGGACAGAAATGAAGGTAACAGGGCCTGGTAATTTTCTTATTGAAAAGGTTGCATTCATAATTTGTTTACTACAAAGAAATACTTGCACTTCTCAAGGCTGAAATGGGCACCCAGCTCCTTTAACCAGTGCTTTGTGGGCAGCAACACGCACACCACAAGCACAGGCACTGGTCTGTGAGGCTGAATCTTGCCTCAGCTCTGTCTCCCACTCTTTACTATCCAACAGTATACATGAGTAAAAGTTGTGAAACATCTCTGGAATAATGATACACAAGTGATATGTTTTGATTCCCAAGAGATGTGTATGAGCTACCCCACTGGCCTGCTGAAGAGGCTGGTACTGAATCAGACCCCATGGCCAGTTGTGCTCCTCCCAGCCTTTACTCCTTCCCTTTTCCTACTGCAATGCTCGGAGGCAAGGTAGAGTTTGCCAGCTTCTTGGGTTTTTGAATGTCTTACACCTGTATATGGCAAACTTGTGCAAAATACAGCATAAGTGAACAAATATTGAGCTCCATTTTCAGTCTGAGTTGAGTTTCCTGTGAGAAAGAGTCTTTCACTTGACTGTTTCTGTGATTATTTGGGATGAAAGTGTTCACTGGGAGAGAGAGCTGCTTCAAAAGGCACAAAGTTGCTCCTTTGGGATCACTGCTATCTGAAAGAGCCTCTAAAGAGAACAACAGATCCTATTCAAGCAGGCTCTGGGCTCAGGGTCAGACACAAACCATAGCTTTAGACCAAACCAGAACACTGAGTCGGAACATGGCCAGTTTCAGGAAAAAAAGTTGGCTACAAATCCAGACCTGAGCATCATAGCTCAGAGTCTGTTTGAAGGCATGCTTCAGTCCCTATTCTTTGTTTCATTCTGAGCAGGCAGGATATAAGCAAGTGGCTGCAGGCTGCTGCTGAGCACACTGGGTCATGTTCTGGTAGAGGGACAGTGGCAGCAGTGGGGGCACTTCAGGCACAGGACCCTGTTAATTTGTAGACATGTGCAAATGCAGGGATACCACCTTTGGGATGGGGAGCCCTTGACCCAGAGATTGCTGGAGGCAATGCTGAGGAGTGCCACAGGAGGTACTGCTGTCTTTGCTTTGGTCCCACACCCTCCCAACCCATCTGCTACAAGTTGCTTCTGGAAATTAGAGAGTGAACCAGGTGAAGCTTTTGGCTCCTTTAGTATGGCCAGTCTTAAATGCTGAGACACAAGGGCATCATTTAATATATAAATGCTAAAGATCAGCACTGGCATTACAAAGAAGATAAGCGAGAGCCAACTGCACAGGCAGTGAAATACACTTTTGGGTTGCTTTTATGGGGATTTGTGGGATTCTGAGTCTCAGAAGTTGCTCCTCTGCCAGCCTTTCTTGGTGGCCTCCTTCTCATGAGAATTGAGAGTGAGTTGTGCTCTGGTTATCTATGACTGCACCAGGGCCTGGTGGGAGCCCTGGCCAACCAGTATAAGTAAAAAAAAAGGCTTGGCAGGCTCAGGTCAGTACTGTCTCCTTTCCCCAGAGTGATCTCACTGTGAGAACTGAGGAGCACTGCTCCCAGAAAAGTAAGATGGGATGCATTTTCACACAATCTGATTTTCCCAAGAAGCAACAGTCTCAGTCTCCTCGGCAATGTGAATTAGTGAGGTAAGAGGGATGGTGCAGGTGGACAAACACTTCTGTCATTTAAAGTGCACTTGAGATTCTTCAGAAGACAGTAAGAGCTCTTTCTTTTCCATTTTAGAAAGACAAGATACAATTTAGAAGCTGATAGGTCTCAGAATGGCAAACTGGATGGGATGTTCTTTACCAAAAGTGTTATGGACTAGTTAAGCTAGTCCATATTTATCCCAGTGGAAGAGTTTAACTAAGGTGGAAGCTTTGGGGCTAACCTCAACATCCAGTTCCAATTCATTAAACAGTGATAGTGATGCCTCTTTCCAAATGCAGTTTTAGATCTACAGATGAATAGTAGATCTATTATTATTACATTATTATGAATAGTGTAATTAATTACTACATGCTCATGACTGTGTCTACCATTTGTGGAAGTCCAGGGAACTGCCTCAGGGAATGAAGAATGAGACAAGGCTGATAGCACAGCAAAACTGAAAATCAAAGTTCCAGGAGAGTCATCCTCAGCAAACCCTTTTCTGAGATTACAGCTGAAGTAACAGCAACAATTGGTAAACAGGCATTAATCAAGCCAGCAGATTTCCCTTAGTGAGAGTAATTAGCTACTCTGCCAGCTCCCAGTCTGCTCTGGAGGGCTGATTGGCTGGTAGAAAATTTTCGTGGCAGACATATGAATGTACACACCCGTACACAGATCCTGACCAGATTATAAATTAGCTTCACAGTGGAAGCTTCCATGCATAAATGCTATTTTGAGAAAGAGAAGTGCTCTGTACAAAGCCACTTAGTGTGATGTCTTAGTTCCATGGATGGCAATGGGACATTTTCTATTGATTTTTATGAAGCTAGGATTTTACCGTCAGTTTTACCAACGTGTATTCTCTCTCCACAAGCGTAATCTTCAGGGGGTTTTGAACATCTGTCAGACTGAAGTGGCAGAAGGAGATGGGCTGGTTTCTGTGCAGTGAATGTATTTTGGAATCCAGTAATGGATTCAGCTAAAGCATGAATTACCCTGACAGCTGAGACACTTGGGTAACCACAACCGAAACAAGGGCTAACTCCAATTTTTGAGTCTAATCTGCCTCTCACCTGTAACACAGGGGAAGGCTCATGGGAGTACACTTCCTCCCTAAATGAAGTTACTCATAGATACCTTTACTTTAGTAATCCCTCAGTTTATTCCATCCTAAAACATACTCCTATTCTAAACTGCAACCGAAGAGCCCATTTGATAGAGTGTATTGGCAGCCTGGGATGCAATAATCATGGGAGGATAAAAAGTAAGGTAAAAGGGAATGAAAAGACAAATATTTACCTTCTGTGGGGTACATTCATGAAGAACAGTGCTTCTGAAAAGCAAGTAACAATTCTGAGTTCTCAAGCAAGTTGATGAAAGAGAGGTCATATTTCCAGATGTCTGATGTTGAGTGCTCAGGAATGTTGCATCTGGGATCTGAAAAGTGAGGAATTCAGAATTGTTAGTCACCCAACAGAAATATTGGCTGGTATTCTTGGATTTGGTAACATTCCTAATTTTCAAACCTTCAGCTGGGTTTATTTTTTAAACAGTTGCCTTTCTGTTCAAGTGCTCCTCTTGTAATTTCTTGATCTCCTGCTCTTTTTGGCTTCTTTCATTAAAGAAAAAGGTAGATAAATAACACAGTTGAGGGAGCTCATTTCACATGCAAGAAAACACAGTTTTTTCAGCAACTTCTGAATGTTTCTCTCCTCCTTTTGCTACTGCTGTTGTTTAAGAGCTGGCATGAGCAATCTGTGTAGCTGGAAGAGGTGTGTAGGGTGCAATCCCTGAGATTACAGATCTCTGAGATTACACAATCTCTGAGATTGTGTGAGATTACAAAGGCAGCACATAACTGTATGGAGGTGCCTCTTATTGTAGAGTGCCAGTAATATACGAAATGCTGTTTCCCAGCTGTTCCTTTCATGTATCAAAGAGTACAATTAAATTACTCAAATCCAAGGCCATACAAGCCTTCTACCTCTCTTGTAGTCAGCAGCTTATATATGTATGTGAGTCAGACAGTAGAGCTGAAGTCAAAGGTCTGAGTCTTGCAAAACAAAGCTATTCAAGGATGTTAAATCTTCACAAGACTGAAACATGACTGGAAAACCAAATGGATAATAGAGTCTGTGTTAACCAGTAATTTCTGCTGGAAGGATTTGTAAGTCATCAAAGTAGAGGAAACCATCTGCATTAGTGTTTTATACAAACTATTAGGCATGTCTGAGCTTTCAATTAAGTAGACTAGAAGAATAATCAAGCACTGATTTCATTAGAATCCTTCATTTGTTGTTTACCGTAATGGTATATATATAAAACTTATGGGCTTTTCATTTACAATCAACCCCTCGCCCCACCCCCCAAAAAAAACTACCAAAAAACCCCCACAAAATAAAAAAGCCCCTACTTCTAGCTACTTCCTTGTGAAAAGCAAACATGGCATAGCAAGCCCTGCCTTCTTCAATATTTGTACAGATTGGTAAGGCAGGGATTTACGTGTATGTGTCCAACACTGCAGATACGTATATACAACATACACGCACATAGAGTGTCTATCCTCTAAAAGCATGAAGAGAAGGAAGGCTTTCTGGGGTACATATGTCAGAGTCACTAGGAGGACCAATTGATCCAGAATCTGAGACAACCATTTGTGGCACAATGTTGTGCTGTGAGAGATGCCAAATCCAGCCCTGCATAAACCTGTTGCCTTACCAGCCATGTTAAAGGGTGTTTAACAAAGGTGCTGTGCCAAATGTAAAGATGCAGGACCAGTTTCTGCAGGGCTCATCTGGCTATTTGGCTGCTCCAGACTGAACTTAAGGCGACATTTGTTCTGTTTAGAGCTCTTCATTTGTGGTTTCTTAAATATTGTTCACTTTCTGTATAGTGGCACAATGCAAAGAGAGGGACAGCATCTTGCTTTTTCTCTGTATATCTCTCCTACAGCATCGAGATTGGGACACCTACTGGGAATGATCAATGTGTGCACAAACTTTTCTTCCCCAGAAGAACTCCAAATTCTGTTTTATTACTTCCATTAGCTATTGGTAAAAATTGCTGTTACTGACCCAACTGACTATTTAAAAAATAGTGACTTTTTTGTCATAGAACAAATGTAAGTTCCACATTTGGAGATGGGGAGCAAGTTCAGATGCTTGGTTTGGTATTACTGAGGCAATATTTATTTGCAGAAATCAATGTAGTTTGTTAAATGAGTTGATGAAAGTGGGAAAAAATTACATACTTCAAAATATAAAAAAATTAGGAGCCTTTCTGCTCATCCTAGACATTATTTGTATCAGCCTAGAACCCCATTTTACAAATAGTCTGTATGCTAACTGTAGCCTTTGTGTTTCTTTCTGGCTGCATAAGATAAGAACTTAGCTTGTTTGTGCATAAATGTCTCCACATGGAACAGGCACTCTTAAAATCAGAGAGGAAAAATCATGCAAACAATGAATATACTAGCCTTTAAATTTCTCATATGAAAACAATTAACACTTTATTGTATGTTACTTTATTAAGAAGTAATAAAGTAATAAAACTCTAAAACTCTAGGGCTTTTATAACAACTCTGCTAGCTATAACAGTGCTGATAACAAGACACATCTGCTGATTATGCTGTTTTGAGTGCTCCCTCCTTTCACCTCTTGCTCCCCTCCGCACTCTCATTTTGGCATCTGTAATTAACTGTGGCCCTCAATAATAACCACCATCTCCCAAGCCTATCTTCTTCCCAGGGCTTCAGTAGCAGCATCCATTTCAGGGCCTCAAATCAAGTCATGAAGGAAACTTGTCCTGTTCATATAAAAAGTACAGATAATTACTAGGCACAGAGAAAGGAAGAGAAAGATCAGAAAAAAAATTAAAAGACAAACACTCAAAAAATGAAAGAATAGCCTGTGTCTAGCATCTCAATGAGGAGGCCTGGGAGCATAGAAGGAGGTTTTTGGGTCAATGAGATCCAGGAAGAAGTGACACCCTTCCCATACAATAAACCACAGCCTGTGCTCAGTGCATAAGATGTGCTGTTAATTTCCAGGGAGTGAGCAATAAGAACAACTCCTACCCGTGCACAGCCCCTGCACAGGCACACTGGAATGGCAGGAGCATCTCTTCCCCATAACCTCACCCTGGAGGTGCTTCTTTGCAAAGGAGGGACATGTGGCAGTCCCGGCTGCTGCTGTGACTGTCCCACAGGATACAGCGCCTAAAGGGTCAGCTCCTGGTGGCACAGAGGCCTTTTAGAAATCCACAGAGAGAAGAGGAAATGAAGGGAAGTGAGTGATAAAGCACAAAACCCATCCTAAATGCGTACATGGAGCTGTGGCTTCCTGCTGTGCCAGGTTCCCTTCATGCAAATCCTTCCCGGCCCAAGCTTTGGGAAGTCACAGAGAGGCTGAGGGTGCTGCTGTAGCTCCACGAATCGTGCCGTGCCAAATGCGTGGGGCAGGGCCTTTGGCAGCAAAGCCTTCACCCGCCGGCTGCTGCTGGTCCCCGCAGCTGAGCCCCGTCTGCCGGCACGGCTGGCACAGCTCGCCCGGGGAGCCAGCACGGCAGGGCAGAGGCCAGGCTGGCAGGGCTGCTCAGGGAGCTCAGCCTTTGGCAGAGACAGCTGGCACCATTTCCTGCGCTGTGGGGTATCTGTGCCATCAGGGGACCTTCCCGTGCTGCAGGGAAGCTGAGCTCACCTGGCTGTTGAGAACACACCAGTCTTCAGAGCTGACAGGATTAAAAATCCATGGGGCTTAGTGCAATAAATTTGGCTGCTGCCAAGCATAAATGGGAAAAAAAAATCTCACAAACTTCTAGTATTTATTGATGAACAGTCTTCATCTTCCCATTTTAACTGGACAACTCTCCCTTGGGAATTGAGGCAGATAGATAGATATAGAGATAGAGAGAGAGAGAGAGAGAGAGAGAATAGAGAGATAGAGAGATAGAGAGATAGATAGAGAGATAGATACATAGATACATAGATACATAGATAGATAGACAGAGATAGACACACACAGAGAGAGAGAGAGAGAGAGAGAGAGAGAGAGAGAGAGAGAGGTCCCAACAACAGTCTGGGCTCTGTTATAGCTGCAGATGACTGTGAGTGCCATCAGAAGCGTGCTCTGCCCTAGTTGTGCAGTAAAATCAGTCAGGTTGGGATGTAATCTTAGGGCTGACTACACTGTTTTGATCCAACCTCCCTAAATCAGTGCCATGCAAAGAAAAGTGGTGACAGTTACAGAAAAGTGGAACCGTATTTCCTTTGAGGATTCCCTCCTTTCCCTAAGGAGTATGTCAATTTAATGTTACCATTAGGTCCTGTGACTGGTACATGTCAAAATGCTAGTGCTCACTGTTATCTTTCTATATCTCAGCAGAAAGCTGCTTATAGAAGTGACAGTGATTCTTGTATGTGAGACAAATACTGATGTCTTGCTAGAGAGGTTTGTATTTTTCAATCAGAAAAAAAAATAATTAAAGGAGACTGGGTATTAAAAGGGCATTAGCAAAGTTTTCCCTCTCAAGACTGACAAAAAACCCCTGAGAATACAAAGGACGACACAAGGCAAACATCTGTTCAAATAAAGGGAGTTAGAGAGCTGCCTTTTGTTGCATTGAAGTAATATTCCACCCATAAAAATTAACCACTCTGTGCTTCCTCACACTTTATACCACACTCAGTCCTTAGGACTGTGTTTACTGGAAAGTTTTGATTGTGTCATTTCTTTTCACTGCGAGCTAATTTATGGTTCCATGTAACTTAATCACATTTTCTTCAGCCTTTTATTAACAATACAAGTCTGGGACAGATAAAAAGCCATCATTCAAAGGAGTAACATACCTCCTTAACACAAACTGGCATAGGAAAAGCAAGCTAGGGTTCAGACCTACTCCATTGTAGGATGAGATTTTTAACATCAGATCCATCGGACCCCACTGGATATAATGGGCCCTCATCATGGCACGACAGGTGATTATGTTCTGGAAATGTTCCAGTGCCAGCTGTGTTGCTGCATGTTATTTGTAACCTCTGTAATTGCAGCTTTTCAAAACCATTTTTATTTGGAAAGCTAGCATAGAGGACAAAAACCCCTAAAAACAACCTACCACCATTTGTTCAGAGAAGAAAAAATCAGCATATCAAAGCCTGAATAGCAGTGGCCTGTTTTCTGAATTGCTGGCTTAGACACCCTTCTTCTAACAAGCCCCCAAACTTTAATGTAATCACTGTTACGTGTTTTCCCCTTTCCTCATAGTCCAGTTACTGTTCCTGCTTACAAACGAATGGATCAACGAGCATCTGCCTAATGCCTGCAAGGGCAATTCCTTCTGACATATTAAAAGGCTGAGAAGCTGAGACTGTTCATGAGGGCTGCTTGAGCACTAAGTACAAGAGAGAAGCAGAAGAGAGTCTTCTGTGTGTTTGGGGTTGAATCAAAGAGGATTCAGAGAAATGAGCCATTAAAATTTGCTCCCAACTAAACTTCATGTATTTTTTCAATTGCACTTGCTTTTAAATATCCTGGCATCATCAGGCTGTGTCTAGAATGAACCTGAGCAACCACATAAGCCCCCTACCACCAGCTCTGGACCCTGCTGTTCCTCTGGTTAGGTCACTATTGTCACCTCTAGTCACCATTCATTCAAAACCTCCCATGGAGAGAGGACAATCATCTCCTTTGCTCTAGAGCAGAGCAAACTTTAGACCTCCACATAATTTCTAACTATTTCACACTGTTCATCTTGCTTGCCTTGGAACTTGAGGAAAGTTCTAGTCCTTGGATTTCTTTCCTTAGGTCACATTTGAATATAGATTTAGAAATTAGTGGGAGAGGGTTACTCTGCCCCCCAAGATACAAAAATGGCCTACCCGTTATGCAAGTGATGGATTACTAAGGCAGTAATGTGGGTAGTTATATTCCTGGAGGAATAAATAATCTAGGCATGAATCACCTTTTCTTCATGGCTGTATATTCAGAGCAAATACTTTTATATCCATGATTTCTCAAACCATCTGAGAAAAAAAGTATATAAAAAGAAGTCACATGAGAACAGAAGGAAGTTTAAAGAGCTTTCCTAGGATTTTTAGTTGCCAGGGTAACCATTTTACTCTGTAATCAATATGTTTGGCATGTTTCTATTGCTTTGTGACTGCTCCCACAGACAACATAGAAAGGTGTTTGGGGAAAACACTGGAAGGAAGACAACTGCTAACTTTGGGAAAAAATTATTTGGATATGAAAAAAGGAAATAGCTTATCCCCCAAATAGTCTAAAACTCTATCTGATTTTCTTGAGAAATAGTGGAGTAATTTTGTTTAACAGGTTTGCAGGATTTGAGAGGACTCTTTGGAGTATATGAGTTTCAGCACAATGCCTACCAAATTGCACAAAAGCTGTATTTTAAGTTTTTTCCCCATGGTAATTGCATTGCATTGCACACAGTATTCTCTGTCAATCAGTGAAGAATTACCTTTTAAGGTAAGTTTAAAAAAAAACCACCACCAAGCTGCTTTAGCAAAATAACTGACCAATGTTACCTAATTAAATTTATTATTGATAAGACAACTCCAGTATTAGCCACTGATCCAATGCACATTCTTAAGAATTTTAGGAGTATCCTTATTTTTGCAGTGTTTTCTGACCGAGACTTTCAGAATGTTTTTATTAATACAGGTAAGCATTGTTCCTAATCTAAAGGCAGATGTATACTGGCAAAAAGCACCAAAACTATTTCCTCAACACTTTCACAGCAAAGCAGGGCATGCCTTGTTGCTACAATTATGGCTTATTCCTTTGTAGACATTTCCATCGTTCATGTGTCTCCAGCTGCATGGGGCAGAAGCTCATGACCCAATCCCTCTTACTCATCTCCTCCTGCCCTGTTTCTTCTCTCTCTTGGAGTGATGCCTCACAAGGCCTGCATCAGACGTCTGTGATGGAGCTGACCCAGGTTAAGGAGGTTGCATGACCTAAAGCTCTGTGTCTCAGAAGGAAAAGAGCAAGGCAGCTTTAGTACATTCCCTGTTTGTCAGAACCTCCTCCTACCCCCGCGTTCTGAACCCATGAGACGTCAAAATGTTAGAATAACTATTTATTCAGTTCAGCCTATTTTTTATTCCAGTCTTTTTCAAACAGAGAATCTTCAAAAACTTCACAGCTCAAGATAAAATTAGAAACTGCTTTAAAGAACTTGCTGCAGAGATGGCAAGATTGCAAGAGAGGAGACATAAGGAGATATGTCAGAACAGAAGAGGAAGGAGATTTTATTAAAATGAACGTCTGCATGGATGGGCATTTCCAATAGCTACAAGACAAAGAGAAAGGGAGAAAATGAAAAAAAATAATGAAATGAGCTATAAAATTTATTCACTGACATTTACTTAGATCATAAAGATCATCCTTCCATTTGTTTCTGGGTGGTATTTTGCAGATTTTGTGGAGTCTGCAGATGCCCCATGTGAAATTGCTCAGTTCAATCAGTTCTTACTGAACCAATCCAAATTTTCTTTCTCTGAAAAAGTAGCAGAGGTCTTGGTGGTGAATTTAGTGAAAGGTGACAGACACTTCTGTCACTGATCATGCCCCTCTTAACTGGTGGTGTGATAAAGGCTGTTCCCCCTCCTGGGAAGTGCTGCAAGGCAATTCTGAGATATTTAAGTCAGGTGATTGCTTCATCTGTGACACTTGTCTTCCTTCAACTTACTTTATCTTTAAATAATAACTACTATGGTTTTTGCTTTCTGTTATAATTAAGGACTTATTTTTTGGCCCTACCAGTGGGACCAGGAACTCAAGTACCATTGCCTGAGGAAAAATAAGCCTGTGGAGTACAAGCCTGTCATGCCAGTGTCTGTTGCTTCTGATAAAGAAAAGGGAAACATCATATTTGCAAAACAAACTATAAAGGTTTCCCAGCTCTGCTCAGGAAAAAGGATGGACACCATGCTCACTGTGAGCCACAGATGATGGTCTCAGTCAGCTCCCTCCAGGCAGGTCAACACTGCAGCTCCTGGGTCTGCCCTGAGCCCAGCATGCATCCAGCCACATGAAGTGATGGGTAATAGCATGGCTTTTGCAGGGTCTATTGCAAAATGCACCACTCCAGACTGCATTGAGACATCTGGCAATTCATTTCTGCCATCCCTTGGCTGTGGTGCCTGGAACATCAGCAGTACAGAGGTGGCTGTTTCAGGGCTGGGTTGGATGCTCTCATGGTGTTTTCTGATACCATCAGTGTTAGCCTTTAAGCCCTTACCAACTAATGTCTTTTTTTTTTTTTTTTTTTTTTTTTTTTTTTTTTTTTCCTTAGACCTGTGAGGCCATCCTGCATAAGGAAAAAAAGGCAAAACCACTTTCTTATCTTCACACTTGCCAGCACAAAAACCTCCAGTCCTTTTCCCCATATTTGTTTTCAACCACGTGATCCTGATGTGGAAGCCTCATCTCATACTTTTTTTTTTGTTTCTTCAGGTTGACAACATTGTGTAAAAGTCTGTTTTACCAACAGGAGGGAACCAGCAATGTGATGGTACCAATTTTTTTGAGTCTAACCCCTCTTGGCCATTCTTATGGGAAGGATAGTAATATGGACAGGGTAGATCTTGCCCTCAGAGACGTTCCTGATTTCTAATTTCTCTGCTGCACCACATGCTTGTCTAGGCTACATATTAATTATTTAAAAATACATATTAAACTAGAGTTAGGGTTGAGAATATATACCAGTATGTTAAGGTAATAAAACCTTACAGGGACGTTATAATTATCCCATAAAGAAACATGACAATTCCAGTGACTTCAGATGAAGCATAAAAGAAATGAAATTGGGTTAGAGATAGGCAAAATGTCTCCATATAACCTTTATGAGGCTCTCTAGTGAGTCCTTGAGAATTACAAAAAAAGAGAAAAAAGATCAGTTTAAAGTAAAATATCTTCTTCATAAGCAAGCAATCATTGCTTTATGTTCCTATGTCTTACAAGAAAACTATACCTAAACCAGACTAGCTGATGACGGTGCTTGAAATTTAATTAGTATTGCTGATTGCAATGTCTGGGTCAACTCTGTCTTGGTTTACAGTGCTCTTGAGAGACAGGTTGCAACACACTGGAGCTCCAGTGAGGACATAAACACAGCTTTTGTTTGGACACAGCTTTCCCAGACTTGTTGAGAGCGTGCTCTACTCTCTCTCTTCTCTTAGAAGAAATTTCATTGTTCACACTTGACACTGTTCTGTTGTCTGCAGATGTTTCTTAATTGGTTTCAGTTTAAGTGACACCCATATGAGACCTACAAAAAGAAAAATAAACCAAATTTGATTAAATGTTATGGAAAAGGGAGCTAAGCACAAAGATTTCATGAGTAAAGGAAAAAACAAATAATCCATAGTGGGGTAAAAGATGGCTTGATTATTATGGTGCATTTTCATTTCCATATTGCACCTAAATTCAGTGGTATTGTGATACACTGACTGTACAGCCAAGGTTATGACAATATCAAACTCAATCAGACTTCACAGGTTCAACCTTTCCAAAGGCAGCTTGAGATGATCTACTTATCCATGCAACTGCAAAGCAACCTGTCTGCACACAAAAGGTGGAGAAATGTCAACTAATACCTGTAGTGATTGCCACTAAGCTGGAATTGCAGGCTGGTTGGAATGTTATAGTCAGGCAGAGGAATGATATGTGGGAAAATGAAAGGAGGTGACTTAATCAAAACAACTTTCTTCTGTATGTGTTCATGTACATAGACCTGTGTGCCTGAAGTACTGAACACTGTGTTTGCCTGGAGGAGGAGGAATAGGCCAAGGCCAAGCTGGTTTTGATGTTGTGTTTAGGTACTTTAGGAACCAGGCAGCAATCAGCTCAGGTTTAGCTGAACTCAGAAAGCAGCTCAGTTGTAGCCACAGTTCAGTATCCAAATTGAGTTTAATTCCCTCTTTGTGTATTGATTGCCATGTGCTCTCACTGTTATTTTTTCATGTTTGTATTCACCCTTTATTATCCCACATGACAGTACTCTCATTTATTTGTAGTGTCAGGATTAGTGTCTCCACAAGACAACCATTACACTCCTATTACCTCTCTGGCAGTGCTGTTCCTCTGGCCCAGCCCCATTGCCACAGGCACATGTGTTGGATATGTAATTTTACTTGTTCTTCAATGAATTTTGTTCACAGATTGAAGCATCCAGTGGACTCCCTGGTTTATGTCATCTATTATATTCCATATATAGCTCTATGTTATCCCATATGATGAAGTAGAAAAGGGCTCATCTTGATTACCCCTCTGATAATTGAGATTCCCTGTTGGTTTAACTTCTCATATCAACTGAAATATGGCATGGGCATGGTGGGTTTTACTTGTGTGCTCCCCATTTATGCTGTAGGTATCTATTTTCCTATAAGATTAGTCTGGGCTGCTGCACTTGAGACAGTCAGAGCACTGGCAGGGCAGGAGAGAAGGCAGCAGCAGGGAAAGTTTGTAGGTCCAGGACTGGGCTACTCGAGGACAGATGCTGCATCGGGCAGGCTGCCACGCAGAGGGGCTGGAGGCTTCTGAGCAGGGCAAGAAGCACAAAAATGCAGCCAGACCTCAAAGGTGATGGAAATAAAGAGGTTTCCCCAACTTTGTAAAGTTTCTTGCAGTTAGGAAGTCAATAAAAGTCTCTGAGCAAGACCGAAGGATAGGACCTTCTCTGAAGAACAGGGGTTGGGATGTGGGGAGGAGAATATTTGTTATTTTCTAATCTGTTTCAGATGCAGCTGATTCAGGTTTCCTTGGCTGCAACAGTGACAAAACTCTAGCCTGTCTTTTAGTGAAATGGATCTGCAGAGACTAAAACAGTTTTCACGTGCTCAGCCGAAGGAGAAGGTGTAAGATCTACGTCACAGCTCTGCCTCACATTGGGTCGTGTCATGTTAATTTGAGTAGAAGTCCTTTTTCACCTTTTCATATTTGATTCAAAGCCCATCTATTATGCTTTTCTTAAACAGAGTAGGCAAAATCCAGCCAGGCTTTTAGCACAAAAGCAGCCCTCTGCGCCAGAAATCAGCATCAGTCCTGGCACAGTTTTTTTTTCCTTTCTTGTTGGTTTCTGCATACATCTAAGTGCTTAAGTCATCCTCAGCTCCCTTCTGAGGACCCACACAGAGAGAGAAAGTCACTTCAATAAATCATTCTCTATTTAACAGATGAGGATTCTTTACAAAGCCAGATTTCTATTGCAATTAGGTGTTGGGATGTTGTCCATGCAGTTTACCTTACATCAATCTTAGTCTGTTGGCAGCATCCATACTGATCCTTCATGATTTTCAGTCACAAGTGCTACTACTATAGATGCAATCTATGCCCTTGGATATTTTAATAATCATCTTCTACAGTAGTTGCATTTTTTATACTGCCTCTCCCATCTTCTTGTCACATATAAATGTCAGTGCTACTTCAGGGGTTCAACAATCATCTTCTCCTTTTCTTTCCTTGGTTTGATTTTTTGGTCCAAGTGTAGTCCAGACTCTTTCTGTTTGTGCTCACAGCCATTGCCTTTAGGACATGACTGTTCTTTGTGTGCCTTTAAATGGGAGGTTGTTAGAGCCATCGATCAAAATGCATGGTAAATTAAAAGTATGACTCTCCCTGCTTTTAGATATTATTGTTTGCCACTGTCAACTTTGCCCTCAGCCATTTCCCTGTACCTCTTAATCTCTGCAAGCTTCATTCTGTTCAGGTGGCATGTCACATCGAGGTGCTAATGAGCTTGCAGCTCAAACAATGACACATATGTTGCTAATATAAATGCTAAGCACTTGCGTTTGCATGCAAAGTATGTTTTGAAAAATGGGCTGATTATCATGAAGAGAATCAGGAATGTGCAGATGGCAACTCCATCCCCATCCTGTTCTGGTGAGTGACCCCTGCTCTGTTGTGCCACGAGAGTCCATTATCCCAGCTCACAATGCTGATACAGCCAGAGTCTCTTCATGCATATGTAGCATCAGAGAATTTTTCCTCTGTGTCAATATCCCTGTCTCCTTGATTTCAGAGGTCACTGTGGCTCACGTAACAGGATTTTTATTTACAGAACATGAATGAAATTTGGCAAATCCTTGCCCAGTATTACAAACTCATTAGGTTTAAAGTATTTTCTTTGTGTTGTTTTCAAAGATTGCCAAGAGACTGGGCTTGGTATGAGGCTCCTGCAAGTTCATAGCAGGACACAGTGATCATTTTTCATTAATGCCACTATGCATTTCTAAGACATGGCAGCATATAATTCCTTCTTCAGCGTAGCTGATAAGCAGGACTTGGAACATCTAATCAAATTCTCACATAAGAAATGTGAGATTCCCCTCCTCATTCCATTCTTCTGCAGATCGTTCACTTGCCGCATCCTTGCCTTTCTGTGTGTAATATCACAGCAGTCCAAGCTCTCTCCCTTTCAGCCTTTCTGACTTAAGTATTGTGGCTACCTATCTCCAGTCAGATGTTTCTTTTTTCCTCAAGCTTTTGTGTTATCTAAGCCTCATGTTACAGTTTTTCCACCTGATTCTGACCTCTTGTGTCTGTGAGGATGCTAATTCTTCATTCTCTCACTTGCTATATATCATCTGGCTTGAGATGGTATCTCTACTTCCTCTGCCAAAATTCACTTTTCTTCTCATCTTGACAGATTTACAATTTCAGGCTCTGAACTCCCACTTTCTTCCAAGTCCAGTGTCTTCAGTCAAAGCTGGAAATGAGGGGTGCACCTTCTGCCTATGGTATTTCTCCCACCTTTCTCCCACCCAAAGCTGGTAGGACCCAGAAACACAAATCTGTTGCACATGAGCTTCCCAGAGCTGCCCTGCCTACCTCCAGCTTCCTGATATCACCTTCCCTTGCAAAATGTTTTATTCACACTCTTTAGCTCCCAACATGATTATTATTTTTTCTCTTCTATTCAGCATGAAATTCTTCTGCACATTCTTCACCATTTAGCACAGGAGCTCCTAACCCCACGTGTTTCTCTTTCATGTTCCTGTTGCAAACACCAGGCTAGACCTTGTATGGCTTGGGAGAGGTCTTGGCACCAGCACAGCTTCTCCTATCATGGGAGTGGGTGTAGTGGTTTAAGGCAAATTTGGGAGGAGAACTCCTAGGGAGACCCTCCCTCCCCTTCCCCCAACTGGTTCGGGAGAAAACCTCCTCAGAGAGAAAGTGGAAAGAAACCTGTTTATTAAACTGGCAAAAACACTCCCCCAGCACAATAAATTGAACAATACCAGATGACAAGAACTTTGTACTGCCCGGGACAGATGACAAATTAGGGAAAACAAAGTCCCTCCTGTAGATGGTTTCTGGTCTCGGCTCTTCCTCGCTTCCTCGCTGGGAAAAGTTGCGGCACTGGAGAAATCTTGGTGGGTCCGGTGCAGACTCCCGTGGAGCCCCACCCCGGGTCTTCAGTTTGGGGAGGTTTGAGCAGTCCAAAAACAGGCAGAAAAAAGGAAAAAAAGAAAAAAAGAAAAAAAGAAAAAAAGAAAAAAAGAAAAAAAGAAAAAAAGAAAAAAAAGAAATCTGAAGCTGCTCAGCCCTAAGCTACGCTAACTAGCTACAGAGCAAAAGCAAAGCGAAAGTGAGTGCCGAAAAAAAACCCTTGCTGTCTGTATCTGGTGACTCCCACTCTTCAAGGCCAGTCCGAGAGGTTTCCAAAAACAAACTGTGCATTTTTCTCCCCTCTTCACTCTCAGGTCCAAATTAAAGGTACAGAGTGTAATATCCAACACAAACCCAACAGACTATTGGGGATACATCGTAATGTCACCCCAGGACAGTGGGGCAAGTGCTGCTCAAGGGAGGAGCATCAATACTTCACACCACTGGTGAAGCTGTGCCCATCTCTCTGCTCACATGGGTGCCAGGTGGAACTTCTCTCTGCACTGCCTGTGCTGGTGGGAACAGGGTGCACAAACCAGGAGAGCATGTCCAATTTAGTTTAAATTTTATACATGTTCCCTATAATAATGAGATTGCAGGTACAGGCATACTAACCATTATGTTATATGAAAATTATATTTCTATATTTTCCCAGATGAAACATCATATAGATTTCATCTCTTTTTTTCTCCTGGAAAGGTCTAGAGGAGAATAATTTTTTTAATCTACTTTCAATTACTACAATTGCACAACCATAAAAACCCTACTAAGATAAAAAAACCTCTGGAAACTATTATAGAGCCACAGAAATGAACTCTTAAATTGCTGTGCTACATTTATTACCTAGCTCAGTAGGCTCTCAATGGTTTATTATAATTTTAAACTCAATAAAGAGTACATTCCTCCAAGGGAGAAAAGTCTTCCTATCATTATTTTATTGTTTGTCAAGTTAATGCAAAATCATTTTATAATGAATACATTTTTACTTTCTAGAATTTTTCTATTTTAAAGCAATTTTCTGGGAAAATAAATGCTGGTGAAACTGAAAATCTCTACTTTTTGTCAGTTTCATTTTATACTATTATTGTTTGGTTGTTTTCTTCCCTAGTGAGACACTGACCTGAAGAAATACTATCCAAGTTAAAAGTACATTTAATTTAGGTATTCCTATCACCATTTCTGTATACTCTGCTTTTAAGTGACTATTGGAAAGATGATGGTTGGTTTGCTGAACATTTAATTTACTAAAAAAACCTGTTTACATTGTCCGTCCACAATGAAATCCTTTTAATATAATATTTCATTGGATCTGAAATGAACATTTACTTCGCTAGGAATAAAGAAAGAGCTCTTTTTTTTTTTTTTTAATTTAAATTCTTTTTTCCCTACCCAACCTCAGTTAATTTAACTGATGACTCCATCCTTTACAGTTTTACTTACAAGTGGTGCTCCAGTGTTGGTAGAGAAAATTTGTGTGGGCACAGTGGTCCAATCTTGTGTGAATTGTACAGATGCAATTTAGGGATCCTAGCATCCACCATCTATTTTTGAATATTTGGCACATATACAGAAACAGATAAAAACAAAATACTAATCCAAGATATGAATACAAAATAAAATACAAATAAATTCAATAAAAAAAAATACAAAATAAAATACAGTTCCTAAACACCTCAGTGATTATCTGACTGTCACTAAGTACAGAAGAGTTTAGAGTCTGGTAACTGCACTGAGATATTTCCTACCGAGTTTCTGAATCAAATTAATTCAATAGCAACAGAGATCACTGTTTTGTGAGAATTATTACTCAGTCAATGGAAAATGGTTTAGTCTTTCAGTGTCAGGACATACATAGGAAGATGGGGAGGTTTCACATTTTGGGCAGGTTCAGCATAGTGCTGGACTGACTGTAAGGACAGAGCCTCCCCTTTTCCACTGGTGGGACCTCCAGCTTTCCAAGGACTCGCCCTGACTTGAAAGGAGTGACAGATGGAGAACCTTCCCACCCAAAGAATACCTTCACTGTAGACAAAATTTCAGTATACATTATTCCATGATTACATCAAAAAGTTGTGCAGGTTGATAGCGCAAAACCTCCTTTGAAAAAAGAACTAGCAAGGCCAAATGCCCAAACAGCATATTTGTCCTGCTTTCATCCTCAACCAGTGCTGTGAGACTGGCAGTCCCTCCCTTTGGGGCATTCCCCATGGTTAGTCAGTAGCTTTTAACCCCTAGACATTCTCCACAGTACAGATAACAGCAGTCTGGTCCTCGCTCAAAAAGCCAGTTCAAACCATCATCATCCCAAGGCCTAAGATGTTCTGCAGCATGTGTGCTTACACTTCTGTGATTTTGTGATTTGATACACAACACTGGCAGCAGGGAGATAGAGATGAGTGCGTTCTCAGAAGCCTCACTCCCCCTTGCAGGACTGCTGAGGTCAGAATTGGCATTTGTGAGATAGTCACAACAGTTTCACCGTTACCTTGTGGTGTGTGCTGTGTTTTAGCCTCTTGCTGCTCTTCTCTCTGCAGCCATTGTACTGCCTGTGAAGACTGACTTCCAGTGTGTGTCTAGAGCCTCACTGCAGCCCTGTGGTACCTCTGTGATAGTAACAAATGGCCCTGAGTGTCTAACAGAAGCACACTATGCACTGGCAGAGTAAGGTATAGAGGCTCAAAAGGAGAGTGCAGAACCCTCCTGGAGATGGTTCTCCAAAGGCAAATGTACAACAATAGAGAAAAAACTTTGTTCAGTCAGTCACTCAGCACTAATGTGGATTAACAGTGCCTGCTACCTGTGAATACCTTTGAAGGCCTACAGAACATCAGATGCCTCACCTACTTATTGAAAGGTTTGCCATTAAAAAAACCCCAAAACAACAGACCTCCTTTGTACTGCAAGTTTGCTTTTCTTGCAGTATAACAAAGGAGATGATATATGTAGAGGGCATAGGAAGAATATGAGAAGTGCTTTTAAAGCAAAAATTAAGAAATAGTGGGGAAAACCACAGAGAAGAATAAGAGCTGCACTCTTCTTTCTGCAAGAGTGCAAGAACACACACAGTGAAAAATTATTACCCCAGAATAGCTGACTTACTAAGTGAATTTCTAAGGATTCTCTACCCTGTATTGCTAATGCTTTGAAGACATCAGCTATTACAGCCTCATATTTAGCATACCTAATGATGGAGGAACCTCACCCTGCTGTCAGATAAATCACTGGGTTACATCCCAGATTCTCGGGTTTTGGGTGCTGGCTGGTCACCCTTTCCCCGAGATTAGGGTGGTTTAGATGTCCCTTGCCCTCTGAAAAGCCCCAAGCTGAATGCAGGAAAAAGCTGGAGCCTTCAGCTGTTCTTTTTCAAGGTTTCTTGCTTTGTTTATTTGTTCTTATCATTTCATTTTTCTCTGTGCCTGGCCAAGGTCTGAACAGCACCTGGGCAATAGGCGACGACTCCCTCCCCTGAGGTAGGTTCGTCCTTTTTTATACAGATAGTTACATACTGATTATTTACAACTACAAACCAATATCTACATTCTATACTAAACAGGTCACTTCTACACTAACCCAATCCCTCTAAAGCTACTTTGTGCCACCGTCACTGCAGAAGATGGAGACAAAGAAGAAGAAGAAGACCCCAGGGCACTGCCCAGAATCCTCCATCTTGTCCCCATTCACCCCTATTCTAGGAACCCAAATGTGAAAACTATACTACTCTTTATTACCCTTTGTGGCTTGTAATTCCTCTCCCAATGTTGTAAGTCTTTTCCAGGGACTAAAGACAAAGCCCTTGCCTTCCTGGGCTCTGTGCCAGGGTCTCCAACCCCCTTGTACAGATCCCAGACCCCCCTGTAAAGGTTTTAAACCCCCCTGTACAGGTTTCTGACAGTCCAGGGTATCCAAAGGAATGCCCTGGACTCCAACACCAGATGCCCTCCTTTGGCCCAGTAATAAGTCTCTAAAGTGTTATCTTGAGTCATACCTTCACTGCTTTGTTCACCTTGTGCTAAGCAGTTTTTCACACAGTTTCTTGTAGGGCAGTAAATGAAGGGCTCAGTTGGTTGGTCTGGCTGAGCCTTGCCAGACTGGGTTGTCTTGATGTGGACTCTAAATCTTCGTCCAGTCTAGCTTGGAGAGGTGAAAAGTAGCTTGGTACAAAGAAATTGGACAAAGTGCATCCTCTCATAGCCACTACCCCTGTGCAGCAATGAATTATGCAGCAGGAGCAGTGGAATCTCCCCAGCTTGTGCCTAGAAGTGGCTCCCTTAGTTGCAGGAAGCAATTTAAAAGTTTTTAAAGGTTGCTTACTTTGGAAAGAATTTGAAGTCAGAGGCCGGGAAAGTGGAGGTGTCAGGTTTGGTGTTTCTGTCATGCTGGGGGACACTGGAGATGAGAGGCAAGAGACCTTTTTGGGTACAACTTTTTTTCTACAGGAGGAGGTGTTTATTACCTGTTTCTTTGTAGATAAACAGTTTGAACACAAGAAAATGTGGTAAATAACTCCAGGTGTGTTTTGGTTTTATGTGTTTGTTATGTTAGCTGCACCAAAGAAAGATGCTAAAATAAACCTTTTATTTCAAGAAAGATTTATTTATAAGGTGGGATGCTTGTACACTTGCTGCATGTGTCTTGGTCTTTCCTCAGCTCTTTGACTTCTCCTTGTAACTATCAGAGAGCAAATTAAGTTATCAGTGTTTGCTATTAAGAGAAGTAATTCAGATCCAGAGGCGGCTTGTAGATGTTTCTGCTTTACACTAACCCTTATTATTCCATCAGGCTTTTCTTTGCCATTTACAGGTTCATTCCCAACAGCTGGGAAGTGTTGTATTTTGCAGACCATGGATTCAATATCACCAGACAGTAGGGAAGCTGAATGGTTTTAGAAAGCCTACATGTCACACAAGGCAAATACCATTGTTTTCTTTCAAACCAAAAATGTCAAACACAAAAGGTCAGCTCAACCCTAGCAAAACCAATACTATCATGGCCTGTGCATGCATACAGTACCCTGCTCATATTCCTCAGACCTTAGCAGCTAAACTGAGATGTTAAAAGTGAAGAAAGACAGAGCAGTGGCCCCTGGGGTGCTGTGATACTGTTCCAGTGGCCTCTTTTGAAGGAGACAATGCCTTAGCTCACCCTAGGGACATTTATGTCTGGTTACACTTCTTTAAACTGGGCATACCTGGTTTTCCTGCACAGCTGCAATTTCTTTCTTTGGCCCTAAAAGTTTTCAAGAGGGAGGTCACTGCTGCTGCTGCAGCAATCACAGACTTTGAAATGTCAGAGAGCTCAAATGCCCTCTGGAATGCACTCAAGTTCTCAAGGACCAGTTTCATAACTGAATAAAGATGATATTTTAAAAGAACCTTGTGATTATAACCACAAGATATTAGCAGATAAGGGATGAGTGTGTGCTGGGATATGATTTCAAAGAAAGAACATCTGCTTACTGGCTGTGGAAAGTCTTACTCTTCTGAATAGAGTCTCTACCTTTTCACAGATTAAAGTTAAAACAGAGAAGCAGGGGAAAAGTGAAATCAAATGCTATGTTGATGCAAGACGGAAAAAATATTGTCAGTAGAAAGAGACACTTGGCCATTTTCATATAAATCTGCCTCTAGAATGAAGAAATGTGTAGTGGATAACTAATGTTCTGCTTCAATATGTTTACTCGGGTGAAATGTCCAGCAGGTCTTCCAAAATTTAGAGCAGGCCAGAAAAAAAATCACTGCAATATGCAAAGTTTCACAGAGTTATCAAAGGAGCAGCATGCCTGGCCAATACTTACAGGCAAGTTTCTTAGAAGAGATTTGTAGAAGGCAGAATGCAAGCTAGGGTGTACATGTACGTGTGGATGTGTGTGTTTAAGAGGACTGGAACAGGCTGTTATCCTTGACACTTGGCACTGGCAACGCTGCAGGCAGAGAGTCCTCTCTGTAGAGATGGTGAGAGTAGCACAGCCTCCCCTACTCTTGTGGGATTTGGCATCTTGTTATCCCTTCCACAGAGGATAATGGGAACACAGTCTCCTAGAAATAGCAGGATTTACGGGGTGACTTGCTCAGGGAAGAGGGCATTCAGCTTGCTGTGGTGCTCCTGCCCTCAGACAGCTAAGCATTTCATTTTAAGAAGAGCTCGTCTTTTGCCTCTGTTCAGGATCCATGTATTTAGGCAGGATGTGTGCTCAGAATAGAGATGAATACAGAATGCAATAAACAGTATTCCAAGGCCCAGTGATGAAACTGATCTTTTCTCCCTCTGGTGGTGTCACTGATTCCACTTCCTTCCTGTATTTCTTCAGCCATCACCTTCTCTTGTCACAGAGGTTGCACCTCAGTGTGTTTGGCAAATTAAAGGCTTCTTTCATGTTAATAAGCTGAGGTGCTTTTCCTGCTGTGAACACTTGGTGTGTTTCTGTACAAGAACCTTGCACAACCTCAGCACTTTCACTAAGCTGCTTGGTGTTATTGATTTCTCCAGGTTCTGCTGTGAGGGGTTTGTGGTAAAAAAACAGTGACTCAGCTGATGTGCCCAGTGGAGATGTTTACAGGCTCAGACTGTGCTGCTGTTGCTGCTGAGTGGTTAAAAAAATCATAGACAAGCCTTTCAATTTGTTTGAAGTAAAGTGTAGGCAGCAGCAAGGTTTTCTGACAATTTTGCAGAGATTATTGCAAATACTCTTAATGGCAGGCCTGATTCTTCTGGGGGATAAGCCCAAGTGCTTCTGCAGCACCAGAAGGGGAGACAGAGATCAAGACTCCAACTTCCCTTCTGGATGGAGCATGATACACCAAAGCTAAGAACAATCCCACCTGGAGTATTTGGAAGGAGAGGTGCCTGGAAATGCTGGCCCAGCTACTGAAACAGTTCAATGAGTGTTGGAGCAGGTTTGTGCTGGTGATCTCAGCTCTCTATCTGCATCTGCCAGCCTGGCTATGGCAGTGATTTACTCAGGGTGACAACATTCTTGTGGTCCCATGGAAACCTGCAGATGTGAAATGCCTGCCATCTCAACACAGAAGAAAGCTGAAACCTCTCTGAAGTTCTCACAGACAGGAAATTCAGCAATTGTGCAACCTGAGGAAGGAGAGGGGAAAAGTACAGCTGTCCTGGGAGGAAAAGTGGGGATTGTTTATCTGTTTCTGAAAGACAAATAAGCTGTTCCTGCCTGTGATCTTGCTTATCTGAAGAGCAGGACTCCTAGAAGCTTTCAAATCACCACAGATTCATGGAAGTGTAGGTCAGAAGGCACCATATAGAGCTCTCAAGTTCAAACTCCTGCTGAAAGCATGTTTATCACCAACACTGCAAGAATTCATGGCTTTGTCTAACACTTCTAAATATCAAAAAGCTTGAAGGATGGAGATTCTATCACCACAATGGATATCATGGTTTGGTGCAGCACTGTCACCTCAGTAAACAGCTCTTGTCTAATGCCTGTCCTGAACACAGAGCTTGTGGCTACTGCCCTTTGCATTACAGACTGCCACTACAAAGGATTTGTATAACCTTTGTGACACTGGTTATATTAAATAACCTGTGCTATTTATTATCTTTGTTATGGACATAGGTGAAGGGATCAAGCACACCCTCTGCAAGTTTGCAGATGGCACCCAGCTGAGTGGTGCAGTTCATGCTGCACAAGTGTGGACAGGTTCAAGAAGTGAACCCCCATGAGGTTTAATAAGACCAAGTGCTGGTGCTGCACCTGGGTCAGGGCAACCCCCTGTCCCAACATGGGCTGGGGGATGAACAGGTCCAGGGCAGCCCTGCAAGAAGGACTTGGGGGTGTTGCTGGATGAGAGGCTGGACATGACCCAGCAATGTGCACTCACAGCCAGAAAGCAAACGTGTCCTGAGCTGCATCCAAAGCAGTGTGGGCAACAGGGTGAGGGAGGGGATTCTGCCCCTCTACTCCACTCTGGTGAGACCCCACCTGGAACCTGCATTGACCTCTGGTGCACACAGCATAAGAAGGGACCTATTGGAACAAGTCCAGAGGAGGGCCACCAAACTGATTAGAGGGATGGATCACCTCTCTGATGAGGGAGAGCTAAGACAATTGGAATTGCTCAGCCTGGAAAAGGCTTCAGGGTGACCTCATTGTGGCCTTCCAGTACCTGAATGGAACCTACAAGAAAGATGGAGAGGGACTATTTACAAGAGCATGTAGTGACAAGGACAAGGGAGAATGGCTCCAAACTGAGAGTAGGTTTAGATTAGCTGTTAAGAAGAAATTCTCTACTGTGTGGATGGCAAAGCAGTGCAACAGGTTGCCCAGAGAACCTGTGGATGTCTTGTCCCTGGAAGTGTTCAAAGCCAGATTGGATGGGGCTTTGAGCAACCTGGACTAGTGGAAGCTGTCCCTGCCTATGGCAGGGTGGTTGGAACTGGATAAACTTTAAGGTCCCTTGCAACCCAAACCATTGCATGATTCTGTGATTCTGAAAAGCTGTAGGCTCCTATTGGATCCCCCCCCAGTCTTCTCTTCACCAGACTAAGGAAGCCCAACCTTTCATTACAGGACTTGTCCTGCAGGACTTTCACTCTCTTGTTAACCTTCCACTGGATATTCTCCAAGAACAAACTTGGAAAGTCTGAGAGCCCCACCAACGGAGCAAGGCCAGGACTTCTGCGTTTCTCAGGATATGGAGCTGAAACGCACAGGCTTCCCACCACAGTACTAGAAGCCCATGCTGTGACACCACATCTCTCATCTCCAAATGTCCACCTGGGATTCAGAAGTCTGTAGCAGGTAGCCAGATGTACCAAGAGGCACTTAGACAGTTGCACACAGGAGACAACCTGGGTACATAGAAACAGAACTTTTTCACTGAGCATTTATGTTTTGACACCCTGATATTCTTCAATTCCAGCAAAACTTCTGAAATCATATGGGTTATTTCAGGAGAAGGGTGTTGGCTGGAGGAAGGGACTTTTGAGGGGCTTAACCCATTGCGTGTGCTCTGCATTGCTCAATAGCACAAAGCAGAAATGGGACAAAAAACCCCAGAGAACAGACTGACCTGAATCCAAAGAGCCTGACAACAAGCCCAGTTGTTGAAAGACTGTGACACAGAAACCTCACAGTGGGATCTCTGAAGGAAGGAGACCTTGGGAAAGAAATGTGGGCATACTGACTTGTTGTCCATAACAATCTCTTGGGTATCACTAGATCCATTACATGTTGTTGAGATCTCAAACTGCCAAACGTAGGAAAAATATTTTCAGTTGTATTTAACAGTTTTGTAATGTCAAGAAAACTCTCTCACCATTCTGAGTCCTAAGAGAGCTGCTGTGGGGAAACAGCTAAGCTGCTTTCTTTCAAAGTCTGTACTCTCCCTGGATTTATGCATTCAATGACCTTGGCAGACATACAGAAGGAACCCTTTACCATAGCAATGGATTGTTTTTCATTTCTTTCCAGATTAGGCACAAAAATTTTTCTCTCATCAGATACACAGATTTTGAAATTCCACTTTTTTTTCCTCCCTCTTCAATAAAAGGACTGCTAAGTGCAGAGAAAAACCACATACTCCAGCTGTATGTTTTCTCTTGCCCTCCTACAGCATCCCAAGATAGGAGATAAAAAGATGCTGTTTGAATTCTCTTTTTTGAGCCCAGCATTTAAATTGCAGTTGAAGTTACTATCTACATTGTCAATTTTAGCTCTATCATGATTGAAACCAACACTTATTATCTAGACATCTGAGGATGTGGTGTGTTTTCCTTCATCTGAGAATATGCAGGAGTAACGTTGAGACACAGATGAAGGGAATTTGGAGGATTCCCAACTTCAACAGAGTATTTGCTATGCTGGATCAAATAGGTTTCCTATCCCACCCCTCTGCCCCCCAGTCAGGACTGCTGCATTTGGTAATGACTGGGATTCATGTGAGGAAAATGAAAAAACCTGTCCATGACTGATATTCCATGCCAACAGTGCAATACTGTAGGTGGAGAAGAAGAGCAATTTCCTTCTGGCCTTGGAAAAGAGCAGCTTAAGGAATGAAGTTACTGTTACAGGGTCCAACAAATGCTGCAGTTAATTGTAAAACTCTATCCCTGCTTATGGAAAAAGAAGGTAATACTGGAAGTGAAGGCTATAGTACCATCAAGAAACACCTGGCAGGACTATTACTGATATTCAACAGATTTTGTTTAATGAAATGCCTGAATATTTGCAAATTGTAGAGGCTTTTCTTATAAAATGCAAATCTTTTTCAAAGTTGCTTGACCTTCATTCTAGCCCAATGCCTCCACACATTCCTAACTAGAATTACTCTTTCTTGCTGGGAAGCTGCCTGCAGAATGTACTCCTACAAGCATAGCAAGAGCCGTCTCTGAGTACAATGAGTTCTTTCCCTAGGAACTTCCTCCCTGGAGTTATTCTAAAAAAATCCTTGCAGGCTTAGCCTTCAGTTATCCAGAAAAATAGGGAATTGCTCACATTTTCAGTGGAACACTTGTATATCTTGCTCTTATCATGATATTAGTGAAAGCCAGTAGATCACAAAATATCTCAGTTTGGGACAAGCTGTTATGTTGATTGGCTGTATATATGTATTCCAGAAAATTGGGATCATTTAATCCCTTATCCCCACCATTTTTTTTTTAAGTCAAGCACTACAGTTACAGTGTTAGTAATGAAAAATACTTGATGAAGCCTTATAGATTAGAAATTAGGTGTCTTTGCTGAATTGTCTGGTCTGTACTCATAGTCCTGAAAACGACATAATTCCTTTTGTATAATCCTGAAAGCGTGATTGCCACAAGTTCATCAGTTGTAAGATGAAATATTTACACATTTTACACATTAGCATTACAATATTTACACATTTTAGCAACATCAGTTTCTACTCCTAACCTGCATGTATGGCTCTGTATAGACAGTGGCATCAGCAGCCACTCTAAAAAGGTTTATTCACAGAAACACACGATTGATGCCAAATATTTGCTCACTTCCAAAAGATTTCCTTATTTACCTTTCTGTTAAATAGTGCTAATGTGATTTGCATTAGCCCCTCTTGAAGAGCTAATCAGCACAATTTACCTGAGCACACACCACACCAAGGGACTTCTCAGTAGATTATTGACAAAGAGAAGTTCCAGTGCTGCCATTATGACAACACATATTTACAGAGAAGGTGTGGTGTGATACACAAACAGGTCAAAGCCTTTTGAATCATAGTATAGCTCTTCTGGCTGGGTTGCTCACTGGTTTATCTTCAGAAGGGGTTGCTCTTCCTTGCAAACAGTGTAGCAACATGAAGGCAAAATGGAAACAGCCATGTTTCCCATAGAGATAAACATCAGTGATCTCCAGCTGTTCAGTGGCTCAGTGGTTCTCATGAGTGCAGCCTGTTTCTGTTCCAAGTCTGGCTCCCCCTTTTACCATGACCTGGCTATTGTCATGTGTGGGAGAAGGAAAGCAGGTCGTGCTGCCAGCAGCTTCCCCAACCATCCTGTTGCTGGACAAGCTCCAGGGGCTTCACACACACCACCATGCCAGCTGGGCTGGCCAAGGTCCAGCTGTGGCTGTTTCTCTGCCTTTCTTCATGTCTGGTGTATTCTCACAAGAATTTCTGGCAAGCAACAAGCATGGAGGGTCTAAATTAATTGCAGAAGTTGTTTGCAGAGAGCAGGCTGTAGATCTACATCTTCCCATGCAACCGAGCTGCTGACAAGAAATACAGACCTCTGAGGAAGACCTGGCTTTAGCCATTCTCTCTCTCTCTTTTGTCTGGTATTGCACATTCATTCCTAAAATGTTGTCTGCCCTCCCATGTGATGGGGAAGAGAGCCGTATCAGTCAGTGCCATGCAAGGATGTGGGCACAGGTGACACAGCTGGGGAGAGACATCCATGCTCACCCAGACATGCTGCTCCCCAAGGCTGTCAGCAGGGCAGAGAGCTGCAGGCAATGGGTCTTGCAGACATCTACAGGAGGAGAAGAGACCGAAATTTATAAAGATTGTGAGCCTTAGTGAGAGGAGGGGAACATTCAGCTTACACCAACCTTCCCCGGAAAAGTAGTTCACAAGTAAATTTATAATGTAATAGTACATTTATTGTTTCCTGTCTTGACTGGGCCATAAAAAAGAATAAATACAAGACAGAAGAAGGTGGGTATTTTGTCTGCCAGTCTTTCACTTTACAAGCCATATATTGGTCTAAGGCAGCCACGATTCAATTTCAACTCAGAATTCAATTTATAAGAAACAAACTTTTAAAACCTTGTCTTCTGCAGAGGCATTTTTTTCCTTAGGAAAAATATTCTGTAGTGTCTTTAAGCCATCTGCAGGCAGACAAGAAAGCAAGATGAAGGATTTCTTCCTGAACTGAGAGCTCTGCTCAGACCTTGCAGTGGGAGTGAGACCTGTTCTCTGAGCTTGGAGAGACACACCATAGTCCATCCCCATTTAAAACCCCAACACAATGTCTACCCAATGAAAATCTCTTAGACATTAAACAGATGGGACTCTGCTAAATCTTCTAAGCACTGATGCAGTTCTCTCACCCTCTGAAACCTCAGCAAATTAATACTACCCCAGCCTCTTACAGGTGAAACATTGTTCTCTCCATTTCAGATACAAAGTACAGAGACAATAAGTGGCTTCACATCCATGAAATAATCTCTGTCACACACCTAGACTTTGAACGCAAACTGAAGGTGTCCCAGGTGAAAGTCTCTCCCCAGAACAACATACTGGTGAAATAGTGCCTGTGGATACATCCTGAAGCTGGATGCTGTGCTATTAAGTGCAGTTTGTTGCTCACGGGGATGGCAAGGATAGCTACAAGTGAGAATAACCCTCTCCTGGGGCTCAGAATAACTGGACTAACACCTATAATTTTCTACACTAGAGTTGTTCAAGAGTAAGGGACCCCGAGGCCAAACCCATTAAAAACTTGGAAAAAGGAAAACAAAGACCTGGGAAGAGCCATTTGCATTCATACTCAAAATCATGGTGTCTCAAATTCTTGGGTTTATGCATGCTGCAGAAACTTTACACATCTTACTCCCCTCTCTCCCTTAGTAGAAGCCCAATGTAAAAATATAACTGAGAGATTAAAAAAGCCTCACCTTACATTTTTTCCACTTATCTGTACTAGGGCTTCACTAACTTAAGCTCTCTCCTAGCAAGTATCTTGTTAGCTCCAGTTGATCAGGGGCTCTCTGTGAGCTCATTGGTCTGGCAGAGCAATGCTCTTGCTTAAGAACAAAAACTTTTCACAGCTGGGTGCTGGCTTTTGTGTGAAGCCATTCAAGCAGGTTTACAGCTGTGCCATGGCACTTCTGCTCTGAGAGGTTTATGCTCATTTTATAGCAACCTGGTAGGTTTGGTACCTGTGCCCAAGGCTGACCTCTCCCTGTTTAAGTTGGAACACATGCTGGCTTCACTTGGACCACGTTTTGTTTGGGAATAAGGCTATCTGTCTCTCCCAAACAATCTTTTGGGAAAGAAGAACTGATCTGCCAGCTTTGGTGTCTTAAATCCTCAATGGACTCCAACTCACTTTTTTCACAATCACTGGTGTAGATTAAAAGGTGTTTGAAGGAGCAGTAGTTCAGCTTCTCTGCTTTCCAGTCTTTGGAAATCCTACTTTTGTTCTCTAAGACCTAGTCATTCATTAATCTAGCTGTGAAAAAATGTGAGGATTAATTTAGATGTGTTCTCTTTCAGATACCAAAAGCAAAGTTGTGAGAATTTTGTCATTTTGCAGTTAGCTTCCCAGACAAAAGTATGATTGAAATCTTTTGGGTTTATTACAGTTATGATAATAATGTAGTGTATTTCTTTAAAAAAAAGAGTTCTTTTAAACAAATATCTTTCTGCCAACACTGTAATTCTAGAAATGGAACACTGCTATTAATCTTATCCTCATTCTACCAAGCTTTGGTTAATTCAGACTTCTTTGCTTTAGAAAAAGGGTTTCCTTTGATGAATCACTATCCCTGGAGGTATTTAGAAGATGTGTAGCTATGGCACTTAGGGACATGGTTTAGTGGTGGACTTGGCAGTGCTGGGTTCATGGTTGGACTCAAGGATTTTAGAGGTCTTTTCCAATATGAATGATTGTATGATTTAATGGGTCTCTGATGCTGCTTCATTTCAGCTGCCACATTGTGTGAGCTGCAGTGACCTGAATATACCTAATTCCCAGGGTTAGCCAGCAGGTTTTCTCAGTGTGATCCTTCTAGCTCTTTTCCTTCCCAAGACAGCTTACAAGTTTAATTGCAGACAAGATAGGAGTAAGAAGTGGGTAAAGAGACTGGAAGAGGACAGAGCTGAGTTGGCATTGCCCTGTGGCAGAGCTCAGCAGGGGGAGAAAGGCAGAGCACTGCAGTCCCTCCAACCATCCTCTGCCCTACTGCCTTCACAGCAGTTTTGCGAAACTATCCTGGAGGAGGTCAGAAAGTTTCTGCCATAGGAAGAAATTTATTTAGAAATTTTGCTTCAGTCAGATGTACTTTCTTTCTCTTTCTCACCCTCTTTTTTTCTTAATGGAATCTGTTGCCTAAACATTTCTGTGCCTTTGTCTCCGGTTTCTATTCTGCTCTTATTTGAAAGCAGCAATTTTGCTCAAGAGATTCATAACAATGGAAAGCAGAAGACAGAAGTCTCATTGATATTTTAGACAACAAAGGAAAAACTGAACAAGAAGGTAATTAAAGTAAAATCGTGAAAGCTCTTCATTCTACAAGGTAAAAAAAGTGTCTCTAAATCCCAGTTTAATTTTTCTTGTCGTGTATCCAGCTCCAATGAACAGACAAAATGTTCTAGTGTATCTCCCTTTATGTACATATTTTTAATTCTTTTTCCTGTACTTATATTACAAAAGGTTGAGAAGCTGGAAGTGGCTATGCACACAAAGGAAGAGTATTTGCTCTGCAGTCTGATGCTTATTAGGTTTTAAATCTGTTGGAAATAATGAATTGCAATCTACTGTAATTAAATATAAAACATTGAGTGTTATTAACTAAGCAAACCAAGAACAATTTGCAAAGTTTGTATTTTCTTCCACAGATATTTCCCTGCATTTAAAAACTCTGTATGCTAACCCTTAAAAGCTCCATGTCAATTACAAAAGACACTTTTCATTTTCAGATGGGAAAATTTCATTTTTTTTATTCAATGTAAGATTATATTATTTGAAGTTCAGAATTATTGTATGAAAAGCTTATGTAAGAATTTTAGCAGTAAGCACCATATTTCTCTCATTGGAGATATTTTGCTATGCATCAGTTCCAGCAGAAAAATTAATATTTGTAGTATCATTGAATTACTTGAATACACAGAATATACATTACTTGATAATTTGGCTCTGAAAAGCCACACCACAGACTATTATCTTGAGCACTCTGACACTAAAAAGATTCCTTCTTACAGCAAAAATTCCATCCAGGAGCAAGGAGTTGAATTTATTACATGTAGCTCAGATTCTAATCCTGAAGAGTTAATTGATTCTGTCCCATATGCCCTTTGACAGGCAGTTGATGGAAATTACTTTGAGGCAGAAGGTGCTTGTCTTTGGGGGACCTTAATGAACCTAAAGGCTCCTTCATTTTGGAGAAACACAACATTGCCCAGGATAGGGGTATGGTAGCAGATGATCACAGAAGCAACACATCTTTGGTTGCATGGCATTGTGCACCACTGTTCTAGGGTGACATTACGATGTTGTATCCCCAATCATCTGTTGGCTTTATGCTGGATATTATACCCTGTACCTTTAGTGTTGTACCTTTAATATCTGAGAGTAAAAACAGGGGGAGAAGTGCACAGTTTGTTTTCAGAAACCTCTCTCTGCCGGGCTGGCCTTGAAAGAGTGGGAGCCAACAACACACAGACATGAGACGGAGAGGTTTTCTTTTTTTTCCCTCTCTCTTTTACTTTTCCTTGTAGTTAGTTAGTGTAGCTTAGCTGAGGCTGAGAAGCTTTGGTTTTCTTTTTTTCCTCTTTTTTTTCTTTTTTTCCTTTTTTCACCTTTCTTTGGAACTGTTCAAACCTCCCCAGACTGAGGACCCGGGGGAGGCTCCAGGGGGAGCTTGCACCTGGGACCCACTGGGATCTACCCTGCGCAGCAACTTCTCCCAGCACCGGAGGAACTGGCAGAGCAACCACCTACAGGAGGGACTTCTTTCCTAATTTGTCATCTCTCCAGAGCAGAGCGAAGTTCTTGTCATCTGGTATTGCTCAATTTATTGTGCTGGGGAGTGTTTTTGCCAGTTTAATAAACAGGTTTCTTTCCACTTCTCTCTGAGGAGGTTTCTCCCAAACCAGTTGGGGGAGGGGAGGGAGGGCTCCCTAGGAGGTTCCTCCCGAATTTGCCCTAAACCACTACAACCACCCATTTTCTCTTCTTTTCTTTCCTATCTCCCTGTTGCAGGGAACCTGCTCACTCTAATATACCACTGAGTTGCATGATGTGCCTTGCAGGATCCAGCAAGGTACAGACCCAGGTAAAATTGCTCTTTCCTCTCTTATTCACACTAAAGACAGCCAGTTTCCCAGCACACCAAAGCAAATAAAACAATTCCTAAAAACTCAGTGGCTGCAGGGCTTTTGAAAGAAAAACGTTGTGAAGGAAAAGTGTTTCCTTCCAAGCTCTGAGGGGAGAGAGACCAAAGAATGGCTGCAGTGTACAATGAGGATGTGCCTTGAGCAGCATCCAGATGCCAGTATTTCACCAGAAGTGCAAATCTTTTCTGCAACCTGAGTAAAGTCCAAGTCCAGTTGTTAAAGGAGGTATTTTTATTAGGACATGTGGCAGCATGCCCTGCAAAAGTAAGGAGGCTCCACAGCCTCCACCTTGTTCAGAGAGCAGCACCAGCTGTACTCTACCTAGCTGTATGCAGAATGTTGTCCTGTACTCCCTCCTAAGGAGGGTTTTTCTAGGATTTCCTCCCCATGTTAGTTTTAATTCTGTGACATGGATTAGGAGTAAAGATGAAGCTCTGCAATCCCTTCAGCCCATTACCTCCCAACTTCTCAAGACCCAGTGTCAGTAAAAGATAGATGGGTTCAGGTTTATGTCTTTAGCTCCCTGTCCTCCTAAGTGCAGGGGAGTGTTTGCACGGGTTTTGTGTACCTAGCCTTAACCAAACCTCAGTCTTCAACCTGGTTAATCCTCATGACTTCTCTGTGCACACATAATCCAAACAGCCATCTTTCCCAATATTTTACTTTCTTATTTTCTGTTTGTATAACTCCTGTGAGGTTTGCAGGCTGCATCTAGTTCCCTCAGGGAGGTGGCAAAATCACAGCAAATCAGGCTTTTTGCTCTAAGATTTCCCAAAGATCAAAGTTTAGTTATCATTAGAATGTAAATGTCACAATATTATGAAACTGGTGCATCAGGAAAGAACATATCTTCCTCTTTGAAAGTGTTTCTGTGTGATGTGACATTTTGGTAACATTTGAGGTAGGACTTTTTTTTCTTTTTAATGATCTATTTTTTTTTTTTTCCATTATAAGTATGCTGCTCCCACCTGCTAAAATAACATTTAAAATATAGTATTTCACAAATTCTTTTTCTTTTTCAAACTGACTACAACATCCACTTTATTGTTTTATTTAATGTGTTTAATGGGCTCAAGAACTGCAAATGAGTTAATAAATATTAAGAAAGCATGGCTCCTAATCTCTTCACAAATATACTTGGATTATCAATATACCACAGCAAGAGATGGGTTGCTGGGTGTTTGGGAACAGGGGATCCACTTGAAGAAATATAGATGAAGAAACAGAAAACATGGGATGATAACATGCTACCTCTCACATTGGAGGTGCTCTGTGCCAGTCAGGACTGAAGCATCTCACAAAAGCAGCCATTAAAGTCATTAAACTAATGGGACAGAGATTTCCAAAGATGTATTGCACAAAGCAAAAACACACGTGTATCAGTAGGAACTATGTAGTTATTGTATCAGGTAATGTTGATACATCCGGCGATTACTTCAAGCCAGCAGCCTGAAAATATTCATCCCCACAGCAGCCAGCTTTAAGAAATTATTAGTGATGGTAGTCAGTTCAACCTGAAATCAGCATCTATTATTAGTATTATTTTATCTCAGGCCCTGGAGATGCTGGTCAGCCAGTGCTGGGCTGCAGATGGACACCTCACCTGCCAGCCCCTTCATGGTGCAATGGGTCAGCCCCCAAAGCACAGACAGATACCTCTCCTCTAGCATGGCCTTCATGTGCAGGGAGAGGTGGAAGCAGCTCCTAAATACTTTCTAATGCATTAAATTCAAGTTAATAATTTTTAATTAATGTGTTTCTCCAGTCATAATAAATATGAAAACAAAAATTGAGAAGGTCAGTGCAAGTGGCTTGGTTGAGGGATGATGTTCTTTTTTCCGTAAGCATTAAAAACCATCTATATTTTAAATTTTACCTTTTTGAAGATCAAAACTTGCAACTGTTGAATCTTGGCCTGGAAGCTTTAGTGGAGCTGCCCTGAAGGACCCTAATTCATGACAAAACTCTTGAACACCAATGGCCCATTTTGGTTTTTAACTTTACCACTCAGAGACTCCTGCAAGTCAGGAGACATTCTGTAGCTCTTTTAATACAAAAATCTTTAATTGAAGTGGCAATGGCCATTAAAGAGAAATTTATTAGGGAGTGGATCTTGTAAAAAGGAAAACAAGTCCAGACTGTATTTATTTGCACATTTCGGCTTGGGCTTCTTAAGGAATACTTGCACTCTTAACTAACTTAGGTGTTTGATTGTTGTTGTTGTTTGTTTGTTTGTTTTTCTCATTATAGTGCAGCCAAAATTATACCCTGTAACAACTCTGATAAGACTTGGAAAGGAAACATATATTCAAAGAGTTTTAACTTGGCTTGATTTATTTTCCCTTTTTTAAATAGCATTTTTCAGATTATGCTTATATTTCTAGGGTTTTTTCCCCCTCTCTATAGATAAACACTATCAGCTTACACCATCATATCATTGTTATTGTGCAGCAGGCTGCTTAAGTAAATTCTGGTTTTCAGCCTCTGTTCTTATGAACCAATTTTTGTTTTAATATGACTAAATTTGTGTGGAAAGGTAGGCATATTGCCTGTTATTACTGCAATGCTGCAAATAGACAGTGTATGGAAAACTTAAGTAATAAAGAGCTTAATTAACTGTGATTTATATTGATCTATATGATCACGAAATCACCAGAGTTTGGAGCAATTTAATTTGTTTTCAATAAGTGTTGCCTCAAAGACTAGTGATTACAGTCATAAACCAATTACTGAACTAAATCATAGTAAATTTAAAAACAAAAGCAGTCACAAGATATTTCATTAGGAAGCCCACTAAATTAAAACAAAAGCTACTTCATGTTTATATGACACTGGAACTGCAGTAGCACCTGTGACAGGTGAATTCTCAAGCAGTTTCCCACTCTAAACTCACATTTTTGAGGTTTCCAGAAATATTTATGCTGTGGCTTGGCAGTTGCAAGCATAGTCCCAAAGCTGTCCTGTTGATTTAAGTGGATGCCGTTAATATTATTTCTGTGCTGTGTGTGGGTAAGCAGCCCTGAGTAGACCCAGAAGCTGGCAGGCTGGGGTGAGGCCACAGAGAAGGACCCTGGAGAGCAAGTTTGTGGAATAATAGAGCAAGAGTCGCCCTGGGCAAAGCCAACAATTGTTGACTGATATATGAACTAGACAAGTAAGAAGCAAAATCATTATTTTCACTCTTACAAGTCAAATACAGTTCAACAGGAATAAGCCAACATGCAGAGGCCAGGCTGTCTGAGAGGTGATGGGAGCCCCACCCTCAGTAACTGGACACTTACACACATGTAGCACTGTGTTTCATCTCTCTTCTGCAGAAAATAACTTTTTTTTTTTTTTTTTTTTAAATTAGCATATTTCTAAGGAACATGAGAGGAAGCTTAAAGGGTGATGGCAAAAGGATAATGAAGATGCTGCCATACTGAAACTTCCACTGTGGTGACACTTCATGGTGCCTGTTACAAGAATCAGTTGCTAGAGGAGACATAAGTCCTTCTGAAAGCTCGTGCTCCAGGCATCACACTGGGGCTCCATTTCAGAGGGAACGGAAGAGAAAAGGGAGTTACCAGGAGAAAGTAACTACTCCATGTAGACTGATGAACACTGTAGCTGTCTTTATACGATCACTCAAGAAAACATTGAGGGTTACATATCTGTAACCCTCAGAAGTTCCCACAAGTGTATCAGTAAGGTTCCTCACTAAAATTTGACAAGGACTTACAACAATAACTCATTGGAAGAGAAAACTTTGTTGGTAATAGAGCATCAATCTTGAGAACTGCAATTGCTTACGAACTTTGAAGAACTATTGGCTTTCTTTTTTTTTTAACAGATAAAATAATTAATGAAATCTGAAAATGGAGCAAAATTGTTTGGGTTATGCCAGGGCAAGCAAAGAGCCTGACAAAGACTACACACTCTAACACAGCAAGGTGCCTGCTCAGAATGATGTCTGGTGAATTTAACCATCAGCTAATACAAGGCCATGTGCATTGAAGGGACAGTGCACTGCTGGGTACTAAGTTAGGAGTAAATATCCAGAAAAAGGGGGTCCTAACAAGGACTGTTCAATGGAATGTGCAGGTGACCCAGGGCAGCTGCTGATGCAATGGCTCCCCAACCCCATTCTGTCACTGGGATCTGGGTTAGCCTTAACACCTAGAGCAATGTGTTGCATTTTTCCTGTTGTTTTGTGAATTGTTTCTTTAACGTGGATCATTGCAGCTGAAGTGGGTTAGGGAGAAATGGCATGAGGTGCTGTGCTAACAGGTCTGGTGAATGAATGGCAGGAAGGGGCAAGTCTGTGGTCAGGCAGGGAGGGGTAACTTCAGACACAGTCTGTGAAGCTCAGCCATTGCTCCAACACGTGCAAAGACTGCACAAAGACAAGAGAATATCATTAACACATCAGTGTGCATGCAGGGTTATCTTGGCTATGCTGGTCACCTCTGCTGGGACACCTTGCAACAGGTAGGATGAAAATCTCTTCATCTGACAGCTGCTTAGTGCACCCAAGATAAAGGCAGACACACTCACAATCTCTGTGCAGTGAGCAAAGCTGTGGTAGTGGGCTCTTCAGCCTTTGCAGCAAATGTACACCAACACTACCCCGGGGCTGCTCTTTGAAGCTGGACAAATTCAGACTGCAAAGGAGATTAACAATTTATCTAAGTAGGGGGTTATTAACAACTGAAATGATTTAGTAAAAGCTGTTGTGGGTTCTCCATCACTGCCTTTGTTCAAATCAAAATAGGATTTCTCAACTGAAATACTGGGTAATTCAAAGGGGAAATAATTCATGCCTGGATATAATTGCTGTTATAGAGAAAGTCAGGCAAAACAATTAAAGTGATCTCATCTGGCCTAAAAATTGATGAGTCTGTTTAAAAGGAAAAAAAACCCAAACCAAACGTAACAAAACGGACTCAGGGGGAATTAATTTCTAGAGGCTGCATTTCACAACGAGTAGCTCTTTCCACTAGCACAAATCCATACCTTGGGTGATAGTGCTGCATTTATCAAAAACATTGTTTAAGGAGACAAGTTACTTTTTAAAGGAAGTCACAATTGTAATTCTTGGGTGAAGTCAGAGTCTCAGTGACAGGAATAACAGGAGTTTCATTTCTACAGGAGGTCAGAATTTTATCTGCTTTTTCCCTCCTTTCACAGCCATAAGCGTGTCTTATTCTGCAGGATTTTATAGAAGGATACAGGGGATTTTCTGCTCTGCAAGTTGTGGTATTTCTTTTGGAAATGAAGAAAACCCAGCATACACTGGCTGAGTGGTTGGCTTTGATCTGATGATGTCTTGAAATCAAGGATTAGACAAACAGACGAGTGTCACTGATACTTTTCAACTACAGAGGGTTGCATTTATATCAGTGTGGCATCCTCAGAAATAATGATCTGGTGGTTTTTATAGTTTATTGTTAGGAAGGTCTCAAAATCAGAGTGAAAATGCAGAGTGCATGCCAAAAATCACTGCTAGCAGCCCAGAAATTCAACTACAAATGAAAACGTATATGATGCATTGTAAATAAATTGAAAGAAAAGAGATCAGGTGAAAGAGACAATGGACCAGGTTTCCAAAGCAAAGGAAAGACAATAATCCTCTTTAAAGTAAGGTTATCACGTGCTTACTGTGCAGGAGAGGTTGGAAAAATATTGGGTCCTCAGTGTAAAGCCTGTTGCATGTTGATACACTGATGTGTCATCTCTGTGCACATACAGAGTGGTCAGAGACGTTTCACTCAGCGTCCAAGGACCCCAAGAAGCCTCCTGTTCAAATTCTGACCAGGGCTGACTGCCAAGCTGAAATGCAGCATTTTGTTTCTCATGTTCTCATCACTTTGTTTGAGAAGGCAGTCAATCCAATCCCACCTCTCAGTGGTTGCCAGCTTGCAGCTGTTTTGCAGTCTGTAACCTTATCTGCATAAAGAAAAATCTGTGGCCTCTGTTTATTTGGTTTTCAGTGGTTTACATGCGACAAATGTACATATTTTAGAATATTTGGTATGAGCACAGACTCTTTTTCTGTAGTGTGGACACTCTTGGAGAGCCTGAGAAAAGGAGGCTTTATTCCTACATTTTCCTAAAGAGAACACATCTCTGTTTTCCTTTTTTTTTTTTTTTTTTTCTTGGAAAGAACTGGAAAAAGGAGGGACTGCAACTGCTATAAATGCCTGCTTCACCTTACAGAGCAGCCTGAAAAAACAGCTGGCAGTTGTGCTGACAAAAGCAACCCTGTCTCAGGAAAGAATTCTCTTCAGAAAAGATTGTGATCTCAAAATTTAATTTTCAAATAATTTTAAAAGCTCACAAAGAGCAGAAAACACCAGCCCTTGTGGTGCAGAAGTGTAGGGTTTTAGAGCAGAGGTGGCTTGACCACGGGACATATTGATTTTGATGTCTGTGAATTCTCCAGGCCCCAAAGATCCACCCAGTTTAGACAGGAGTGGCCAGATGAGAGCTGGTACCTCATGGGACACCTGAGGTGTCCCACGCTTCATGACAGGCAAGGTGTCAGCTGCTTCACTGTCCATCACCAGTTGTGATGATGGTGTGATGTCCATCATGTTGTGAAAACACCTTCACTCTGTGCCAAGCATACGCTCTTACAGTGCACATTAAACAATTCATGGTGGTGCAAGGCCTGCTCATGTCTTTTGAAGGAGACCTGTCTTTAGGACGCAGGGCAAAGAGAACTTGGCAAAGTAGCTGCCATCTTAGAGCAGCAACTCAGACAATAAACCTATTCATTTTAGAGGTGGAGCCAACTGCACGTGTGAGCAGCAGCCTCTGAGCAGCAGGGTGGGACAGCAGTGGGGTGGGCTGAGGGCAGCAGCAGGGCCCTTCCACTGCTTAAAGTCCACACATCCCTGGGAGCAGAGGTTTACTGCTCTTTCATGACTCACTTGTCAGTCAAATTCTTTGCTAGAAATTATGCAGAACTGTTTCAACCGAATTATTTGATTTGGAGTTCCTATAACTTGAAGGTGGCTTTTTTATTTCCCTCGTTCCACATAAAATTTTCTCAATGTCAGCTCTATCATGCACTTCCAAAAAACAAGCAGCGCTCAAAATGAGTTATTTCTTATGGGAAAATGGTCTGTTGGGAACACATTACACATTCCATTTACTAATCAGAATCTTCTGATAATTTTTACTGTGCATTGCAAATGCAGGCAGCCTGCATTACATCTGCAGTGCTCAGATAGACTGGAACTGCTCCAAACTGCTCCTCAAAAATTTATTTTCAAAATTTTCCGTGAACTTACTGTTCCTTCATCCTGGTCACAAATGCATATTTATGCAATGGGCTAACTACATGCATGCAACATTTCAGTAGAGTTACAGGTACCACAGCATTAAAAAATAGACTGTCTCTCAAAGAACGTAGGAACTGTTGCCTAAAGAAATAAATGCTTCAACCTGAGGAAGCTGAAAGACTGAAAATATCAGCAAGGAAGATAAATGGCCTCAGCTTACAGTAAAAAAAGAGCAACAGGAAAACTAAAATTTTAGTGATATGCTTCATGAAAGAGTTTCATATGGCTGGTCATAAATAAAGTAGAGACCCAGGTTGCTGTCAGAAAAATTTCAAGGATGAGCCAAACAGCTGCAGTCCTGGCTTCTGGTTTCACCACTCAACATCAGAATAATACAGTCCAGGAGAAAGGATGTTCAGCTCCTGAGTAGCTGATGTGGAAACATGGGGCTGGAAAAGAAACAGCAGTGCAAATACAGGGCAAACACAGAGACAAGAAGCATTGCCCTACAGAAGTATAACTTCCTACACCATGGTGGGAAGGGACATGTGAGCCAGCAAGCTTCTGAGTGTGTCAGTTCTCCCCACACCTACTAAATCACTGTAGAAATGATGCTTATTTGCAGCAGCAAAAATGTGGTGGCGTGCAGGGCAGGACTGAAAAAAAAAGTTGCAATTTGTTTTCAGCAGAAGCTCTGAGGGTGCCTGGATTTAGCATCTTGTTCAACGAGGTGGGTAATTCCTTTCCAAAGCCTTTCAGGGCTGCAGCTCCTGCCTCCACTGTTGCAGTGCCTCCCCCAAAGGGGGTGGTTTCTGAAGCGAACTGAGAAAAATTTCCTGGACTCCTGGACCTTTCCTATTGCTCTCATCTCTGCTGTGTTTCACTGCTGAGAGTACAAAGACCTCCAGTATTCTTATTTTGGCATTCCCCACTTAGAGGAGTGAGAGAAGCATTACAAATGAGTCCGTAGGGATGGATCATGAAAGCTGTAATAAAAACTAAAAAGCCGGCACCGGTGGCCGTGGCTGGTCAGATCCTTTGGGAGCCCTGGGCAGTGAAGCTGTTCCACGTCCCTGCTCTGAAATGCCTGGCATTTAAACCTGGTGACAAGCTCTGCTCCTGCAGACTGTTCATGAGGAAGATCTTATGCCACAGTTAATGTTATTTTCAGGTCACATTTCTGTTCCCCTTTCTACTTTCCTGCAGTCCATGTGCTAAAGCAGCCATCTCTCCCCTTGCTGCCCCCCCATACCGGACACAACATGATCAGGATACACTAACATCAAGGTTGCTCTAAAAATTCATGCTCTCTTTCCTGCTTTCTCATTTAATGGCTTTAAACACAGCAAGTCTATCTATGTTTTTGAAGCCTAACAACTTACTTGTAGCTGTTGGGAAAGACACATTCAATAGTCAGCACCAGTCAGGAAAATTGACTTTATGATTTATTTTTAATAATATTTTTCTGAAGAGGTTCATCTTCATAACTCAGCTATTCATAACCTACTAACAGTTCCATATTACTATGTGACCTGCTCTCATCTGCCCCAGTAAAAAAAGCTGCTGTGTCAATAACTGCCAGAGGTTCATATTGAACTACTTCTCTAAGTTAATATTAAAAAAAAAAAAAAAAAAACAACAGACCACCACTATTCACAAACACATTTAGGCAATGGATTGGATTTACTGCATCTTAATATGAGCCTATAAATTATTCTTAAAAATACAGTATTAAAACATAATTAATTGCCTAAGCCTGGCTGGTGGCATGGCTTTGTAGAGCTAATCCCTCCTTCCAATGCACTCAGTCTTCCCCATACCTAGCATGTTGTGCTGCATCACAGAAGGGGCTGATGCAGCTGCAGGACTTCATTGCTCCTGAAGTCACACAAGCTCTACCCTTCAGTAAACGCACCAGACCACTGACTTTTGGCCAGTATCTACTGAATGAGTGCTCTGCCAAGATTTTGACCATGGGAAATGCCATTTTTTGCTCAGAAAACATGGTCAGGAAACCCCTTTCTGTAGGTTTGCAACACATTCCACAATTTCATGGCATTACACATCTGTCCACTCAGCAGCCCCCTGAACACAGCATGACCCTGAGCATCAGCTCTGTGTGGAACTGGTGTGGGAATGAGCCCATGAGAAAAATCTTCAATTTCACACCACAGCTGCCTTTGAGTATCAAACCATCCATGTCTCTGAGCGATGACAGCACATGGATGTCCTGCATGTGGTGGGGGAATAGCCAGAACATGGCCCTGAAGAGCTCTGCTTGCTTGTTCTTCTGTAGCAGAGCTGGAAATAGGACAATGACAGAAATGAACGCTTTTCCATAGTGACCTCCAAGGAGCAGGGTCCATCCCAAAAACTTCATAAAGGATCTCTCAAATAAATAACAGCCCATAAAGATATTTGATATCACAGCTGACTACATAAATGTGGTTTGGAGTAGGGTAAATTTGTGTTCAAATAGCACTGGTCATAAACTGCTCCTGTAAGACCTCATTGGTGGTTAGAGATGAGCAGCAGGGGCACCCCTGAGGCTTGAAATGAATATTCATGATTAGTTCATTAGTTTGCAGGCTTTCCATAATCTGCTCATTAGCTATTCAGTAAAAATTCAGAAAACAAATGTGTGCTACTTATGTGTAGAGACACACCCTGTGCTGGGTGGGTAGGTCCCAACCTTCTCCTCACACCAGTACTAGCGGTCTGTGCTTCACCAAATCTCTTCTTTGCCTCACCTGTGCAAGGTTTCACTCCTCCCATGGCTCCTACCTGCAGTGTCTGGGGGGATTTCCCCCTTGTACTCTTTGAAATGACAGAATAATAGGTGAGAAAGTGGTAGAAAATTAGTGCACAATATTCACAATACAGAGAAAGAAACCCCATCCCCAAACAGGCCAAAATATTAAGTTCTCATTGTGTGTGAAATCCTGTCTGTCCCACTAAAGATCAGTAATAAAGTTCCCATTGACTTCAGTGGGGCTAGAATTTGGGTATTCATTTTCCATGGTCTTCCCAGATGAGGAGTCCAGAGAAATTTCAGTGTTTCCTTATGCCAAACAAGTTTTAAGGTTTCCTGTGGGGAAAACCCAGAATCATGGAATGATTTGGGTCAGAAGAGACCTTTCTTGAAAGGCCGTCTAGTCCAATCCCCCTGCAATGAGCAGGGACCTCTTCAACCAGACCATGTTGCTCACAGCCCAATCCAACCTGACCTTGAACGTCTCCAGGGATGGGGCATCCACCACCTCTCTGGGCAACCTGTGCCAGTGTTTTAGCACACTCATAGCAAAAAAATTCTTCCAAATATCTAGTCTGACTCTACCTTAAACTCATACCTTGTCCTATTGCTACTGGCCCTATCATACATTTTTGTACTTTATAAGTGCAGACACACACACACACACACTTTATTAGCTTCTTTGGGTCTGTTTGACTGTACAGCATCTTGGAGGAAAAAAACCCACCAAGCCTACAATTTCATTAAAAAAAAAACAAACAAAAACCAAACCAAAACAAAACAAAAAAAAAAAACCCAGCAAAAAATTGTTTTACACTATGGCTCCATGCCTGTTCTCTGCCTCCTGAATTCAATACCAGAGAATATATATACTGATAAAAAACTCCTATTTTCACTCAGTCTGTAGGAGAGGAGGAGGATGAACATGCTAGAAACAAAACCAGAGGAAATTGAAAGCACTTTGACAGCTCTTTGTTCAGAGTCATTAAACACAGAACAAACACAGAATCTGTCACTTTGGAAAAGACCTTTAGGATCACCAAGTGCAACCATAAACTCAGCACTGCCAAGTTCGCCACACGAGAACAAAAACCCATGCCCCAAGTGCCACATGTTCACATCTTTAAATACTTCCAGAGATGGCGACTCCACCATACAATGCTTTTTTCCCTTTATCCTGTCACTTGTTATTTAGCAGAAGATACTGACTCCTACCTGGCTACAGGCTCCTTTCAGGTTAGAGAGCAGTAAGGTCTCCTGCTGAGCCTCCTTTTCTCCAGGCTAAACAGCCCCAGCTCCCTCAGCTGCTCCTCACGAGACTTGTGCTCCAGACCCTTCACCAGCTCCACTGCCCTTCTCCAGAAACGCTCCAGCACTTCAATGTCTGTCTTGTAGAAAACACACCAGGTGGACACAAACTCATAAGTCTGCAGAAAGCATTTTCAGATGGGACAATTGAGTTTTGTGTCATTTTTGTGTAAACTGATATGCTCCAAGGTATGCAAAACATGAAAGAAGAAAATCAAGCCTCTGCCAAAATCTAATACTGTAATTTTCATGCAGACACATTAACCAGTACTTCCCAGTCTTACTTGCAGTCTTAATAAATAAGACTATGTTAGTTTTCTATTTCCCCCTACAATCATTTTAATATAAAGAATAAAACCCCCACCATCCAAAATTTTAGTAAAATAAAGTTCACATTCAGCTAAGCATCCTTTTATCCTGTTATTTGAGTCACTCCAAATCACCGTTGGCACATTTCTAAATGCTGTATGCTAAGAGTAGCAAAGCTTTTACAGTTCAGAATGGCAAGACATACTTCATAAAAGATTAATATACTTGAAAAGCAGGTCATTTATTAAAGATCTTTTAAAAGCTTCCTTTCTTAAACAGCAAAACTATCTGCCCACCTCCACATCTCGTCTGAAAGTATTTGCATACACAGCTGTTCTTCAAATTTCAACCCTGTTCCTTTTTTCATCTTCATGTTTTAAGACATGAATAGCAGGCATTTAGTGAAACAGGAGCATGCTTCAGCAAGTGCCTTCTGCTTCCACACACTGATTTATCCTGTCTCCCAGACACTCAGATACCCTTCTCTCTCATACCCAGGATTGAGGTCTCAGACCTTTAGCCCCAGGGCTGCATGAGATGGCAGTTTGGGGACTTCAGCTTCTAAACCTTCTCTTCCCACAGCTGAAAGTTTTCCACAATAGCCAGGGTGAGGAGAGACTTTGTGCCTTCTGGATCTTCCACTGTCCTTTTGTTTTGCAAATCCTTTTAGGCAGTGCTGCCTGGGAACTGCACATGCAGCACAAGTGGTCTGGATGCCAAAGGTGCAAGACACACAGATACCCCGTTACCAAAGAGCAGGAGGCAAAGCAATAAGTATTTCTTGGATATTGGGCCTATAGCAATGTGCTCACTGGAACTGTACACCTTTGCACACTGCTGTGCTCAGGCCAGCGTTTTACTGGAGACAAAGAAACAGCAGGAGTAAGCATTGAGTGAGATATGACAAAGAAAAAATAATACAATTTTGGACAAAGAAGTTGATACTTCTGAGATATGTTTGACATCCTGTTCTTCACAAGTGTTTTCAACCACTACATCTTCAGATGTAGAAGCACCTCTCATCTTGCCTACAAATAATATGACACCCCAGAAAATTAAAAATAATCCATTAAAAAGATTACTATCTTTCCAGGACGTGGCAGCTTGACTGTAGCCACAGAGTTACTCTGGGGAACAGACTGTCATGAACACAGTGGTTATAAAAGACAGAACAAGTTGTGGGAAAGTTGCTTTGAAAGGAGGTTAAGTGAGGAGAATATGACCTTGGTCGTAAGTTTCAAAGGAGAGATGATGTAAAAGCCAGACACCACAAGGGAAGGAAGACACAGAAAAGAAGAAGAAAGCTGGGAAAACTCAGAAAGGGAGAGACACCAAGAAGGCGGAGACGACTTGCTGTGCCAAAAGCAAGAAACGATAATAGCACAAATACTAGCACACTCTTGTCATAAGATCATCATGAAAATTACTTTAAATTTAGAAGAATGACATTCAAGAGACTACTTTTTTGATCTATAAATTATTGTTGTTCATGACTTTTTTTTTTTTTTAAAGTCACTGCTTATTATTAATCAGTTTTTGAGGGGCAGCCACAACCAAGTTCTTAAGTAATCAAATGTAGAATATGCTTGAAAGCTGTTCATATCTACCAGGGCAAGATAGGTTGTGTAGTGTAGGTGTCTCCACTTTAGATTGCACTGCAGCCCAAGGGACATCAACTGAGTATTTAGCAATAATGAAGTAACTGTAACAAATGGTAGGGCTTAGCTATTGATCACCATTTGGGCTTTCAGGGAGAAAAATAAAAGGCATTTATGGGTTAATACCCCTGACTGAAATGTGCTTATTTAGAGGTTCACTTAACAGATGCCATCATCAGGAGATAAAAGTCCTTACACTGAAAAGACAATTTTAATGGCCTTTCCCATTAAGCTATGGATGACATATTTCAAAGGGCAGATTATTGGAGTCTTTCTGCTGGCAGCAAGGAATGTCAAATGAATTCAGAATATCAGTGAATTTTTAAGCCTTGGTAACAAGGATTTTAATATAGAGCTATCTTATAATTCAGGACAAAACACCTTGACCAATTTATTCTCCTGTATAGCACATTTATATCCACATTTATATTCATTGCCAAAATAGGCAATGGACCCTTACTGTTCACGGGAACAAAACTCCAGATGCTCTTATATTCTAAGCCTAATGTGTTCAGTTACCGGTGTAGCAGCATTAATCACAAAGAACAAGAGTTTTACGGCCTTGGAAAAATGGAACCTCCCAGATTTGTTAGACTACTCTGCTCAATAAAATGTTTCCTATAAACAAATGAGCTCTGAATATAATGTACTAAACATTATCACCCCATAATCAATAGGTATCAAGAAGACTGTTTTTAAGGTTTAGTTCCCCTCCTGTTCTGCAGACTGCAATTATTCAGCTCTGTACTGCAGAGCTCCATTAAGCACTTTGTTTTTCACTGAATGACTAGAATCAAGTGCGTATGGCCGCCACGGATGGATAAACTGCTGTAAAAAGAGATAAGTCAGCAATACTGATTGGCTCTGTTGTCTGAGCGTGCCTTTGATTTTTGAATTACTGCCAAAAGCATCATCATTCTGTGTTTACCCTTCAAAAGCCCTCGGTCACTCAGATGGTGCACACACTCACAGCAGAGAGCTCTCCTTTGCGGAAACAGTATTCATAAAAAAAAGACAATTTCAGTATTTCTATTTGTTGAATGTGATTTTGTGGCACAGATCCTCTATCTCTCATCTTTCATGACAGTGTTACTATATACTATGAAGTGATTAAAAGACCAGTTTTACTTTGATGCCCACCTCTTTCACTCAGATAAACGATTTGCCTCTGTGCAAAGCTGTAGGTAGCCTTCAAAGTATAACTGGTCACACTGTTTTCCTCTTCCCTTCCCTCTCTGGCAACTCAAAGTAACAGAACCACCATAAACCTCTGTGGTGGTTTGTCTGTGTGTATGTGTGTGTATGAGTTCATACCAATCACTGAAGACACACTGTATTTTTCTTCACTGCTGTGGCCAGGGCTGTCAATGCCAGGCTCAGTGCCGGCTTTCACAGGACACCACAGACTTGCATTTCCCTCCAGAGCTGCAACAACAGCTTTTATTTAGCTGTGAAGACTTGCTGTGCACTTTGTACCTGGGTAAATGCCTGCTGGACACAGCAGGAGCATGACCAGAACAGGTCCCTGATGAAGCATATGAGCTGGTTACAACTCTTTGTGAATTCAACATTCAGCACTCAGCAATCTCCTAAGGCAGAGCACAAGTAAGGCACTCTTGACATGATAGGATTACCTGGCTGCAAAGGAGGATAATATATAATATTGTATTATATAGAATGGTTATTCCCATTTGAATACAAAAACTAATGATTTGGGTTTTAGTCAAATGTACAGGTAATAACAAGACAATAAATAATTAAATGCTGTCTGCATAAACAGCAATAAAGAGACAAATGAAGGCAATTGTTACCTGCTTGTCCAAAGCCTTGTGGACATTTTGGAATCCCGTGATTTCTGTTACTGCAATCTCACCAGAGTTGCAAGTTCAGCTGACTGTGAAGGTCTAGGCCCTGTAAAATCTTATTCACGTGCACACTGTAGGAAGCAGGGATAGCAAAGGCAGAGCCTGTGCTGTTCCAAAGGTGCTGCCTAAGATCTTGGGTGAGGAAACGCCCTCTTACAGACAGCTCACAACCCCTTGCATGATTAAAAGGAAATTCTTTGAGAAACAAGTTCAGAATACTAGCATATGCTGTAATCCATTTCCTAGTTATAAAGGCCTCTTTACTACTGTTTTTGGCTGACAACACTTGAGATAGCATGTTTATCATCATTCTTAAAACACTTGAGAGAGAACAATGTGGGTGCACTTTTTATTTTGGTTTTAACTTCTTTATTTCATTGCTGTACAGCTGCATTACACTTGGCTTTAATCCCTCAAGCATTATTTTCCTTGGCAAAACAGTCACTGAACTGAGTAGAACTTACTATTGGAAAAATATGCTTGAAAAACCAGTGTGATGTCAATGCCAACTGAAACCCATGGAGCTTAAAATGTCACAAATGTGCCTGTAGCTGAAATACAGAGCTCCTCTTTTTTTTTTTTTTTTTTTTTTTTTTTTGTCTGAGTTAGGAATGTTGTAAGTCTTAGGTTGTGAAGTCAACTGTAAAAATCATAGAGTAGCCTCCTGAAGCTGAATGTGTGCTGAAACTGAATGTGTGCTTCCCTCCCCTCCACGAGCAAACATTTAGAGAACAATTATGTAAAACTGGATGTAGGAGAATTCCATAGGAAACAAATGACTGCACGGCTCCGCTTCCAGTCTCGCCTGCATTAACTGTAGCTATCTGTAAGGAGTTGGGCTACAGGCTTCTCAGAGAAAAGATAGAACCCGACTTTGTAAAACATCTTTAATATTCAAATATATAAATAAGCACTACTGAAGAATAATTCAGAAGACTGCGGTGATCCATTACGAACAGATGCTATAAACGGGAACAGTAACATTGCTAGGTAAGGAAGAAGCAAGCTATTTTAGGAGTCTTGAAAATCTCTTCTAGTTCTTCAGACAGATCATGCTGCTATAGTTATTTTATAAAAAATTATATTCTGAAAAGCACTTTAGTAAAAGAAACCTTTTACTGGAACTATTATTTAACCAAGACCTTCTACAGCACTAAAACACACTGCAATAGAGTTCCTGATACAGTTTTAAGAATGGGAAGGGTGAAAATAAGAACAAAAAAACCCTACCATACCTGCACCAGGAGCTATTTATTAGCATAACACTCTTCCTTTTAAAGATTTTATAACAACTGAAGTATATACAAAGTCTTACAGCATTTACACAATAGAAAAGTTTCCTATTAGCTGATGTAGTATAAGGTAGTGCTGCAATTTACTTCAAAGCATGAGTACAATAATAATGAAGCAGACCACTTTACTTTCAACTTCTCCACTAGCAGATCACCACTGTCAGTTGGAATGACAGTTAATTAAACCACTGGGAAGACAGATTGTTGAAAGATTTCTAATAGGTTGATTTGCAGCACTAACCATCTCAAGGAGGAAAAAAAAAAAAAAAAAGAAAAGAAAAGCTACATACTGTCATGTTTCTACACTTTCCTAGAGCTGGAACAAACTTTCACAGCCTTAGATATAACATATGCAAGACAACATAATCACATTTTTTCAGATATAGTTCAGCTACTGAGTGTATTTACTTCTGAATAGGAGGCGTTATATTGATATGGCTGTGTGTTTCCATTTTTGTTCATTAACTGTTCATATAGGTCTACAAAAAAATTAAGACAGCATGGAGTTTGTAGTCGTGATGTGTTTTGACTAATAAAGGCATTCAATATCAGCTATAGGATCTAATTATTCCTGTCAAAAGTTTAAGACCAGGAACCTTTGAGTAAAAATCAAACCCACAAAATCCTGATCTGAACCATTTTCATCTGTTGACGCCAACCTTCTTTAAGCTTTTCCAACTGGTATAATACACAATCATTAAGATGCTTACACCAATCCAAATGCAAGACTCATTTAGTTTATGAGAGGTCAAGCAGATTCACTAGACTACTTCTGCTGTAAAACAGAGGGAGCTTACCTAGAAAAAAGAAACTTTTAGTGAACAGTGCCTTACTACAAGTAGGGATATATAGTTTAACGATACATAATTTAAGAACATAGCATTCTTTGCCTTTTAGAAACAGCTTTCGTGTGCCAATAATGCACTTTCTACAAGAGATAAGGCTGCTTTGCCTATCGTCGTATGCCTAAACCTCATATTTTGGCCAATTCCATTTTTCTTTCCCGCAAAGGGATTCTGTTTCAACTCAGAAACAAGTAACGTCAATATCTGTATTAAGACAAAAAGTGACATATATAAAATCCACAAGGAACCACATAAATACCAAAGAAGTCATATAACCTTTCCATGTAAACACTTTGATTATACTGAAGCCCTAATCAGATTCTTGTCTTAAACTTTTGGCAGATAATGTGTATGCTCAGCCAGGCTTTGTAGTTTGTTATTGTTCAAGTGGAAGCCAGGTCAGCTCACATGTTGACAGGCATGCAACTTGGAAACATTGCACAACAAGCAACACAAAGAGATTTGAGAAGGGTACAAGACTTCAAGTAGACTTCACAACCCTTCACAAACGGAATATTCACAGACAAAGATACAGTCCTTGCTTTTTTCTATGGTGGATTTCTCTCTCACACATGGGACACTTTCTGTGACTCTCTAGCTTGCTTGATGCTATATAACCACTTGATGATTCTGGCATTCCTTTCAATGGCAGAAATGCCGTATGGCACACGGTCATTGGCACTGTCATCATTTCTAAGGTCACTGTTGCTGTCCTGAGACTGTTCACAGTCTGAGCTAATCATGCTTGCACTGCGAAAGTTGAGGGATATAATATCAGAGTTAGCCCTTGCAAAGTTTTCCATCCCAAGGTTTTCAAGCTCTTCAGGATCCAGTCCGCAGTAGTTAAAGAATCGTTCAACATCTGCGTCAACGCGAAAGTATCTGTCGCTTAAGTCTGATTTTGATCGCTGTAGGGAAGGTCTTCTACTAACCCCGCATCCAGACTCGACTGCCTCAATCTCTGGGGATTTCAGGGTGGCAATGGCAGCGATTTTGGGCTTTGGAGGCAGAGGTGGGGCTGAACTACTGCAGGGTATTGCTTTTAAGGGCTTTGCACTAGTTACTTTCCTAATGTCTGAAGAGCTGTGAGAGACGTGCAAGAAAGTCTCTGCTGACTGATCTAGGAGCCTTCTGCTGACATTGGAGCTGCTCTCCTGCGGGCTGCTCCGGCCCTGCGTGGGGTAAACCTTCAAGGATTCAGCGAACGAGTGTCGGTTCAGCTCCGTCGAATCGGCCCTGTGGGGTGGCCAATTTCGGGGACCGTGCTTATGCCCTGAACCTGAGCTGGAGCCTTCAGAGCTGTTGATGATGTTCTTCAAAATCTCAAGTTTCAGATTTTCTCTCTGGACTCCACTCTCAGTCTTTGCATTGTTGCTGAAGACTTTCAAGGTGGGGCTCCCCAGCGCTCGCTTGGCCGCAGGACAGACCGGCGGCTTCGCCAGCACCGCCGGCTTCACAGGCTCCTGCTTGGCATTGATGACCTCCTGGCTCTTGACGTATTTCGCCTTGTCGGCTTCGAGCCTCTCCACTGCACTCAGTCTTTTTGGGTTAGGCTCCGCCTGCCTGCGAAAATAGTCAGGTCCTTTGTTCAGGATGCGGAGAGGAACGGCAGACGTGAAAGTGACGGCAGGGCTGACCGGCTTCACCATGCTACCTGTCGGTAATGTTTCTGTAGGCATGTTTGGTGGTCTTTCCCCCGCAGCCGTTTTGGATTCTTCTCTGGGATCTCCTAAATGCACGGTGCAGAAACATGTACATTAAGCACAATGAGTAGCCGATGAATCCTGGGATCTGAGCGTTAGCAGCAGTGCCTCATCTCACAGCTCATTAAATAACACTGCGTTTCTCTTTTAAAGGCAGCCTTTGTAGGGCAAGGGCACCCGACACAAGTCCGTATTAGTCCGCTCCGCTGGCTCCTTTCTTCTTGCTGAAAGATGTGGGAGTCTCGCCGTCCCCTCCGCGCTCCCCGAGCGGCAGCGATCTGAAAGGCAGAGGAACCAACCACACGTTAGCGGGAGCGCCTGACATCAGAGCGATAGCAACAGCCTCCTCCTGGCCTCCTCACCCACCGCAGCCCGCCCGGGCAGCGGCCGCTCCCGGCACGGGGCAGCGGCGCTCCGGAGGCCCTGACCTGCTACTGCCCAGCACCCTCTGCACCTCACAGGACATGTCCTGTTTGATATTTACACTCTGAGCCTGGAGTTAACAAAATTACATGGAGGGGGGGATCCAAAAAAATTAAGCCTCACCTCAATACAGCAAAACATTTCAAGAGGGAGAAAAGGAAGCAGAAGGAGACAATTCAGAGATTTGGATCCACCCATCTCCCAGTAAAAAAAGCACTTCATATTAATATATTTGGCTTAGTTAAGGTGATTTGTGAACATGTTTTATCTCTAACCCCCAAACATTTTTCTCCTTATAGGCAACATACTTTATAAATTTCAGCAACCAAATGTATTTTCCTTGCTCATTAAATTGTCCAGAAAACAACGTGGTCTAAAAAGCAGAGAGCAAACAGAGACATGTAGAGTTTTAAGTGTAATGCACACCTTTCATTGCTAATCTAATATAGAATCTACAAATAGAAACAGGAGATGTCACTAAATCCACCAATTCCAGTTCCCAGTCTGCTTGAACACCAGTACCCATAGCACTGGTGCTCCAGCAATAAAAGAAGGCTTTCCAAGCTCTCATGATCACCCTACAGGCTTAAGAGAACAACAAAAAATGGCTTTGGTTTTTTATGTAAGATTTTGGGAACATGCAAAACCATCATGACTGGGTTTGAAAAAGAAGAACTTGTCTTCAACACGTAGATATAGTCATTCAGGTTTTCTATCAAGCAGTAAGTACAAATTAATTTTTTCTTCATCTAAACTGTTTTAAGGTTTTATTACTGAAATTGTCACAACAGTCTAAAATTCAACACCGTGGATGATATTACAAGTGCTGAAACAATTTTTCCTACACGAGGCACTGAAGGGCACTTATCACAGAATCTACTTTTCAAGCAGTGATTTCACTAATGGGTCTCATTTGTTTTATTACTGCCCCATTAATCTATGCTGCCCTCTTTAATATCCCATTTCTATTATCATTGTGATCTTCAGGGAGAGAAAGAAAAGCAGCTGCTACTTCTTCACTCTATCCTAAAGAACACAGAGCAGCATCCTTCCCTGGGATGACTTGCTTTCATGTTGCTGTCATCTTGTGTGTTCTCATCCATCAATACCCAACTTACTAATACAGGGTTTACATTGCTTTGACAAAAAACAAACAAACAAAACCCCCAACAAACCACAAAGAAATTCCAGCTGAAGTTATATTAACAGTAAAAACAAAACAACCTCAACTACTGATGCCCAGAAATATGTGACATGTACATCAAATATTTTCTACATATTATCCAAGGTCAAAGCAAGGAAATAAAATATACAAATGCTATAATGAGATTATAGGAAAAAGCTGAGCTTTCTCCTGAAGGCTCACTGTCACAAGCATTCTTAAAATACAAACTAACATATTTAGGTGGGTGATAAACCAGACACACGTTCAGTGCAATTGAAAGGGTAGTGAAATGTTAATTAAGCTTCTCTTTCAATGCTGTTTTATAAATCCTAGCGCTAACTCCTCAGCAGTTCAACTTCCTGAATTTAAACTAAGTCTCTCTGAAAGAGAAAAAGCTTTCCTCATTTGAATCAACATATTTATTGGTACTGTTTTGAAATTAAGTATGAAACTTCCAAATGCACAGAAGGCAATTCCAACACGCATCTGAACACACATTTCTCTTCCACACACACAAAGTAAATCTTTCCACATTGCCAGCTCAGAGCTGGATGGCTAAGTGCCTGTATAAATACCCCATTGACGTGTATATTTAATATTTGTGTGCAGAAATCAAACCTATGTGAGAGCAGGGGTATCGACAAGAGGAAAGGAAAAACAACTGAGCTCTTTGTACTTAACACTGTCACCCACCTGAGTTAGTACTACTTGAGTAAGCAAGACAACTTTCCTCCCTGACCACTCTCATTGAAGGTGACCATGGTCCTGCCCCTGAGGATAGCTGCCAATTCCATTCTCCTCCTGGTGAGGAGCTCCACACACCACTACAGATCAGAGCTACGGGAACTGAGGTCTCCAGCTCGAGGCTGCTTTTGGAAGCCTTTTCCCAGCATTTAACAACGTCCTCACTCTGGATAGCCCTCATCAACATCAGCAAGCATTGTCTAGGAGGCTGAGCATCCACATTGGCTTCAACACCATACTTAAAAGGGAAAAAAAAAGAATAAAAATAAATCCCAGCATGCATGCATGTTTATCCGAGAGAACAAGCGTGCTTGTTTGGAAGCACGTAGGAGCCAAGAGCCCCAGAGTCAATGGAAATATGCTGCAACTGGCAATGTGATTCAGGCATGTCTAGAAAGAAAAGCAAGGACCTGGTGAAGAGCCAGGACAGAAATGTCCACCTGGGCCAGCACAGGGAGCCTGGGGGGTAACAGCCAAGTGGTTACGTGGCCAGCTTTGTACCTGTGGGGCTGCTGCTGTAAATTAAGGAACATGCAGCTATGAAAAGGGATCAACTTTTTGTCTATTTTTAAACTGCTCCATTTCACTGAAGCACTGAATTTGAATACCACCAGAAAGCTTACTCAGAGAGATAAAAATTACTAGCCAGATACAGTTAAAAAAGAAAGTGTGATGAAAGAGAGGTGGATGAGTGTAAAATCTAATGAAACTTCTGCCTGTGCTGGTGATGGCTGCAGCCTGGTCCTACTGCTGACTGGGAAAGTGAGTTCAGTTCCTACCAGCCTTTCTTCTGTCCATGGGCACCTGAAACACCACAGAGACACTACAGAGCCTTGCTACTTAGTAATTTTATTGTTAATGATAGAGGCTGAGAGCAGCAGTACAGTGTAGTCTCAGGAAGACTTAGATTCCAGTTGTGAAAATCATCATTGCAACAACCAGGGCATAGAAATGGCTTTTTCTGGCTTAAACTCCAAAGAAACTCACTGCTTAGGCATCTGAATTCACTGCTGAGTACATCTCTGGTACCAGTAACACCCTGCAGAAATTCAAAAGCAAATAGGTTTTCTTCACCCACTCCCAGAAAATGTGTGAGATATACCTAGGGACCCAAGAAATGTTCCTTTCTCTCTGTTTACATCCAGAGGTCTGCTCTATAGGTGTAATCCTTCTATGGACTGAACTGTGTTTTTCTGGATTTACTCTGGATTTCCATTATTGCTCTTCCTTACAAAACTACTAGACTTAAGAGGTTATTTCAAGAAACACAAAGACAAAAAACTTATGCATGCATTCAAACATAGTTCTATTTAATACCATGCATACATTAATAAAACCTTTCTGAAAGGTCTTACCGGGCTCCTCTAATACCTCACAACTATTGCAGACCTGCTGAGAAGAATACAAAATGCGCAAAGTTTTGGGTTTTTAAAGCTGCATTTTCAGCCAGACACTTCAATTCAGGATTCCTTTGTGGCAGAGGCAGAGATTCAAAACACTTAATTCATTCTAGGCATCACACTCTAATCACTCTTGAGTCCATAATATGTTTGTCAGACAGTCATATTTAAATAACCAATGCACTATCTGCATGATTTAGGGGAACACAACACAGCCTAGAGCAGCAATAGCTATACAGTCAACATTAACAACAAATAAATCTCCTATAAAATATTCTTTCCTTAATTTAAAGCCAAGGCAGTAGGAGGAGATAAAATATGCAGAAACTTTGGAATCCCAGGTCCATATATTCTAAATATGCAGTTTCTTGGAATCTATGAGAAATTTATGAACAAACCCCATTTGTGGCAAGTATTTATTTCTAGCACTATTATGAATACAAGAGCATTGTACAATAATAAGAGTTCATTTTTTCCTCCCATACCTAAAACTGCATTCTAAACACAGACTGAATGATGTCAACTGACAGTAAATAACACATTTCCCTCCTCAGTTCTGTGGTGCCCTGTAGCTCCTACGCATTGGCCACGTTTCAGCCAGTCTTTGTCTAAAAGTATCCACAGAAAGGCATAAAATTACATATTTTAGCAGTATTCAAGTTACCGAAAAAGCAGCAAAAAGCCATGTGAAAATGTGGTTCAAACGAAATGAGTGAAATTTCTGTCCTTGACTTTGGTGAGGACATTCCTTCACCTGACAAAGTTACAATGAACCTCATTCTCCTAAATCATCCCTCTGGGACAGCAGATGAAGGGATTGCACAGAAGGGAGGATGATGTACAGTGGATAAATATAATGAAGGCTGACAGCCTTTACTCTGCTTTCCTTGATATTTAAAGGCCTGTGTCAATTTCATTTTCCAGGTGATAAAATATAACTACCACTACCCCAAGATGCACCATAAACATGACATAAATTCCAGTCTAAGTAATCAAGAGGCTGCAACAGGACTCAAAGAGATCACAAAACAAAACCTGCACAGGAATACAGGACATAGGTGGAAAATGTTGGGTTCCTTTAACACCTGGGTGCACTTCAGAGCTGCAGGTCCCATTATGAAGATGCTGGTTTTTTAACAGTCACTGCAAAGCCTAAAAATGAGAGCTTCACTGAGAATAAGCATCTATGTGCTAAGTTATACTAATATGTATGCCCAAAACTGATACAAGTCATTCTGTGGATAGCTATCATTGTAAACCCCACATATATATTTTACTAAGTTTAAAAAAACAGCAAAGCCTAAGTAAACTTGTCTGAAATTGATGAAAGGTCATCCATATCCAGAATGGCAGCAGTATTTCATTTTTTAAACCAATTTTAGATAAAGATGTGTATGCTGTGTAGTCTTGGTCTCACATAATATTAACTGTCAAGATAAAGCATGAGGAGATGAAATAGTCTTTCAGATCTACCATGACTCAAAATACTAATGAAAGTGCCTACTTTCATCTCTGTTCCTCCCTAAAACATGATACAGTGAACAGTAAGAGCAATATGCACCTGTTCAAGTATACATTTAAACCTTCAAAAGGTCATGAATAATGTGAACTACAGTGACCTAAAACTAAGAGTGGCAGAATTACGTACGCAAGAGAAATTTCCACCAAGTGGGAAGGTAGCAACTTCGGCAAAGGCAGTCACTTTTCACTGCTGATGTGTTACTTCCAACCAAAAAACCTCAAACTACAACTAGAACTGTTTGCAATAGCTTGCATAGCTGAGCATATATGGGCTGATATATTTATGCTAATTCTGCTTTGCTCTTACATCAAAGGCTTTTAAGACAAAACTCTCCATAAATACAGCAGTGTCACCACTGAGCACTCTTTCAATGTGCAGTGAAAATGATGAGGCTGGAAGCAGGATGTTACCATAACCAGAAATGCTAACACTGTTAAGTTGAAATAGCTGCTGGAAAATCCATGGAAATATAAACACCTGGAATGCAGGAACCTAGTAGCTATACTTACATACTAGCCCTGTAATGTACGTCTAGAGCTCACTGGGAGCTGGATAGAGATGCCTCTTTGAAAGAAAAAAACTTTAGAAAGTATTTTGCTTCTTTTTAGTTCTGAAATCCATCACTTTTACATCTCCTACCTAGCAGTAGTAATCCACTCTCATTGATGCTTCTGGGTTAAATACTGCCTTATAGATACCTCACAATGATGAAAACTCTGGGTTTTTTTTTTTTTCAACAGGGCTGCATAAATGCACAGAAAAGCCCAGAAATTAAATTCCCCTTTCTTCCAACAAGACAGTACAAACCAAAATAAAATATCTTATTGTTTAGAGCAATACTACAAGCTGTGTTTGTAAAAGCTGTAGTGGAAATCAGTTCTGTTTTCTTTGGACCCCTGTGTTGCTTAGACAGTTTGTGTTCTTTGCAATAATTTTAGTTGCTCATTTAAACCAAAAAAGGCCTTAAAATTATAATAAGGAATATAATGTTTTACTGCATTTGTATCCTCATGTAAATATTTCTATTTCAGTGTGCATTTTAAGAGAATGATGCTCTAAACACTTCACAAAGTTTTAGGAAACACCCTTACTGCTTGTTCATCAGCCAGTGTCTATGGTTTCAAGTCCAAACCACTTTTGTATTTCTAATTCTACATCTCTCCATAACCATCTTTTTTAAAATTTACAGCTTCCTCCTTAGAACAAGGCCACAATTCCCAGTTTATCCTGTGGTCTCCTGAGCCACACAGTTTTCCTAGTATCTTTTATGTACTTTTAGAAATCAACACAATCCCCTTCTTCAGTACAGGATTCTTGGCTCTGGTGTTCAGTTACATTTCAGAAATTCATCAAACCCCGATACAGGTCCCTGCTGTACCAAGTCCCACCCACCTGGTCCCTCTTCTCTGGAAAAAGGGGGACTTTTACTTCTCTCCTACTTTTCTACCTCTTCACACTGCTTCCCCATTTCACCATTACATTTTTGCAAGGTGCAGTAACTCCTGCTCTGCTCTGATGGAAGAAGCAGTGCTATCTGAATTACACTTTTCCTTTCTTCTCTACTGATAGGAAAAGCTAGCATCTCATCTCCATGCTCCTGGTACATGTCCTTCAGGGCCATGCTTGGATTTGGCACGCCAGTAAACAACCTTTTTTTCCTGGTGGTAGCACCAGGGAGAAAAAAAGTTAATTGGGGGTTCACTGCTGCAAAGTCAGGGAAAACAGAGGGAGGCAGAACAACAAAATAATTTCAATTATGAAGCTCAGCAAAAATGATTTAAATGGATTTCTACTTATCTTCATCTCAAGTCCATGGTAATTCTTAACAAGCCAATTTTCAGAGTGAGACATATTTTAAGCCACTGAAATCTTTATGGCAATAGGTTCTGTAGAAATCATATGCACTTGCAAAGAGGGAAATAAAAATCTATCTGCAAAAAGGTGGAGATACACCTGCAAAATGCCCTCCTTCTAGTATTACCATAGAAACATCACCTCACTCACAGGATTTTCAGACTCCGTCACCCATGCCATCCCTCAACAACACTGCCAAGTCTGGTCCTCAACAACAGAAGCACAAGTGTCATCAGCAATCAGACAACTGGGAAACAGCTCAGTAACTTCTGCAGTGTCCCTCACCAAAAAAATTATAGTTATTAACTCACCTACAGAACATACACCTTGATAGCAGTATTTTCAAAATGCCAATTCTGAGCCGTTTGTCACACTGGGATAAATTAAACATAGTTCCAAATCCTTTAAATGTTTGAAAACTTGTATGAATGTTAAAGCACTGTACTGCAGCATACCAGTGCAGTCATGGGATCGGACTTGGCCTTAAGTACACTATGGAGTAAGCCCTAAAAGATAAATCACTTTGGCTTGGAAGAACTTTTTGTCTTGGAAATACTAAGAAATCAAGCCAGATTTAAATGGATAAAGTGCAAGTGTAGATTTTCAAAATGAATGTTTATATTAAATGTGCAGTGTGCCTACCAACACAGCCTTGTAGTCAAAGACTTAAGGACCCATGACCAGAAGACTTCTGTAGGTTCATCTCCTTCATAGCTACTGCTGCACAGGAACATCAAGCTGAGCCTTCAAAACTCATCAGCATTGAAACACACACACCTGAAATGGCATATTCCACATGTGGGGAAACAGTCTCTGTTCATCATTTAAGTGACAACAGCACTCATAAAATCTTGGGTAGTCGATATTTAAGCTTGGATCTCACTACAAAGCACATGTTCCTCTGCCAGTACTTCTTCCCCTCAACTAATACCTGAGAGCTCACTTCTGAGCTCTGCTGTCTGCCTACAAGGCCTCAGCTACATCCTGAACAGCAAACCAAGTGAAAACCTGGACACTTTTCCCATTGCCCATATATGACTTCTATCATGTCCTGTATTTCAATTCTATGAAGAGAACTGTGAAAAATCTGGAATGATCATGAGCATGTAGGACAGAAGACATGTTCAGGGAAGGAGGCCCATGGGCATGCCGTGAGCAGCAATGCCATCTGGCATAGGAAAGCTTTTATTTCTATTAACAGACATGCAAGCAACTAAGCCTGATGATAATTCCAACCATGATAATGTAGAACCAACAGGGATCTCTTCACCTTAGTCATCTACACTCTTATCTGGCAGGTACCTACCTGCCAGACCTAAAAACGCAGTCAGAGCTGTGGAGGATGACAAAGAAAATACTTCCTCCACTAGATTTGGAGTCCAGACTGGAAGCAGCCCTCCAGTGCAGATACTCAAAGTACCAGGCTATACAAATGTATTATGCAAATGTCTCAAATGTGGGTGTCAAGAGGATGGTGCCAGACTCTTTCCAGTGGTGCCAGTGACAGGACAAGGAGTGAATGGCCATTAACAAAAACAGAGGAAGTTCCACCTCAGCATGAGGAAGAACTTCCTTACATTGAGGGTGGCAGAGCATCGGAACAGCTGCCCAGGGAGGTTGTGGAGTCTCCCTCTCTGAAGACATTCACAATCCACCTGGACACCTTCCTGTGTCACCTGCTCTAGGTGACCCTGCCTTAGCAGGGGGCTTGGATGAGATGATCTCCAGAGGTGCTTTCCAACCCTAACAATTTTGTGATTCAGTATGTAGAGACAGATCCTTCTCCAGCACTTTCCTTCAAAGGCTTCCACTTTAAAACAAACAAAAAGTATTTGCAAGTTTTCTTCAAATAAAGAAAAGAGCAAAAAAAGACCACATAGGGTACTTGACAAAGAAATTGGATTACTAACCCTCCTCCAGTGCAATTAAATAATTTCTAGCAAGTAGGACATTTCAGCTGAAACAGGAAAAACAACTTGATTCTTCCTCGGGAGGTCAGAAATTTACCCCAGTTTGGGGATTTGATTCAATCTCCCATTTCTCAAAAGAGAAAAAAAAATATTTGATTCAATCTCCCATTTCTCAAAAGAGTTCAGCAAACTCTGATTTTATGTACATAAACATTGCTGCCAGCTTGTTCTTCTGGGAAACGCAAAATTTCATAAAAGTCAGATGAAATGACTTTTCATCTGACTGTCATAAAAGGCCCAAGGTCCTGAAATATCAGGTTGCCATGTTTAAACTCTCAGTTATGGATGAAAGTTCTCTAAAACTGTTTACAATGAGAAATACATTAAAGGAACATAATATCATAGCTATGAACAGATTTTATGTGAGAAATAAGCATACACTCACAATGAAAACAGCTTCAGTTAGACACTCCCTTGCAATTACCAATCCTGCAAAACTCCAGAAATATTCAAAGATGTGAAGACCCAAAACAAACAAATACAGCCGAGAAAAGAAAAACAATTTCAACAATTTATGCCGTGAAAAAACCAGAAACCATAAAGAACTATTATAAATGGAAAAAGGCATCATACTTAAAATTTCCTTTCCTTCAGAGGTGTATGTAGTAAAAGAATCTTTTGAAAATGCTTATTTTCAAACTTTCAAAACAAAGCTTAATAGCACCTCCTTGAAGCTTCTTATATGTTGTGAAATATATTTGAAAGAAATAGTGCCCAAGCATACAGAATATTTCTTATAATACTTGTCCAGATTTTACATGCAAGAAACCAGAAAGCCATCTATTTCATTATATTTAAATATTTTCCTACTTTAACAGCTTGTTACATGGAAAATTCTTTTTAATAAATTCTATACATGAACACAAGCATTTAATCTTTAGAAATAAATATTAAAATATAGCTAATTAACATCTGCTACTGATATTAAAATCATACAGGGCCACCTCTAATAGGCAATACAGTAGGCACAATTAAAAAATGAGCATGGTAAAACCAGTACCATTAGAAAAATGATAATGTTCAGCCAGGGGGATACAATGAGCGGCCTAATTCTGACAACTGTGGACTTTGAGCTGCTCTTCTGATTAGCTGTGGGGTTTTGTTTGTCAAAACTCTTTGTATTAAACAGCCTTTTCTGTAACATGAGACATTACTGCGGTAAGGTCAGCCTGGCTATTTAAAAATAATGTCTACAACCTAATTGCCCTGAGTTAACCATTTCTAAGCATTGCAACTCTACATACATGAAATATTTCATTTTTTTTCTTAAATAAACACACTATGAAAGTCTTGACTATGTAAAAACAAATCAAGTCTTTTAAAAATTACATTTGGAAAAAAAAACAAAAAAAACCCCAAAAAACACCAAAAAAATCCCACCGAAAAACAAACTATACATGATTTACAGCAGTGTTCAAGGGCAGGGCAACCTTCAGAGCAACTCCATGAATGATTTCTTTTATTTTTGAATTGTACAGCTATGTTTTTCTCTAGATAAGAGGACATTTTCCCATACCACAGGATAGTTCATTCCCCTTTACTCCAACCTCATGTCTAAAGGAACATGTTAGAAGTCAAAAAAAGAAAACTGAAGGCATGCATAACATTATGTCTTGACGTATCTGTATATTACAGAGTTCTTCAAGCAGATGGTTAAACACACCAGTTTTGGCTCTGGAACACAATGCAATTTACATCTCCACTGTTATGATGAGGTTGCAGTTAATGACTACAGCTGTATACCTCAACACAAGTGCCACACTGGTGCACAGTCACACTCTTGTGCATGTAACCCCTCAGACTGTACCAGCATTGACTACAGCTGTTGAACTGTTTGCTGTTAGAATACACTGAGCATATTTTCTTCTGGGTTGCTGTATGGGAAATACGTGCCACAGAGTCCACATGTTAAACTACAGATCTTCACAAACTGTTCACAACCTATTCAACTGGAGATGAACATCCAGCTAGCTACTTGTCAATCAGCATCCAAACTTTTGTTTAATATACAAATTTGACACTCAAAGTGGGGCTTTGTATTACTGTTTAATTTAATTACCCTTCACTAAAACAATATTCTTGAAAAACCTCGTTTCAGAAATCAGACTGTCAAGATTCTTTTGAATGGTTTTTGCCTGTCTGAGGGGTTTGGTGAAGTTTTAATGATGATGATGATGGAAATTCTCCCTGACCACCGATTTTAAGAAACCATAAAATCCTACCATCTCAAAGAAAACAAAAGCTATATCAAGTCATGACCACTGCATTTAATTAAATGGAGAGAGGAAGGCAGTGGAGGGAGAGTGGAGGCATCCTAGCTCCAAAAACACCAAACCAAACGAACAAACTAAAGAAACCCAAACCTTGAAACTGTTTGTGAGTGTGGGGACAGACGAAAGAAAAGTGAGAAATGACAAGACACAGAGAAGTAGATGAGAAATGCTATTAACCAGGCAAAGATCAGAGAGGTGAAGGTGTTAGGAATAGAGAAGAAAGCACTGAACAGTGAGTTGGGAAGCAGGAGTAGGTTACAGAGACAGAGAAGGATTATAGGATAAAGGAAAAGACAGCTCAAGTTCTCTTCCTCATCTCCTCTCTCGCAGCTCCTACATCCTGCAGAAGGAACAGAGCTGGCATAAGGGCATTGTGGAGAAAAGCAAAGCTCTCAGTGAAGCTCCTCCTGAAGCAAAGCTCCTGCTAACCCAAACCATTTTTGGGTTGCAGGAGAGAGATACATCTTCTCTCTCTTGCAGACTCTGTGCTTGGGGCATGCTGTCTACTGAGCTTAGAAGGCTGGGGCCAAAGGAGCTGGCACTGGGTGGCTGGCACGAGGATATCACAGAGGGATACCAGGCTCAGAGCATCGTGCACTTTCAGGATGAAAATACATAGTGGAGTAAATCCAGCAACCAGAAATACTGACCAGTCAATTGAATGAGTGCTGAGGTTTGCTGCAGACTCCTCAGTAAATCCAGTTCTTTTTTTTTGGCAATGCTTCAGACCCTTTTCACGTGCTGACTGCACGACCAGATACACAACAGGCTTGTCCCTGGGGAGTCCTGAACCAGGGATGCTCTCCACCCTGTCCTCACAGATGACTATAGACTATTGCTTAGAAAGACTGCTTAAACTACTCCCCCATTCCTGCCCTCCCTGAGAGTACTGGACTACCCCAAGATTGCTACATATGCATTCTCCTCTAAGATATGTGATACACAGCCACAGTAATAAATCTCCCCTCTTCTGTAAACAGAAGTAAATATCCAAACTGGAAGTTAAATACAGGATTGATATTGGCTGCCCAAAGTAACAGAAGAAATTTATCCCAAACCTAGAAATTGGATAGAGGTATGCCAATCTCGTATCTACTGCTTTATCTTCATTAAGAGATGAGTATCAGCAAAGTTTTAAAGTAGTTGACTGAAACGACTTTACCCTGCATGGCAGGGTTAAGATGGCTAAAGCAGACAAATAATGGGACGTGGAAACCAAGGTGGAAAACCTCAAATAGGACACATGGGGTCTGTTTTTTCATCTGCTCAGGCCTGCTTCATAAAGGTAACCTCTCCTGCCTAGCTGCCCTGCCAGCACACCATCCCCACCACTGCTGGGGAACTGAGTCCCTCCACTGAAGTTGTCCCTCAGTCCCAGTTCCAGCTCATCACTGATCTGGACTGGTTTCAAGGCATTCTTTAAAAGCTAATGAAAAGGGAGGGCTGGCTGTGTCACCCCAGCCAGGATTGAATGCTGCTTTCATCATAAATCACAAATCTAACCTTTTCTGTTGACAAAATGAGCAACATATTTCCAACAAAACTACAGACCTACTGGAGCATCTGTATGAACACAAAACACTGAATCTCATTTCTAAGATGGCAGAAATAAATCCCATGCAGCCTGACATGAGCAAGGCCAAAATATGAAATGTGACTTTGAAATTAGTGAAGGTTAACTTGTGATCACAAAAATTAACAGGTCTTTGGATGTTCCTGGTGTCAGTCCATGGCACAGCTAAAATGGTTTTGCTGCCTTAATTTCATACTATGTTTGAAACATATCTGGAATTTCAAATTCCCAATTCCTCAGCTGACAGAAATGGTTTCTGAGATGATTTTCACATTCTGGGAACAGATTTTTACCCTTAAATTAGCCATGTGTACTCTCAGACTTAACATTTTGTCTTGAAATAAAACAGCAGCGATAATTGTTAATTTAAGACCCCACACAATGCAAATTTATGTTCTGGAGCCAAATATGCTGATTGGAAACAGATGAACATGAAATGCCTTTTACTGAGCAGAATTAAAACTAAGTATTAGTGAAATGTGTTGCTAATTTGACACATGACACATCAGACATTGATTACTGTTTTTTTTTTCTTTGCTACAATGAAATACCAGAAGTGCCCTATTAATCTTTCAAGAATTGTACAACCTTTGTTACAAAGTGCCACATGTTTGGTCTGCTCCTGTCCCCTCCTGCCCCCACGGGCTTCAGCCAGCTTACCTGTACTCACCAAGGATGAAGCTACTCTTTCCATTATTCCTGACACTGGATTCCTGACATCTTTTGGTTTGGAGTTTTAGTGACACAAATGAAGATTTTAAGCTTTAATGCTCATCTTCTGCTCAGACCTTGAGATCAAGCCCAGAGTGGTGTGGATGAGGACTTGTGACTGAGGACTGGAAAAAAGCACTCCAGCTTTCAAAATGGGCAGGAAAGAGGATACAGGGAACAACCAGCCAGCCAGCCTCACCTTCCTCTCTGGAAATGGGATGGAGTGGCTCATTCTGGAGGCCATCTCTATCCACATGGATGACAAGAAGGTGCTCAGGACTACCAGTTTATCACCTCACTAGTATCAGTTTAGTACCTCACTGAAGGTAAATCATGCTTGAACAACTTGATTTCCTTCTGTGATGAAATAACTACTTGCATGCATGAGGGGAGTGCAGTGGATATTGCCTACCTTGACTTCAGCAAGGCTTTTGACCCTGTCTTTCACAACTTCGTCTTAGGCAAACTCAGGAAGTGTGGACTGGATGCCTGGACAGTGAGGTGGATTGAGAACAGGCTGAACAGCAGATCCCAAGGGTCATAATCAGTGGCACAGGGTCTAGTCAGAGACCTGTCATCAGTGGTGTCCTCCAGAGTTCTATACTGGGCCCAGTACTGCTTAACTTGTCCATCAGTGATTTGGATGAAGGGGCAAATGCCTCCTGAACAAGTTCACTGATGACACCAAGCTGGGAGCAGGGATCAATCCTTCAGAGGGATGTATGGCCATGCAGAGGGACCTCGACAGTTTGGAAAGAAAGATGGGCAGAGAAGAATCTTCCAAAGTTTAACAAGGGCAAATGCGAGGTCTTGCACCTGGAGAGGAACAACTGCATGCACCAGCACAGGCTGGGGGCTGACCTGCCAGAAAGCAGCTCTGCAGAGAAGGACCTGGGAGTCCTGGTGAACAACATCTGTCCACGAGCCTGCAGTGTGCCCTCATGGCCAAGAGCAATGGTGTCCTGGGCTGCATTAGGAAGAGCATTGCCGGCAGACTGAGGGAGGTGATCCTGCCCCTCTCCTCAGCTCTGGTGAGGCCACATCTGGGGTGCTGTGTGCAGTTCTGTGCTCCTCAGGACAACAGAGACATGGAGCTCCTGGAGCAGGTCCAGCAAAAGATGATTAAGGGACTAGAGCATCTCCCTTATGAGGAAAGGCTGAAGGAGTTGGGCCTGTTCAGCCCTGAGAAGAGACTACTGAGAGGGGCCTCATCAATGTCTATCAGTAGCTGAAGGGAGGGTGCCAGCAGGATGGATCCAGGCTCTTCTTGTCAGAGGTGCCAAGCAATAGAACAAGAGGCAACAGGCAGAATCTGGTCCACAGAAAGTTCCACCTGAATATGAGGAAGAACTTCTTTACCGAGCACTGGAACAGATTGCCCAGAAGGGTTGTAGAGTCTCCCTCACTGGAGATATTCAAGAACTGTCTGGACAAAATTCTGTGCTATGTACTTTAGGATGACACTGCTTAAACAGGGAAATAGGACCAGATGGCCCACTATGGTCCCTTCCAAACTCACCCATTCTCTGATTCTGTGTGACTCAGTATTTGGAAAGTAGTAGTAATAACCAGATAAGTAACAGAAATCTCTGAAGTACTGAGGCTACCAGTGCTTTTTTGCACTGCAGATCTCTGTTACAAAAAGCTAACGCAATCTACTGAATGGAAAAACCGTAACCAAAGTACAGGCTGGGAATAAAGGATGGTAAAAAGCCTGGAACTACTGGAATACTTCCAAAAAGGAGTCAGGTGAGTAACAGAAATAAATAGAAAGCTCTGGAGGACTGAGGCAAGAAGCATTCACTTGCACTGGAGGTCTCCATTGTAAAAAGCTAAAACAAATTTACTGAATGGAGCAACTGTAACCAAAGTACAGGTTGGGAATAAAGGGTGAGAAAAAGCCTGGAACTACTGGAGTACTTCCAAAAAGAATTCTGCAACATTGACACATACCTGGCTGCATGACTGAGGCCAACAAGAGAAGAGAAAGCCTCAATCTTTCTTAAATGGCATTCAACTATATACTGGCAACTAATGAATCTGCCAACCCAATCGACTATTAAAAGTGGAGGAAGAGAAACTCATTATCACAACATACCTCCTGAGACAGCAGAGGAGGACATAGTAAAATCATTCTGGAATTGCTCTCCTTTTATCAACCCCTGAGGAAAAATGTGCATTTTAATTCAAAAAGGTACCTGTAAAAGCAGAATGCCAAACTCTTGTCCACACTCCAAAGAGGGGGATGTAGTGCTCCAGAGGATTCTGAAAAAAGAAGACAAGAACATATGAAAAGGGCATTAAAACAACCCAAAACACAACATAGCAGTAATGCTGCAGGTTCATGCATGTCAGTGTTGAAGGTCATGGAAACAGGACTCCAAGGCCAGTCCATGCCAGGAGAAAGGAGGGGAAGAAGTGCCAGGCAGCCACAACAGCAGTCGGGACTCTTTCACATGAAAGGTGAGATAAATGATGACATCAGTGTGGCTGAAGCCTATGAGCTGTGTAATAATAGCAACTAATTAAAAGGTCATTAGGGAAGTCTCAGCACACAATGCACATGATGCAGTATCTTACGTGTGAGATGAAATGAATCTGTGTTGGGGATCAATGAATAAATGCAAAAAGGGCCAAAATGCCAAAATGTAATTTTTAATTCACTGATGAAGGACATCAAATAATTGTGCCTTTTAGGACCTTGTTATAGATAAATAATCCCTTTTGTTGTGTTTTTGGCTACTTCCAAATAAAGAAGAGAGAAAACACTGCAAAGAAAAAACCACAACTCTGTTTCTATGATAAAAATTTTGTAGGGCATGGAATCAATGCCAGCTACTTTACAAGCAACTGAGGAAAAATATCAATATGTAAATGTTAGTGTTACGTCAGGGCAGCTGCTAGTTGATTTTGACATAAAAATATGGAATATACAGTGATGATCTATTTTCCCATACTCAAAGTTAAGATCAAAGAGCAAAATATTTGTGTGCTTAAAACCCCTCCACACCTCCCTTGCTGGAAGGGATGACAGGATATGTTCAAGCTAACAACAAAAAGCAAGAAAAATCTACTTTTTAATTTTTATATGTTTACATGTAAAAATTTTGCCTTTTTTTCTTAGTCTCTTTCCCTTTTCTAAAACATTTATTTTAGGCAATGCTTTTTTAAACCATGGCAATACTGTATTTACAAAACACTACTCCTGTCTAGTCAATCAATAGATCTTTCATTTCATATGAAACACCTTCTCCTTTTTCTCCCCAAAATTATTAGTTACTTTCTGGGGTTTAAAACAGTTATTAAAGTCCACACAGAAAAAAAAAAAAAAAAATCCAAATATGATCGCAAATATCTTCACAATAAATTGGCTGACAGAAAAGCACATAATTTTAAAATTTTGAGGTAATATTCTTGCAATTAAGCATTTGTGTATGCAATAGGTAAGGAACAAATAAGTCAGTGTATTTCTTTGGGAGGAAAACACCTCTGCTGTAGGATGCAGCTTTCGACACATCTTTTTGTGTGGAAAAAAGGCAGTGATGGAAGAAGGGGAGAAGCAGTTTTCATCTTGGCTGTGAGGCTGGTGACAGCCAGCAGAAGGGCAGAAATGCCAAGCTGAGAAAGACCCCCTAACACAATGGCTTTTAAGAGAGCTCCAGAACACAGTTACCACACAAGTGCATGCACAAAAGAGTTTTTCTCTTCCCCTACCAACAAGTATACACTTCTACTTTCTAAATGCTACAAGTATATAGACATAGTAACTCACATACACGTGGTTTATTCCAATAGTAGTAATTCAAACAGACACATTTATGATATGAATGTCATTGTGAACTATACAGTGGAATATGTTGCTGTTTAGTGAACACCAGTGTACACTATGTTAAGAATATATAGCCCATTTTATCTTCTAAGTGTTAGAAAGAGGTCACAGTAATAAAAAGTGGAAGCATTAATACTGTTCTTGTACAGTGAGTTGCCATAATCCTCTGGTGCCACAATACACATGCTGCTCCAGGTCCCAGGGATTTCCCAAGAGGGTATCCATTAAACTGTGAAACCTCCAAGAAAGCACACACCATGTGGGCTTCACTGAGCTTGGCTCTGGACCCAGGACAGAGAAGACTGAAGAAGATACACAAACAGAACTCAAACAGATAAATGTTCTGTGGAGCTTTAGTGCATGACTGGTTCCATCATTCATGCTATGGAACAAAACCCCAACCATTTAGCACCTGCAACAGCAGCATAAACTGACAAAAGTGCCAATGGATAAAGCTTAGAGAGTATTGTGGAGGCAGACCAAGTTCTGAACTGCCTAAGTTTCAGACTGTGTAAGTTCTTCAGCGTAACACGCAATATTCTCATGACTACATGTCTCATGCATGGGACTGTGAAGCAGCAGGGTGGACAACACTCTGGGAGGACTTGTGTCTCTGCCAGCAGGACAGCAAATCCTCAGACATCCTGGTAGATGCAGGATGAACAGCCCAAGGCAGAACCAATTGCCCTGTTTAAACAAGTGAATTGCTCTGGTAACAGATGTCCAGTAGCACTTTCTCAGTCCAAGATAGTGCCCTTCAGCAACACATTTCGGACAAGTCTCTTAATCAACACAACACCCTTAGCACAGCTGAGAAGGGCCACATACACCTCAGTGAGTATTCTTAAACATTAACATGGAACTGCAAGAAAAAGTAGAGAAAATGAAGAATATACTATAAATTTCAGTAGAATTTGTGAGCAAGGACTTACCAGGTTAGCTAAAAGCACCAGATCCCCCTTTCCCAATTTAATACAATGTTTAGCATAAGAGGTGTCACATGAGTATTTTTCAAGTTCCAATTACTCATGCAAGTGCAATTTTTATGTATTTAGCAAGCACCATGGTACTCTCCTGCCACCAAATTTTGGTTACTTTTGGTTACAGCTACTTCCCTGTATGGCCCAGTTCCAATGCAGAAGAACCCAGAAAGGCCACCAACAGGTTACATGCACTTGTTTTTCTCAATCAAAATATGAAAGGAAGACGATAAACAGGCAAGAAATAAGCAGACTCTGATTGTCCCACTCCTTCTGTGGACTTTGCAGTAGAATGCAAGGCCAACCCTGCATTGGAAGAACCAACCTACTTGTGATAAACCAATATCAAATGCTTGGCCTCCAAGAAGGCAACTTATGTCTGACAACTACTATAGTCGATTCTTAGGTGCTTTTTAATTCTTTCTTGGACTTCTTCCTGGATCTGGAGGCCCAGGATGTCATTTCTCCTGAAGTTGTATGACTCAGATGAAAATATAGCAGGATATCTTGCTGTTCAGCTTTAAACTGGATGCACAGTAGAGCTTGTAAATGTTTGTTACCATTGAGAGCTCAGTGCTTCCTCCTGGTGATGGACAGACCTGCTTCCTGCAGGCAGGCAAGTGGGGCACAGCTGCCATGGTGTGCACTAAAGCTGTGCACAGTCACCATTGCACTCCTTTCTCATTGACACTCTTTCTTTGATATTTTTTTTCCTTTTAAGTAACTTAACCAGGCCTGTGCAAGCAGATTTGTATCATAGAATCAGAGAAGGGTTTGGGTTACAAGGGACCTTAAAGGTCATTTGGTTCCAACATCCTCACCATGGCCAGGGACACCTTCCACTAGACCAAGTTGGCTGAAAGCCCCATCCAGCCTGGTTCACTCCAACAGGAAAGATTGATCTCTGCAATACTTTCTCTAAGGAACATTAAGTGCCCCCACAGTACTTCTCTTAAAAATCAATAATAGATACGCTGATGTAGTGCCAAACACACAGTAGCTGAGATATGTGCAAAGAACTGATTGGTCACTGGCTCCTACTAGACAGGTGCAAATGGTCTCAACATGAATATTTAAAGCAACTGTCCTTATCTTTTCAAATCTCTTTGAAAAAAAAATAAAAAGAAAGAGAGAGCAAAGTAAGAGAAAGAAAAAACAAAAACATACTCTAAACCATCTGAGATCCAAAACAACATAAGGACAGCTAATATCAGACTTCTCAAAATCACAAAAATTCATGACACTGAGTGATATACACAAAGCTGGCTTCCCTTCTGAGCTTCCGCTAAGATTTAATCTCCACTGTAAGGGCAGAAATGCCTCACACCTAGACAGGGAGCACCCAAACCAAGATAAGAAACTCTGGACTAGACTCAGACTGTAAAAAAATATTAACTTTTTAAATTATATGGGTGTGAGCTACCAAATTCTCCTCTGAACTGACATTTCTCTGTAGCTTTTTTCTATATAAAATCCCATACTCATTCAAATTTCTCCCCAAAAAATCCTTCTGGAACGCCTAGAAAAACAGTCCACAATGGCTGGGCAGCTGGCATACTGCAATGGCTCATTATCCTAATTTCAACAAGAAATCTCTTATCTGCTGGTGAAATCAAGGTCAAGTGGAAAATTTTAACAACCAATATGGGGAGATCTGTGCATCTTAAAGTTAAGTTTGTAACTAGATAAATTCTAAACATTTTTACCATTTCTTTGAAATGTATTTTTGACCATTTGGTAAGCAAAAGGATATGCACATGGTTCAGGAAGGAGTGATGATCCTTTTCAAGACAGACTGACGTGGGGACAGCTACAGGCAGACTGGGTACTGGCAGGACAGAAACTCTCCTGCCATTTGTGGTGCCAGTAATACAACACATTTAGAAGACTCATTAAATAATATCTTCATAATGAGGCTGAGACCTTTAGAACTAAGAGTCACTGAAACATGAACATAACATACAAAACTACAGAAAACTCCACCTCGTTCCACCAGTGATCCCTATAGCTGGTCCCTTGCCAGTTCAATGAAAAGCACCCATGATATGAGGAAAACAAATCTCAGAGTCCTGTGACTGGCATTGCATATTCAAAATTTTAAAATCCCAAAGGAAGGAATGACCAAAGCATTTGCTACGTAAGCAAGAGCCCAGTGAGGATTTTAAAATGGAGAGAGAGGCCAGCCTAACATCTGGATTTCTTATTTGAGATACATTTGAAGAATGGAAGAGACATCTGTCCCTGGATATTATCAGCAGAGGGACACATCTCATAACAAATTCTCAAAGGCATTGTCAAGGACATATCTTCTTCAGCATCTCTTAACTCAGAAGCATGGTGTGCCCCATGCCTGGGGTAAGCATGCAGGCACTTTAGTGAGGATTCAGGGAGTGTAGCTGATTTTTCCCATTTTAGTTGCTGGAAATCAGGGAGTTTGCCTCCTCAGCCTGCCTCCTCTTTAGACAACCACAACCTGAGAATTGCCAAAGCTTATCTCAGTTTAATCTCAGAGATATGAATCTTAATGAAGAATAATTAAAGCAAAGACTGTTTTGCCTTGCTGATGGAAACTGAAATGAAAGAAAAACGGAATGAAATTATTACAAAACAATTTTCAGATAGGCAATATCATGCCAACTAAATGCATCTTATGAAACGCTAAAATATTTATACCTAAATATATTTTCTATAGCTGCTCTGCTTTTTGCCTTCATGCAGGTTCAGAGAAGTCTCGTCCTCGAACATTAAAATCATAGAAATACCACAACAGGAAAAGTGAAAACCACACATGAAACTTTATTTGAACTACTTGGATGACAACAAATCCCAGTTAGGAGACCACACACTGACATGTGCAGACACACAGATTGGAACGCTCTGTGCCCAAGCTGGCCAACCTGCAAATGAGTGGAGAGGGAGCTCGAAGCTGCTGCCCATGCTCTGCTGAGGAGCACACAGTGCATTCATACAGCAGGAGGTGGGAACCACAAGTTGCACAACATGGAAAAGCTTACTTCTGACACGTTTCCCATGAGTGGAAAAAAAAAATATGTCAAAACACCGCCTAAAAATCTTTCTTTGCAAAAATATTAATCTCACTGCTTTTTTGAAAAAAAAAAAAAAATAATAGAGGGGATAAATGAAACAAAACAAACTCCAAACAATCAAGGCAGTAACACAGCCACAAAAGAGAAATGGGAATATTTAAGAGAATGAAATTCAATTCATCACTGACCTTTGCCTGAATGAAACATTGGGAAATTTTGCTGGCTTTGGTGATTGCCAGCAAAAGGTGATTTAAAAAGTGTGATGATTTATATGAAATATTCATATTTGGATACATCAGTGATCTGGCTCAGAAAGCGTACCTGCTGTTTCTTATAATGGAATCCTCTATTTCTTTGCTTGCACGGTGTTTTTTTGTGTTGATCTCAAAGATGGCTGATGATGGCAAAGGTCTTTTCCAGACTAGTTCATTCTGTGATTCTGTGTTTTGTTGGCTTTTTTTTTTTTTTTTAACAAGTCTCACATAATTATGATTCACAAATATTGCAGGTAGCCTCTCATTCTGAGACTTAACATTGCACAGATTTCTTAACAAATATAATTTTATTCAGTATTTCTGCCCTGGACTCCAACAAGTATTGCCTAATCTACCAAAAAAGAAAACCAATTTTTGAAATAAATAACTTAAGTTGGAGAGATGTAACTGGAGCACATTAGAAGCTTGCTATCTTTCCCAACGGTTAGTCCACATTATAGATATAAAAACATTTTTATAAACAGATATACTTTTCTCGTAATTTTTACACGCACAAAAAAAAGAAAGATGAATTTAGGTACTGAAAAAGCTAGGCTTGTATTTTTCATGGAAATGCTTCATTAGGCCTAAATTCAGAGATTCTGTGCATACTTTCAAGAGGTACTTAGCATCCAAAAGTCAAGCTGTGACCATGAAATAGGTACTTGGTGTCTGTGGAGACCAAATTTAGCAAATCAAATTGGAATGCAGAGTTGAAGACTGCCTTTTGAAATATTAGACTTTGTGCACTTTTGCTACATGAAGAAGGCACCATGCAAGTGGAAGGAATACAGTCCATTCCTCCTCACATCCCTGGCCCATCACCCTTGGCAGCACATCAGACACATCTATTATTAACACCTCTTGCTGAAGAGGAGGAGATGAAAACAGGACTTAGCTGCATATGTGCTGAAAGTACCAAAAGGGGATTCTTGCTTCCTGTCTACAAAAGAATCCCTTTGATTTTTATGCAGTTGCCTAATTAAATTTCACTGTGCATATTAAGTTTTCGGATGTCTAGCTATTTTATACTCAGCCCCAAGTCAAAAGAGGACACGTTCATAAATGACCCTTTCACTAAAAGAAACAAAACCAAAAACTAAGATAACGCCTATTGTACGTAAAGATACCCCCCACTCTAGTTGTTTCCTCAGTTCAACCAAGGAGAAGAGATCATGCACATAACTTCTAACTAGGTCACAAACTCTACCTTTCTAATATTTTATTCATGCACCTTGTAAAGCGATGCACATTATTTCAAGTTCCAAGAGGAACATATAATGCTATGAGCAACAGCTCTTCATGAGTGCTTCAATATTGTGTTGGGATTACTTTATTTTAGGGATGGAGAGACAGATCAAATTTCTTCAGTCAGTGAGAAACAACAACATAAAATCAAGTTGTCACTCTCTTGACATACTATTTGCTTTAACTTATACTCAATAGTTCTTTGATGAGTTGGTGGATTACTCTAGTGGAATTCTCAAATGTTCTTGTAAGAAGAAAATGCATTGTCCAAAATCTAAATTAGCCATGCAGAACTTATACACATATCAGACAATATTTAATGGTCATAATGTTTTTAGAATATATATACAGAACAATTGTGTGTGAATTTTAAGCTGGGAGATAGTGGATATTTTAAATAATTACATGAGAATTCATCAAGTGCCACAGCTCTCTGCTCATTCACCTGGGTGTTTAAGCATGCTTGATCCTGCTTCTAAGGGTCTTTACAATCTGATGTCTTCTTTCAGGCCAATATTTGTTACATCTGATTCACTAATATTCAGAAATTCTGTCTTGAAATTTTCCTTTTTCTCTCCTACCTAGAAAATGTTGGATTTCTACACCACACTCAGTGCTACTGAGAAAGACAAGGGCCTTTGCAGAGGTTAAAAGCAGGCTCTGGGCACTGCCTCCAAATGTTCTTTGCCCTGCTAAACTGCGTTTGGATTTGCTGTGAGAGTATACAGTAGCTGGATAGAAACTCTTGAAATACCAGGGGCAACCTAATATAAAAAGACAGTGAAGCAGTAGAAGAAACTATTTAAGAGCCATTTTTCCACTTCATTTGCTAACAGAATATGACTTACAGATAGATACTGGACCTGGAGTAGCATATGGCTGTTTGGGTTGGATATTTGCATTTGGCTGCAGAATATTTAATTTCACCTTGGACAACACATCTTAAGTTCTTCAAGAAAAAATGTCAGGATCAAGTCTTGCTGGATGGGTATAGTTGTAAAACTGAACATCGTGAGAGACAAAAACAACTGAGTTACGAAATAACAGTCGCTTTTTTTCTTTTCTACTATCATACATAGATTTTGGTGTGACATCATACTCCATGCAAGCACTTGAAAATGCTACTGTTTTGGAGATGTCATGCAAAAAACTTGAAAAAGGAAAGAAATTAAGGTCAGTTGACATGAAAAGAGGAACCATTCTTAGGATACTCATGGGATACGGAACAGTAAAGAGTTTTTCCTGTAGATATGCTGCCTGGAGCAGCACAGGCTGCCCAGTGCCAGACCCATGTTGACCCAGCAGAGCCAGTTGGGGAGCTGGAGCATAGGAGGATGAGGGCATTGTGTTTGCTCAGTCATGAAAAGAGAGGGCTACAGGGAGACCTACTCACTATCTGCTACTGTCTGCTGGGAAGGGACAACAGACTGTCCTCAAAGGTGCACAGGGAAGAAGGGAACCATCAACCAGAGCTGCAACATGGGATATTACAGCCTTATATGGGGGAGAAAACTTCTTATTTTCAGGGAAGTGAAACACTGAAACAGAAGCCCAGAGAGTCTGCTGGACTTTCATCCTTGGAGATGCTCAGAAGTGTCCTGTGCATGGCCCTGAGCAACCTGATCAGGCTGGTCAGCAGGATGGTCTAGGTGACCTCTGCAAGTCCACTCCAACCTATATGATTCCCTGATCTCATCTTGCCACCTCTGTTTCAGTGGTGCCAAAATTCAAGTGTTCCTTTCTCTTGCCCTCTCCTCAGCAGCAGATGATCCAGACATGGAAGACAGAGTAATAATAAATAAGTACATGTTTAAATTCATCACCATCTATATCCCCCTCTTTCTATTTCTCCACGCTTGAAAGAGTGGAATATTTGCTTCTCAGTATGCATCGGGCATTTCCTCTGCTCTTTTGCTTTTTGCATCTCTTGGTTATTTACTTGCCAACAGTGCACAAAACAGGATGACTTGAGAAAAATCAAAAAAACATGAGGAAGAGAACAAGAACCACGTAGAGAAAGAAAAGCACCACCTTTTCCTTTTTAGCAGCAGGCACCTGTAATTTATTCAGCAAGGCAGCGACTTAACAGGCAGTGCGATGCAGGACTGCTTTGTGTACAGCATTAAGGAATCAGATCAGGAAAGGGGTGAGAAGGATAAAAAGCTGCTAATGCCAGTGTTTAACTGTCAGTAGAGGGTAAACAGAGGGCTGATGGGCTGTGCCATTCTGTGCAAGCCTGGCTGTCATGCTGAAAACATGCCCCAAATTCCCTGTATTGGTGGTATGCAGGGACACACAGGGACACACAGGATACAGTGGGACAAAATCAAGTTTAACAAAAATGCTGTTACTTAGAAACTCTCTAATAAAAGGAGATTGTTCTGCTGCCCCAAAACATGTATTAGGCAGGGAAACTGCCAAAAGTACTCCATCAAGTTCTGTGATACATAGCACATGGACTGAACTAGCCAGTTCAATAACGACATCATCTGCTCCCTGCAGCTCACAGAAGACCACATTGAGGCAGAACCATGCAATGGTTTTGTCAAAAGAAAATAGAAGATATGTAAGCAAGATTGAGTTAGGCTGTTTGACTCTCCCCAGTCTGTCTGCCAACAGTACAAGCAAGAACACACCAATGTTTGCAGTGATACAACTCAGTATTCCCAGCTGACACTGAGCAACAGTGATCACTGAATTATTTTTTTCTGTTTAGTGAATGTAAATAATAGCATTATTAGAGACTGACAGAGGACAAACCAACTAAAGCAACTCAGCAAACCCACACAAAACCTGGGTAATTAAACTCCTGTTTTTCACAGCAAGATGCCTGGAATCTCAACACTGCAAAACATGTGACACTTCCCCCATTCAGTTTTCCTTAAATCAGCTCTTTTTCTTCACTATCCCCACCAAACACAAACTACATTTTGAAAGGATCCATTTAAGAGATAAGCCCAACCCTCTGGTACTTTGTCACATGGCTCCCAGGAAATGCTGCTGGGAGTATTAAAAAAGCAAGTATTCAGTGGATTCTCATCTTAAAGATGTTCAGTGCAAGACTCAGAGCCTGGATTCACAACTATCTTATTTACTAGTTACTAATGTAGAGAAGCAAACTTCTTGCTCTGCAAATGCTATCCACACTGGATGTAAGCCATGATACTACAAATGTGGTTTATGGTTGGTGAGGTTTCCAGCCACTGTCTTTGCACTGCCAACAGTTTCCATTTTGTCATCTTATTGTCTGTGCTGTCATTATCCAATCTGACTATTACACCAGCATACCAGGAACCTGCTGCAAAGAAGTACTTACGAGGGTGGAAATGTTTTACTTTAAATATTTCCTATGAAAGAATAAATGCATATAGCTCCCACCTCTGCATCTTTGTTTTCAGGATCCAAGCATTATTAACAACTCTTTTGATAAGGAAACTATTATTATTTTTACACAATAAGAGATGGTGCTAAGGCTTAATAATATATATGCAATGCTTAATAATTTCATAATGAACAACATATTTGCACTTATAATCTATACCTCAGCTACAAAGACAGCACAGCTGCCCTCCACTAGTCACCACAGTCACATTGGTTTCATCCTACAATCCCTCCACCAAAGCCCATGGTAAAGAAAAGCACAACCAACATAAACTGCATCACTTCTGAATCACTGCTTTGTGAGTTATGGGAATGTCATAGCAGCCACTGCAAAACACTACACCTAGCCCAAGTTCTCCTTCAGCAAACTGCATACCTGGTGGGACCAAGCACCAGAGCAGCAACAGGTGAGGGGCAGCCAAAGAAGTGCCTGCCCTTTCCAGCCCTTTCAGCTGGCCAAGATGCTGGTGGATAGCTCACCTGTTAGATGAAAGCAGCTTACAGTAGGATCATCCAGGGAAGGAACTGTGTTACAACAGTTCTCAGCACAGCCAGCTGCTGCAGTGCTTGCTTTGCAGAGGTGCTGGCTGCTGTGACAAACTCTGGAGCAGGTCGGGGAAGCAGGAGCAGAGAGGGGCAGGACACCCCAGCCCAGCCCAGCGGAAGTGAAGGGCACTGTTTGCACTGCAGGCTAGCTCCTGTTCCCCTGTCTGACAATGGCAAATCTCTTTGTCCCTTGGCAGTTCTGGGAACAGAATATCTTCTTGTGAAATTCCAGCCCTGTTTTAATGCTACCATTATTAGCATTGTCTTCAGACAATAAAATGTTCTGTCGAAGTCACTGCAGCAGTGAATACACACTGAGTCACCCCACATTAACTTAAATAGCACAACTGTGTGAACACATGTTCTTCAGTTAAATCTACACACACTCAAAAGTAAAAATAAGCAGATCTCCAAGGAAGAACTTGCTTTCTATACAATGCAAAAGAACCCTCGCTGTGTGCTTCCACAACCTCAACAAACATGTGGCAAAAGGCTTAGTACGACTACTCCTGTTTCCTGATCTGGTAGTGATGAGTATACAAAGCCACCTCCCAAAGGGCTATGCAATTAAAAAATGTGTGTGCCTAAACCTGGCTTTATCTATCCCAGGACCTCCACAACACAAGCAGAGGTGGTACCCACAAGCAGCCACAGTGCACCATGATGCCAACACAGAGCAGCTTCTGTCTCCCTCCTTTCCCTTCAAATTGGAACAGCACCTCTCAAGAAGAATAATTGCTCAGATGCTTCCTCACTATCTGTAATAGCACACCCCTCATGTTATGTTCAACCCCATTCAGAGCAGGAGAGACCCAGAAGATTTCAAGGTGGAGCACAGGGACAGTCTATGGCCCAGACATTCACTCTGATCACAGGACTTGCTGTGCTGCCAACTCACACGCACGGCTGATACCAAAGAACATAAAACCAAGGCAAACAACTGATCTGTGTTCAGACCTGTCTGTGCTTCACTCCTTTAACTAAACCATCACTAGGAATAGAAACTGCATAAAGTAAGAGATTCCATACTTTGAAATGAAACTAGAGGAGGCACAGAGGGTTAAAATGAGCACACTTTTTTTTTTCTTGTTTTACACCTCTGAAACCATCCAGCACAGTCCTCCTCACACCAAAGCTGCACAGCTGCCTGCAGGCACATTATTTTACACTTCCTAAAACAAAACCTCCTATGTCTAACAGTTCTAATACACAACCTGATCTACTCCAACCAGGTATCATCACTTTAAAAAGATTTTGCTGTCATGCGTGCTCAAAATATTGGGCACTTGAACAACTGTCCAACTGGCCTGATAGAGCATGACTTCAGTAAGATATGAATTCAAAGGAAGTAAATTGAGACAAATAAAGCATTCAAACCACCAAAGATATCTTAATTCCCTCTCTCTAGAAGGAGTTCTGATGTGCTCACCTGAAGGTCTTGTCTTTGCCTTGAGGAGGCAAGGAACTTCTTGCAGGAACTTCTCTCTTCCTGTCCAGTAATTCCTTGTGGACAAGAACTAGGGAAAGGAAGTCCCCAGCTGCCTGGCAGTTTTAAGCCCCAGTTAGAAAACACACGTAAAGAATACAGCACACAGAAGCTTCCAAGAGAAGATCTAGCTATAGGAAAAACAATACTAATAAAAAGCCTTTGTTTTTTTACCACAGAGTATATGTGAGGGGGACATAGCTTCACAATTCCCCTTAATTTTCAATCTCTCCCTCTCTACCTCCAAGCAACAGTGTCTAACAAAGAAAAGCTACTTTCTTGCCTAACTGTGAGGAAAGCTGTGGACCATAGCTTCTTAACATATGCAGAATGAAGGCAATACGAAAAATCTGAAGAAACAATTTTTTTTACCCTCCATATTTCAATCCTTAATCTCTGCGACTGCCTGTACAGAACAATGAACAACATTAGATAAACAGCCAGCAGTCTTAAACTTCATTTAAGCCCATGTTGGAGCTGTCTGGGAGGAGCTGGCAGCTGGCCACCTTGCCAGGGACCAAGGTGACAGGACGCACTATCTTTTGGAGCTGCTTTTATCCTATGCTGATTTCCCCTTTTATCCCTGGCAGGTCTCTTGTGCACCTGTGCAATGCAAGCCTGGTTATCTCTGCCAGCCCAAAAGTGCACAGGGTCCCTCCCAGTGGCTGAATGACAGACAAAACAACAGTGTGCCCTTGTCCAAAGCATGCACTGTGTGCCGCAGGTTTTGTGACTGCTGGGGCTCCCTTGGGACCCTGCAGCACAGTTTATGTGGCAGGCAGAGTCAACAGCTCCACCAGTGCTCTCTCCTTCACCCAACAGCAACAAAATGCAACGTGCCCTGTGCATGGAAACCAGCTGGAACAGCAATGCAGAGATACTTGGGACACCACAACCTGCTGAAGAAGGGTAGCATGCTACTGGTCACCTAACACTGATGGAAGTTTATCATACTCAGTGAGGAAACTAATGACTTCAAGTCCATGGACACAGGGGAAGGAGTAGGGATGAGAGAAACTTGGAGATGTTTGCTCCCAGGTCCCTCCTGGCCTTAATTTTATGCTTTTGCATGGATTTCCTTCCCCCAGATGAGGGCATTGAAAGCCTTGCAGGTCATGGTCGGGCTGGTGTCACCCTTGCATGTGACAGTCCCCTCCTTCCAGATTAGACAAGGGAGCCAGAAACAACAACTCCAGTACTGAGCACAACTAGCATAAATTACAAAGTAGCATGGGGATTGAGGGAAATGTTAACACAGTATTCCTGAGCTGAAGTTTTCACTGTTCTCACATCCCAACCGCAAAGGGGAGGGAGCGAGGTTTCTGGGGCAGGTTGTTACAGCAGCCCTGCACTGCCCTGCACTGAGATTGCCTAAGTGGCAAAGTGCAGCACGTTTAGCTGAGGGCTAACTCCTCCTGTAAAGCTACTGCTGCTCATGTGGAATCCAGATGGATATTTTTAATTACGCTTCCTAACTATTGGCATTTTCATAATAGCTGCCAAGCAGGTGAAATCCTTCAAACAGTACCATGCAAAAACTACGTAAACCTTCAAAATTTCAGGTCAGACAAATTCATCTCCTGCTTTGCACCCCAGATGTTTCAAACAAGGAGAGATGTGCAGTGCACAGGGGTAGTCTTCCAGAAAAGCTGACTTTCTGGGCTTACAGCTTATCCTCTGTAGCTCCTGGAAGGCTTATACTTCAACCACGTGAAAATGTTATCACTTATTATTACACTGTATTTCATGCTCAATATTTATGCCCTTTTCTCCAGTGCCAAAAGCTCACTACGATACCTTAAACTTTACTGTGCAAATGCAAGACTTCTATTTTTGGGATGCATTTTTATTTTTTTTTCCTTTCTTTCTTGCCCCTCCTCTCTCAGATATGAAGGCAAGCTTTAAGATTTATTCAAAAATCCAAGAGCAATGCAATCTTAGAGAAAAAAAAAACCAACAAAACACCTAAGGTGACAAAATACCCTGAGCATTAAAATATATTAAAAACACCAATTCTTTTTTATTTCACACATTCAATCCTAGAGTGATTTTTATTAGCCTACAGAACATTAAAGCCTTGTAAAGTCAGATTTACAACAGAACTTGAAACAGCCCCATCTATAGCCTATGAAGTGCTGTTATAACACAAATTCTAAGTGTCAAACTTTAGTGAATTATGTAACTCAGCACTTCCGCTCTTTTTAGCTATAATCTTATATGAAAAGCTGCTATCACAAAAACTGACTGACCTTGTGCTGTAAATACCTCATTATTTTATTTATCTTACAGCTGTTACAAAAGTAAAAGTGACAAACCATGCATTAAACTGCTGATTCTGTGAACTGTTTTGAAAGCTTGAATTTCATTATGAGTTCTGGATTAAAATACACGGATAAAAGCAAAAGGATGAGATAAAAGAGGATTGAGTAGATCAAAAATCAGGTTTTTAAGTTTTATCTTGTAAAATGTATGGGAGGCAATAGTCAACAAGAAATATCTGCCAAAATCACCAAATTGGGCAGTATTTAAAATAAAGAACTGCATATTCCTTCTTAGATTCTCTCAGTTTCTTGTAATTTCTCTAGGATTTCAGCACAAACATAGAGTATTCTGATTTTTGGGCACAATCTTTGGCTAAATCTTTTTTATTTTCTTCTCAGTAGCTAAAAATAAAATTTAACAAGTATGAACATTTACCTAATTACCACAGTTCACAAGTGAACAACTACTGCTCTTTCTGAAGAAATTTATGTCAGTAAACATGCCAGACCTACAAGCATACCTATGTGCATTTCTCTTATGAAGTACATAAAAGCACAATAACTTGGAGTAAAAACCACACAAAATTGCTAAATAAATCTGTAAGTGCTACATTTTCACAGTGAAGCACCACATTCTATCAACGTTACACCTTTTTCATGTGATGTCACGCATGCACTGAAAAGATAAATATATACCATGCTGATAGTGAAAACTTCTATACACAATCATGATGTTTTTACATTACCTTACTAATTCTTATAAAACTGCTTTTTTTCCCCACTTGAATTCAGTTATATTCTTTCATTCATCAGCAGTAGAAAATACGTAACTGAAATGTCAAATGTCATCACTAATACCAGTGTTGCAGGAGAAAGCTTAAAACCTGAAGAGATCATTAGGATTATTGAATCATTAAGGTTAGAAAATACCTCTAACATCACTGAGCCCAACCTTTAACCCAGCACCACCGTGTTTTTCACTAAGCCATATCTCCACATGCCACATCCACACATCACACTTCCAGGAATGGTGTTTCCACCACTGCCCTGGGCAGCTTGTTCCAATGCTTGACCATCCTTTCAGTGAAGAAACTTTCCTAATACCCAATCTAAACCCCCAGGGTGGCAACTTGGGGCTGTTTCTTCTTGTCTTGTTACCTAGAAGAAGATCAGGTAACAAGGCCCCCAGCTTATCATAAGCTCCTTTCTGGTAATTGTAGAGAGCAATTAGGTCTCCCCCTGAGCCTCTTTTTCTCCAGGTTGAACAACCCCAACTCCTTCAGCTACTCATCACATTGTGGCTCCAGACCCTTCATCAGCTCCCTTCCCCTTCTCTGGACACACTAATTGGAAATGCATACATTTTTTACTTTACTTCTATATATGTAGGTATGGGTGTGTTTACAGTATTTATTTATACATTTTCTTCTGAATGCCACAAAAATCACAGCATGCTTCTCCATCTCCTGCAGAGAAGGATGAAGATCTTAAGCAAAATGTTATTGTTTACAATGCAAAATATTTTTTGAAGAGTAAACAGAATCTACCTCATGGATCGGGGAGATAAGAGTAAGTGGAAGATGTCAGAGAGTGAACATATTCATTAAAGATGTTATTTAGTTCCTGGATTAAAATATCGAAGAAGAATAGATGATCACCATCCCCCCAGATCACTCAGATTCGGAGAGAGGAGAAAAAAATCACTTCTAGACTAACAAAAACTACAGGATATCAAATGTAGTCATCACATCTTGTAAAAACTTTTTATATTTTCCTCATGATGCAAATGAAATCTCCTTCTCCACCCCCCCCCCCCCCCCACAAAACCTTCTTTTTCATGTCATTTTCTGGATTAGCTTCAGGGGAAGAGAGAAGCACAGATGAGCTAAAACAAGTAACCCAACTTATCAAACACACTGCAAGGCTGGCTGCATATGGAAATGAAATATATTCACAAGCAGATAGACTAGATATGTCAGTATGTTTTTGCCATCTCTGATATAAAAATAGGTGTCAGCAAAAACCCAGTATAAATTCTTGCAAGCCCCTGCAGGAATGCTGCTGTTTTCCTCTGGATGGTTCAACCAGCACAATCACTAAGAAACTTCTCATAATTAAGGAAAAGAAGGGGTGGGAGGGGATCCACCCCAAACTCTCTCCTGTTGTGTTCAAAACCCCTACCAAAACCCCCTAAATTTTTCACATTAGTTGTAGATAGTACTCCTGGGTCATCACCACTGACCCAGGGTGTGTCTCTTGTACAAGAAGGAAACGACAGGATTCCCTTCCTGAGATACTGCTGGGTGTCAGGAAAGAAGTCAGGAGCATTTAGTGGCCTAGAAGCAAACAGCCAAAAACGTATCTGCTTTCAACAGCAACAGCAATGCAAGGCGTGCTCCTACAAGCTTCACCTTACAGAGGAAAACCTCCCTGGCTTTCCCTGCTCTGTGTTTTTCTGTGAGTAGGCATCACAGCCGGCACGTGTGGGGGCCGATGCCAAGCGCTCCTCAAACTCGCCCTCCTACACCTTGGACGCGCTCACGCAGGCAGAAAAGACGGCGGCAAACCGCGGCAGCCGTGACCTGAAGGAAGCACCAAGCACAGGCAGTCGGCCACCCTCCCAATCAATTTATGCAGACTGCACAGATGCTCTCCTCCAGCGCCAGTGTGGGCAACGGCAGCGCACACAATGAAAAAGGAGCTCTCTCTCTCTCAAAAAAAAAAAAAAATTAGAACAAAAAATGAATTAAAAAAGGGAATTAGAAATGTTTCGCCTTCAGGCAGCCCTTGGTTTCTCCTCCCACCCCAAAAAAGCTAATGCGTTGCTTTTGTAAGCTATTATTATTTCCTATATACATAAATATAGCAATTTCATGCCTGTTCTAGAAAATTAACAAACTGAACTGCCAAAACACACCCCACCGTATGACCAAAATGCAATATCTTGTGTTTCACATGAGCTTCTCAACTACAACTTGTCTTTTCTGCATTTCTTTCTCTTGCTTTCTCTTTTTCCCTCCATTTTGCCCCAGATTTCCAAACTCCAAATTTTAGTAGATTAAATTGGTGGAAATCTTGCTTCTGAACAAAATCACTTCTTGGTCTGCAACTGAGGCAGACAGACCGGCTGCAGCCTGAGGATGCTGGATCAGCCACAGAGTATGGAGCATTTGAAATTTAGGTCACTTGTGCTGTTCTGACCCCAGTGAATAGTGACGGCGTGTTTTTCCACACTTGACTGTTTTCCTGCTGACCTGCGTCTCGAACAAGAGAAGTCCCAATGCAATTTAAAGAACAAGGTCAGCGCAGGAGATATGGAATGCTAAATATGCCAGGAAAGGGGCAAAGTTGACTGGGAAGAAGAATTCACTTTCCCAAAGTTCACTGATGGAGACAGAAGGCGCAAACACTAAAACTGCACGAACACACATCCTTTGGCCGTGTTTGCCGCCTGCATGACTGGGATCCGAAGGGGGGACCAACGGCAGGCAGAAATTGTCACCATGTGAGGCAAAGCAGAGCTGAGCCAGCAGCACACACGATAAGAATTATCTCTGCTGGAGGCTGCTGGCTGCCGCGCCAGCACCTCGCCTCAGCCCTGACAAATGCTGGGGGGGAGCCGGCGCCGAGGCCAGAGCCCACTGATGATAAATACGGCACCTCGGGCAACAAGGCTGTCAAACCAGCAGAGTACCCACCTGGCTGCAAATGAGCCAGCCCTGCCACATTCAAGAGAGTCAAACTCCCTGAGGAAGTAGCTGCTTGTTGCAGGAAGGTGGGAAACGTAGTCAGGTCCCATGGTAGTGGAAGGTGAAAGGGAGAAAGCCCCAACTCTCTTCCCTTGGGGCTCTGCTATTCACTGGAGGGTTGGAGCAGGAGGCAGGGCAAGCTCCAACTGCACCTTTGTAACAACACCTACTCAAACTGCTTTCTAGTTGTTGGACTCAACATTTGTGTTTATTCTCCTGCAGTTCTTAAAAAAAAAAAAAAAAGGATTATACACTTTGCATAACAGAACAACTGTTTATACAGAAGAATGGTTTCTGCACGACTGTGGTGTTTAACTACATGTGAATCCAGAGGGGAAAAGCATAATGGACAGCAACACAAGGTATTTATTTTAGTTTGCCCCTAACTCTTATCCTACGGGTTCAAAACTGCAACACACCCCCGTGGACACCCTCAAGCACAGGCAGCATGGGCACTCCAAAGGAAGGCAACCTGGAAGGAACTTTGCCCATTGGCTATAGACTTAGACAAAAATTAACAGAGGGATCAACCAGAGAAGCAACACCTACTGAATACTCACCAGCAAATAAAGCAGCCAAGCTCGTCACTAGGCATTGCAAAAGATTCCCAAAGTGGAAAACCAATCTGGACAGTAGGAGGAGGAACTTTGCTTTAATGAGTTTTGGATAAATGCATGGGTTAGTGATGTTTTACCCAGAGGATGATATAGTGTGGCCAGCAAGACCAGAGCAGTGATCTCTGGTACTTGGCACTAGTGAGGCTGAATTTCAAATCCTGTGTCCAGTTTTGGGCCCTTCACTACAAGAAAGACATAGAGATGTTTGTTGGAGCATGTCCAGAGAAGGGCAAAGGAGCTGGTGAAGGGTCTGGAGCACTGGTACTATGAGGAGCAGCTGAGGGGGTTCACCCTGGAGAAAAGGAGGCTCAGGAGAGACCTTATCAGTCTCTATAACCACCTGAAAGGATCTTGTAGTGAGCTGGAGTCAGTCTCCTTTCCCAGGTAACAAGCAATTGGACAAGAGCAAATGGCTTCAAGTTGTGCCATGGAAGGTCAAGATTGGATACTAGAAAAAAAAAAATTCATGAAAAAGCACTGGAACGGGCTGTCCATGGTTAGGGTTGAGTGGAGGTATGTAAAACATATGGAGATGTGGTGCTTAGGGACATGATTTAATGGTGGCCTTGGCAGTGCTGGGTTAAGGGTTGAACTTGGTGGCACTACATGTCCTTTCCAACCTAAACGATTATTTAATTCTCAGTTTTAAAAAACAGCACAAGGAGATGTGCCAGAATAGATCCAGCTTGGGGGAATAAAACCCCCACACTTTATGTAGATGGAGATAGGTCACATGAAGGAGCTGAGGATGAAATTATAAAGGGAAGAAAGGTCAGTATCATCTCTGTATTACGACAACAGAAAGTAGATCTGTTATAGTAAGTAAAGTTCATATTGCCTAATTTAGTTAATAGGTTTTTAGAGAAACAGCAAAGTTCATTCACAGGGTACAATTTTTTTTCAACTGGTGGGAGATTTGCAGGAGAATCAGAGACAGGCATTGTTCTTATAACTCTCACACATCTAAAAGACTAACAAGCAATTAGGAATTATAGACTTTAGGAAATGGGACTGATCCTTTCTCCAATCCTGCCAATTGAAGATTACTCTCTATCAGCTCTTAGCTAATGGCTTGTAAGATCTAGGACAAGAAACCACAGGTGATAGAGCCTTTCCCAGTTTCTGTAGCAGACCATTCTCTGGATATATGCATCTACAAAATGAGTACATTTTTCTCTGTTAATTCCTGATTCTTGTTACATCACCTATAAAGAAAGTTTCTTTTGTACTTCAATTTTGCCCTCAACTTCATTTCTCACATTTGTGCTTTTCTTTCCTGAAATACTTGAAATACTGTTGACAATATCCCCCAAGGTATAAAGCATCTACAACTAACTGCCTAGATGAGGTGTCCACACAGGAGAAAGAGAGTTTGTTGCAAAGCCAGCCAACATCAAGAGGGATCCAACTTCACAGGGGTCAGAATCAAACCTTCAGAGCCACTACAGCTGGGCATCTTTATATGGCCAACCATTGTGAGGCTCCCTCCCACTGTATTTCAGACTCTTTCTGGTATTATTCCCAAGTATTTTACGGCATTGCCCTTTTTGAAGTCTTTCCACAACATGCAGTAGTTTCATTTGGGATACACTTCGGTAAAGTTAATTGCAGTTTTGCATTTGTTTTATGTTTCTGACCTCTTTAGGTTCTTTTGAACTTTGAATATTTGTCAAGACATGTATTTTCAGCTCTCCGTAATTCGAATGTCATTCATACAGCATCTGAATCCTCTTCACATAATCAGTTTAGTTCAGAAAGGACAAAAATGAAGCCTTTTGGAGAGACAAAGCAGGACAAAGTTTCTGAAGAAACGCACAGATAAATCCTGTTTTATCACACTCTCCATCAGATTATTTTGCTGAAGTAATTTTGACTGTAAGTCCTAAAATACTGGCAGAAATGAAAGAGAACCTATTTTGAAGGAAGAAAACCCCTACAACCCAGAATTAAAGTTATATAAGCTTAGACTGACTTCTTTAATAAAGCAATGGGAAGCTGCAAACTGAGGAGAAGACATAACTAACAGACCCATGGATCAGATATTATATTGCTGTATTAGAGAAAAATAGATGTGACAGAGATGCCCACCTACTGGGAATACTAAATAACATTGCTGCTTAAAAAGTAAGAAATTGCAGAAAATAATTCTTTAGCGTTACAGTTAGGTTATTTTTGGCACCTGAGGAGTTTTTTTATTTGCTAGTTTAAGAACAACAGTGCCTCTGCAAACAAAACACAGGAAGCTGGGGAAGAAAAAGAAATAGTTTGTATTGAAGACTTCAGTTTGGAAATGGACAACTGTTTTCAATAATTTTTCTGCAGTGGACAAATATAGAAAAGAAAGGTGATGTTAGGGACCACATGGCGTGCTAATTCCAGTTGTGACACCAGCTCTGTTGTCTGTCTATCCCTTTGCTAGACTGTGAGAAAAGGTGCAACTTGTGTCACTGACACCAGGAGCAAAGCCCAGTCTCATTGGGCATGGCAAATATTAATGTATAGGCAAATAAAAGCTTGGAACTGGGAACAAAAATTGAATAACCAGCCCTACAAGCCATCTCTTTCCTGATGGGGAGCATTTCTGAATGCACAAAGAAGTAACAACTTCTAAGGTGTTCAGGGAAGGTAGGATAAACCAAAAAAAAATAACCCTGGTGCGAGAACAAAACATGCAGCTTTTGAAAAAGAGCATACAACAACAAATAATAATCCGTATAACGTGCTTGTAAAAGAAGCCTGGAACACTCTCCCACAAATCCAACCAGTCTGCACTGCACTGGCACAAAACTTAAGTGTCAAACAGGACACTGGCAGAGGCACTGTGGGTAAAAGCACCCCACCTTTGTGGGAAGTGACAGCCCCAAGAGCCGGGTGGTGACACACCCATGTCTTCCCTCCAGGCAAAGGAAGGTGAAACTGGCCACAAACAGCCTGCATCAGGATGCTGGAAGTGGGTGTTTGGATTTGGGGTGTGGAAAGAAACAAAACAGCCTCTGCTTTCACATTCTGTACCACAGCATGGCAGCGGGTGGCTGCTGCTGTTGGAGGGATTGGCTTTGCCTCCCTGTGTTGGTCTCCTCATCTGGCAAGCAGGCAAACAGTACACTTACAGAAAACAAAACAAGACAAACAAATAAAATAACTAACCCTCCAAAATCCAAAACCCTCCTCAACAAAAAACACAACCCAAAAAACAAACAAAAAACACCAAAACAAAACCAAAACCCCAAACCAAACCCAACACTCAACACAGAAATAAAAGAAAGAAAGAAGGAAACTACCACCACTGCCCCCCGTCCCCCCCCCCCCCCCCCCCAATCTGAAATCATTTAGATTATGGTTATAAAAAAATGACCCTAATCTATTTCAAGCTTGAAAAACTATAGGATACTGATTCTCTAGCAACTGGAGATGAGAAAAGCCTCTCAGACATCCAGAAAAAAACATTTAGTAGCAAAGGGACATGGAACCAGACAAACTAAACAGGGTGCTCAGGCAGGACACAAATTCTTAAACCAAATGACTGTTTTCAAAATGTATTTTTAGTAGGTAAATCCAGACAGACCTACAAATTTTTTTTTTGTCTCTAGATAATTCCCCAATGTCATTGCTGCTGCTAGTGAGCTCTAAGGAGCAAAGCACATGAAAAAAGGAAATTGTTCTTGCTAGATAATGTAATTCAAACTCTAAATATTTATTTACTCTTGCAGGGGAAAGGGAGCAGCTGAAGCACAGCTGGGATAACTCAGCAGCACGAGCCGCCACGTGCTCCCCCATGCCATGGCCTCTGGCTGGGCCAGGAGGCTGCAGGGGAAGGGGGAGCAGAGCCAGGCTGGAACACACAGCTGTGGTCTCAGCAGCTCCAGTTGCACTCTCCATCCAGCATGCAAACTCAGCCTTAAGACATGGTCCACCTTTCACCCATACTGATGAAAGGAGGCTGGGTTCCCACCCACTCCATCCCCACCAGTGCTCCTCTCTGTGCTACATCCAGCACCAGTGTCCTTGGAAGGGTCTCACCCTGAGATCTGGTCAGGAGCCCATCCCAGTCTGAGACCAGCTTCCTTAGGTACTGTTCCAGCACTGATAAGTTACCCCTCTGACCTAAAATGAGGCCATTTTGGCCCAGCAGCACATCACCAGGATGCTGAGGATTGTGTGCCTGGGCAGGGTCAGGCTGCCAAGAGGCTTGGTGATAAGGAGGGGTGGCTGCAGGCACCCTCTGCAATTGAATAAGGCTGCTGGGATCTGTACTCCACTGGGAACATGGCTTTGCCTGCCTCTCATGCAGCAGCAAGACCTTCCTCTCTCCTCTGAAAAACCCTTGGGTTACACTGGTGCAGGTGCTCGTAGAGGGGCAGCAAAATCAAGATAAAAAGTGATCCAGGATAAAAATAATGTCATCTCCTCAAAAGGAGGTAGGGAAGACAGGGAGGAAAAGCATACTTTGCAGCCTGGCTCAATCGCGAGTGGATTTATAACTGTGAGAAACATGCATGATTTCCTTTAGCTCAGTTCAGCTTTTCCTTAAAAATCTCAACTTCAACAACTTTGGTTAACGCACATGACATGCCCTGTTCACAGCACTGGTTACTCCTTATAAATTCATACCTGCACAGCATCAATCATGATGGGAAAGCCTGAAATCCTGGCACAAATGCAGCACCACCTGGTTTTGGCTTGGGGTGTTTCTCCCCTCGAGCTGCAGAGGAGCCCTGCACACTGGAGCACTCACTGCATGTTCAGATGAGAAGATTCAGCAGCCCTCAGACATAGGCTGAAGTTGTTCTGCTTCAGAGTCAACACCCTCTTGGGCTGGTATGGCACATGAACCATCTCTGTAGTACAGAGACACCTGAGAATCTGTCAGCTGCATTCTGCTCACAGAATTAACAGAAATCCTTGTGACCAGAAGTTCTCAAAAGGGCTTTTACTTTATTTTATTTTATTAAAAACTCAGAATCTAGAACATCCTCATTTTGCCCAGGCTGGTGTTACAACCTAATCCTGCCTGTTGATTTCCAGATCTGTCAATTTAGTACCACTTAAAAATTAAGATTAAAACCTACCTCCACACCCAGAAAAGGATTTAAGAAATTATGAAACAGGAAGTACACGAAGTTGCTACAAAGCAGACTTGGTAAAGGAGATTACTATTTAGTCAATTCTGTTTTGACTGTATTTCTTGATATTCCAATCTTTTTGTCACTTATTTTCAGGCAAAAGTCTTCTTTAGTCAGACTGCAGAATCAATTTAACTGAGATCTAATAAATAACGCTTATTTCCCATGCTAAAGTTCGTTTTGCTTAACTTAACTGAGTTAGGTAAAGAAGTGACAAATCCAGTTGTGTGCATGCATATATTGATGTGAAACAAAAAAACATGGTACTTTCTACTGTGAGTGAAGAACTGTTGCCAAAAATCCCCTGTAATGAAAAAGAACATAACTTAGCAGCACCCCAGGCATGTTCAGGCCTTGCTAATCCCATACAGCTCCAGTTTTTGCCAGCCTCAGCCAGAAACAAGGGCTCATGGCAGCATTTTAAGGTGTTATGAGAACAGGTTCAAGGAATTGAGCCTACAAATTTCTCTATCACATGGGAAGTTGCCCACAACAGGAAGGGTAACAGGCATGCTCTCTACTTCTGGCAACTTTTTTTGGTTGATTATAAAGTGAGTATCATAGCACTAGTTACATAGCACTTCAACAGAACTATTATTTTTCAAATATGCAGAGATTAAATGGCAGTAAACTCACTGGTCCAGCTGACACAATTCAATGCCACTGGAAAAAAATCTGTGACCATACACAAGTAAGATGATGCAGGAGCTGTTAACACAGGACTTGAAGTGCAATTTACAGTCCACATACCAGGAGAGTGAAGCAAGTACCCCTGCAGCTGGGGGACTAAGGAGCTGCACCTAACATGGCCTTCACAATGGGACCCCAAGGTCCAATTCCAAGAAGAAAACAAAAGGATTTTATAAGAAACATCGTAAAACCATTCAGATAAATCTGGTTCAGATATTTTTAAGAGTATAAGCAAATGTGGATCCTAATAGAAATTTTGGGAGGGGAAAAAAGTCCACATGTATCTAGAGGGCTCATCCTAAACATTTAGCAGCTACTTTCACAATAAGTCTTTTCATGTTTTGGTATACTAGTGCAATGTTCGTGTTCTCAAAGCAAGCCTGAAGGGTTTCTAAATTAGTATGTCAATGTTACCATGGTAACATAATGTACTACCAAAATGGACCACTTTTTATACAGCCACTATAATCGAGTTAGTGACCAAGCAAGTTATAAAAACTCTTGCTTTTTCAGTTTTGGGGGGATTGGGGTTTTACTGGGCTTTTTCCATTGTTTGTATTTGGTTATTTTAACTATTTATGATTATTTTTGCTATTCCTACACCTTTTTAAAATATTGTTGAGAATTTGTCTTGGTTATCATGCGGGGATAAATAACAGAAATAGAACCACCACCAGCAAAAAAATCAGCTGTTAGGACTTGCTAAGGGTAGTTGTAGTTTCAGTTCCCTGGCATATTAAGTTCTAACACCCCACCTCTGGTTTTACTTTTGCAGACTGCTCACAAACAGAAGACATTCTTTCCTTGTCACAGCACTATTTAAAACACAGTGGCATCTCACTCTCAGAGCTTCTTACACACCAGGATCCTGCCCAATATGCTGTCTCTGATACCCTGGGGCATGTTAAATGGCACTGGATGCCCTAAAAGTCAACCTGCCATCCTTGATCAGACAATCTTCAAACTGAGAATACTCAAGTTAAAAACATTCTCACGTAAAGTTCAGTGTTCAAAAGACATCATCTTCATGGTCATCACATCCACACCGACCAGTGTATCTGTCCTACATTCACACAAATTTGTTAAACACATGAGTTTCTCTGTATCTCCAAAAGAAAACCACCACCCTGAGAATAAATGCTCTCTGTACAGCCAACCCTCACCAACAAGGGCCATTACAGGATCCCATGTGGACAAGGGGCCACATCCATCCAGCAAGACCATTTTCATGCAATGGTCTTTATTTTCAAACAGCACCAAGTACTGGAATTAAAATCTTGAAGGCTTGTTTTTGGATATTTTCTATTAAGAGTGTGGTAGGGTGACTTTATGCTGCTTGTATCCCCAATCGTCTGTTCTGTTTGTGCTGTATATTGTGTTCTGTACCTTTAAACCTTGTTCTGGGAGTGAAGGGGGAGAAAGAACAGCGCGCAGTTTGTTTTGAGAAAACTGCCTGACTCCCCCACATTGCTGCTCTCCGGTGTTCGTCCGAGACACGGACAGCGGTGGAACAGAGATCTCTCCTGTGCTTTTAGCTAGCTAGCTAGGCAGAGAAGACTCCCTAGACTGTTTTTTTTCCTTTTCTTGAGACTGTTTAAATCTGCTCAAGACTGAAAAACCCAGAGGAGCAGCGAGGGCTGGCACCTGTGGCCCGCCGGGCCTGGACCTTCGGAGAGACTGAGTGAGCTGAGCTACACCCACGGCAAGGACTGTCTCTGTTTGCTATCTCTCTTCAGAGCCGGGCAAAGGTTTTATTGTTTCATATTATTAATTCTTTGCATTTGTGGGCATTTTGTTTGTTAAATAAATAGTTTTTTCCACTTTTCTCCGAGGAAGTTCTTTTCCCGGACCGGCTGGGGGGAGGGGCCGTTTGGGTTTGCTCTTCCAGAGGAACCCCTTCAGAGGTTTTCTCCCAAATTTGCCCTAAACCAGGACAAAGAGATAGTATCTAATTGTGTATGTTTTGTATCATAAGCCTGCTGTAACAACCTCCTTGGGGCATTACTGTGGTCTTGCTGTTTATAAAAAGAAAAGTCAAAAAAATATTGAGATTATATGAATTTATTTCTGACTCATGTTGAAATGAAAGAGGAAAACAAAAGTCATTGGTTCATGGCTGTGTCAATAAGAACTTGATGTACTGGTTTACAATATCACCTGCCAATAGCACTGACATTCTAAGTCAATCTCTCAGTTCAATAAGTCATCAAGTTACACACTTTTGTTATGAAAATTAATTAGAATGTTTACTCCCTTTATTAGTGTGAGAATATATAAAATATCCAATTTCCCTACTTTGGTCTGGCTAACTAGTTTTTATTCTTCTAGATGATACTGCCACTTATAGTTGAGAGGTAATACCTAAGCATATTTGATTAATCTATTGAAACAACATGCTATAATTGATATTCCTTTCAGAAAGCTGGAGAAGAAGGAGGTAACAGTGTCCAAAGACATGAAAATCCTTCCAAGAGGACTTAGAAGAGCCCACAATTGTTCCTTGTCTTCCTTTGTCCCATGAAACAACAGTAAACAACAGAGTTTACCATGGGATTCCCATCCCATTCCATCCCCAGCTTTCCAAAAAATCACATCTGGCAGATATAAAGGAGAACAACAGTCAAAATACACTATATATGTGTGTAGTGGCATATATACATACGTACATGCACACAATCTCTCTCAGTATGTACATACAGCGTAACAGTTTAACTCCTGTGATTTCCAGTGTGGATGGACTTACTTAGGTATGAGTGACTTTCTGCTGTAGGGATGGAGTTTGGGGAAAGAGTGTACTACAATCTTTTCAAAAAAACAAGCATGCATGAATGAGCCACCAAAGTGAAATTACACATAAAGCTCAAATCATTGTCCACCTTCAGCCTGCTTGACTTCCTAACTTTAAATGGCTGGTTTAACAGAATTGTCCAGTCTGCAATGCACTGCAATGATTTGTGTGTGTGGCTTCCTCTTCTGCTGATTACAGCTTTTAGGCTATAACTAAAACAAAAGGTGGCTCAAGGATTTTTCATATACAGCACTGAATGCATACCTGAGCAAAAAAGTTAAAAATACCACAATCTTATCTTTACTCCCTAAAAAAGTACGAAAGCATTATGTCTGCAAGTGCTATGAATGTCACAAAAAAAAAAAAAAAAAAAAAAAAAAAAAAAAAAAAAAAAGAGTTCAAAGGCATTAGCAATTGTACATTCTCCTATTATGTTATAAAAGATGCAGTGTGAAAAATCCTTTAGGATAATCTTCTCCGAATCATTAATTCCCGTCCATTTACATGAGAAAAGAAACACCAGATCTCTTTATGCTGTTTGTCACAAAAATCACAGCCCAGGGTACTTCTCACTAAACATTGAGGCCTCACAACCTGGTCTTTTCCCAGCTGTTTTGAAGGACAGATCCTTACTTTAGGATTCTCCCATTTACATCATTAAATAAAATAATCCTCCCTCACTCCAGAAGTCATAACAGCTGCATCTTAATTGGAAAGAAAAACCAATAAGGACCAGAACCAACAACTGTTACTGCAAACTAGTGGCTCTGAATGCCAAGCAGCTGCCTTTCTGCCAAAAAACAATACATGACTTGTAAAAGTAAGGTGCTTGAAAACAAATCAAATACCAAAACTAAGCTACTGCCAACAAGGACATTGTATTTTAGTGATAAAAATGCATGAGACACCAGCCAATTTCAAGCTGCAATCACTTGAACATAATCCTTACACGTAAGACATCATTCATAGGAAATAATTTGAAATACCAACTGTAGAACTTATGACTTAATAGACGGGATGCCAGCTGCTAAAACAATTCACACACCTGGTTGTTTTCATAGTGTGTGAACTGATGGGGTGGTGCAAAACTTATTTTCAATGACGACTATGCTGAGAGCATACCTGTCCTTTGAGGGTGGAGAGCACTTTTGGATCATCATTATCATCAGACCTCTCATGTTATGTCTCTTTGCTGCACAACTGTCTTCCTTAAAACACCAAAGTTTTTCTGGAGAATTTCACTGCTTGTCAGAGGAATGTTTAAAATACAGCATCTTCTCTTGTCTCGAACAATATTTATGTACATGGCAAAAAAAAGCAAGTGCTGTAACTGTGATGGAATTGTGAATTTGCAAGGAGAGTGCAGTACAAGCCTGGATACTTCTCCATCACCTTGGCTGTGACATGTGGAAGGAAGGAGATGGGCTTCTGGGCAGCCACCCCAGAGTGCTCCTCACTCCCCCTCTCCTCCACTGCAAAAACAGTCCATGGGTAAGGAAAAAAATTCCTTTTTGAAGTGTTTTGCAGTTGCTTAGCAACTACTACCAGACCTTAAGAGATTCCAGTCAATGGACTGGCACACCCACCTCTCAACATGCCGACAGGTACATGAGGAACACACCCAGGATGGCCCCAGCCCCAACAGCAGCATGTCTCTCCCCATCTTTCAAACCTACTTCCAGCTGCTGCTTTCTCACACGTTCCAAAACCCTCAGAACCAAACAGAGGCACAGCAAAGCACCCATGTGCTGGTGATGAGATGATTTTTAATTGTGAAGATGCCAGCTACACCCTTTCCTCAGTTATCACACACATACAAACCACGACTGCCTTAAACAGTAATTGAGATTGAAAAGCTGTCCCTGAACTTGCCTTCCTGTGGTATAGACCAGGTTTCTTCCCAAGCCATTAAATGCATAGGCAGTGACCACTACAGGCAATTCCCACACCTGCTATCAGTTTCGGTGGGAAGCACTGGCCAAATTGCAGAAAACTTTTGGCCTTTGTGATCACACACCAGTCATGCCAAATGTTTCCAGATTTTAAAACTCTATAGATAGATACAGATATATGTATGTGAGGATACACAGACTTTGATGTGGAACAAAGATTCTTCCACCACTCTTCTGTAAACTGGCACTAGGTACATACAATCTATGCAAACTATGCTGGAAAAAACATTTCCTTTTTTAAAAATGCTTCACTCTACAGAAGAGTACATATGGAGGGAAAAACGAACACTGCAGTGCAACAAGTTTGACATTATCAGTATAGGAAACACTGCTAACTGAAAGTAAAAATTTATGCTGGAAATGAAACCATTTGTAACCAGTACAGGAGTTAGGTTCAGATACAGCTTTCCAAGTACAGCACTGCAGCCAACAAACTGCAGCCACATAAAAGCCATGCATCCTGTCCCTTCCACAGCTGGCAGAGGAGAAGGACCACCTCCAACACCCAAGCTGGTTGGAGAAGCCATACCCACATCTGCCCCTTTCTCTTCACTGACAGCAATGGCACTGTGGCAACAGGACTGGCTTAGCCCAGTCAAGGGGATTCCCCCCTGGAAGTGAGCTGTCCCAGGGTGAGGGGCCCCTGCTTGTTCAGCTTCCCCCACTGCAGTCCAGGCCAGAGCTGGGAACTGCCCAGTCCCAGTGGTTTCATTTTCTGTGATCCTTAATGGCAACTGTGAACTTCTCTCACGTGTTACCTTTACACTAAAATCAACAAAATGTTGCCCCTGTGGTAAAACCAGAGGAAATAGGCCACCACATTTCTAAGACAGAGAAAGGCTCAGAGTCCATTTGAATTTCAAGGTGCATCTTGTTTCCTGTACTTACTTCAATCCTTAAACCAGGAAATTCCTTGATTTTACTGTTTGCTCTCTCCTCTAAACCAGTACCCAATACTATATGGAAACTTATCCGCCCTAATTTATCACCAGTGACTTTCACTTATGAAAGTGTGGTGCTTACCAAGTGGATCTCTGTGATGGTATTTCACAAACAACTCACTTGGCAACTCCAAGAGACCCGTTACATTCTTTATGCTTGTAATTCTTGGTATAACAAAACCAAATAATACTTTCTTAATTCTTAAGAAAGGCAATGTTTGCAAATCTCTCCTAAACACCTAGTAGCAGTAAATGTTCAGAAGATTTATTTTTTTTTTATTTCTTTCAACAGTGCCCCAGTGATTTTAATCACTGCACTTCCAAGTGTTTTTATGTGAACACTGAAAACAGAGGTAAAGCCCTCAATAAATAGGTTTGTTTGTGGGTTCTTTAATGGTGGCTTTTTTTTTTTTTCCTTTGGTTGTTCTCTTTTTGTTAACAGTGACCTCACAGTAGCATTGCCAATTTTCTCCACTGGGAGCCAGTGCATGCAGCACAGTTTTGAATAATGTGGCAAACAAAACTGGCCTTAAGACTTTCAAGCATCTTTAAAAGAAAATAACACCACCAAACCTGAAAGGACAACAATAAAACCCCCACTGGTTTTCCAGAACAGTATTAAAGAGAGTTAATTAATGTTTGGAACCATGACATGGGTTTGACCATGTCGCTCCTGTTTTGTACAGGGTCAGTGGAAGAGAAGTGCAATAATTACTGCAATTCCTGGCTCCTGAAGGTAGGTTGCATCCCCTCTGCCAGGCCACAATGCAACCCTCAAGTCTCCAAAATGACATGTCTCCCTTTGCCCCCACAGCCACCAGATATGCACAAATCATTTTTGGAAGCTCCAGAAAACACATACTGAGTTTGTTTAATAGCTCCAATACCAAACAGCTCCATAACAAATTGTATTTTGTTTCATTATTCTTTAGGATTTTCTTTATATTGTACTAACATTATACTTTATCTTTCTTCCCAGGACAATTTGCTTTTGTAACTGATGGTATTTCTCATTGCAGACAAATCCATTCACCTAGAAATGCCACCAGACTAGACTTGCTCTCTGTAATCAGTGACACCACAGCAAGTTTCTGTTGCATTACAAGCCTTTGCCTATCATTTGCACAGAAAACTCTTCCCAGCAGATATGATTCTGCAGATGCAATGCAAACACAAACACAGGTCCTTCTGATCAGATCTTTTTCTAGGTCTTAATTGAAATGTTACTAATACTTATTTTGCAAGATTGCCTGGTGATACTAGGTAAATTAAAAGAAGACCATAACACAGTGGAGCACACTGAATTTATTTAAACAGTATTAGCTCTTCCCAGGTGGAAAGGATGTTTGCAAACAAAGCACAAACATTACTGTTTGAAAGTGTAATGATGAGGTGACTTAGGATGGCATTATGGAGACAAACCAAAAATCTGGGTAATAAATGGAAGACAACAGATAAGATATCCTAACATTACCAAGAGTTTCAATATTGGGTACAACAGAGAAGAAGGAACCAGCAAAACATGTAAAGACACGACATGATCAAAGCCACAAGCTTTGGAAACGCTCTTTCAAGCAATATTCAGAATTGATGTAAGTGGGACAAGGCTGCTTTCATCCAGGCTAGGAAAGTGACAACAGAGTACTTCAGTAGCAGGATAAGACACACAGATGGCAGATTTCATAGCATGGGCATGTAGAGAAGCCTGCATCTCAGACATGCTACACTGGGAAAATCTTCAAGATATGGGCTTCCCCTGCTTGTGAGGGCCTTGGAAGAAATAAAATAGGTGTAGGAAGGCCAGTTCTGTTTTGATTCCACTAGTATGGTATGTGGTGATGACTGCTTTTGTCCACATCTCCATTTTTCATTATTATTATTATTATTATTATTATTATTAAAGATTAACATATTGAAGACAGGAAGAAAAATATATTTCAGATTCAAGTGGATTACAGAATTTTTACCTCATGGAGAAATTATGAAAGTGGTTTAAGTGCTGCTTTGTCTGGAAAGATCATCACGAAGGCTCCTGAAGGCACAAGGCTCTCAGTAGACTAACTTGACAGAAATTGCACTTCCTACACAAGTTAAGTGACCTTTATTGACAGGAAATATCAGGACACTTCAGGGGTTTAAAAGGCTCTGAAAGCAAATTAAAGATTCCAGTTGAGCAGAGGACAACGTAGAAGGGAGAAGAATGCTAACCCTGTTTTCATGTACTTAAAAATTATACAGACAAATCCCACATCTATATAGAAATGAAAGTTTTAATCTAACTATATAGAAGGTAACACATGCATTCAAAACTTACGTAGACTATTTAAGGACTGAAGTTTCAAGGGAGAGTACATTTAAAGAAGTACAAATCACCTCAGGTGACAGCTTATGTGAAATAAGGAAATCCCCCTGGATTCCAAAACTATGCTAAAATCATGCTAGATGCAATAGGGACTGAAACAGAATTACACTTAGTATGGTTTTTCTCTTTGAGAAGGAAAAATGCAATTACTTTTTTTGAGGCTGTATCAGTTCTGCATTAGTAACTGGGCCACCTGACTTCTCCCACAAGTGTAAAAAATTGAAATAACCCAGAAGTAAAAATTCACCTCATCCACCTGTTTCTTAGTCTTAGCTACTTATTTTCTAAATGCAATAAACAATTTCATTTTGAAGACAAAACTCAAATGGAGTCCCCAAACACATCACTATAGCTGGGTTTCCCTCCTCTTTACAAAAACACTCAGAGCTTCCAAATTTTTCCACAGCAGAGCAAGGGCACTGATGCAGTAGTGCAAGGTAGAGTCATGTTTTGATTGGTACCTCTGGCTGAAAGAAACCAAACATTGCAACAATCTCAAGCAGTCACAGTGCTCTACATAAAAACCCCTGGTGCAAGTCTACCTTGGTGGAACTTGCAGTTGTTTCATCACCATCGGGCTTGGTGTGACAGAATCCTCAAACTGGCAGGCTTCAGGAAGAAACATCCTAAAAATAGAGCTCATCCAACACCTTCACACTTAACAAAAACTCCTTTCCAGCTGTGAGGAAAAGCAGGAAACTCACACCCTGGTAAATGTTGAAGGCACTATTGCTAAGCCCATCTTGAAGGCCTAATATCAAGTTCCTAAAGAAAAATCCAGTAAACTCCAAGTAAACTCTTCCTTGGGGAACACCATGTAAATGCTCCAAGTGGCTGAACAGGAACTTCTGACAATTCCATTGTCTCTTCCCTGTGGAGTTTGGAAGGGCAGAACCATGCAAGAAAGCAACAGTCACACTGCTGCACTGCTGGCAGCGCCGAGCCGACCTCTGGCAGCTGCAATTCCAGGCAGATCCCACTTTTACTGAAGAATGTCACACCATACATGTGAACATTTCCAGATATATCATGAAAAGGAAATGAAAAGTAGGTTTCACACTTTAAAATATGAACAGGACCTTTTCCTGCTTCAGATGGCCTTACAGTCCTTGAAACTGAAAATCACAGCAAACATGAGCATTACAGATTTGGGAAGAAAAGGGGCTGGGGGACAGAGAGACGGAGGGATGATTAAAAACACACAGGCAAGGAGGTGAAGAAGAGCAGGGAAGGGAGACTGGAGCTGTCAGTGCAAACCCATTCATTCTTCTTCTATGTTTGTGATACCTGACAAGACAATTTCACTACCAGCGGATACCTCTAAATGATTTTCAAAAGACAACTGCACTGACCCAAGAGAGTAATCTATTCAACTGTAAAAGGCATAACTGCTAAACTAAAATGAATGGTACAGTTCATAAAGATTAAAGAGTTTATCAGATTAATTTTTGAAAATTCAACAGCAAAAAAAGTAAGTTCCAAACTTTCTAGTGGCTATGATAGAAGCTGGTGTGTTAAACGTGGAGCTAAGCAAGCTCCTACAACTAGAGTTTGGTCTTCAAAACAGATTTTATTACTACTGTTGCTATTTTTGCAAGTGCATTTCTAAGAAGTTATTTCAAGACCTATGAACAAACAGGAAAAATTAAACCCCACACCATATTTGACCATGAAGAGTCGGAAGACAGAACTTGATATTGTCATTTACTTAAACAAAACGAAACAAAAATCCAAATGCTTATGGGAAGAAAGATAATGTTTTTTTCAACTTTATATATAAATCCTCAATCTGAATGCTTTGTCACTTATCTTGGCCAGGATATAAACAAAGAAAATCTCTTCAACCCCAAACAACATAATGATTTAAAGACAGGAAAAATTAACTTTAATGTGGGTTGAAAAGGGGAAAGAAAATGTGTTAATACTATAAGGCAAGATTCGTGGCTTTGTAGGGACATGATGAAGAACTGTGCAAGTGTCTCCTTTTCCTACAAAGCTGTGAGTTACAAAGGATGTTCACAGGCAGCTTCCTCCAACACTACCCCCCAGCATCACCTATGTGTCAAGAGACTACATGTAATTTTAGCAGTCAGTCTTGTCCAGCTTTCTAGTTTTCAAGAACACCGTAAGACAGCCAGACACAGCTGTGGGCTGCAGAAATAGGGCTGAATACCAGCAAAGTTGTAATTATGCCCATGTAGGACTCCAAAAAGTATTTGAAAAAATCCAAAGTATTGACTACTCTATATAGATATGTAAACTCAGGCCAGGTTTTATGTGTTTACTGCTTAATTTGGAGCTACCTTTTTGAGAAAAAAGAGTCTAGCTGAGGGTGAACGTCCCTTCTCTGACCCAGAGCCTTTTGCTCTCTGTGTTCTCTCCTCCTGGATGATTTGTGCCCACTTACACTCAATGTGCACCAGAACAAAGATACAATTATGTATAAGTAGTGCCCAAGAGAAATCATCTAATAAAAATAAAGCTTTCTTTAAAGCAATTTTATCCAGCATTTTTTTTTATTATACAGAGGTAGCATATTTATGGGGAAGGGAAAGAAAAACCTCAATGACTGCATAAAGCAGGCGTGGCCCGTATGAAATGACATTAGGATATTTAAAATATATATATATATATATAAACATTCTACTCCCCTCTTTTCCATCTCTGACATTCTCCAGCTTGTGCTAGTTTTCAAGTATGTTTACACAGGAGACAGAAATAGGTAGGTGTACATACCTATACATGTGTACACTCATACCTAGGGGATAATCAGCTATAAAATGTTTGGATTGCAGAATTAATATATATATAAATAACTTGCCTAGAGTTGCAAGGCCTGCTTGGCCTGCTGTTTGGAGACTTCTAGTAACAGAATCACAGAACAGTGGAGGCTGGAAGGCACCTCTGGAGCCTTGTCTAGTTCAAGCCCTTGCTGACAGCAGGGCCACCTAGAAAAGTTTGCCCAGGACCACATCTCAGTTGGGTTCTGAAAATCTCCAAGGATGAAGACTTCACCATCTCTTGGGGTAACCTGTGCCAGCATTTAACTATCCTCAGAGTATGAAAGCATTTGCTTACATTTAGATGGAATTGGCTGTATTTCAGTTTGTGCCCAGTGCTTCCTGTCCTGTCATGGAAAACCACTGAGAAGGCTCCATGTTCTTTACTTCCAACCATCAGGTGTTGATACACTGAAAAATCCATAATTAATTTTAGTGAAAAGCAGGAGAGAAAAAAAACAAACAACCTCTGTGTAGGATCCTAATGCTTCCAGGACTATTTTCCACAAAGCCAGAAGTAAGAGTAGTTATAAAAAAATCAATGGTAACTCAACACCAGATGGATTTATTATCTGCGATGTTTTCTAAGAATGGATGTGTTTTAAGAGTTAGTTATAGACATGCTTTTGTTACAAATTTAGGCTTCAGAGTTGCAAATTTAAGCTTCAGTACTTCATGCTGAAATAAAATATGAAAGTGTAAGTTGTTTTGTAGCATAAGGAAAGAGAAAATACTTGCAAAAACTCCGTCTCTTTAGGGAGCTCAAAATCAGAGTTGATAGTAAAAAAGCATTCCAGTTTTTCTCCACATACCATAGTCCTCATCAAGTCACATTATAGATGAAGAACCCAAATCCTGTATACTTTAGCACAGGATAGGAGCATAATCTGCCTGGCTGTTCTTCTGTGAGGATTTAATGAAGGCAGTCTGAAAAACCTCCTCCCAGTGGACAGCCCGTGGCAGGATCCTTTAGGCACCCAGTGCAGCAAACGTGCCAAGTGCCAGCAAAAGAAGAAGAGCAAAATAAATGTGACTTTAAGGCAGTTAAGTACCCACACATCTTGGAGCCCTGCAGGCACCAGTGAAGCTGTCAAAATTCAGGTCAGTAACGTACCACAACTATCTGAGACACCTTCAAAGAGCAGGAGGAGCAGAAGCAGCTCCTTGGGTCAAGCTCTTACAGAAACACAGCTGTTGTGAGGTACCTGCATGAAGGCATGACAGAAAGAAGCCCTGTTTGCAGAAAGTGGTCAGCAAAGCTCATAAATCACTCAAGAAAGGCCTCATCTAGACATGACAGGAAGATGAACGGAGATGCTTGCTTTCAGTAAAGAGGTAACTGGCTGAGAGAAAAAAAGCAGATATGTCAGACGTGAAAAGGTCAGGGGCATGATTTGTATTTGTCAGAATGAACTTTCCAAGCAGGAATCAAGGACATCTTGCTCCAACAAATAAATACACAATAACTTAAAAAATCAAGCATCTTCGGTAAGAGAATTTACATTGTTCACCTGTGTTCTGTCCTTGGGCACTTCTGCATAAGTGATATTTTTGGATAGTGCTGTGGTTTAGCTCCAGTCAGCAGCCACTTGCTCATTCTCCCAACCAGCAGGATGAAGGAGAGAACACAAAGGGTAAAAGCTAGAAAACTCATGGGTCGAGATAAGTACAATTAAACAAACCAAGGGAAAACAAACCAAGGAATTACTTTGCTGCTTCCCATGGGCAGGCAGGTGTTCAGCCATCTCAAGGAGAGCAGGGCCCCATCACATGTAACAGTGACTTGGGAAGACAAACACCATCACTCCAAGTGTCCCCTTCCTCCTTCTTCCCCCAGCTTTATATACTGAGCATGATACCATAAAGCCTGGAACATCTCTTTGGTCAGTTGGGGTCACCTGTCCTGGCTGTGTCTCCTCCCACCCTCCCATGCACCCCAAGCCACCTCACCAACGAGGCAGAATGAAAAGCAGAGGCAGACTTGGCTCTGTGTGAGCCCTGCTGAGCAATAACAAAAACATCTCTATATTATCAGCCTGTGTTCAGCACAAATCCAAAACACAGCCCCATACAGCCACTAGGAAGAAATTCAACTACTTCAGCTGAAACCAGCGCAGATATCCACCTCCCAAAAAGGGGGAGGTGGCTGCAAAGATGTTAAAGAGCCCAAAGTTGAATGACAGGTAGACAGGTCTCTTTCTGTCTGAAGGGCAGAAAGAGAGATTGGAGAAAGAAGGGGAAAAAAGAGTAGATTTAAATGGGAAAATGGAGAGGCAAATTTAGAAAGGTGGTAGCAGCAAGGAGAGGAGAACTGTGGTGAAGGGAAACAAGAAGCACCAAAATTCTGGAGGATAACGACATCATCATATTCAGAGGTTCTCTTCTCCTGCACCCTCCGTGGTACCTGTGCTTCACAGAAAATTTACAGCAATTGCACAGCCCCTGCCAGACTTCACCCAGTCCCTGGAGAGCTAGGGGCCAAAATAGCAACCTTTGCACTCCACAATATGGTGAAGGAAAATAGGGGACACCACATGGCACAGAACCATGGATTACAGTAGGGCTGATGTAACAGAAATGGGAGAGGAAGGGATATCATTTATCATGTTCCTCACACATCTTCTGACTAGACTGTTGTTGTAATGTCACAGTAGAAATACAAAGCTGCACACTCATTTCCAGATGACTGCAATGCCCAAAATACCCAATGACAATTATGACATTGAGACAGAAGGAAATCATCCTTACCCCGGGAAGTTTGTACTGGAAGAGATTATATAGACAGGAATAGTTACACTGATCTTATCTTTTTCACTCTTTGTAAAGACATTTGCAGTGATGGTTTATAATCCTAAAGCACAGACTGTTCAGTCTACCTTGCAACTCCACAGTTTGTGGTCACATAAAAGATAATTCATCTTTATTGTCTCCATTTCTGTCTTCCACTCTAGCCTTTTTCTGCCTAGATTATACAGGCAGGAAACATTTTGGCACAGGCACTGTATCATATTGTGCTTTTGTATTACAGGCCAACACACATTGTATTAACATCTCTCCTTCAGTAACATTATACACAAAACCAGATCTTAAAAAACCCACTTATATCCATGGGCTCTAAAGGACCCATAGTAGATGAAAGAGCCAAATGTTCACAAACTTGTGAAAATGTGCAGTACCACTACAAATCTAGATACATTTCTCTCCAGTTAAACGGCACTAATAACACATACAAGTCTTCTGACACATTGCATTACTTTGTTACAGCACTGTTTCTTATAGACTTCCTAATCAGGAAGTAAAATAACCTTTGGTTTAGTCTACCATCTTTCACAATGTTAAGCTCTCTTAAAAGAGAAGCAAGAATTTAATATCCTTCTTTGCCACTGAGGTTTTTGTATTACACACATTCAGGAATGTATGGATGATACAAGGATGAGTAAAATTATTCCACAATACCCAACAGATAAGCAGCTAAATAATTAGATGGCCATAGGATCATCATCAATATATAAATATTGTTTCAATTAATAAAGCAATATACTACTGAAGTGTGCAACAGCTACATAACAGGGCACAAACCCAAATAACATCTGTTATGGAAGGGACAATTAATGTTTAAAAATGACATATATAAAAAGTGAGGATTGGGGCTGGAAGCTCCAGGTGCTTCATGGAAAGATGCAGAAAATATTTGTGTCTACAGGTGGCCATAAAGCACATCCATAAAAGACAACGTGAAATTGAGACAGCAATCTCATTACCAGGATTATGCAGACAATAGCATCTGGGATTACTATTTGCTGGCTGTATTCTGCATTTAATCTATCAAGTCACACTTAATACTGCAGGTAATACTTTTAAGAACAATTTAAATTAATCATAACAGGAGATTAAGTGTAAAAAAACTTAATATCCATTTTGCTTTTAATTTGCCATACCATTGTGAGAACTGCAAAAAAGAGCCACTTTCACTTCCTGCTCTATAAAACACAACTCTACTCTTAACATTGCAAATGTCTGACACACAGCTGCCCACAGCTAGACATATTTCATTCATCCAGTCTCTAAATCCACATGGTTAGTCCCCAGGGTAACTTGTGTCAGGCAAAGAGCCCCACAGGAGGGGAAGGCAGGGCAGGGCAGATGTCCCCTGCCACTGGCTCTCCTGTGCCCAGTCCCAGGGCATGGGAGGACACATATCCCTGAACTGGAGCAACAGCTGTCTGTATACAAGGAACATTTTGGACCCCATTAAACAGTGCTGCTGCATTAGTGAGGAAAGAGTGTCACAACAATAAGGCCTTCCCAAGCCCATGGACACTGTGCTGAGCCTGCAGAGGGAATCTCTGCTGAGAGGGCTCATCCTGCACCTTCACACCACCCAGCCCAAAAGTCTTCAGATTTGAAGAATGAAATGACCTCCACTCAACAAAATACAGAAAACAGGCTATTGATTTTCTGTGAATTCTCAAAGTGTTATAATAAGCATTTATAGATGGGCTATTGAATGTCTCAACCATTTAAGCAGACAGTCATTTCATCAGCAAAGTAATAACTGGAGGTGGTTCCAAAAACAGGAAAAGCAAAAAGGAGCTTTAGGGCACAATGTCACTTTTCTCATTCTAATATAAACCTTTATGCATATATCACTGGCTGCTACTTGACTTAAAAACTGTAAGGCATGTAAGTACAAATCCTGCAAAATAAACACTGTGGTAATACTTTAAATCCTCACGACTTTTTCTGGAGTATCTCTTTCATTGCTAACAGGCTACAAAAAAAATGCATTAATCTTAAGTATCATCTTTCCCCTTTAGACTTGGTAAGGGTTTAAGTAATGCAAAATTCACTTATATGCATAGCAGTAAAAGGACATAATATCTTAATAGGGAAGAGCTATGCAGCACTGTTTATTACAGCCACTCAGTTTACTGCATATATCCCATCTCCAGCCAGCAGCCAAATCTGGTGTTTCTAACATTACTCTTCCAGAAGTACTTCTACTGGATTATGATGAGAATACTGGTATGACATTGGAAGTGTTTTCTACAAAAACATACGTTAGAGTTATATGGTAGAAAATATATATGTATTTACATATGTTTACCTGCATATATAAATTAAACACTTGAGATTTCGATTTTCACAACATACTTTTGTGCCTTTACCATACATATGTATATACACATACATTATTATACTGTTGGGAATGTATTCCTGTAGGGGAAAAAAAAAAGTTTCCTTTTCACATTACAAAGGACTTCGAGATTTAACTACAGAGCAACACATGAGAAATTAGAACAGTTCACAGAGGCACATAACAAACATGCTATGCATACATCTAACAAAAGAATAATTAAAAACTTTTACATCAAGAAACTCACTGACAAAGCTTGAATACAAAATCTCATTGATAATAATCTTTAGTGTGTTAAATTTCCTGCAGCAATACACTGGTTATACTTAAAATATGCTTATAGCAATAAGGATGTCAATGTTCCAGAGAGTAACTCACACAAACTGTTGCTTCGTTTTCTTAGCTTACGGAGAAGAAAAGTGAGGTTGTAACAAAATGAAGCAATAACAAAGTAACATACTCCTTGCTGTTAAGCTATTGCAAAGTTAAATTACAGTGTCACCAGTTCCAGTTTCAGTACTGTCACGTTTTCTTGTGATGCTTGCATAGATCATCACAGCTCTTTCTGGAGGCAAAGGCATCCACACCTGAATTGCTGCTGGTGCATCATTTTAGTTCCAGTGGGTGCTGGTATTATCTGTATCCACTATCAAAAATATGATAACTTTTACAGCGTTTTTCCAGACATACTTTATGTTACTTACAAATAAGAATAGCCTAATACATGGAATAGAAAATATCAGCCTCGCCTCTCTTAGAAACACACTTGTCTGGATATGGTAAACATGTGATTCAGCTGAGGATATTTACCTTCTACATGCCATTATTACTAACATTGATTTCCTGAGATGCTGTTGCAAAGGTTATAAAAACATAGATAAATTACTTAAGGTAAGCCTCTCAAAAAAGGCAGAAGCCATAAATCAGCTTAGAGCATCTTTAAAACACTTTTGGTCAGTAACTTGGGACTATGAGGGAATATGAAACAGCTGGAGAACAACATCCCTTCACATCCTGAGTCCTCACTGTTCAGGCTTAACAGTTACAATGCAAAAATGCTATTTTCCAAGACTGCCTAAATGGAAACAACTTTAGAAACAGCTCCTGGAATATGGAAAAACAATTTGCTCTTGACTAAAATAGATACAAAGTAAACTGTTTTAGTCAACAGCAAAACTTCAAATAAACTGTTATGTACCAGCTGTGATTAAACCTCCCAAATACTCTTCTGTTTGAATGTACAATCACAAATAATAAAGAAGGTGTCTTTGCTGTACCCACTGCCACATAAAGTTGGTAACTGAATAAATGCTCACATCTGAGGGTATCTACTCAGAAGGTAACACAGCTTCACACCACATACTTTAAAAGGGAACAACCTAAATTTTACTTTCGTTTACACAGCAGAGAAAACCTCTTCAAGGATAAGTGCAGAGGGAAGAATGAAGACTAATACCAAAATAGCTCCTGTTCCTAACACCTTTCTGATCCTGGCTGAGACAATCTACTCGTACCTCGGACGCATGGTGGCAGCCAGCCAGCCAGATGACTGGTGACTTAATACACAAGTTCATGTGGGCTCTGGAGTCTGACACAGACAAGGGCATTAACTCTGAAGTCTCACCACTCAGCCTTAATATTCAAAACTCATCAAATGAGTCATAACTACATTACGAGACTTTTTTTAATACTTTATGCTTGCTTGCTTTTGTTCTGAACAGCTTTCACTGTAGACTGTTCTCATTAAATATGCATGCTTTTTATAGGAAAAGTTGAGATCAATTGATGCATAGGTCAAGTATGAAAAAAACTTAAATGTATGATGCCATGATAAATACTGTAATAGTCTCAGAATCACAGATTAAAAGACTGGCATATATATATCTTTTTTTCTTTCTACTGCTGAAGGCAGTTCTCACAATAAACAAGGCTTTGGGCCAAAATTCAGCCTTTGAGAACAATAAATACGTATAAAATACATGTATGTGCAGGAAAAGGATATATTGAAATCTACCAGGCTGAATAGCTTCAGTTTCATTTTGAAAGCCACTTAAAATAAAAGCCAGTAGATGAAACAAAGAATCCACCCAAACATGAAGGCTCCAGCATCTTTGTTGAAAGAACAATAGCATAATACTCATCCCTCTACCTTGTTGCAAGAGAACCATCAAGATAGTTATTGCTGTGATCATATTAAAGAATACTTCACAAAATTATTCTTTAAATTGATCAATATTTACAGATTTATCTTCATATGCTAGTAGTTATAAATGCTCCAATTCAATTGCTCAGCAGAAAACATTCCAATAAAAGAAATATTTCTATTAGCATAACAAAAGGCAACCAGTAAAATCACTCTCATGCACAGGCTCGACATTTCAAATGAAGGCAATATTCTCGTATAAATACTCTATTTTTGAACTGAACCCACTCTAATGATATGTTTTGTAATCTGATGGCTCTCCCACCAGAGTATACATGATATTAACGAAAGCAAGATCAAATTAAACAGATGACATGATTAACAGTATTCATTTCATGCATGACTGTTTTACCGGAGAGATAAAGACCTGAAAGTAATTACCACCAAGTAAAACTCCTTCACTGACCTCTCCGCTCCCAGCTAGCAGTCCTTAAGTACTGATGCTTTGCAACAAAGACCGGTGCCTTTCATCTGTGGGCTTTCTTTAACGCTACAAGCTGAGCACCTCTCCCGTTGCATGCACGCAGTACCTCTGTATCTATGTCTGTAATGCAGCATAAAGATTACTGGGGAAACCTATCAAACCGGCAGGCAGCAACCCCGGCCGCCAATAAGCGGGAGGCACATGCAGAATCCAGCACATGCTCGCTGAGGCTCGCAGGCTGGCACCGCTGCTGAGCAGGCTGCTAATCTAATTATAGCCCTTGGCCGAGCACAGGGCTGCTGAGGCACGGCGCGGAAACGCAGCCCGGCAGATCACACCTTGCAGCCCACAGCATCAACGTCTGGGACTGCTGTTTGTCTGGGTGCGTCACGTAAAATTCCTAGCTGGGCTTTTCCTGTTGTTGTTGTTTTCCCGAGTGATTCACCTGTGAGGGGGTTTGCCTCCATCTCTGAACACAAGGATCTACTTAGGTGTGCCCTTTGCCAAGCTGACCACTTGTAGTTTGCTGGGTCTATTTCAAGGAGACAAAAAAATGAAGCTGTTTGTTCTGCCAGCAGGAATTCTTGCTTTGAATATATACATTGCCAGCACCACACAGAGCAGATCTCAGGTTTTGTGCATTACTGCACAGTCTACAACGTGGACCTCAGATCAGAAGTCAGCAGGACCCCCTCTGTCCTTTACATTTACCCGTGGGCAGACACCCAGATGATCAGAGGGCTTCTGTGTGCATTGGCACATCAAGCCCTAACTCAGCTTTCACGAGGCTACGGTGCAAATGCCAAGGACATTTTTGCCATTATGCAAAAAAATTTAAGTCATTTGTAAAAGACTTCTCAGGAGCAAAGACTACTTAGATGTACGGGCAACAAACACAACCAAGTCCTACATGCTTACTCATGCTTATTTTATAAATAAGTCCACAAAACAAAGGAATGGTATGATCCAAGAGAACATTGTGTATTTGAAAGATGCTGGGAGATTCTACAACATCAGGCAAACAAACATGAAAAAAAGATACAGATGTTTGCTTAGTCTTCCTCGGTAGTACACTTCAATTAATTCCCATTCTGTTTAGCAAAACCAGAAAAACACTCTTCAGATGTTTCCTGTTCCCATATGGTTCATATAATCACCTAAGGTCACACTGACCAAAACATCAGTGACAAGATGGAAATATCAGAAAACCCCTGACTATCAGAAAAACCAGTTGTAGTGACAGCTCTTTCTTGTAAGAAACAGTACATTCTTCATGGCCGATATTACAAAAATATCACAATGCTACAGCATTATGCACATACAAACTACAATGCATTTTTAAGATGTTTCACTAAGTTACACATAAACCATATCCATAAACATTACACTAGCAAGATCTTGAACCCCACTGCAATAATGAATTCCACTGTGCCCACACTGGCATTTTTCCCAATTCTTTACTCTTATCACCAGCACCATACAGTATCAGGCACAGTCCAAGAGCTTGATATTGAAGGCTCTCTATAAACACTTCCTAGCTATTGTACTTCAGCACAAAAATTATATTTGGTACTATATAAAATTTTACCAATGGGACAAGATCTCAATGTGGTAACAGTGCAAGACATATTTACTGGCAATATGTAAACAGCTACGTCACAGCTTTCCTAATCCACCAGTGAAAACTGCTCATGAAGAGTTGCTCCATGCCAGAAGTAGACTTCATCGCTGTAAGAATAATACTCTCAAAGTTATATATGGCTAGAAATAAAAGCAAAATGCAGGGATAGTGACATTCTGCTCCTTGATTCAGCGGTCAGTCAACATTAAGTTTTGTGTTTCAAAAGGGAAGGCTGTTTTATTCTTTCTTTTTAGATTACATCATCTAAGAAGCTCATCAATTTTTATAAACTATGTGTCTTTAAAATACTGTGGAATGTTCCAAGTTTCTCAGCCATACTGCTTGAAACCAGGAAACTATGTATTTAATGAAGAAAGGCAGGAGAGACAGTTATACAGGGGTTAAAAACTTAATTGGTAGAGTTCAAGATGCACAATGATTTGATGATCAGATCCAAAATGTTGTTTTTCTAACAAAAGGTAACAACATGGCAATAAGACTAATAAGGACTAATAAGTCTATACCCTAGTCCTCTGATTACTGGGAATACTCACATTTGCTAAGCAAAAGAAAAGATGCACAAACATATAAACACACACACACAAAAAAAAAAAAAAAAAAAAAAGTCAGACTCAAATCATTCTTCTAATCTAATCTCCATTCACAAACCACCAAGGCATGTACGACACTCGAAAAAAATGAGCAAAAAACCTGAAAAAGGAATTAACCAGGCTTCATCTGCCATGGGACTCTCAGTTTTGGCTCCCTCCCATGCAAGCTGCTAAGCCTACATGTGTGTCCCCCCTCTGCCCAGCAGCTCCCCAAGCCCTCACTGCTTCACCCTGTTCAGCTCCAGCACAGCTCCCCAGCAGCCAGTCTCTGCCTCCTCCCACAGACCTGCTGGCTCCAAGGGCACATTCACTCACAGCCCCAGCAAAGGCTGCCCTGGCAGCACACTCCCAACATACCATTGCAGCAGGGTGTTTATTCCAGGAGTTGCTTTCTTTTTTAAAACATCATGGTAGCAGCTGTAGTTGAAGGACCCACAACCAGCTGCAAAGGTGCATTTCAAGAAACACCTATTTGTCTCTGCAACAGAATCAATTCTCACTAAACCTCTGTGGTTAGCTCTGTAGATCAGCCAGAAGAATGCCAATGTGTATGTCAACTTTTACACTTCCTTTTAACAACAATATGCTGGGTCAGGAAGATATGGGGAACTGCACAATGGGGCTAATATGTAGAGTCAGTGGTCATTCACAAGAACCCACGTTTGGCAATGGCAGATGGCTAAAACTCCAACTGAGGAAAATGCAAAGCTTCACCAACCTGCCCTGCCACCCATTGTGATGGCACACAAGCACCTGGACCATGCACTGGACCTGTGACAGGACAGAGCCATCTATAGATGTGCCAGCAAGAGAAGCCAAGAGAGGTTTCATAAGGACACACTCACGAGAGACTCATCAAATCCCAGAGAACACAGGTTTCATGAGGACACAGCCACAAGAGACTCCAGCAAGCCTCTGTTGGAAATGAACAAATTGTGAAAGGTACACAAGTTGGCCGATATTCGGCAGACTTTCATCGAAAGCAAAAGCCTGTCCCTGGCACAAGTTACCCGCCTGTGCTGAGCTTCGAGTTCCTGCTCCTCCGCATGGAAACAGAAGGTCTCTACAACATTTTTAGCAATTATAAGCAAGCTAGGCTTTCTCTAGCTCAGCTCTTTGACAGAAGAATTTCAATTAAAAATTTCCAAAACCATATGGTCCGAGGCAGATGCCCATCACAGAAGGGAGGAGAGAGGAAAACCTATGAGAGTATGATGAATTCATCATATGACACTAAAGCCAGCTTCCTACAGTGAAAACTGTCTAGCTAGCACATTAATGAATTTTACACTTCATTTAGGCATATCTAAATGAATTAACAAACAGATTGCTATTTTGGGAACAAATAACTTTTTACTATATTATTTTCACTTGTATAAGTGCTTCCATATCCAATTGTTTTAATACAAGAATATCTTAAAAATTTCTGATGTCTCATGCAACTGAACAGGTTTTACTCTGGATACCACTTAACCTTTGGCTTAAAAATGTATCAAATATCGCTTGCAAACTGCTACCTCAGTTACTTAATTAGATTTTGCAAAGTATAGTAAGCATATGGAATGAAAATGAGTTGAGCAAAATGGCTGGTGAATCAACATGCTGCATTTCTAAAGGCAATAGTGTGTATATTTCCAAGCTGTAGCCTTGAGAGGTTGAACTGAACCAATTACTCTAATGAATATTTTACTTGGCTTGATGCATTCATTAGACTTTTAGAAGTAAGTTAAACCATCCCATGGTTATGTTTACATAACAACAAAATCTTAAGATTTTTGGATGGCACTTCTAACATTCACATAATTTAAAAGATAAGGGAACAATTTTCTCTTCCACTAATTTTTCTACATTCCAGTTTTGCTTCCCAAATAAATTTATCTAGCATTAGTTTATTTTTCTTTTGAAAACTACCTTTGATTTCACAATGGCTATTTGCTGAGCTCTCTCCTTTCCTAGCAAGTATATGGGAAGTCTGCCAATTGGTGGCAAGCTCATCACTAGGCCCATCATCATTTGTGGAGGAAAATAAAACATGGGCCTAGTGCTTGCTGTATAAACCTTTCTCTGGAAGTCACAAATGCCTTGAGGTTGGCACTCAGCATGAACAAACTTATTTTCATTTTGTGTAGCACAGGGACATTTCTTGGATTGCCCCAATTCTGATTGGTAAGCAAGCAGTTATCTGTCCACACATGTGCATTTGTCAACACTCTCGATCATGTTTTGAGTTGGACAGACAACCTGTAACTTCAAGCTTTTTTTTTTTCCAAATACACTCATTATATACATAAAAGCCCCAGACAGAACTGCTCTGTAAGCTTAATAACAGGCAGACATGTCTCTATATTAACGCCAGAGACTCACTGCAGGATGACACTAAGATTGATCCCTACAGACTATGCTTTATAGAATTCTTACTCACTTTTATCTCAGAACCACAAAACAAATGAACAAACAAACAAACCACCACAAAAACAAACAAACAAACAAACACACAAAAAAAAAATCCCCGACACCCACATTCCAAGGTACATTACCATCCCTCGCCTTCACAGACCTACACATTGGCAGCATCTTCACTGCAGACCTAACTGACTGAAATGATTACACCAGTCCATCACTGCCACCTTGGAGAGCCAGGGGAGGAGCAGTTCAGCTGTCAGTGAGATGTGCTTCACCCTACTGCTGATGGATGTGGCATAAAAGGATCTCAGGTGAAGCCTGCAAGAGGTTTACTATGGTGAGCACTTGCACTTCGGACACAAAACTAAATGTGGAATAACACAGTATGATTCTATTCTTAAGAACACACAAATCCCAAAAAAAGTCATGTAAAAGACTTTGCACAACCCAAAGCATACTTCCCTTCACATACCACTCAACGCATCTCCACACCAATGTCAACCTTCCATTCCTCCTCAAGTTCCACCCATTTTTACTTCAGTGCAAGGTTTTTTTCACATCTATACCATGTTTCAGCAGTCACCTCAAACTACACAAATATGCTTTGTGCCCTCTTGTATTTCCACCTTACTTATTTTTCCCTCCACTTCCTTTCCTCACAGCTGCCAGCAGAGATGCAGTGTGAACTGTCCATTTCAAAAGGCATAACACCTGTCAGCACAACCACGGCCTTCTCAAAACCAAAACGTGTGTGCCTTGTAGTCAGCATTTCACAGCCTCTGCCTGACCAGCTTGGTGGCCACAAAAGTTGGTGAACCACAGAAAGGGACCACACTGTTTACAGTAAGTACAAAAATAGCTTTAAACAGTTCATCCAGAACATGGATCCCATATAATGCATGACTGACTCACACAGAACCAATGATCATGACCCTAGCGAGTCAAAGATTGGAAAATACATTATAGAAAAAAAAACAGTCTCTGCTTCCAAACAGTTAAGAGAAAAAGACACATTTGCAGACCAGAACAAACAGGTTTAAAAAAAGAATGCAATAAAAAAACCCCCTCTAAAACCAAAAATAAACAAAAAACGCCAACCCAAAACAAAAACAAAGAAAAAGCCCCCCATGACTGATGTGAGATGTTGAAGTCCTAACACAAGGTATAATGGTAGCAAAAATTAACTGCTTAAAAACAAGGACACGGGAGGTTAAAACTACACTGGAACAAGTCACACACAGGTTTCATAAGTGGAGACACGTTTTCTGTAGTTACTGGTGGAAAATAGGGACCCTGAGAGCATCACTTAAGCCAGAAAGCTGGTAGACAAGTACTGATTTCCCTAGTGGAAGAGCAGGAAAAAAGAGCTTGCAATACAGTAAGTAAACTTCCAGCACCTCCACATTATTAATCTTCATCACCCCTGCTGGCATTTTTTTCTTCTCTATTTAGTAGCATGCTCACAATGATCACCTTGCTGAAATGGGTGACACAACCTGATGCTGAGTATATCCAGCTGAGATAAGACTGGCCTGGGAAAACTTTAAATACAAGTCTTCCATTAGAGGACAGGTGTAATTTTTCAAAAATGCTATGCTGCAAAGAGTGCAAAGGCTGAAAGATGAAGTACAGCATTCCTCCCTTTGAAGAAAAAGCTCTGTCAGACCTGCTTACTACTGTAATTAAGAATGTTATTTCCAATTCTGAGTAGAAAGAGCAGCTCCAAGGTTTTCTTTGATCTTCTGTGATGACAATGAAGACCCATCAGGCTCTCGAAACCCCATTGTTTTTTTATTCTTCAAAGACTGTTTTTCACTCTCTTACATCTCTCTATGCAAGAAGGTGTTTATGTTGAGCTGCAAGATGCAACTAGAAAGCAAGTCAAGGTGCAACTGTTGGAACATGAAGTGGTTCTTTGCAGACACTAATGCATACAGGCACTTGCACAAAACCCTCCTTGCTGCCAGGCAGCTCAGAGATTGCAAATCTTTGAGACTTCAAGTCTCCAGTCCACACCCATAATTCAGGGTTTCAGAGCAACTCTAAGATCTTATTACTTTACACCAGAATTGAAGATATTTAGCACAATGAATCCCAGAAGAAAACTATGCAATGGCTTTGGTTACCACAGAAATCAAGGCTAATGAGTTTGAAGACAGCCTATTAAATGTCAAGCCCTTTTAGCCAAAAGTAAAATAAATTTAGATTTTAATCTCAGAAAGATTATAATTAAATTTCTAGAAATTGTGTCCATATAAAACCAGCAACCGTGACTCGCCATACTGGAACTCAGTCTCACGGTCTTCTTACAAGAAGCCAGGAGCATTTTGCTGGCACAGATGAAAAGCCTCTCCAGGAAGAGAGATTTAATTATTTAATAGAGCAAGCCAAAAGCTCTTTTATGAAAGAGTCATCAGGACTCTTATTCCATATAATGTTCCTGAAGAAGAGCATACTTTTATCTTGGGTAGCTTGTACACCTAGCAAGTTAAAATTTTGCTGAGCTGATAAGATCCCCTCACCCTTCTTCCAAGAACTGCTTGATGTTTTTGTCCAATCCTCTAATGCAAAATGAGCACACAAGTCCCATAAGAAGGGTTATAAAAACTCAGCATAAATGGAAACAGATAAGTGGCCATTCCTCAGGCCGAGTGGCCCCCACCCCTTCCTTTCCATCCTTTTCTGAACACTTGGGCAGACATTTCCCTCCCTGCATCGTGCTCCAACTAAGGGAGAGTGATGATCCTACCAACACTAGCATGAGAGCTAAGAAGTGCTCTGAAGAAGACAGGAAATGTGCACATGGGGAATTCTGCCACATTCTGGGGGCAAATTACTTACTGTTCTGCCTTCTCAAACCTTTCTTGGGCAAACCAGCAGACCTGTTCTTCACCTTCCTTTCCTAGTCCTGCGAGGAAAAAAGAGGTGCCCAATTTCCCAGAAGCACAGGTCAGCATGGCACAGTAGCCTCACATAAGTCACCACTTGTAATACACTGGTGTCAATAACCAGGATTTCTTCAGGTGGCAATTCTTACCAAGTGCCCACACCAGATGGAACCTTTCAGACCTTTGTCCCAGATGCAGCTCCACTGCACTTCCAGAACAAGTTTCTAAAAGCACAAGCATTAGAATTTTCAGTTTTAAATTAAGCAAATTGCAAATACATAACAACCTTCATCTCACAGGCACTGTAATTTAACACTGCTTCCACACACATCACGTTAGTGGGCACTTATTATTTTGTCAAGAATTTATATCAACATAAGATTAGGAAAAATCAGGGTAATGGTTACAGGCCTGACCCTTGTCTTCACTGTAAACTCACATACAGTTTGTAAGCACCAACATACAGCAAATACAACTCAGCTTTTCTAATAATGTACCCAGTGAAGCTCAGAGCATTTTTGAGATCATTGATTTCCCACTATATCAAGTGGATGACTCTCAGCAGTGAGTCTTGAAGTCCTAAACATATGGGAGGTAGGAAGGGAAATCAGTAATCCCATACAACATCACCTTAATAGCAAAACAGGAACCCTTTTTGTCCCTACAGAAAGTAAGCACAAACGGGAAGAAAAGGTCAAAAGGTGAGCACTCAAGACTAAGAGAAGTCAGAATTGGGCCTTTCAGTCAGTCTCAAACATTTATCTCCTGCATGTTCTACAACAATGCAATCTTTAGTGACATAAGCCAAGAAAGTCTCCTCTTGATGTTTGCCTTAATCAGGATTTACAGAAGAAGCTGCTCCAAAAGTAATCCTCAAATAAAACAGACACTGATATTTTCAAAGCAAATTCCAGTAGTCTGTAGTCAAAACATAAGCAGCATAACCACAGTAAAAGGGCTGCTAGAAAAATGAAACATAAGCAAGTTTCAGAGTTGCCTAAATGTTTAACAGGGACTTCACTGTACATGTTAATTGTATTCTATAACAGAAACTGTGTAACTATGAAAAATTGCATAACTTGAAAAATGTCATAATTTCTATACTCAGTTGGCCAGCTGCTGGCAATCCCACCATATCCCACTCACTAGCATGGATGTTCCTATTTGGAAGGACTGAGTGGAAGCAGTGTGAATAACCCTGCACACAATACTGAGTTTTCATGCTCATTGGTTCATGCTGATAGGCTGCAGCATGTGCATACTTGCAATAGGCTAACTTGCAAAAATCTAATAATTTATCTCACTTACAGCATTCAAGCTCTTCAGAGTACACACGACTTCCCCATTTATATAATTCTGTATCTGTTTCATTGAAAATAAACTGAAACAGCTTTGACATATTGATGTTGGGAAGAATTTAGAAGGCTCATTTTCTCTTGGGGTACTCCAGATATGCAAAACAATAGTAGAAGCTACTTTTACCTGATGTAGTGTACTAGTTTACCAGAAGAGTTTATTATAACATCAATAAAAGGAGAACAACACCCAACCTAATTAGATATATGATTTCTTTTTTGAAATTTCACACTCTGAGTTAGAGAAAAGAACTGTTTCGGAAGTGTGTATTCATTCAGAACTTGGGATTTAATCTGACTTTCACAGACCTAGAAGTGCACAAAGGAAAAGTCTGAAAATTAACTGTCATGTTTTGCAGTATTCACATCATTTTTTGGGTCTCTGTATACTTATTATTTCAATTCCCAAACCTAGTGGAAGAAAAAACTTGGAGTAAAACCAGAGACTCCTTAAAGTCTTCCCAATTATATCATATATTAGAACACTCATGTTTCCCAATTCATGACACTCCTCCAGCTTTACTGCAGCTGAGTGTGAGTTCATGTTTGGCAGAATTTACAGGTAACTTCTTCAAGTAAATAAAAATACAAAATTAACTAACTGGGGATAGGTGAGCTGGCCTGGATATTAGAAAAATGTAGAAGCTGCTGGTGGTGAAGGAGATATATGCCTGCACTTGAGAAGTACACTATGTCAGAAAAAGCCTAAACACAACCAAACCAAAGGAAATAAAAAAAGCATGTGTCAAAGAAGAAAAAGGCAACAAAAATACACATAAAAGGTATTAATATGCAGAGAGCTCCAGAAAACAAAGGATGCCTCCCAGGTGGCAATATATCTTCACTCACCTCATCAACTTGCAAAGCCTGCTGCAGGCAGATCTACACAACTTGTGAGGAAAACAGTAGAATTGTCATTATTGTATAGATTATTTGCATCTCACTATTACAAATCTCGGGGGAACTTACCAATAACTACACTTTGAAAACAAAATTATCCAGGCAAGATCCTTCCTTGCAGCAACACAAGCAGCAGCTCATACTCGCCAACTGTATTCCTGGTAGTGTAGACATAACTTTTTTTACAGACAGACAGATTTAATTTACATAGTCTTCGAGGCATCAGATGGGAAAAAATATTGATTTCTTGCCTGAACCTCTGCAATTCAGCACTCTGATAGAATTAGCTAGAAGGGCTGACCCCCCTACCAAGGTTGAATACCACGCTCTGCAGCATAAGCAATCCCTCGGTGGAGGAGGAACATAGCTTAGGCCAAGACCAACCACCAAAATGAAGGCACAGCTGCAGGTAGCAGAGAGAAGACCATCTCTTGTTAACAATAGTATCACCTCCAACTGAAAAGTGCAGCTTCTCAGCACGTGGGGTCAAGTCATGTTGTGTTTGAAGGTACTGCGAAAGCAGACCGAGAATTTATCCTCCGTATGTCTTGACCGTCCCAAGAGAAAGCCTGCAGAGGCTGTATGCATGAGAACTCTTGGGAACACTTCCCACATTGTTTTGGGTTTTTGTTTTTCTAAACATTAATTAAACTCACTGTAGCCTACCACTGAGAAAATGAAGATGGAAACAAGGATAAGAAAATAGAACAAAGCTAAAGATAGGTATAGTTACCTGATGCTTTAGATAACTGGTGAGTCATTTGAGTACTTGCACTAGAATTAAAGCATTCAAAAATTAAAGGCTGCTGTCGTGCAATCTAAAAAAGAATGAAAGACTACACTATGTGCATATCCAGTCTACATCTCACAGATCCCTTTTGCCCCACCCCCCCCCTTGCCAAGACTACCTGTATTTTTTGTAACAAGATAAATCAACTTCCTTCTTTATACAAAGTTCTTTAATACAAGGAGTACCATTAATTTGAAGAGACTCAAAATATTAAGCTAATAAAATATGGAGCAATAATAATTTAGGACACCTTCTCCTGCTTCCCTTAATACTGATATTTAAAACGTTGACTTTGACTTAAATAGGTGAATGCAGTAACTTGGTATAATCAAAAGTAATTGTCCAAGGAAATGTGATCTAATACTTGTAATTTAAAATTATCTTTCAATCTGTTCTAGAGAATAACGAAAACAGAGACATCATTCAGGTGAGTCAACATTTTCATTACAGGCTGCCTACTGCAGTGAAAAAAGTGAATGAGCATTGCAGAAGACATTCCTGTAGAAATGAGTTATTAAGATGCAGCTTGAAACAGTCACAAAGTAAGCATTGTTTATATAGATTTATTCATTTCTTTGAACCTGTTCTTGTTAGTAGAACACAGAAAGAGAAGAGAGATGACAAACAGAAAGCTCTACAGAAGACAAAACCCTACAGGAATAATCCACAGGCAACAGAAGACTTCATTTAGAACTGATGCAAATATAGCAAGCCTGAAAATCGGACTGATTACACTTTAATGCCAAACAGTTCCTAATTACACTGGATCTTCTCTGTTTTAAAGAAATTTAACTCTTGTGGTGAATCTAATTTTTATTTAACAAAATGTTTTTTGGGGCCCTGTCAGAGTGAGAAAGTTTACAGACTTGAGGCATTGGATGGAATAACCCTCCTGTTGCATCCACCAGATATGGTTGCATAAGGAACTCGATGTACCAAATGTGGCCAGGACATCAAATTAATCAATTGACTGTTGCTCTCGAGCATTGAGTGCCCACTGTGGATTTGTCACAGAACCCTGGTTAGTGCTGACCAGTAGTGACATAGGGCATTGAGCTATTCAGAAGGCAGTGGCTGCATGTTTTCTGCACCAAGAACTCCTGCGCCTCTCCTCTGTGGAGGAAGCAGCTGCTTTCTTCTAGGCAATCTTTGTTGTCCCTCCTTCATTTCTGTGAATATCAGTGACCCCTCCTCTCCCCACCTACCCTATGCCTGTTACTCCTTCCCCAAGACTTCCCATGTACACCAGCCCACTTGTCCCAGCCCCTCACTAACACAAATCTCTCCACTAAGCAGCTTCCAAACATGGCTCAGCAACGAGCCATGCAACTTCACAGCAACTTCAGTGTCACCACCAGACACTTTCTACCACCACAGAGCCTCATTTTTCTAGATAGTGGCAGTGCATATACTTAATCTCTGAACTCTGCTTTTCTAATACTTATGAACTAGTATAGCAGAAATGGAAGCAGTAGTAGCAGCATAAAGTCCAAGTTCAATAATAAACTGCTAAAAATGCAGTCATCAGCCAGAATGGGAAGAACAAAGACCACAGTCTCAACTATGAGTTGTTGTTAGGAAACCACCAGTGATGGGGTTCTTGAGCAAAAGGTATCCCTGGAAGTGAAAAACATACTACAAATTATGAAGTTTCAGTAAGATGGAGATGTGCAACCTTGTCACCCGAGAAATCAAGTTAAAAGAACTTGAACCAGTTGAAGAAAGAAAACCACATTTTCAACTACTTCAGCAGGCAAACAAAATGAGATCTTGCACTTTCCAGAGGTGCACACTGAGTGAAAACCACAATGGCAAGAAAATGTATTTTGGTCACCCACATTTTCCCTTTGAACCACCAGGGACATAATTGTTCCAGATACAGACTGGGGGAAACAACCGTTCCTTTAGAGGAACAAGGTTTCTACAGCTCAGAAAACAGACACCAGGCCTGTCACATGGAACACATGATGTCCCATGTATTACCTGCAGCATAACCAGTGAGATGAGCACACACCAGTGAATTCATGCATTGCTGTTCTTTCGCACAGGAGTACAGTTGTATTTTTTTTTATCATGTAGCAGAGCTGTAGCACAGCATAAGAAAAGCTGGTGCCAGCAGAGGGAGGCAGTTGCTCTCCAGGACATGCATCTTCACATTCCCCGATGCACAGTAGGAAGCCAACAAGTTTGTTTTTGTGGAAGTGAACTCACCCCTCAGCCATTGTGTAAATGTGGCTTTAAATCAAGCTGTAATTAGATTTTGCCGTATTTAACAAAACCCCTCTTGTGCTCCTCTTTTCCAGCTCTAGACAGGAAAGAAATGTATTTGTGAAAGAAAAAAGGAAAAAAGTTTATGCCTCTTCCCAGACCATGTCCTGGCATGCATGCAAAAGCAAGTACAAAACATAAAACAATAAGCTTACAGGACACTCAATCTTCACATTACATAGGAACACAAGGATCTCTCAGCTGGTCCACTGTTAAATGTCAGCTCATTATTATCAATATTCTGCTTCACCACATTAACCTTGTCAAAAGATACTAACAGTCCAACCCTTGGAGTTTAGCTTCTCTTCATAAATTTAATTTACTTGGCAGAAACAGAAGTGGAAAGCCTCTGCTAAAGACTCAGGCAAATTAAGACTGCCACGTAGCCCTTCTAGGACAGATTTTTTTCCCCTCTCAACTTTTATAGTTATAGCATTCCCATTTTTAACCAAACAGCTTTATCCCCCACTACTAGTCTTTGTATACTTTGGTAAATCCAAAATAAAACTGTGTGGGGTTTTTTTTTTTTTTTCAAATCTACTTTACTATAATACACATTGCACAAGGTGGTTTTATTTTGTGTAAGTTCTTTATAGACTAAACTGCATAAATCCACTGCACTTTACACTGCCATATGCAGAACTGCATAGCAAATGAAATTGAGTACACTCAGAATAATAAACAGCTTCAACTGTATTTTGATTGCAGGCTTACAAAGAACTTTATGGTGGTGGAAACAGCAGTGGATACAATGGTAAACTGGTGCAAGGAACTCAAGAGGACATGCCCAAGGGCACACAGCAAGTCAGCTGCTGTTTTAACAACAAAAAGTTTCTGCTCTTAATCTAGATCTTCCCAGTGAGTCAAAACCTACTGATAACTATCTGGTTTTATAAAAGTTTCAGGTCCTTTAGAAGAAAGGAGAAGAGACAACTGCTAATTATTCACACACAGACATCTTAGCCACTGCCTAAGAGTAAATGATTTACCAAGTTACTAATTCTTAGGAGAGCTTGAGAAGTGTGCCTTTCCTAAGCCAACTTATTTCAGAACACATACTCTAACAGAATAATTCTCTAAAAATCATCTGTTATGCTGCAAGTTTTAAGAAACCTAAGGCTGATTTAGACAACTCAAAAGATAAAACCTCGTTGCGAAGTAATTTTGCCGCTTAATCTCTAAAGCAAAAGATCGAGGTAAGAAAAAATATTGGAAGTAATTATTCTCCTACGCCTGGACAATTTTTAAATTTGGTTGTTGCTGGTTGGGTTTGGTATTTTTTTATAGCCAATACTACCTCTTCCTGAAGTAGGGTCATGAAGTTTGGATCAGCATCAATCAAAATTGACAATATGAAAATTGTGCAAAGAGTTTCTGGTTTCGAAACTTATAAATCATCTTAGCAAAAGCTCACAGATATTCAGTATCCTAATCCTTACTCTATCTCTCCTGATACATAAATAAAACAATTCAAACATCCTGTATGAAAGAAACCTGAATTTGGCATAATCAAAGAGACTATAGGTAAAATTATTTTCTCTCACCTTCTTTGACTCATAGAAAGCAAGAGCTGGTTTATTTTTCTGTAAGTCTGAAAGTTGGCACAGTATAATGCCATCTACAACTGTGTGAAACATTTTGAATATTAATGTCAAACCAAGCCAGAAATTCAGGAAAAAAAAAAAAAAAAAAAAAAGTAATCCCATAAAGCAGGTAGTGGATGGTATGGTGCCCTAACTAGGAAAGGCAAGTTTCTACACTACCTCCGAAAGTAGAAGCATACAATAGGATTAGCCTTATCTTATTTAAGTTTCTTAACAGCAAGACTGCATCCTCCTGACAGCGTACTCTTTCCAGCAGGACTCATATTCCAAGAGCAATTCTTAAAATAAAGTAGCTATGTCTGGCAGAGCTGGAAGCATGAGGACAACACAAACACTCAAACCAGTTTATTCAGGTTTGACTCAAGAGGAAAAACTATATTTCAGGCTAGACAAAAATAAGACCCAACATACCTAAAGAAGCTTCCAGATTACCATTTTTAGGTCATGCCCTGTACTTTTTCCTGCTTTTCATTTCATATGTAGGAAGGTCAGATCATGAACTGGATTCCACTGTGGCATTTCAAATCAGATTATTCTCTACATAATAATTAGTGCCGTTCTTCCCATCACTTGCATACTGTTTTGCTAGTCCGAGAATGTTATTTGTGTTTATTTCTGAGAAGCTTTTTTTAATCCCTTCAAAGTACCAGCATCCCAAGCACAGCTATCTCATGCTCCATGAACTTTAGTGCAAATGCTGCAAGCATTTCTTTTCTTCTTAACAACTTCATTACAGTGTTTACACAGGAATACAGTGCTTGTACTGTAACCATGCAAAGCAAATATTCTGTAGTAAATGTAAGCTTTATTCAAAGTGTAGCTTTACAAGTCTTTATGGCATACTCCAGCCTGGACTGCCAGTGCTAGTGCAGGGAAAATGGCAAAAGGAAAACTGTGAAAGACCTTTCATGCTAATAAGAACTTTGGAACAGTCAAACAGAAAACCTATGGGCCAAATGTATTCCCAAAATTGTCTGCCCCTCTTTGCTAACCCATGCCATCCCGAGCTATCCCTGCAGAAAGGACCTCAATTCCTCTACACCATCTTCTCAAGCTATTTGTTCACCATGAGGTTGTTAAGTATATGAGAGAAAAATGGCTGGAGGATAAAAGAGCCTGGATCACAGTTGCATGAAAAATGGAAGTAGAACTTTTCTTCTTAAAAAGAAGATGAAATGTCCTTTTGGCAAGCTAGCAATCAAGTTTTGATTTTCCTTCTGGTAGAACTAAGTATGACCAGGACACAGACCACCAGTGACAGACTTCCCAAAGAAATACAGCATTTGGGAAGAAAAGCAGTGTCAGGGACTCCTAAGGGCCATTCTAGAAGAGACCAGCCAGAAGTAAAGCTGTTAAACAAGACTTAAATCCAGTTAAGGAAAAAAAATAAGGAGAGAAACACCAACAGACCCTTACAGCAGAGAGTTTAAATAAAGTCAAAGCTATTAGTGGAGGCAGTGAGGAATCAGAAAGGAAACAAAGGCAAAATAGTTGGTGTACTACAAAAATCTGCACTGTTGGCTTCACTTACGAAAAAAACCCATCATTCTCCTCTAAAAAACATTTTTTGGACTCACACAAAGAACTCTTGCATTTTACCTCTTCCAGAAGGAGAGAAATCAAACATTTACTATTCAGAACTTATCCTGTACCAAGTAGAAAATGATTACGCTAGCCCTTCACGCTCACACTGAATGAGGGCCTGATTTTCGGTGTTGCCCTTTCTTTCATTTATTTTAAAAGGGGGGAAAAAGACTCCACTGAAAGTCACACATGGCCATGTACATAGATCTGCTTTTGCTGACATCACTACCACAGACCTAAATACTGTAATTCAGGAAACGTAGAAAATCACAGAATGATTTCATGGAAAAAAAAAAAAATCATAAGACCACTGAACCTGTTATTTTGAAATCCAATCTAGTATTAATGGCAATAAAGCAAAGAATAAAATCCAGTACCACATCTCAGAAATACAGTGATGCCTGAATAAATCAAAATCACCAGTTTTGGTTTGTGGTACAGAAGTTTACATTTGAATACAGCTGGATTGCAGTCAGCTAGCCAGCTCCCACAGCAGCCCTTCCAAGCTGTATTGATTTCTAGGGAAGAAAATGCACTGTAAATCTGCCTGAGCAGCATTGCGTCATACTTTTGGTTGGCTTGAAAAAAGCAAATTAAATGTTTTCCATTAGCATGGTAAAGAAGCTATACAATTTTGTTTTTATTTCAAATAGAGTCTCAAGTTACAGAACACTTTAGCTAACTCTGTGGCAAGGACTACATGCTCTGTGTCTGTGCAGCCAGCAATTCATGCTTATGTGAAACCAGATGTGTGCACTCCATAGTTCCCAGGGCTGGGAAGGGTTTTTTAAAATGTGTTGCTGTCGATTAAAAAGGACTCTGCTTTTCACTTAGATCATGGAATATACTGAAGCAGAAACAACATGTTCTCGCAGGGAAGGGGAAAGAGGGGAAGAGCAAAGGGTCGGAAGCAGAAGAAAACTTTAAGGCCATAAAAACCACACACACAGAACAGCATAGGAGCAATGCTGTAGTACAACAAAGAACAGCACAGTTATAAAAAGCAATAAGCATAACATGATTTGAGGTAACAAGAACTCCTTGATCAATTATTCATATAATTTACAACAGTTACAGCTGCATCAATGAGGAAAAAAAAAAAAAAAGAATCTAGGGCAAATATAAAATCTTCACAGCTATGAAGTGTCCTTGATTTTCACCAGAACATTTGGCTGTCTCGTATCATGTGTTTCTAGTTAGCAACAAACCCCTCCAACAAAGGGAAACAAGAGACAGAGAGGCACAGAACAAACTGCCTTGCTGGAAGCAGTGAGAGTGTTCAGTGCTTTTCACTCGTGGATGCTGTGCATCACCAAAACCCAACACTACACTAACACTGCTGCGTTAGTGTAACCACCATCCCACCTAGATACATCCATGCACCCTGTGGGGTTATGAAGATACCTTCTGCGAAGGCATTACTCCCTCAATGCATAAAACTGCACTTCAAAAATAAATAAATGTTTAAATAACTCCCAGAAGAAATGCTGTGTCTTTGTAATGTACTCAACTTGTACTGCTTTGTGTACTCCTAAGGCAAATGTAACAAAGGGAACCATTACAGAGATAAGTACTTGTGGACGGGGTTTTTGCCTTCAGTTTGAAATCACTTTCTAATCATCAGCAGTTGCTTTTCTGCTCTGTCAAGGTTTGAATACAGTGTCCTCAGTTGTTCAAGATGACCTTGCTAGAAAGAAACACGGGTGCAGCTGAAATCCAAGAAATGTGAAGCAAAGACAGAGGGCATGGTGCAGCAAAGGGATGAGGGGGCCTACCTGTGCTTACCGCAGTCACCCCCAGACATGCACAGCAGATCATGAGGGAAGGTTATGAGCTGAAGCACTGACTGTGCTAATGAAAAACTCAACAACGATTTTGATTTTACTCCATGGATAGAAAGACAATGAACTTAGGCCTAGTTCAGAGCTCTAATTTCAGTTTAAATTAAGATCAATAAAAGATTAACTAGAAAAAAACTGCAATTCTTCTCAGGTGAATCGAGAAATATTCATTTAAGAAGCTTTCCACCAATGAAGTTAACACCTTGCAACAGGTAGTTTTTAAAAATGAAGAAGTTGACAGAACGTTAGAAGCATCTACATTCAATCCTAAATAAATCTGCAGGAAACATTTCCACTACTACTCACTTTTCTCAGCCAACTTCCTACACTTAATTAATCTTGCCAGTATGAAGGAAAGATCCTGCATATACCATCACTACATCCAAAACACTGGCAAACAAAACCATAGCATAGTCAAATCTCCCTAAGTGTGTGCAACTGTAACATTGATAAGTTCAACCAAGTTCTTGGGGTCACATGTCCTTTTCTTCCATCAATGTTTATCCTGTACAAGCAAGAATGGGTTCTGGATGCTAAGAAATTACCACAGTGCTGATAAACAGAAAATCATCATATACAAACCTCATTCTTCTCCCATTGCTGAAGACAGCAGAGAGTATTTCCATATTTTTGTGGCCACTCAAAGTGAGCTCTGACTGCTGCACTTGAAGTGGGGTATGTTTCTAAAAAGAGAGCACGCTGTAGAGCTCAGAAATAGTCTGTTCCCTTGCCAACAAAGAATTGTAGATCTATCTTTCTACTAATAATCTAAGGAATTACTTCTGGCTCTAACCTACAATGCATATTATGTTGTTTTCCTCTCCCCTCCCCCAGCATTTGCTATTACAACATTTGCATCAGGTAGCAAGGAGCTATACACACAAAAGAAGGAGAAAGCTCAGAGATGCACTTGAGTGTTTATTTTGCAAGAAGAAAAATCCTTATTTTGAAAATTGTATCAGACAATTCAATTTGCTTGGAAAATGAATCACTTTACCTCGGTGTAAGACTTCTGAACTCCTGCTAAGGCTGGCTGGCCCCTTAGGAGGTCTTCACCTTTGGCAGAGGTCCCCAGATGAAGGCCACAGATCTCTTCACCCCAGAACTCCCAGAGGCTCCCTGCAGCAATGCCTGGAGAAGCAGCAACAGGGAAGGCATTTAGCTCCACCATCAAAGCCAGTTTTTAGAATGGATAAGAGAATGGTGTCCTAGAAGGCTGGATCTTGGTTTAAACAATGTAAATTTCCAAAATTAGAACACTACATCTCCTTTTGGAGACCTAAAGGCTGCAAAGAGGAGCTTAGCAATACTGGACACGCATTCAGTCAGTTATAGATGGTCTCTAGCCTTTATATTGCCTAATATAAACAGCATAATCTCCAAGCTCCAAAATTTAACAGGTATCAATTCTGAATTTCTCTCATGTCATTATTTTCCCCACATTGAAACTGCTCAGACACATGCATTGAAAATGCTTCAGGACAAAGAGCACAAGTGTGACACATCGTATTTTCAGGGGATTCACATAGTGCTGTGCCCCTGCAGGCAAGAGACACCTCTTGCAAACCACCTACAAACCTCCCTGCACACGACCTCCACCCAGCTGACAAAGTAGTCCTTGTTAGAAGTCCACTCCAGAACACTGTCTTAAGCTCAGAAAAATTAAAAATAAAAATCTTTAAATTCCACCATCAGAAGGGAAGGATAACAAGACTGCCTTCCTGAAATGAATGCGTTTCACCACTGCTTTTTACATGCAAAACAACCATATAGAACTTAGAAGTTTACAAGCTGTGACTGAAATCCCTGTTTATGTTCTTTTTCTCAAAATGCCACCTGAGGTAAGACCAGCTCTAATCACACAGAAAAGTACTTGGGTACAAGAGATTTCTGTGGTTTGGTTTCATTTGACAGTATGTGGTCAAGCACTCTTACTGGCACAAGCAGATGGCACAGCAGCTTCCTTTAAGCAAACAATTCTGAGTGGTTTCAAATTACTTTAATTTTCTAATCAGCTATTCACTCTAGAAACAGGACTGCAGTCAGGTTACAGACCACGTGATGAAACACAGGGCAAACAAAAACCCTTAACAAAAATCTCAAAAATATATGCAGAAACAGCTTAAGCACAAATCCAAGAAAACCATTTTTGGTCTCAGTGTTAACAAACCAAACAGGCAGCAATATTTGTCAGATACCAATTACTTTGGGCTTCTTTGCTCACAGTCTTTGGGGATCCTGACTGAGTTTGGGTCTTTACTACATTACTACACTGAAGATAAGAGTTTGTTTGTGTTGGGTGGGCAGACGAAGTCTCATCTTGGGAGACTGTCTTTGAAACAGTGGTACAGCAGAAACAAGTAACAACGGGGGGGAGGGGGTTTCAGAAGGATTGGTATCTGCATGGAAATACTTGAAATTAGAGAAAAATACCAAGAGAAAGATGAAGGCATAAGCATATACAGAATGATGCAGCATTACAGCTACTCAGCTATTATGAGCCTGCTGTAGTAGTGTTATTCTGGTATTTGGCAAAAGAAAAAAAAATGAAAAACATGGCAAGAAAAAGAAAGTGTTGTTCAACCTTGCCTTGTTTAGTACAACAAAGCACAAACACAGACTGTTAGCCAGAAACACACTCTTGTATTATTACAAATTATTCTGATAGCCAAATTACTGTATTTTAAGCAGCAATTTTGAATGATGCTCATTTCAGTCTAAAAACCAAAGCAACTGTGTAAGCAAAAGGATCCCTGTAAGTTCATATTTGACAATTCAAAGGGAAAAAAGTGAACATGGTCATTAGCTGCAGCTAGTAAATCTGTTCCAGCCATGTTGTTTGGCCAACAGCCTGAGCAAGTTCAAGAACAAACATTTTTATTTCCAAGTTGAGTGACAAATTTTAACAGCTATCAAGTGGTCAGGATAGAAGACATCCCCAAAATCTCCAGAAGACTGATAGATGTACCGATTAAAAACGAAAACTTGAGACAAAATACTGCAGGGAAAAAAGGTTGTGACTTCTTGTGCATGTAAATACTCAGCTACACAAATTCCTTCCCATCTGCCTGTTGAAATTAGAGTCCCTTTCTTTTTATTTCTCCACTAAATTTCTGGTTTAGAGTCTGCAAAAAATATGGTCCCAAACTTATATCTGATGTTAATAGTGTTACCAGTCTCATATGGGAAATAAATATCACTGAGTTGACTACATTCATGTTTAAAGATGAAAGTATGGTATTGAGTGTATGCATATGTATGCATCTGCACAAATATATTTATATTAAGTAGCTGCATTGTTATCAGTCAGCTTCTCTAAAGCGCTCAGAACTGTACTTTAAAAATATTTTTAAGAACCTGTTTTGTATTTATAGACTACATCCTGAGTTTCAGCCTTTATCCAACAAGCCTTTTATAACACATGTAGTTTCCTGCTTTGCTGTCCAGTATCAACAAGTCTTTGGGCTTTTTTTTCTGAAAGGACTTTTCATCCTCAATTGCTGTTCTTCCTCTCTTGCTAAGTATAAAATCAAAGTTTTAATACTTAGAAAAACACACATCTCATGGAAGAGAAGCCAAACGTAATTTAGAAGGATTCATGAATGAATGAATGGCCTTCTTATTCTAATAATCCCAAAGGCATCAATCTAAACCTTCAAACCTGACTCAAGTCTACCATGAGGTTTCTACAATCCAAATGAAAGCCTTTAAAAACATAGGATTTCTTCACAAAGAAATAAGCTGATATGGAAGCTCAGCAACATATGATTAAGCATTTGATAACTTGATGCTTTGATAAGGCGTTACCTTAATCTCTGTCATGGAGGAGAAGTGTAAGTCAAGAAACTGAGACCAGGCAGCTGGAGGAATCCAGCTACTCAAATAAGTAAGCTATACTTTCTGTGTCAAAAAAAGGTATGAATGCTCTCTGCAGCCAAACGTCTGTGAGAAAATAAAGTTATTTAAGAAAGCAGAAAAGGTAGAGAAGACCTCACCTTTATACGTAACTAGAAACAAGGGAATATCTAGCAACGTGTATTGTGAAAAACTATTCAACCTTTTCAATGAAGACCCTACATTTTCACAGGCAGAAGGTACAGACTCACTACTCTCACATCTCTATAATTTTCAGGTAAAAATCTTGCATCAAGCATAAATTAAAGGGTATAGTCAATTTAGAGAACATAATTTTCAGAAACAGTAGTGGAGTTTTGTTAGAAAGGGTCCATATCCACTAACTCTGGCAGTTTCTTCTCCTGCAGACAGACTTATTTTCATTTAAATCAACAAAAAAACTAAGTTGTAATCCGTTCCCATATTCAGCATTAAGCCCCTGAAAAGATGGAGCAATCAAATTAAGGTATACAGAAAAATCTCAAGTCAGGCACTTCCCACAATTACTATTAATACATTCCTACTTCACACGCTGCTACTTTAATTATTACTCTATATTTCTTTTGTTGGCTAGTAAAAAGTATCTTCAGTACTGAGGGTTTTACTTCTGAGATGGAATAACATTCATGTTTTCTGACTTGATACCCAGTTGTTAAAAGTGTTCATCCCAATTCAGGTCAAGACTAATAAATTTCATTGCAAAGTAAGACACCGATAAGATACTAAGAGGAGCCCTACTCCCTGCAAAGTTTGATGAAAATACTTCTAATTTTTCCAAGCAAGAGTTACATCCACTGGACAACTGGAAGGTAGCAACATCTTTTAAAAGTTTCAAGGCTTCAATACTGTGAGTATCTCACTAGGAGACGCTGGATCAGCACAGCTATCAAGCCACTGTAAACTGACAGGGGAAGTTACAGTACATTTGCAGAAGCACAAAAGTGCACTAATCTCCTAAACATTAATTACACTGAAACAAAGCTTCAATTAGAAGCAGATCACCAAGTCCAACACACTAATACTTTTGTTTGCTGGTGTGTACACATGCATGTCTGAGAAACATATCTACAAGAAGAGACAAAAAGCAGACCTTCATTTTACCTTTATTAGTTTCCTGCCCGCATTCTCAGCTACTCTCTTTTCTACTCTCCAACACCAAGGGTTTCATTTACAGTTTGTATCAGTTATTAAAATATAATAGGAACAACAAAAAAAAAAAGTAACACAGAAAAACAGGTTTTCTGGGCAGCCTGGTTCTACAGGATAGGATTTTTTTCCCTAAAGTTAAAAAATAAATGAAAATATGTATAGACATCATGACAGAGTAATTAGAGTGCTTAAGCATAAGTGGGCATCCTGGTAAAACAGAGCTCCAAAGATGAACAAAAAGAGATGGTGTGTTTTTTGAGGAAGGAATTGTTGTAGAGGGGAATGAAGGGCAGGGAAATTACAGTACTTGAGCAAAGCAGCAGCATGGATGGACCTGATGGGTTTCTATGCTGTCACTTTTTTTTGTGCCCCTGAAGAACAACAGTCAGATGCCAGACAAACTAATGACAACAAAAAAGCAATCAGAATTAGGTCTGCTAAGACAGGTGGCTATCAAAAGGACAAACACAATTCTTACAGAAAACCATTCCTTCAAGAAACTCCACAGAAAAGCAGCAGATGATGGAAAGCACTCCCCCAGCTGAAAGCACAAACACAACTCAAGGGGTACCAACTAAAAACTGCAACTGGGAATTTATGAACTGTGTTTATATGCTAATGTACCACTTCCTACCCTCTCCAGTCTTTGTGAATATACACCTCTTGCCAAGTGACTTGAAAGAAGAAAGCCTGTAAACTTGTGAATGTTCCTGGGTTTGGTGACAACAGCCAACTAAGAGTTCAAAGAAATGCTGCAAAATAAGGAAAATGAGGCACATGATGAAAAGCAAGTATAATGATTCAAGAGTGGGGTGGTGTGAGAAGCTGAAAAGGCCTTGACACTGTGCAAGTTCTGCTCAGGAATAAGAAAAACATCTCTGTATTATCAACACTGATTTCAGCACAAATCCAAAACACGTCTCCAGACCAGCTCCTGGGAAGAAAATGTACTCTATCCCAGCCAAAACCAGCACAAAGTGACACCAGAAGATAGGCTTAAGAAGGGCCCTGGGTACTATGATTAATTTTAAGTAAATAAGACCAGGAAATTTATTCAAAACAATTGGGTTTCTTAAGTTTTCACTGTGAAAGGGAATAGGAAAATGCCACAGTGCCTTATTACTGCAAACATTACAGATAACCACAAAATAGGGAATAGAAGCTGAAATTAAGACAAAATAAGAGACCTTTTGTAAGAGTTTTTGGTGAACCCTCTATCAGTTAAAAAAAAAAATGAAGCTCTGAAAAAGGACATAATTAAAGTAGGTAATTTTCAAATTTTCAAAAAGTAATGTACTCTCTGAGACTTTATTGATGATCCAGGGAAGATATCGGCATACTCAGAGTTATTTCCCAAATACAATGGTTTCTGAATGATAGCCTGGGTATAACCCCAGAACAAAGTCAAATTATGAACTGTCCTGCTTTTCAGTTTGCCATTTAGCTTTATTCATTTTTCATAGTCCCCATGAAAGCATAAGCACTTTGTTGTTCATAAGATGCAAGCTAAGTAATTGGTTTGACTTTGGAACAAACATTAGAAGCAACCATATGCTATCACCATCTTTGCCTGCTATTTGGAAAAAATCTGAAGACAAGACATTGATGCAAATATACATGAGAGCAATTAATTATTTGCAGCTCAAAGGGGAAATATGTATGTTACACTGCTTGCCTGCATTCTCACAACAAACTTTCTAAAAATCAGCAGCGTTTAATGGGCAGAAGTGGAAATCTACTAAGTGTAAGAAAAGCGTGGAAATATAAGCAAAACTATGCATGAGACAGACTTTAGATCTAACAAGGGTGACATCTCTCTCTAGCTTTTAATAATGATGTCATTATCATCTTAAGAATGATAATCTGGAATACACAGACACTTTCAAAAGTCTTTGCAACATCAAAGTTACACAAATGTTCCTTAATGACTTCAGATTTGGACTCTTGATTGTTTTTGTTTTTGCAAATCCAGCCACAGTAGGAGAAGTAGGATTTTTATACAAATTATAAAACAAATTTTCTGTAGCCTCTAATCTTTCCATCATCTTGACAGACCTGCATAAAATAAGCTATGCAAGAGACACAAGAATCCTAACCCTTCCTGCTAGTGAGCCCCCACACGAGATGTGTTACTTCTCCCTTGGGTGTGACCAAGGGACAATGACCAACATTCAAAGCAATAAATGTGACACCCAATTCCATTAAATAATCAGATCAAGGCAGTTCTCAGGTTTTCAGCTCACAGTTAGATGCTGAAGCAAAACCTGCCCAAGCAATTTTGCCAGGGAATGATGCCAGGGAACTGCACGAGTGGTTCTCCAAAGTACCTGAATGACTAGAGGCAGTACAACACTTTCATCAGATCTACTGGAAATCAGGAAGTCAGAAAGTGCCAAATGGCTACAGAACACCAAGCCATGCACACATTTTGGAGGAGTTTTAGGTCACCTTTGTTTTCTCACTGACCAACACAACAAGAAATCTATAATATAAGCTTCAGAACTAGAACAAGCAAAATTATTAATAATGAGATAGCTACAAATGCAGAGGAAACCCCATCAGCTCACCCCCTAGCCACCCCAAAAAAATCCCACCAAAAAAAAAAAAAAAAAACCCAAACAAAACACTTCAGAAGTGTTAGGCCCAAAAAAGTAAGGCACTTCATAAAAAAAGTAAGAAATAACTAGCAAGAGGAATCAGCTGACGTAAACAGTCATCGATTTATCAATTCATTACACATGACTGAAACACAGATGGACATTACAGCCTGTAAAGATGAATTTTCCTCTGGCATGAAAGACTCTCCAGCCCACATTTCTATATTCAAGTTTCCAAGTAAAGACTTTTCATCAGCAAGTTATTAAAACCCCAAAGAAGCATGAATTCACTTTAATCTCTATTCTATCACTGCTTGAGGACATCCACTTGCTTACCCTGCTTCATACTCAGACTGTCAGTTCTCTCTTCACAACTCAGTATAACCAGGAAGAATAACTTGGTTCCTGATTATTCAACTGTAATTGTTTCTCTTCGGATGTTTTACAGCTGGAGGAGGAAAAGATACAAACAGGTGACCTCAGTTTTGACTTTAAATCAATCAACAAATGAAATGTTAGTAATAAGAGACATGAAACAGACACATTACCCATGATAGGAAATACTAAATCTACAGCTGGGCTTCAAAACAAAACCCTACATTCTACTTTGCTGGGAATAAGAAGATATACAAAGCTTTGACTTGAGGTCAGGCCACAGGGTCAAATATACAAAGAGGATATAAATCAGACATTATTTCTAAAACTTACTTGCCAAAGGACAAGACAGCGAGTAAGGAAGTATTTATGAAAACATATCAACACTGAAAAAAAAAGGCAAGTACAAGGGCGTGCAGATGTCAGCCAGTCACAGATGTGCTGCCTGCTTTAGCAGTCAGACCTAATCCCTGTCCCCAGGCAAGCTTGGGGACCTGGCTCTCACATCCAGGTTATAAGGCAGGGGAGCTCCCCAGGACAGCATACACAACTGGGGAGTACCCCAGGGCCCACACCAATGACCAAGGTGGGGATTCACGAAGGCTCAAGTCAAGACATCTCAGAGAACACACATTAAAAACTTTTTCTAGAAACTACATTAAACCATTATTGCTGTCTAATAAATATACCTATACTGGAACACAACAAAGTACAAGGAGTTCATTGCTTCCCTTTGTGACCTGTTCCAACACTACACTATCATCACCAACAGTAAAACAGTATCATACTTGCAGGGAAAAAGAGTGCTGGCTATAGGATATTGATTATTTAAGTTAAATGAGGCCGTGGAAAGAGTCCTTGCATCATGCCCAGCACACCATGGAAAAGGGATGTCTTACCAAAGCCTTCCTCCCTGGATGAAAAGCAGTAGAGCCCATCTCCAGGCCATGGGCTCAGCATGTAGGATTACTCAGCAGATGGTCATGAAAGCAGGAATTAAGCGTAACATGCCAGCTCTGCAAAAGCCTACCTTATGAGAGGCATTTAATAACAACATTTTGGTGCTGCACACCACAATTTAGAGAAACAGAGAAGCAAACAGCAATGTAGTTACCAATGCAACTCCAGCTTAGAGACAGCCCATTTGAGGCAATTCTGTACAGAAGGAAAAATACATAAGGTGCTACAATTGATTACTTTTCTTTGTTTAAAGCTAGTTATAAAAAAATTGTTTCTTATTTATGCAAACTATTACTAACCAGAATTTCAGTGCAATGGTACAGCACTTCCATACCCCAGAGAAAGCAAATCCAGGACCCTGTTCATCTCCAAGTAGCAGGAAGCTGGCAAACAAGCAAGGGGCAAGCAGCCAAACCAACCACTACTGCTAAGAGCAGAATAAATCAACAGTCTGAATCAGAAGGCTTTACACTTCCTTTCTGAGGACTCCGCCACTTATTGCTTCTTTTAGAAACATTTATCAACCTTGTATCAGGTCACTATGGAAAAGCATGAAAGAGGCAACAGTTGCAGAGTATCTCTATAGGTTTGACCTTGATTTGGGCCACTTGACAGTCAAATGCCACAACAGGGGTAAAACTTAAAGAGACTGTTAGATTTCTCATACTGTTCTGACATAAACATAACTCAGCATAGTGTAAGATAACATAGAGCTTTGACACTTATACTTTATAAACAAAAATATCAAGCAGTCACATCCATGTCACTAGATGCAGGACAAAAAGCCACAGACAGCCACGTGCAGAGTCTTCCTTTGACAACTCTTACCCCCACCTAACAGCACTGAGTCCAGGAAAGAAGGAAAGAGCAGAGAGTATTAAAAAAAAAACAAACCAACCAACCAAACAAACAAAAAACCCACAAACACAAAAAACACCACAAACAAAACAAAACAAAACCAAAAAAAAAAAAAAAAAGAAAAAAAAACACCCCAAAAAACCCCACCAAAAAAACCCAAATAAAAAAAAAACAAAAAAAACACCCCTTCACAAAATGGAAACAATTTACAAAGCAGATAGCCATTTCAAAGCACCAGTCACAAAAGGAAAGATGCACGGGAGCTTGCAGCTAGTCAGTCACACATCACCAGTCCATAAAGCAAGGACTCTGTTCTAGTCTGAAGCCAAAGGTCAACTGAGAGATTGTCCTATCCTGTCACTCATCCTGAAACCACTTAGCAATTATTTTTAAATAATGAGATGGACCACTAACACTTACACTGGTTAACCTTTGGAATCTCAAAAGAACCCACAGTTAAGAAAATTGTGCTGGTCATTAGGGTAACAAAAAAAAAAAAAAACTCCAAAAAACACAAGCAACATTTTTCTACATCAAAACAGGTGTTTTTCACTGGAGACAACCACATATCCCTAAAGATATGTATTTTGATGATTCCACCAGGCTAATAAAATGTTGACATGGCATTCTTCCTTGTAAAAGTTGACAATATGATGATCCTGCAGAAAAATCTATGCAAGCTATTTACAAAGACAGGCATCTAAATGAGTACTAAATCCAAAACATTGAATTTGAGCATTCTGAAGGTCAGTATGAGGCATCTAAGGAGATGCTTGTGCAACATATGAAATTAATCAAAATTATCAAAAGCACTAGACAGAAGGCACAAAATGTTCTTAAAAGCAAGTCCAACATCTAAAGAGGTACCCATCTTAACTTTTATTGCAGTACTATAATTTCTACTCCTACATTTGCATAGTGTACAAACAATGCATTTAAATGTCTGGTTATTACCATGGAATCAGAAGTTTGCATTGGAAGGGACCTTCAAAGGCCATCTAGTTCCAGCCCTCTGCAATGAGCAAAGCCATTTTCAACTAGATCAGATTGCTCAGAGCTCCATTCAACCTGACCTTGAATGCTTCCAGAGATGTGGCATCTACCACTGCTCTATGACCATAAAGAGGAGATAAATTTTCAGAAGCACGCTTTCTCAGATCCTGCTGAGAAAGTGTTTCATATGATGCAATTCAAGTAGAATATGTTTCAATCTGCTTGACATAAACTAGAGAAGAATTATTTTATTATACTTTAAAGAAAAAGTGGTGCACTAGAAGTCACCATTTGACCACTAACTAAAAAAAGTTAAAATAAAATACATGGGACGTGAACAGAATTTGAATTGTATTCCTAAAATAAATTTGACATAATTCTTTCATGTGTTTTATGTTTTTAATGATCTTGATAATCTTTGCTCATTTTACATGCAAATAGCCTAACTATGCAAGTTAACTTTTTAGTCCAGCAGATTTCAAGTTAATTTCAACACATTAAGAGTTGTTGGGAACAAACTTTCTTTGTATTGACAATACTTTAGCATTTACACTGCATAGCAATTTAATCAGGATGTTATAATTTGGTTCTGTGTGGGTGTCAACTGACTTGCTTCAAAGTCTGCTTCAAATCTACAGAAGTTATTCACAAAGAAGATGCAATTATATTAATCACATGAGCTGACTAGAATGTCTAAGGCTTCAGCACATCTCCCTTTGGGAAGTTAGGATCTGCAGCTCCTCATATTGGAAGACTTCCCCTGAAAGCAGTAAATCTATTTCTTGCCTTTTTTTGCACAAACCCAGTTTTGCTGGTCCTGTAGCAGCACATAAACAGTCTCCTGTCCAATCTCTCCTACTTCCACAAGATCTTGGGAAAGAACAGGAGAAAAGAATACAGAAATCCTTAACACAAACATTTTAACTAAAAATTAGCTTTTCTCCCTCAAGTCTGCCCTCTTTGATACAGTTCCAGACATCAAAATACATTTAGACTAAAGTACTAAATCCTAGTATTTGAAGGAACTATACCAGAAACAATTTCAAAATGCCATCTAAATTAACCTAATTTTTTTTGTCCATAGCTTACAAACAGAATGTTTACGAGAAGACTCTTATCTTGATTTATATAACTTGCAGATTGATGGAAAATTCATTACAGTCCCCTGTGTAAGTTATTCCATGATTAATTATCCTAATTTAACTACCTTTGCTTTCAGGACTAGGGTGACACAAAAGATGAAGATAAAATTAAAGGCTTCATAAAACTATTTTCCCCAAGTTTGTTTAAACTTCTAATACAGTAGATTATCTGTAAGAGCCAAGAATTTCTCTATTCTTCCAGTTTAACAGCACTCTTCCCAGTGTTTCCAGTTTAGATATATACCAGTGCTGTGCAGCTAAACACAGAGGCCAGTAGCTGCTGAGGAAGAGGAACAGGAAAGCTAGGCAAGGCCAAGTGAGAGATTTCATGTTTTAGCATCTCCCAATGAACTGGAACAAGAATTGGCAAGCTTCCACATTCATTTGTTTATTTTGCTGATGGGGATGTATACGTTCAGGAAAACAAAGAATTCAGTCCTGTGGTCCATTTTGTTACATCAATACCATAAGACCTCTTTTGGGTAGAGTGTGGTCACACATGGGTCAGGAGGCTGGGGACATGGCATGGAGCTGGACAGCAGGCAACAGGGAATGCCACAAATCCTCAGCCCCAAGCTTGGCCCCACACTGATAAACACACAAAGAAGGCTCCTGTGAGGTTCTGTGATGGTGTTCAAAATTACACAGGGGAAGAAAGATATCGGGGTGCTGGAGCACATCCAGAGGGCAACAAAGCTGGTGAAGGGTCTGGAGCACAAGTCTTATGGAGGAGCTGCTGAGGGAGCTGGGGTTGCTTAGTCTGGAGAAAAGAATGCTCACGTGGGACCTCACTGCTGTCTACAACTACTGAGAAGAGGCTGTAGCCAGGTGGGGGTCAGTCTCTTCCACTAAGTAACAAGTGACAGGACAAGAGGAAATAGCCTCAAGCTGTGTGAAGAAAGGCTTAGATTGGATAATAGAAAAAAATTTCTTCACCAAAAGAACTGTCAAGCATTGGAAGAGTCTGCCCAAGGAAGCGATGGAGTCACCACATCTCTGTGTGGATGTGGTGCTCAGGGACCTGGTTAGCAGTGGATTCAGCTAACAGTGTTACGTTAATGGTTGGACTCGATGACCTTGGAGGTCTTTTCAAAACTAAATGACTCTGTGATTCTAAGGTGAACATCTTAACACTCTGATGGAAAGGAAAATTGCTCCCATTCCTGTTTGAGAGCAACAGTGCTTCCCCAGTGAGGAAGCTTTCTAGCCATGGAGGATAATTTTTGAGGAATAAAGCTTTAAGTTATTAATAAGAATGAAATCTCTTGACCTAGATTTTCTCCAGCTGAAAAAAAAAGCATATACACACACAACACAGCCTTCCTCTACAAACAGGAACATATTATGCTCATCATACAGTAGAGCACTTCAAAACAGATACTTCACAATGAGAACAGAAAAAGGCTTTTTGTGCTCCTCCCTCACCCAGCTTTGTCTAAGAACATGAATACAGATGATGTTTGATTAAAACAGAAACCTGAACCCCAAGTTGCACGTATTTACTTTTCAAAAGCATTTTACAATTTGATTTTCTTCTTGCCCGCTGTGATAATTGATGAAAACTACACAGGGATTAAAATAAGCACAGGTGCATGTCTACATAGTTCAAAGAGATTTGATCTTGAATGAAAGTAATAATAATAATATTAAAAAGCTTGAGTATTTTTAGGAGTGGATTTAACATAGCCTAACCAAATAAGCCTGGATTAAAAGTAGGATTTTACAGTCCCGATTTCATGTTACTGAAATTTAAAATGTGTATTTCATAACATATCAGAAACTCTTGTGAACAGTACCTACTTTACCTGCATTTATGCCCTCCATATCATATGTGTTGTGGAAGAGCAGATCCAGAGAAAAAATAAAGGCACTACAAACAGTAAAAAGCACTAAAATACAATACAAGGGCATGTGTAACAAAAGACATTTGGCACTAAATCAACCTTATTTTTAAATTTGTGAGAGGTAAAAGGAAAGTCTACGAGCTGAGAATATCTTTCTGCCAATATACAAATCAGCACAAAACCCATGCTTATTTTCTTTGCCAAATTTATCCTGCTACAGCTGAATCACAACTTCCTTGCACCCATGAGGTCAGGAACCATTTGAAAAGAAATGCACGACACAGCTAATCTTTGTGTCAGCTCATCATACCTAATGCAAAAACCATGATTTCCCCCATTTTTCTGTCCCAGCTTCCTCCAGCAAAGCTAACTAGCACATTGCTAATCCCAAATTTGTTGCACTACTTTGTTAAACAGATTTAAAAGACAAACGCACACAAATCACACAGGATAAAGAATTTATTCTGTGCTCAAGGCTTACTGCTGAGCTTCTATTTGGAATTGAAAAAAAAAAAACCAAACCAACAACACTCAATTGTATTGAAAACAAATTTATTTGTCTCAAAGGAAGACTCTACACTCATGTAGACATTTTTGCACAACAGCTGCTTTCTTGCCTAAACTACCTAAAACACTGTTCCTACAATAACATGTATTCAATCTTCTTTCTGAAGCAGAATCCAATATATTTTTAGGCCTCTGAATAATAACAGCAGGAGATTACAAATATATGGATCAGAGATGGAAGAATTCCCCATCCTTCCTTCCCTGCCCATGCAGGGGGGCAAGCTCCTGACTCCATCATATGGGACACAAGAGCTAATCAGCACTTCCTCCCAACAGGCTTAATTTTCACTTAAGCACCTTCCTGAGTAGTGAGAATGAGGGAACACTGGCAATCATTTCACAGAAACACATCAGTGAAATTGTCAACATCTGAAATTTTCCCCAGTGGCCCCCTGTAACTTCATTTACCTCCATACATTTTCCTGTACAGCTTAGCCAGGGATTTATACTTTTGTAGCACACAAATATAAATTAACTCAAACTCCGTGTCAAACATCTTATTGCCTGAAATTTTGGCTTCAGATTTTCACACAACTCTCAGAAGACTCACAAGGGCACCAAGCCCAGTTTTGCAATAGACTGGTAAAGAAACTGAAATTAAGACATGAAAACCTGAAAAAAAAACCCCAAAAAACACCACAAACATATGCTTCTAGTATGTTTTCCTTAATCAAAAACCCATCCTATGCCATTATGACACAATACAAAAATACTTATTTTAAATCTGTTAGAACACCAAAAAACTATTTTTCCTGTTGCTTAAACCATCTTATATGCTTGCTATTGATTTAACTTATAAAGTGAGATGATTTAAATAACTCCCTAAATGCAAGACTTTCAAGGATAAACAAAAAACTGCATAGGAGAAAACAGTTTTTTAGCAATTTCTTGTCAATTAAACACATTGCTGAACAAATTTAGTTGCAAGACCTTGTCCTGGCCAATATTAAAGCTTAGATGCAGTTCAATTTCTGCACACCACATTTTAAACTGCAAAAATCATAAAAGCACAAAAAGCAAGACCACTAAAAAAGTGAACAATTATTTTTCACATTTCACAAAATTCTGCAGGTCAGTTCAAGCCCTGAAGAAGACAAATACCGGTTCTATTGTTGTTGTGGGTTTTTTTGTTTTCTTTTTTTTTTTTTATAGCATATAATTCTGTACATAAGAAACCATATATATTTACTACAGAGTTTGAAAGTAACAAAGAGGGGACTAAGGCATGCATGGAAAAACACTTAAGACTTCAAATCCAAAATAATTTAGGCACTTTAAATAACCTAAATATAAAATTGCTGTCATTTAGTTTTAATTAACACATAACCAATTTGTTTTCTGCATGAATTTGCATAGCACATGGCTAATTATTATCTTGTGAAGAGTCTGGGGGGGAAAAAAGGCATAAATCTTTACATAGTTCATCAACAATAAAAACCAAAATACCACAGTGAGTGCCCTTTTTTTTTTTTTGTGACAGCAAGTATAAATAAAAACATGCTTTTTTAACACACAGACAACTAAACAGAAATAAGACTGTAAAGTGAGTCAGTGCAGGAAGCCCAGGATTAAGGCTGAAACTTTATTCTAATCCTTCTGTTCACAAAAGCAGCGGTCACCAGGCAGCATGTGGTCTGGGCATGCACCTGCAATACACAGGCAGGATTTAAAAGTACTTACAAAGAGATCAGGTTTTGTCTGAGCAAAGTTTCTCTTTGGCTTACGAAGTGGAGGATCTGCCTGCTCCAAAAAACAAACAATAACCACGCACATCAGCTTGCCAGTGACTTTGCCAAAATGATAACCTGCATGCGACACATGCAAAACCCATCATTCCTGGGGATTGACTTGACAATAGGAAAAAGCTCAAGAAAAGACAAAAAAAACCCCAAAAAAACCCAAAACAAAACCCCTCCTGCTGTGAACTTACTAAACAGTTCAAGTTGACAGCCATACCACACTACTACTCTGTGAACTTTGCACCATCTTTATGTAAATTCCTTTATTAACTGATGAAGGCTACCCACTTGGTGAAGGTCTCCACAAACTGAGGAGCAGAAGAATCCTTCAAACACAATGGAATTCCCCTAACAATTGAATATTATCATTTATCTGGTGCTGCAATATTACTAATAAAAAAACCAAGGCTAATCTTTAAATATCATTTGCTTCTGCTTCACACAACCTTTTCTGGTACTTTTGTACTACAACATTAGGTGCTGCAGAAGGAAACTTCTGGCTGGGCTTGGGACCTCAGGAATTCCAGCTGTCTCTACCTGGCAGCTCTTCTGGTGCACCTGGGAGCTAAATGAACATTCTCAAGTCCACAGGTCTATTTTGTATCATGGAAAGATTGGGTCCCTACTAAAAAGTGCATGGGGAAGGGTTTCTAAATCCTGTGATTATAAGTTTAGCATAGAGTGCAATAAAAAGAGAGCCAGAGACCAATATACTTCCCAGTGCAACAGCTTTGAGAAGCATCTGTTTGCCTCTGAGACCAAAGCTACTGCTTTCAGCCCTAAGTCATTTTGTTACAAAAGTTTAAATACTAACAGAGCAAGAGACATTTTGCTTACATTTGGTGCTGTTTCTCTTGAAGTGGAGTGGAACTGAATTTGGTGAACTGTACCCATAAACTGGGTTCAACTCCTACCCCATTATTAACCAAATACTGAGAGTAATAACACCACAACTCGACACTCTGAAGTGGAAACGCTTGCAGGCTAACTTTCTGACCCTTTCCCTCAAGCATATTGCCATCAGGAGTGGTTTCATACCACTTCATCCTCTACCAGTAAGTTCTTTTATTGCCTGAAGAGTCAGCTGCAGTCCAGCAACAGGTACCCCAGAGCAAGGGACAACTTACTTATTCCCGTACACCATCCGGATGTTTGCTCATTTGAGATCAAGCTACGGGATCACATCACTGAGTAAGCAAAGAGTTTTATGGCATTCATTATTATTTTAAAGCCGTCAGACATCAGCTGCCACATCTGACTATGAAGAAACTGTCAGAGGCAAGTTAACAAGCTCCTAAAACCTGGAACTCACTGAGCTGATATTTAAAGATACTTGGAGGAATAAAACAGCATTTCAGCTTCCAAACTGAAGATGTTTACATAATTAAGATATGCAAATAAGGATAAACAAGAAGAAAGGGAAAAAAAAAAATCTTAAAAAGCTCTGACTATATCTGCGACCATTTTCCTACTTACAAAGCCACAGCCTTGACTGACAATCAAGTACTAATACTAATCGTTATTTAAAAGTTCATGGTAATTATATAACTTATCCTTTTAAACAGTTTACTGTATTAAATACTAAACAGCTTTATCCTGCATAAAATCAAGCCAAGATACAACAGAGCTCCTTCACTGCAATTCTCAGTTTTTCCTTTGAAAAGCAAACTCATTATGTTCTATAAAGAGAATAAAGTCTCTAAAAGAAGACTAAATTCTTTCTTTCTTTCTCAAAGGCAGGGTCTGAAGAGATTGCATAAAAAGAGATTTTATTCTTGGCTCAAACACGAACATTTGGGAATCACTACTTTTGAGCAAGGACTCACCCACTTAAAGGCAGAAGAATTTATTTTGAAAAGTGGTGTGAAATTTCAGGGGAAAAAAAAAACCCCACATGTATTTTGCACTTCCCAGCTTTTGGTACTTTTCCAGTTAAGACAAAAATCTCAAAATAACCTCTTCCCCATATAACTATTTTCTCACAGATGCTGCCAAGCTATCTTATACCACCAGCAAGAACATCTACAAGAAAATAACTATTTCCAGACAATCCAACTCCAAGGATTGACAGCAAGATAAAAGCAAGAGCATTTCAGGAATTTTAGGAGAGAACCTGAGAGAGGGACCTGGGAAATACATTTCACTGAGTGCCCACCTCAGTCTGCCTTGTCACCAGTCTGTCCAGCACCCTTCAGAAGATGTGGGGGAGCAATGCTGTAGCTCAGAATTCATGGACAACCGTTCAAAGTGCAGGGCAGGGCAAAAGTTTGAGCCCAGCCCTCCTGCTAAGGACTGCGTTCCTACCATAGCTAACAGTCCTCAGAGGAGCAACACTCTCCTTTGGATGCAGACCATGTACTGGAACTGTTTCCCCAGATTCGGTCCAAATCAGCTGCAGAAAGGGAAAGCTCATCTAGAAGATCAGATCAGGTCCCCACAGAAACATTTAGGACTTTGAAACAAAGAATATTATTTGTGTGTGGACACATGTGGACACCATCATGTTACAGAAAGTATACCAAGGGACAGAGAGGAGGATTCAGTCTTCTGTCTCCAAGATGACTCAAGATTACCTGCAGACATCCACATAAGTTTCCCAGCTGTTGAGGAATGTTGCAGATGCCACAGTTAATGGTGCAAATCAGAAACAAGATCAACTCCTTTTCCCCATCTCATGCATGCATGCTTTCCTGAAAATGTTCTTTTGTGTATTCTCATACTGCTCAATGTGAAGGATTTGTCATTTCTCTCTATTTAAGATACAAAATCTCAACTATGACCTGTGAGCGCTCTGCCCAGCTGAATTCCTGGCACAGCATCCAATGAATCATCTGTGGTTCTCCTATTAAGTGTCCATCACATAACCAGAGATGAGACACCAAAGGCTTCGGGAGGGATGGCCAGGTAGACCTATGGTCCAACCCCAAGGCCAGCCCTGCCCTAACCCAGGGGAGAAGCAGGCCAGGCTGTGTCCCATGGGTGCCTGCAGGAAGCCTGAACATGGGGCACAGCAGGGAGGCTCTGTGCTTTCCAGGGGCTGCCTCTTCCCAAGATCATTGGGAAGCACAGCTGCAAGGTGCACCCTGCTGACAGGACAAGCCCAACATGTGCATCCCAAGGTCAAGATGGAATGGAGGACTGAGGAATGACTGCCCAGGCAGGCTCTTGGCCTCTGCCTGGCTGCAGATGAGCCACCATGAGCTGCCTTTACAGCAGGAATGGGAAAAAACCAGCATCAGATGGTGGCTATTTTGATAACTGCCCTCCTATCACAAGTATCAGTCTCCAGCTAGAATTACTGTACCAGGCACCAGCTCATCTTTTCTTTTCCCTTTTTATTTAAATGCCCACACCCTGGAATGTACAGAGGAGTAAATTAAGGCACTTGTATTATATAGGTCAAGTCCTGGCCTGTTCATCTACATACATTAGCATATGGGTAAAGGTACTACAGACATCAAAAATGAAGCATTAATGGTTAGCTCAAATACACATCCTAGGCACTGTTAGAAGGAAAAAAAAAAATAAGGCAACAGAAAAGTAACAACAGAGACAGTAAGGCGATACTTCATTTTAATCTTTTTCCCAAGAAAATTTTCCCTTGTGAACACTTAGATGTATTTTATGAGTAGACAACATAATAAACCAGACATCTTAATTTTATTTCACTTACATTTTGTACGTAGTCAGGCTGAAGACCAAATATATAAATCAAGATAACTCTGATCTGTCTTGAAATGTGCTTTTAAATCATCTGAAAACTTTGTACGTGGTTTCCATGTAGAAGACATCTCTTTTCATGAAGAACATATCCCCTTTCTTCCCAAGTCAGAAGAGAATTGGTTAAAACAAAAACCATCATGTAACTGAGAACATATAAGCAGGTATGTTCTGAAATTTCTCATCAGAAGAGAAGAAAGTTCTCCTATACTTAGCTGCCAAAGTCTGAGAATTTGTGATCAGAGATACCATAATATTAAAAAAAAAAGAGAAATTGGACAACAACCCAATGGCACACTCCTTTCACTGTCAGAAGCCCTCAGAGGTACAAAGCACAGAAGACACAATTAACTCAGCCATACTCTAGTGCTGTAATTCCCTCCTCCATATCCAAGGTCTGCCTCTTCCTTGCCCTTGGAGAACACTCACTATAGGTGCCAGTGAAGCTTATAGGGCAGTGACCACAAAGTCTCTGATGTTCTCATTTACACTTTTATTAACTGCCATGTCAATGAGTTAGTTGATCATGAAAAAAAATTGTAAGAGCTGTTTGATTTGGTGAACAGGATATACCTCACCTCAGTCCTGTTTATCTTGTTGTCAGAGACCACAATCTTTGCAGTTACAAAAAAGTGAGTTCTGACATGGACTTGAGAAAAATCCCAGCCTAGGAAAATCTCTGAATTTCTGTGTAACTCTGCAAAACAACTTCAAAGAAAGAAAGAAAGAATTTGTGCCCACGTGACTGTTCTACAGAAGAACAAGAGGCCATTATTGCCACTCCAACATATCAGTTATTCTAATAACACTTTAAGTGAATTTTAAGAGTTTGGTATTCAATATATTGCCTATTAAGAAGGGAAAGGTATTAAGGAAACAATGGGAAATCCACAGTTGCAACTTCAAAACTATAATGCAAAAAGGACTACGTGGAGAACCATTTTATTGCTTCTTTCAGCTAAGTATATGATGGTACTAAATTCCACTTAATTGAAGCCAGACTTCATGGGGATTGTCAGCACTCTTCTGTCTGCTTCAATGTCAAGAACAGCTGACACGATTTTCAAATATAACATGGCTTCCACAATTTGCACTAAGTTGAATGAAGTATTCCATGAAAGCAAATCACACTGATTAAAGAACAGGGGGTTTTTTGCTTCTCATTAGAAGTTCAGCTTTAAATTAGAAGAAGTTCAAGACATGGGAGAGACGTAGGAGAAAGACTGGAACCTCACAGCAGGCAACTTTGCATTAGACAGCATTTGTATCACAACTACCGTAATATAAGCTGCCTCCTTGCCTTCGTGTCCAACTCATACAGCAATTACTTCAGGCTTGAACCTGCAGCAACAGGTGACAGCCTCTGGCCTGCAGAGCTATCCACTGCAAGGGCTTTTTGGATACCAGCCTTTGTCCCTCCAGTCTGTACCTCGCTGTCCCAGGCCAGCTGCAACACCTACAAGGAACAGCGTCCTCAGGGAAAGTGCTCTGGGCACACAGCAAACTCAAACAAAGGGTGCTGTGAGAGTGAGCATGGATCTGTCAGGTGGGCAGCTCCCCTACTCAGCCTCTATGCTGATCCCCTCTGAGCAAAATATACCATACTAATATCCTGCTATTCATCAGTAAAGCAAGCCTTACTGCCACTAGATTAGCCTTGACCACAACAACAGCACAGGAGACAAATATTCCTCTCTGCTCTCTGGCCCAGTAGCACAGCCCACACAATCTAGTAAAATGCACGTAGGAGGTGGAGTGTGAGGATCTGATTTCACACGGGGGTGAGGCACCTTATAAAAAAAAAATCTTTTCAGTAACAGTCATCCAGAAGTAATATGGAAATCAAATTAGTTGATTGCAACAATCTACACAGCATCATTTGATACGTTCATAGAGGTTCTTGGATAATGAAAGTTTAGAAGGAGAAATCCTATATTTTATTAAATTCAGCATAGCTGGGGGACAGGGCCTCTCCCTACAGCTTTTGCCTACTGCATTTTAGGCCAATGAAGTAATGAAAAACTTAATGCAGCTTAGCCAGCAAAGCACAAGTTAATTCAGCTTCTATCTCTCCAAAGCCTATAATTTCTCTGGTCTAGTCCTCATGAAGAGCACTTAAAAATGTTTCAGACATAAGATGAACATCCACATAATCATCTCTGCACATGCCTGTTTATAAAACATATGGATGCTACTCCAGAAGGCACTGTGGAGCACACGGTTCTCTTCCCAGGCACTGGAAGCACCAGCAGGTGTACCTGCAAGGTTAGGATATAAAAAGTAAGCCCAGGAAATGACAGGCAGGATTCACCAGGGCACTATGGACAAGCCAGTCACGAGGACACAGCTGTTTCATGGCTGCACAGTATCCGAATCACCACGACTGCACAGGCTGCACACATGAAGGCCCAGCATGAGCTATAAAGTTGACACAGCCTGGGCTTTGTGGACAGAAGGGGGACAGCAGCAATGCAGGGCACCAACAGAGGAAATGTCAAGCAAAATTCAAGAGCTGCTTCAGATGTGAGGTCCCACTGGAACCCAGGGAGGCCACCATACTCCTAATTCTCCATATAATGCTTGCAAAGGGGTCCTCTAGGATAGTCCCATATCAATTCTTTTATCCCAGCGTCTGATTTTTCACTCTTCAGATTATAAGCCCTTACTTCCTGGTGTTAAGGGAGGTCTCCTTATTTTTTCATTCACATTCAGCATTTACTCAGAAAATTTGTCTTCATTTTTGATCCCTTCAGCCTGCATAATAATACAGGTGATCAAAAATAGTAGGCCACTAACTCAATTTTGCATTTTTTTTACATTTGGAAGAAAGTCTGCTGCAATAACCTTGTTCTAGATCATCAGTATTTCTGTTCTTTAGTATATATTCTGGATAAAGCCCATATAGACAAACTAGCAGGCTAGTATTTCACATAATTCTTTGTCTTTCTGGTCCAATCTCTCATTTAACTCACGTTTGCTGCCAGTTTCCAGGTTCCTAGGTCAGGAGATGCTGTTTCACACAACTGCCTAGTATGGCAGGATGGATGGCTTCACAACTGGGGGCCACAGCATCAGAACAGCACAAAGTTGTAGAGCCAAGAGATTTTTTGGAATAAAAAGTACCATAAAATAAAATCAGAAATGCCAAAGAGCAGTTGATGGTCCCACCTCTCAGAACTACGAAATATCCATTTAAAATTTTACTCCCAATAGCAACAACACAAAGAAGCTCCCAGAAAGGCATACAGCAAATTATTGTTCTGAATACTACCAAATTTACATTTGCTGAGTGAAAATCATTTATCTATTTGTGTGCATTTCTGCAATTGCACTTTTCATTCATTAAGATGAGAAATTGCTTTTTTTTAATGCAATCTGCTACTATTCAGATAGCAAAACAAAGTAATGTCTGGTAGCAGGCTTGCTGTTTTTGGCTTTAGAAGGGTGGGGGGTTTTCTTCCTCTCTTCCTGTGAGAGGAAAGCTTTTCCCAAAGGATTCAAGCAATTTCATAAAACAAGTGTAAAAACAAAGACACTTTTGTTTAAGGACTGAAGGGTTTGTTTTGGTTTAAGGGAGATTGAGAGGGAAGGAAGAGAGAAATGATACTGATCATCTTTCAATTAAACAGGGAAAAAAAAAATATATTTCTCAGTCCTAAAAGAAGTTTGTGTGATAGCACAAACTTCCTGTAATACACAGGCCATCAGAAAAAAAAAAACCAAAAATCAGGATTTATTTTCTAAATAAACAAATCTGTTTATTTCAGTCACAAGTGAACACCTCAAATGACTACAGCAAAGATGAGAGGAAAACAACATTTCTCTCCAAATTAAAGAGAACATTGTGCACTCCTATATGCTGCATTTCATTAGTCAGTGTCTCTTTTTCCTCACAGTCTATCAAACAGAAAGAAAGGGGTGAGAGGGGGAAAGACCTGAAACCTGTAGTTATAAATATGCAAAGACTTGGGGGATTCACTTCAGCTAGATATTCTGAAGTTCAACCTAATAAGCATCATTTCGTTTGCAGGAAGTAGACCCAACATTACAACAGGAGTAAACCCCAAACTTGCACAGAAAACCATGCAAGATGGAGACAGCACAACAACCATAAATAAAGACAAAATTAACTAGAACACCTGAAATCCTTCAGTAAAGCATGTATGGAGGCCTTGCAGGAAATCTGAATAAGACCTTCACATCTGCAATACTCCCCAAGCATTTGTACAAACACATTGCAGAAATCCCACAGTTATGGAACTGCAATTCTAGTTTCTAATAAGCAGACACTAATCAATAAAATTGATTTATCAGTAAGTCCCTACATACTGTATCCAGTTTTGTTATGTAGAGAGATGATCACAAGTCATCTTCAGTGACAAAATAACATCTATCCAAATGGAGCAAAACCAAACCATGAAGTCCCATTCACACTGCCTACCATTTAAATTCATTCAGGATTGACACTCACTGCAATTATCATTCAACACCCAAACTAACACGCTGGGACAACCCAACAGTAACAAAATTCAGTAATATTGCAGCTCAGAAAGGCAAAACAACACAGATAATAAGAATCCTGCAATTAAATACAGCATGCACAAGGAATATATCATGTTACTTACTTGTACTTACATGAGCAATTTACAAATGATGGTAATAAAATGAATTTTTCAAAACATAATCTTGAAGTACATGGCTCTATGAGAAGTGACAAAAGGTTCTTAAGTAAGGTTTTAAAAATGGTCTAAACCCAGTGGAGTTAGTCAGGAAGACAAACAACAGATTGACAAAAGTATCACAGCAACATTAAGTTTTATATATATGAAATAAAGTACAAATAAAATGCATATTATCATCATCACCATCACATCAAAAGTGTTTTACCCAAGCATTACTTAAATGATTCTCCTCCATCCTAATTTAAACTGCATATATCTATATGTGCCCAGGCATACATGAGTAACAGTTTCCTTGTGGTTGCCTGACCTCCCAAGTAGTAGCATGCACAGATTAACTTGTCAAATAGAGAGAGACAACATACAAAGGTCATTACAAATCCAAAGGTCTGGGTCCACTCATGAATTTGGGTAGTTACTTAAAAAAGACTTCTCTAATACTGTGGAGAGGCACTGAGAGACATCTGAGAGACGACTCAGACAACACTTAACTCTATTATTATCTTCCCTGCCCAATAAAGTCTTAAAACATTTCCTCCCATTTCTTAATGCAGACTTTTCCAAGACCTCAAATTGTAACAGGAAGTTATTTGAGTGAGTTTTGTTTTTAAAGAACACAGCAAAGCATCAAGAGACAAGTGCTCTGCTCTTTGATTTGCTAAAGACTGTTTGAATTTAGGTTGACTCTCTCCCTTGTAAACATGAAATAACTTTTCCACCTCATCCATTAATATTTGGGACTTGAAGGCTGTCAAGTGAAAGATGTTATAATGCCTAGCACAGCCTCTTTTTAACTATACACCCAAGACTTATATAACAGGGCAATAGCAATAAATGAAAAAGTAAGCAAACAGCCTAATAATGCATGCTAAAAGCTACCAGACAATAAATTCTATTTTCTCTGGGATTGTTTAATTATTCTTCTGATGGCCCAACACAATCTTTTCACAATTACTTCCTACAGGGCGTCATGACACATTGGGTTCATTACATAGCTCCTCTTTAAAGCAAAAAATGCACAGGCATTTAGAGCAAAACCCTAAAATTCAATAGTTCAGATTTTTAATAAACTACACTGGAAGGGAGTTTGCAACTGGATTATTTCTAAGGAATAAGACACCTGCCTTATAAATTCAAAGCAAATAGTCATAAAGGAATAGCAAGATATTGATCTTGCTTTGAAGTACAAACACACTCAAGGCACCTTATTTTTTTCAATGGTTCTTCTCAGAATACATTCACACAGGTGACATTTTTATTTTTGAAGTCATCTCAAACTTCCAGAAGTTTCACACAGCATACACAGACCAGCCACAGGACAGCTTATAAACAGAGGCTGATGCTATAGCAAAGATCAAACAAAGTCAACATGGCATAGACTTCAAACCACATGTGCCATCCTTACACTTTTCAATGGGACATGTCTCCTCGCTGTGTACCAGTGAAGTCTTCAACATTTCTCTAGAGAAAGTGTTTCAACTGGCACACCTCATATCTCAGTTTCTTCCCAGTGGTTAGGTTGCATTGGCCTTTGCATAGCTCAGCACCAACACCTGGGACAGATACAGCAAAACAAAGCCACAGACAAGCACACATCATCCCCAAGCTCCCACCACGGGTCCTCAACAACTTTGCACTTCATGCACTGCACCAGGCTCTGCCCAAGGCCCTCCCCAGGCAGTCTCCTGCTCCCAGGAGCACAGCCCCAACAGGAGGATGCAGCCAGTGCCATGAAACACTCCTCAGACCAGAGAGCATGAAATCAGGCAGAGGAGAAAGACAGACACTCACTTGACAGGAGAACATAACCCTTTTATTTATTTATGGGTGCAAGTCAGCCAACCTGACCTCCAGCCTGCACGTCCATTTATGCATTTTCTGCCCCACACATATTAATTTGTGGTTATCTTTAATATTTTATGAGTTCAGCTTCATTCCACTCCATTATGCACTAAAAAGAGAACAAAACAGCTACTAATGTCACAGATAAGTGTTTTTACTTGCTATAAATTCCATCCACCATCATGTGACTAGACAACTCACACTCCCCAAAAATAAGTGCTTCTGTTCATCACACCTCCTTTACTGAAGTGACTTCTATTTCTGTTGATTAACTGTGAACACCAAAGCATAAAATACAGCACCTTCTGTTACCTGAACTGCTCAATTCCTGAACAGTCACGTGCAAACTTCGATACTTAGCTGGGACTCAGGATACATACAGCTAGGAAGGCATCCAAAATCTGACAGCAAGGAAACTCCTTTTGAATTCCCCACATAAATTACTCTTGTATTCACTCATCAAATAACCCTTCTGTACATCAAGTTTTTAACCCAAAATCACAGATGAATCTTCAGTTTATGACCCTTCCTCTCCTCCAAGAATTTGCCCTAGGGAATTTCTAAGCAGCTGCTATCTCCCATCTCTGCCATTACTAAGACACAAAAGCCAGAGTAGTTTAAGTTGTGGTCTCTCATCTAATTCCAGATTGTTCAAACTACATGATCTTTGTAGCCTGGATGTCCATCTACATGTTCCACTAGGATTTAATATTTTCTGTATAGAAGTGCCCAGAACTACGTACAGTATTTGACACAAGGTCACCCTAATGCATTGCCTAATAACTTGTCTATCTTCACTGAAGAGCTCTTCCTGAACATCACATTTGCTCCCATTTCATGGTCAGTATCAAATAAGAGTCATTCCCGTTTGACTAGGGCAGTCAGGCTTTTTCCTCCAAACCTGTTTTAAGGGATGACTTGCCAGCGATAGCAGATGTGTTGCTAATAATCACTCAGTAGATAACTTTGCTTTTAGAGCTATTTAACTTCCTGTCATTCCTATTGTTTCAGTCATCACAGACATTCAATTCGTCCTGTGCAATAATCCAACCCACCTCAGTGCTGACTACGTTTCCCAACTTTGCCTCATCAGCAATCGTCCTTCTCGTATGGTTTACTTCAGTATGGTGGAGTAAAGAGACCAGCTCCCACTAATACTGATGCAGGGTATGAATAATTCCTTTATTCAGGCAGGCAAACTCATAATTTCTCCTTCAGAAGACACCTTTAGCTAAGCCTCACACTTCCAATTTAGTTATTTTTGGTGTATACAAATGGAACTGAAGCCTTCTTCTCCTATTGTCTAGGACATTCAGTATTCAACCAATAACAATATGACTTTAGTCTCCCCATGACCTAATTGTGGCAAATACATGATGCATTTTATCCTGTTTTCCACTTAGCTTTGTATACTTAATTACTTCTTCCATTCCAATTTTATTCTAAATCCTTGAATTCTATTGTGACCAGAGTAAAAGATGTGAAGATATCATTCTTTTCTCCTTTCAAAATAAATGGAACTATATATCTTTTGCTATCACAATTGCTACCTTCAGCCTAACAGATAAATATCAATTCTATTTTTAACCTGGCTCCAGTGCCCTGCACCAGCTCTTTCAGAGCCCAAAAGCAGAGACCCTTAGACTTAGTTTGACTGGGAGCAGACATAAGACATTTATTCTAGTCATTTCCATTTGGCACCCTATCTTTCAAATCCTCATGGATATCTAAAACAAAACAACTAAAACCAGAACTGCTAATTTTAGAGGCATGAAGCATTTTTTTATACAGCTTGGTCCTCACAATATCATAGCCAAATTCTCCTGCTCTTTTTATTTTTTTTCCTATCTTCATCTTAAATTTCTTCATCCTCTAGCTTTTGGCAGTTCACATGCTATCCCTGCAGTTTCTGCTCTCCAACAATCAATCCCCTCCTTTACTTCATTCCTTTCAAGTTTTCTGGTAACTTGCAGTATCTTATTCTCACAGCAAGGTCCACAGCCCCACTTGGCAAGCTTTTCCTCCCCCTTAAAATGCAGTTTCCAAGCAGCTATTGTACCTTTCACTTAAGACAGTCCAAGCTTTTTTGGTTTGTTTTTTTTTTCCCTTTTTTTTTTTTTTAATTTAAACCTCCAACTCCTACAGGCCTTTAGCTCCGTGGACAACACAAACTAGTTCTTCTAACTTCTCAGAACTTGTCCTACTGAAATAAAGCTTCCTTGAAAGAAAAACACTTTGTAGTTAACATATACTAACCCCTCAGTTTAATTCAAAATTATTAACTTGTGGCTGATCAACACATGTGCTTAAGGCCTTCTGGAAGGAAGCCGTAATCTAGTAGCAGAAAACAAGACATATTGTCAGCCAGTGAGAGACCAGAGATGTTCCAGAATTTAGAGATACACCCTCTAGTTCTGGGCAGGCTGTAAACATAAGCCTCCATTTACTCCGCATTCCACCACAATTAATGGCCAAAATCTACCCTATGATAATTCAGTGTACTGACTTCTAACTCCACTAGTCAGCACTGGGAAACATCCTTACAAAAGCACATTTGAGAAACACCTTCCCTTTACACACTGGCACACTAGCCAAAATGAGCTCTGTAGCTCCGAGCAATCAAAACGTGTTTGCAAAGCTGTGTCCTACAATTTGACTCAGTTTTGCCTCAGTAAATCAACCTTAGACCTCCAGATTTTGAAACAGAGGCATGAACCTTTAACAGAAAGCCATCTCCCACCTAGTGGAAGACAGCACCTATATTAACTGCAGCAACAACTGGATCTTCAGCATGATGACCACCAAGGCTAAGAGGGGCAGAGAAGGAGGGTGCAGGTGGCCAACTACTACAACACAACTCAGGAAGAGCCTCTCTAGCACTTAAGTGACAGTGAATGATCTCCATGTGAATCTGGAAAACACAGTTTCCCTCTGAACTTGAGCTTGTGATACAATTTGCTTAACACAGATCCACTGGCATGAAGTCAGTCCAGGCCTTCTGTGCAGCAGACTGAACTTGCTGGCACAGGTTATCAGTCCCATCGAGGCAGTAAATCACACTTACCACCACATTCCTGGTGTGCCTGCACCTACACGGCAGCGCACGGGCACCTGCCTGCTGCCTCCTGAAACCCAGAGGGGAAACTCAGTGCCACAGCACCAAATATCAGCTGACATGCTAAGTTACTAACCCACATGAAATGGGGCCCTGGGAGAGCACACAGCTCTGCCAGCTCCAACAGCCCCACGCCATGGCGAGGGCTGCCCACCATCCATGAAGGATCCACGGTGGTCTCTGCATCCACCTCCCTGGGCCACCAACACCATCATGTTCATCTCCCCATGGAGCACCTCCAGGCTGCTGGTGCCTTCTTCTCTCATGACCAGTCTCACCAGTTTAAGCCAAGTCTTTCCAGCAGTGGGGTGGGTGTTCTGCCACCCTCCAAACTGGGGAGCATGGCACTGGATGCCTTGAAAAAGCAAGTCATTGTTAGCCATGCACGAGGAAATAGCATCCTACCTGTCACTCCAGAAGTGCTTAAAAGTTTTTTATCCTGTTAATTCTAGGTCAGTTGAGAGCACGTGTGGTGTGGATTACACCGACCCTTTTAGAGCTCTCAACATTTTTAAATAAGTAGGACACTTAACATTAGATGTCCATAAAGCTGCATACCTCCTGCACACCACACACCAAGATCTGCTGGTAGGCTAAATATAAGGCACAACTAAGGAAGAGTTGCTTTGTAAAGCATGGCTCTCACAGCACACAAGTACAAACGTGAAATAATTTATGAATGCTAAGTCTGACCCTGTACCACATTAAATCAATACAGGCGTTTTACAGAAAAATGCCTGTATTGGATGAACTGAGGTGACCTTTGCAAAGCCACCCAACAAATCAGCACCAGATTTACAAACAGTACAAGTATTTAGTACAGTTCAGTACAGCTGAGTGATAAAAAGGTCTACATTAAAGATAATAGTTGTCCTAATGTTTACAAAATGCAACAGCATTGTCATTGCAAGCACAAAGAAGATGCTTCATTCTTAAATATCTGAGTATCTAGAGACTTTAAACAGGAAGAATCAACATGTAAAGGACCATGAAATTCAAGCTTAAAAAGTTAACACTACGATTCATTGGAGATGTTGATTTACCAGTACCAGGTCTTTGCAAGTTTTAACCTTCTTCTCTGCACTATCAGCTGCCATATATATAGGACCCTCAGACACAAATAATCCCATTGCTTTCCCTCCTTTTCACAGATGCCTTGCCTGAGCGAGGGAAGGAGGACGAGCAAGAAAAAAAAAAACCCAACGCGTTTAAGTAAATTACCTTTTGGAGCAGCCTCCTTCCCTCACCCAGCTAAAGTTTTCTTGAGGTCAGATTAGCACTCCGAAAGGAGAGCAGGCGCCGGCAGGCCCCTTGGCAGGCGGTGCTGTGACAGACGCGGGGCAGACCCAGGGGTGGCAGCCATGTGCTCAGCCCCGCATCCCCCCGAAAGGGCATCCCGGGAGGAAGTTCTCACTTCGCACCGACTCGGGGAAATAACTCGGAGGAGTCCAACAGCTATCGCTTCCAGCGGCTTTCTCCTGGGCCATATGTTTTCCCCTGCCATTCAGCGAGGCGTTTCAGAGGAGCCAAACCGCCCTACCCGCTCCGCCGCGAACCCGCTGGCAGGCTGGGGGTCGGAGTCGCCGCCCCAGAGGCGGGGGGCGAAGCCGGCTGGGCCGGTGGGGCACCACCCGCGGCACCCACCCCACGGGGCTGCGCTCCGTCCCCGCCGGGAGCCGCCCGCTCGCCCGCCGACCCCCGGCAGCGTGGCTGGGCTGGGCAGGGCAGGGCTGGGCGGCTCCTGCTGCAGCCCCCGGCTGGGGCGAGCCCCCCGCCGCCCCCGGGGCAGCGCGGCGCCCCAGCCCCGCCGCAGCCCCTTCCCCAGACACCCGCCGGGGCTGGTAGTGGGGGTCCCGCCCGCCGCCGCTCCCGGGGCCGCCCCAGCCGGCGGGGGAGCCGCGGGACCGAGCCGCGCTCAGCCCCGAGCCGGCGCCGCGCCTCGCCCTTACCGTCCTGGCCAGCGCGGCGCGGGAGCCCCCGGAGAGGAGCCAGGCGAAGCCGCGGGGAAGCGCCAGGAGCCGGGGCCGAGAAAGCCGCCGCCGCCGCCGCCGCCGCCGCGAGGAGAAGGCGGAGGGGGCGGAGGATCGGCGGCGGAGGGGAGGAGACGGGGCCGGGGGCGGGCCCGGGCCGCTGGCAGCCGCCCGCCCGCCCGCCGCGCAGCACCGCTCGCTCCCAACGCGCTGCCCAGCCGGGCCGGGCCGGGCCGAGCCGAGCCGGGCCAGGCCGGGCCGGGGAGCCCGCGGTAGCAGCTCCGGGCGGGTGCTGGGCTCGGCCCTTCCCCGGGCCGCGCTGCACAAAGCGGACCCGCCGCTGCCGCCTTTGTTCGGCCGAGCGGCGCCGGGAGGGGAGGGCGGCGGGTGGCACGCTGGGCGCTTCCCCACACGGAGATTGTTCCTCCGGCACTGGCAGGCGCGGAGCGACTTCACCGGAGTTAATGTGGGTCTGTGATGAAAACTCCTCCACCTGTGCCAAACGCTGCTCGGCATCCAGCACTAAAGTCAGCCTACGCGCGGTGCTCCAGCTGCCTGTTTATGCCTCAGGAACTGACTGGTGACTCCTCTTAAATTAAGGGTGGGTTTTTTTATTGCTCTGGGTAGATGGCATCGCGAAGATTGGTATCTTAGTTTTCTGTGCTAGGCAGCTACCAAGAAACATTGAAAAACGAATTTCAGATACACCTTTACCCCATTGTCTGTGGTAGGTCACAGATCTTTCAAACGTAGCTACTCATTTGCTTATTCATCTACATGTCCAATTAAGGTACCTTTCCCAAAGCGCACCTTTTTTTTTTTCTTTTTCTTTTTTTTTTTTCAGTATTTTAGTGCTCATCCTATAAGCTTACCGATTTAATAATTTAGTTCAGGTACCTGAGGTCAACACATGCAGTCCTGTCATGCCACTTAAAGCCAGTAGAAGGGGGAGAATTTCCCCTCATTCACATCTAATTTAGAAGAAACTGACAGAAATACCCTTGTACGAGGCCTTCTCTAAAGGATAGTTAGACTTTAGTTGTTTGCATGAAGGTGGAACGAGCAGCCACTATATCCACGAGTGGACTTTTAAGAAGGCAGCAACAAAACTAGACTACACTAGGGTTGTTAAAACCAGGAGTAAACTCTAAGCAGCCTCCTTTAAAAGGTCTTTTCACATCATGTTCATTAAGCCCCAGCAGTTAAAAGATCCCACCTGGGAGCTCTCACTACTCAGAGTTCTGCTTCCCAGACTGAGAGGGGCAGAGTAGCACAGGGCTTTAGATGATAAGCCAGCTCCTCAGGCTTAGCACTAGACCATGTTGCATTTTTGTGCTCCAAAGAAACAGATGATTTATCAGTTCCCCTGGCTATTAGCTAGAAATTTTCTGCATGGTCCATGAGGTATATGAGGAAGGAGGGGAACCTGTGGCATGTGAGCTCTTCCACATTACCCACACAGACCTTCTGCTTTCTGCACGTGTTAGCATAGCTGCATCAGAAAAAGGGAATGAAAAGCATGTGAATTTGAACCTTTACTCCTGTAGCTGTGTTGTAGGGGGAATAATTTTTTTTGCTTTATCTTAAAAAAATTATGTGCTTGGGGGTAATAAGTCTGAAAATGCAAAACAGTGTAGTAAGCATGAAGAAGCCTGCCTAAGACATCAGTCAGCCTTAAATAAGGCCAGTGTGCTAGAGGTGTAAGATACATCCTAGGTGCTATTGAGATCTGCTTGCTGCATTGTGCACTAGGGCCAGAAGCCAACCATCAGCCCTGCAGCGTGTGCTGAATGGAGCCTCTGCCACACAATGGCACAGTCAGTGGTTTGTCACATGTTCAACCCACAGGTATCCCACCTCTTGTGGCCAACTTCTACAGGATGTGCATTGTGCCCTTCATTCTTTAGTCTGGATGTACATAGTAAGAGGAGTAGGTAAATGCAACTGTAATATGGATTTAGATGGCCTGTTCTAGCCAGAAAATTTCCCAATTCCTAGTCAAAACAGAGGGTTATCAATATTTTAACTTCAGATCAATACACAGATGTTTGCTAAAGCCTAGGTGCATGTATAGCAGTTCTGTTGTGCCCTTTCTGACAAAACAAGAACTATGGAGTTGTTTCTTACACTACTACCTGGTAAGTTTTTTACACCCAGGCATCAGATGTTGGATAGCTTTATTAAATTATGCCATACTGTGCAGCTGCTGCCTCTGGGAAGAAGTATGGAATAATACAGTTAATGTCTCACATTTTAATATAGCTACTAAAATATGATCTTTGTTCTCACTGTCAAGGCTAGTGACAGAAGCCCCAGACAGGTGGCCAACCCATTGAAACAGTGGTCAGAGGTCCTCCCACTACAAGGCAAGCTGCAGCCTTGAGCTCATCATGAACACCCATGGACTTTAGCACATGCCAGCTCCGTGTAAGGAAACCAGCACCTTGGTTTCCTTAAGGCCCTAAGATGATGTTTAAGGGTACATTAAATGGCCCTAAGATGATGTTTAAGAGTACATTAAATGAATATTCTCGTACACAAACCTTTGTATTTTAAAACATTATTACCCCTGATTTATAAATCATATCTAAGACAAGAAACTAATTTTATAAACATGCATGCACCTGATTAAATTCACTTAATAAGGCTGCTAAATAGGAGTAAAAACTGTGCATAAGAAATTGTGTTGTCTGGAACTAAGTCAAGAACCCCTGGAAATGGACATAAAATTATCACATTCCAGACTGATTTCTTCTTTGTGCTTTCCAAATAACAGATTACTAAAAAATGCATTAATCCTCCGTCCATTGAAATATTTCACATCTTTTGAAAGGTTTTGAGATAAAAAAAATTAAACCTCCGCCTATTGCTCATAACTCTCTTCCTAAATCCATATTCTTATAAGGGCAAGAATAAAGCATTTGTTGCTCTAATCAATAGGTTTACTCAGAAACAGCTGACACCACTTAAAATCGTGTTAATTAAGGCAGGTTCTCAAGGTCCAGTTCTAATGCAGACAAGCTGTGTCCACCTTAAACAGAGCCTCGTTATTGTTCACGCTACTTGAATCTGCCATTAATAGTAAGTCTCCATCTCACAGCTGCTGCTAAACCTAAGGCCTGCTTGCATTCAAAGAGAATTTCAGTTGTAGTTTGGCACAGTGTATGCTATTCACAAAGTCACCTGTAGCTGTAAGAATGACTGAGAACAAAGCCACTCATTTTCCCCTTGTTAGCTCTAAAATCCCTGCTGTGGAAAGTTTGGGGTTTCGATATGTCTTCCTTGTGTAGACTTACATGTAATGCCCAAATACATTAAAAAATGCAGACTGCTGACAGAATTACTGCAGCACTCAGGCTGAATAAGCCACAGCAACTCAAGTACTGAGTGGTGTGGCCTTCCTAGCTGCCCCTACCTCTGCAAGGGTGTATAATATTTATCCTTGTGAATATTCTCTCCAGACCAGGAGATGTGAGGTGGGGTCAGCCACAAGCTCAATTGACCAAGCTGTAGCTCCTCTCTCAGCAAGTGTTTTAGTGTATTTAGTGTAACTCAGCCTTGGTTAAATCCATCAGTGAGATGTGTGCACAGTCTCTGATGGTCAACCTGGTCTGCCTGCTCAGACTATCCAGCCATCACCTCAGCTGTGCCTGCTGAGGTGCGAGTGAGATGGCCAGACAAAACACTGCTTTAGCCATCACAGCTGGATCAGCCCATGTCTGCACCTTACTGAGTTGTATGTACACATTCAACAAAGCTCGCTGAGCAATATTTCACAAAAACATGACTGAGTTCACTAGTCCTGTATTTGCTCTGGAGAGTATTATATAAGTTTGGGATTTTTTTGCTTTGATGATAAACTTTGTAAGAAAATGTGTGAGCAACGTATTACTCAGGCTATAAATGGTGCAGGTATTGAGGAGTGCTGGGAGAAGTGTTTTCTCAGTATTGTTTGAAGCAGGGGGCTGATGACAAAGGAGAGGTGTTAGTCATTCTGACCCATTCTTCTGGTGCTCAGTAAAAGAGAGAAACAAGACAGAAACCTCCCCCTCAGCTTATTGCAGGTCTCAGCACTACTTGGAATCATATAATGGTTTATGTTGGAAGAGACCCTTAAGGTCATCCATTTCCAGCCTCACTGCCATAAGGAGAGACACCTTCCAATAGACAAGGTTGCTCAGAGCTCAGTCTAACCTGGCCTTGAAAATTTTCAGGGATAGGAACCTGTTCCAATGTTTCATCACCCTCATAGTGAAGAATGTCTTCCTTATCTAATCTAAACCTACCCTCTTTCAGCTTAAAGGCATTACCCTTGTCCTATCTTTAGGACTGTTTATTTTCCAGTTTTGGAAGGTGTGTGGAGGTAACACCAGCCAAAATGAAGGAACTGAAAGATGTGAGGCCATGACTGTGTCACTTGACATCCTGCCTCAACCCATGCAAGCAGAGAAATAAAGACACGTCTGCTCCTGTTTCCTACATACACCTACTTAGAGAACACAGACCCATTAAAGCTGAGCCAGACAGATATCTTTTCTTTAATTAGCTTGTCCTTTTAAGAGTCCCAGGAAAATTATTATAAGAAATACCATATGATTGCCCAAGAACAAATGAGATATGCTTTTAAACACCCTTTATTACTAACGTTGCATAAGCATTCCAACAATCAAATCTAACAGTTTGTTATCATAGTTGCAATCCCTTTGGCTTAGTAGCAGCAAGATGAATAGAATGTCATATCTCTTATCAGCAAATAGCTGCCTGCCTTTGTAAACAAAACTGTCAAGACTGATTCTCCATACACATTTGCAAATTATACTCATTGGTTATGTGACTTGCGGCATATTTAATGTGCTGCCAAGGGAATTCTACCCTCACATCAGTTTTATGTGTTACCAACATCCTAATATTGTCAAGGAGCAGGTAGGTACCTTGCCAACTGTGGCTTGATTTCACCAATGTCTCCTACAGGTCCTTGATGAAAAACCTACTTATTATCTAGTTTAGAAACATTCAAACCTAGCATGTAAATGAGAAATAAATGTGATATCCTGATATTGAGCCTGCTCCCAAGAGCCCTGTGTCCTCATCCCAGCACCAGCATTTCACTTACTGTCTGGCCGGAAGGAATTCAATTCCTTGTCTTATTTTAACTGTATGCAATATGATAATAATATTACTTTTTCAATGGTAGAGCAGAGTAAATTAGCTGTAATATGTACCCTGTGTTCTAAGGACATGAATTTATGCTATAAGTTCAACCCCCACCGCCCCCCAACCTTTGACATTTAATGTTTTTTGAATTTTATTTAAGTTGCATAATAAATGCAGAGGACAAAACTGATAGTCACTGACATTTTTTAAAGGGAGAATTCCCTTTTTGCGATTTTTATATGCAAATACCTCTGACCATACCACGTTAACTAAAATATATAATATATTAAAATACTGATACTAAAATTGCTGTAATTTTGTTGCTTTCACTTACAGAAGTAGGCTCATTTTTTGTATGAAAGCAACTATCATGCTAGTTTTGACATTTTATGTTAATGATGTGTAATAAAGTAATGTCATTTCAACGGAGAATTATAATTAGTTGCCAGTAACACGATATAGTCTTGTATAATTACAAATTTTGTGTGTGAGGAGAACTGCCTTGTTCTCATTACGGGAACTAAAACCACAGAGCATCACATTTCTCAGTATTGTACCAGAGGAATATAGGAACACACTGATGACCACATTAGGGAAAGGCACTAACAAGAGAATCAGTAACAGATAGAAAATGTGATGACACTAAACTGTGGATCATAATTCATCCATGGAAAAAGCCCCCACCCTACTCCCGTGCTCACATCAGCCTGCAGCACTCTGGCTGTTGCACAGCTCTCAAACACTGGGGCAGGCACTTCTTCTCTTCAGCTCATCAAGCCAGCATGGGAAGTGATGCTATCAGGGAAGTCTGGATAAGAAGGGGGATGGGAAAGATCTAGCAGATCCTATAGCACATAGCAAACACTAGCAGAGAGTGACTCCAGGAATCACTACCTGTTTCATGGCTTTCTCCCTTAAATCCCAGAACCTAGAACATTTGAGAGGGGTCAAAATTGCTGCGTGTGAGTGAATATCATCCAAGCCAGATGAGTTGCAGTTTGGATGTTTGAGTGTGAGTAAATCCAAAAGCAACGAGGTCTGATTTCAGGATCTCTCCACTATTTAAGTGTTGTATGAGGTACAGAACTAACTCAGAATAGCAGGAGGAAAATGGCAAAACGACACACCAAGTTCTCAAGAATTAAACATGCTTTGGATTGGTAAATCATTCATCCAGAAAGCGGTGTTTGAAAGAAAGCTTGATTTAGCCTTTTTTTAAAGATATAGTTACTTGTTGTTTTCCTCAGAAAAGAGGGTTGGCTTTACAAGGATCTTGAGAACAGTCAAGGAAAAAAAAGAAGGAATATTAAAAGATGAGCATGAACTGAGTTATATGTAGAAATTAATAACTTGTTTAAACAACTATGATATATCAAAATAAAGATAATAATTTTTATTTAATGGTATCTACTGTATCTGTACAATTTGCTAAGTATGAGGGCAGTCTGCTTTTACTGAAGTCCTTTGCAATTACAGTAACACACTAACGTGACAAGCAAAAATCTTAGCCAAAGTCTGAAATATAAGGTTAGCACATGAAATCTTGTATGCCTTTACGGTTATGTGTATGTTTCTTCTCTTCTTCTGTAAAGCTCTCTGCTCAAAGGAACAGATGCTTCTCTCTCAAGAACTTCAGCTGCAAGAATTGCTTTCCTGAACCAGCTCTTTCCCATTTTTTTTCCCAGTCTTCATCAAGAGGGGTCCAGAAGACTGATGGTTTTGAGTTGCATGAGAGCTGGCAGCAATGCTCTCTCCCTACCTCTGTACCCCTGCAACTGGTGTGGGATCCTAGCAGGGCACAGGCTGAGTGGCATCAATGTCCCTCTGTGGTGTGGTGTCAGAGAAGGGTTATTTAAAGCAGTTCTGCAGAACATGAAACCACCCCACTTTCCAAGCCTTGCTTGTTCTTTCTCACTTGGCTTCAGCAAGCAGCACAACAGGCAGCTCAACGTGGCCTTATACATTGTCTAACCCCAAATGTGCAATGCCACCCTGGCACTCACCCGCAACGTTCCTCCAGTGGAGATGCAGCTGCATCCCAGGCACTGCTACTCCCAGACCCTGCTTTGAAGAATGCATCAAATACCCTAGCAAGGGCAGATTAGGAAAAAAAAAAGGAAAAAAAAATCAATCTGTGTTGCTGCATTGGAGCTGCTCAGAAAGGGCTTGCCACCCCCCAGAGTTATCAGCTCTTGCTGCTAGTAGGTATTTGATCATACTTATATTGTGTGTGTGGCTAGTGACTGTGTCCCTTTCTCTGCTGGCTGTTCCAAGAGCTTCTTTTGACAGCTCAGACATGAAAAGATTTGTTATTTTTTGAAATGTAATGGTAGAGGTTTTATACTTTGGGCCAGAGTGTCAGAGGAGGCTCTTTGGTGATGTGTGCATTGGAAGTGACAAGCAGTGAATAACTGATATCAGGCATAAGTAATATTTGTAGTCTGACTTTGATATGTTATTCTTTAAAAAATCCAGTCTGTAAATACAGTCTACATTGGTTAGCTTGAAAGGAAGGAAAGAGGATGAGTGCAAATACAGAGGAGAGAAATGAATAACCATGACAAGGAAAAAAAGCAAGCAGAAATAAGCTGATAAAGATAAAAAGGAGTAGGATTACTAAAAGAGAGAATATAGACATAGAAATGGATCAAAACTAATATAAAATTTCTAAAAAGCGGGAGAAAAATTGAAGATTAAAAGAATCACAGTGTAACAGATCAGAAAAAGAAGAAAGTGTTTATAAACTCTAATCTGAATTCCTATACACAGCCAATAATGACTTCAGCACCCTATTAAATAAGTGTGGTTTTTGTAAAACAGGTATGTGATGAAGTCCCATTGATTGTGAGACACTGGTTTGCAGGTAAAAAGGATTCTGTAAAGGTATTTAAAATATACAGCAGGATCAGGTGGGATGATGGGTATGTGTAGTGTAGAAACAATTTGGATGGTGATGAAGTCACACCATAAAACAAATATGATTAATCCACATAAGAACAATGCAGTTTTTCAACAAGAAATTACTTATTCCAGGGAAGATGTTTGAATGAACTTGTGGGGCTCTTTCAGAGACTCCAGTGAAGCCCATGACTGTATTTTCATTCAGACTTTTTGCTTTTCTTTGATGATTATCTACAGACTGGAAATGGCAATGAGACCAGTAAGCTATAAGATGGTAGGTACTTTTCCCGAGTTCTTTATTCAACACTGCCAATTATTTTCTTCGAAAGCAGGAGCAGGTATAACCTAGCAGGGAACAAATCTTTGAAGTCATTGAAGTATCTTCCAAGAGGAAATGTTTTACATCAAAAGACAGAAGAGAGAGATGTGCAGGGCTTCCAGAATGGGTCAATAGCTGAAGCAGAGTATCAGCTCCCATTTGGTGGTCTCGTTATCAGTCCCAAACAGCACTTTAACAGAGAAGAGTTGTCAGATAAAACTTCACATCAGTCAGCACACATTTTCAAAATACTCAACACAATAACAGGAAAAGTATGCAAATCAGCATGTTTAAATAGCATAAGTCACTGAAGAGACACATTGTATATTCACATTAAAAAAAAACAACAAACAAACAAACAAACAAAAAAAAAACCAACACCAAAACAAAACAGGATTTTAATGTTGTATTAAGGAAGTGGAGCATCAACTCCCTCTTTTCTGTACTTGGCTGATTATAAGACTTATTTGCAGCAGAAAAGCCATGCATTAAGCTTTTACAAAGGGATGGAGCCAAGACTGGGTATGGCAGGGTAGGGACTGCACTCAGCTCCACTTCCAGGGCAGCCACAGGTGCTAAACAGCCTCCAAATGTTTGCTTTTCCACAGCTGGGAACAGAGATGCCACTTTTAAAAACATCCTTTCTGTGCTTCTGTTCCAGGAACTGAATAAATATTTGTTATTTCCTCATTTCACAGGCCCTCTGCAAAATGTTATCATAAAGTGTGTAAATTGTCAGGAAATCTTGGCTTGAAGGCACTACACACAGCTAGGCATGTAGTACCTTATTATTTAATAGATTAACTAAAGGAGTTAAATACTGCTTACTTGATTGCTTAGTGCAGTAATGCAGCTATTTATTTCACACCAAACAGATCTGTTGTAGATGTTTGTAAAAATGGCAGTGTCTTCTAAATTTATCTTTAAAAGGTTGTGCAAAATAAACTATAAAAGAGTTGGGGAGGAGGGGAGGTTGTGAGGAAAACAACACTGCAAAGATGCGGGGTAGCATTATAGTTACATTGCAGAATCTGAAAGTATAATTTGCAACAAAAACTTGTCCATAAAATTATTTATTCTTTAAAATAAAATTTTTACTTCTTCTTTATTTTCCAGAATTTCTGAAATAATTTCTGAAGTCATTCCCAGTTGTTCAAGTGGCAGATGTTTTATTAAAGCTACCACATACTGGGATATATCCTACTTTACTCATCAGCCATTTTTCACTAGCAACAAGGAGATTTTATGTGAATGAAATGATGGGAACTATTGGTGCATGTGAAGAAAGATTGGATTCTTGTGTTTTATACCCCATTAAAAGAGTCCTAATACAATTCACAGTTGCACTGTGCAATATTTAATGGTATATTGTCACAAACTGTATGTGGAATTTTACTTGCAATCATAATTCCTAATTTTACAACGTTTAATAAAGATAAAAAGCACAACCTGAGTTCAGAAACAGAAAACATCCTTTTTCAGGTGTGCCTCCAACCTAATTTGTGTTTAGTTTGTATTTTCAGTAATAGACTTTGACTACTTCTCAAGCATTTTTCTGATTTTTTGACCAGGTGCATGTAATATTCATAACCTATTAAAAAAACATGGAAAGAACACTATTAACCTTTAGGGAAATATTTATTTGTTGTTAATGCTGCAGATTTAAATTTAAGCATATATTCAAGATGTACATACAGCTTCAAATAGGTTCAGTTCCACATTAAATGAAGTTTCTTCAGAGATATGTAAAATAGTTAAGAAGGATGCATACAGCTGATTTCAAGGAGAAATGTAAATTAATATTCTTGTCTACTAAAGTTTCTGAGTTTTATTTATTGTCTGCCTCAGTATATTATGCTCTACCTTACTTGGTTTTGCAAAGCTGTTATTAATGTGTTTTATTCATAAAAGAAAGTGACAAAACCATGTTGCTAATCCTCTTGACTCCATAATAAATCATTGCTTGTTTTCTGTATTTTAATATGTATTTTCAATAATGCCGAAGCAAGCTTAGGTCCTTAGGCAATAAAAACCTCCATATAGAGCAACTGCTCTTTCAAAATAATAATAATAATAAAAAATCTCATCTCTCTAAAATCTCTTGCGCTTTGAAAACTTTTGGGGCTTTCATGTGTGAAGTTTGCAGGTGTCAAGCTGTTTCTCTTCATACTCTGTGCATTGCTCTGCAGGGTCATTAAACCAGGCAGGGACAGCTTGGTTTTGTACCCACAGAGTGAAGGATGGGGGGAGTCATGCATGTTGTCCTTTGCCTTTTTGTTAAATTTGAGATTGATTTGTGGCAACATCTACTTCCTTTTGCTGAAAGTAATTTGAATATACCAGGCAGGAAAGACTGTACAACTGTTGAGTATATTGTGCTTAGTCCCCTTCTTAAAAAGTGTGAAACACATTTCAATAGATGGATAATAAGCCAAGACTTCCTCATTTTTGTTTTTGTTTGTTTCTTTGTTTGTTTGTTTTTGTTGGTTTTTTTTTAATTTTATTCTTCCTTTTTTGTTGTTGTTATTGTATTGTACATATGGAGGGTGTTAAACTCAATGTGTACCTTTGCTAAAAATACTCAATGTTCAAAATACAGACTGAAGTTAGAAATGTTCATATCTGAATTGCTGTCCTATGTTATACTACAAATTCCTACTGTTCATAAGAAGTCTTGTATTATAAACAGCTATCTTCCTAGGCCTCAGGTGGCTTTTAATGAAAGCATGTATTCCCTTTGTGTATTCCCTCAAATTTCTTGCCAGATGAGATCCTGACATTTTGAAAGATTTCATTTTTTAAAACTTCAAAGTATTTTGCAGCATTGGCTGTATAAGAATGCTTGCTAACTTTAAATATTCCGTATTTCTAATATTAAATCTTTGTCTTTACATGTGCCACCGGTAGAAGGAGTAATGGAAACTCTCTCCACCTGAATTAAGTTCATAGGAAGGTGCTATATCTCACTTGACCAAAATGGTTTACAGAGCGCATTTTCCTTCACAAGTCCGGGTCTGCCTTGGCATATCCCCTGAGTTTTTCTTGAAGGAAGGAACAGAACAAACATCTCTAGGAACACGGTGAATCAGATACAAACTGACTCTGCCCTCGAGGGAGTCAAGTTCTGTAATTACCAGCAAGATTTCTAAGGCTAAAAAGACTTTTGCAGCTGAAACTGTTGTCACTTTGCATTTTACCCAGGAAGCACCTGGTGCAATATTGCAGGTGGTGCAATATGGATGTAACAGTTTCTACCTCTTTTGTCAAGTCTGCTAGAAACACTGTAGATACTTTGATTTCCTCTTCTTTGTTTCCTCTCTCTTAAGAGTGTCTGCCTTAAGAAAACCCATGAGGAGCTTCCCACAAGGCAGCAGAGCTCACCTGCACTGGCTAAACCTGTGTCCTCAAGGATCTGCTTGCACCAGTCCTTTGCCACTCATGGTGTGGTTGAACAAAGTGGCACTACAAAGCCAGCTGGTGGCCCCACCACAGACCTTGTTGCTGTGACACCCCAACAAAGAAAAACAGTGAAAGGGGGAAAAGTTTTCAGCCACCATTCCTCCGCAGAGATATTGGGAAGGTTACAGCAGTGGTTAAGGTAAGAGAAACCACCAAAACAACACATTTTTCCTTCTGAAAAATCACAATTGTACCATGGCAGAAAAATCAGAGAATGAGAGAAGTGCTCCATTGCGTATCTTTTCTCCATACAGAATTTATTAGCTTTAAGAAGTTGTTGGTTTTTTGTTTTTTTTTTCAGAAACTGCCATATGAACCCAAGTTGCACCAACTTCTTGGTGCTCAAGCTACTTTTGAAAAGAAGACTACACAATAATCTTTTACTTGGGGATTAAAATAATGGTTATTAGGAGATATGCATCTGAGTAACATAACAACTTCTGAAAAATTTAACATGAAACAAAGAATACATATTTATGAGATTAGTTCACTTCTCTTAACATACCACAGTTCTCCTGGGATATCATAAGAAATATGAATGCCATAAGGTTGTAAACAACAGAAACTGCAATTAGGTAGAACTTAATAAATTCTTCATATATGTGTTTACTTCCAACATAATATGCAGTATAGCTGGTTTGTAAGTAAACAGAAGTGATGCATGTGTGTGCGATGATTCATATCTACAGCTAGATTAAAAGAAAGGTGAAATATGCTAATACTGCAGGAAAATATTTGCTAACAGGAATTATTTTTTTCTCATCTATGGAATAAATGTTTTGAATATTGATCATCAACCATTCACTATTAAATAATGTAAAAAAAATCTTCAACAAAACCAACAAGAAAATGTCAACATATCATAATGAAACCATACTTGAATGTTTCTTTTGAAGCTTTTATTTCAATAGACAGGCCCTGGGAGTTAATGAATATACTTTCTTCTTATCTGAAACATTAATCTGATACTTGTTTTAGAAGTATTTGGGGGGAAATTACTCCATAATAATAAAGCTGTTGCTAGGAGGCCTGGAGAAACCTAAACCAATTTGGCTTGGAGAAACAGATAATCAGTGTCTTAGTGCTTTCTTTTAACGTGCCCCTCGTGCTTTTACCCGAGAGCAGGAAATCAGTGAGTGGAGAATAAATCTCCATTCTGATTGTTTACAGAGCATAATGAGGGCCTCGAGCAAAGAGATGCATCATTTGCTTTGTACCTGCAGCTGAACTGCAACGCATCCCATTTAATACCCGCCGAATACTGTGCCGGACCTGGAACAAAAAAGCCATCATTTCAGATGAACACATCATGGCTCTGCAAGGGTATAATTATATGGAGGAAAGTTTAAAATAGTCCATCCCAGAAAATGTTTCTGGTCCTTTCAGATTTTATAGCAGTGGCCTCAGATTTGAGTTCTCTCATTTGCATTTCTCTCATTTTCTTCCTCGTTAACATCTGATCCTGACATAATTTGCTGTCTTTATTTCTCTTGTCTCCCCTTTTTTTCCAAATTCTGTTTCTTTTACTTTTTTTTTTTTTTTTTCCAATGCATGTCTCATTCTGGAGAGGAAGACTGAGATTTTGACAGCATTCCCCTCCCTCCATAAAAAATATACTTCCTATGCTTTCAGCTGGGATCACTCACTGGCTGCATTTTCCAAGATGAAGCCTCCCTGTGGGCTTCAGTGGCTCCCTGAGCATCTCCAGACGCCCACCTTGTGTTGCTCACCGTGCCTTGCCTGTATCATGGCTTATTCTCATTCTCTTTCTCACCTTGGTGCCTCTGACCCTCAAATCCAAAACCTCTTTTTTTCTCTCTGAGCATGTTGTGTCTTTATCTATTTCTCTGGTACTCTCTCTTGGAGTTGTTTCTCAAGGTCAAGCAGCTCTAAAATGGAACTTCTCTTACTTCTTCCTAAAATGCCTTCCCTCCCCATTGCTCTATCACCAGCGTTAGGTTTGATCTTTCTCATTTCATCCCCTTCACATTAAGACTTTCACTAATTCTTTTTTGCTTAATCTGGAATATTCAAATCAGCAGCCCTTTTTAAGTGGGTATGTGATTAAAAAACTAACACTGATCCTCTAATAAGTAGCATCAACCACTTCCTATTACCCTTCTTTTTTAACCTTTATAGTGGATACCCTTTCAAATAAACTTTATCAAACCTAAAGCTTACTCACCACAGCCCCCATAGGTCTTGCTCACAGAATTCAGATTTCCTCACCCTCATTTTTAAGATTCTTTGCAGATTCTGTCTGACAATATCTCATCTGACAATACCTCATTCCTTCTATTATCCTCATCTCTCTCTAGATAATACTTAAGATTTCTCTTCATCCCTCCTTTTCATGGTAGTCTTCCCTCTCCCAGCAAGTTTTCCTTCTTTTCTTGTTGTATTCGTTTTTTCCCCTCAATCCTCTAAACGCATAAAACTTAGTTTATATCAGAATCAACTATAAAGAACAAAAAAACCCCCAAAACCACTCCAAAATTGGTCAGATCAAGCTTTTGACTTCTGATATTTACAAGTCAAAAGGAGGGCAAGAAAGACAATTGTTGCATTTCAAAGCAAGAAGAAAATACATTGCTGCTTGTCATCATTGTATGAGGTACCACAAAGAGTTTCTGTAAGTGGTATCACCTATGCTAAGTTTCCTGTAGTCAAACCCCATCAGTGAGACTTTAATTTTTCTGTTGCAACAGTAATTTTCTTAAAGACTTGCTTGATCCAGCAAAGTACTTAAACACTTGTTTGTGTTCAGACTTGTGAGTGACCTCACTGTAGATACTGGAATTGCACACCTCATATACTTGCAATTAAGCACACAAACAATTGTTCTGCTCAAACTGTGCTTTAAGCTAGTTTAGTGGTTTATTACATTCATTTTGCTTTCAGGACACAAAAGAAATCATTTGAAGAAACAAATCTTGAAAGATGCTGTATTTAAGCAGATTTTAAAATATTTTTAGCTGAGGCATTAACAATATTCTACAGACTGAGACATGAGTCTTCTTACTTTTAGGGAAGTTCACAGGTAAAACAAAGAGTATGGTAAAAAAGTGTTAAATCTCCTTATACTAACACTGGGAATGAAAATTCTTGCAATTTCTTCTCTACATCTATATTAAAAATGCCTTACCATAAAGATACATTTGAAAAGCGTTTTCCTTTTAAGGAATACTGACTTCCTTAGAAATAAAGATATGAATAAAAGAATATTGAAATGTTGAAACAAATGCCATAGAGCATTTATTGATTAAAAAAGGCTTGGTGTTGTTTCACAGAAACTACTCCAAGTCATTATAGCCTTAACAGTGGTTCAGACCCTTCAAACTTTAATGGCATTGGATCTGGTGCCAAACCAAAAGGTCCAACTGCACACAGAAGAGAAAAAAAAAGACATAATATATGTTTGGTACTAAAAAATGGATATATCCTTAAAATACCAGGCAGCATAGGAGGAGTATCTGGAATACTGAGTAGCATTTATATAACACATAATAAATTTTAAGCTTACAAAGAAAAGAAACTTTTCTTTGTAGTTAAAAGCAACTTTTCTACTCTTTTAAACATTTGCAAGTCAGTATTTCCCCTAATAGTGAATAAACCTTCAAAATTTTGCTGTCATGATAACAGGGAAGGGAAGTTTCATGAGTTGATCATAAAATGGGTATTCAACAAAGTCACAGAGAAGCTGTGAATGCAGCTGAAACATCTTGTCTCAGTCTTTTGGATTTTAACCTTTTTTTTTCCTCCCAGAAGTTACCCATTTTTGGATACCTTCCTCTGACAAAAGCCACTGTTTCAGACCTTCACTACCCTTCCACATGTCCTTTTCCTGAAATTACTGCATTAAAGCATCAGAATCTCCCACTGCTTCAAAATATATATCATACTGGGACAATAGCTGTCAAGGTCACTTCCCAGAATCTTTTCTATTGATTAGCATTACAAACTATTAGATGTCTGGCTGGGTGAGTGCCTGTTAGGCTACTGCCAGCAGCTCCTGAGGTTTTAGTCTGTTTTACGGAAGAGCACACATATAAATTTGGATATTTTTCTTCCAGGTATCTTATTGCTACATTTAAATATTACATAAGGTACGGGCTGGGAGCAAACCAGGGGATTTTCTCTTGTGGTGCACTGTTGAGGAGGAGCACAAAAAGCTGAGCTCTGCATACCCTGAGTGTGCTGGATGTGCTGGATGGGAGTCAGCACAGCTCTGCACAGCAGAGATAGTCCCTTTCATCTGTGAGATCAGAGGTTCAGCCTCTGCACCGATCAGACCACTGCAGGTTTTAGCAGGGAACTTTGGATTTATGTTCCCTTTTTTAAATACCTTGGTCTGCACTTGCTGCCAGCTCAGGTGCAGCTCTGGGCAGTGGGAGGATGAGTGCTGAGGAAAGGTGTGGATTTCTCACATGTGTGGGGGGAGTTGTTGGTGTGTGTCTGCCTGCTGCAGGGGAAAGCACTGAGGACAGTGATCTGAAATCAGCCTCCTGGGAGCAGGCTCCTGGGCCAAATGCCATCTGCCTAGAGATCCTCTTCTTCCAAAACAGTTGTGAAACCATGTTCTCTCTTGCTGTGGTGGTGGACATTGTGCTGCTTGGAACTTCTCGGTTTTTGTCAGAGCAGACATTTCTGTGGTGTTACAGCATTCAGGCTTTGGGTAGCTCACGTTTCTGAAGAAAAGCTGTGTATGATTCCAAAGTTCTTTTCTGTTCCTAACACATGGGGGGAAAATGCTGTGCAGTTGTTTTTTCAGTGCAAGGGTTAAAAGCTGCTGACTCTGTTTTCTGAGCTGGGCCCCCTGTTCCATCTATACACGTGCAAGTGACACTCATACCCACAAAACTCACTTATAATTGAGGACTGAGTCATTCCCTCCTACATTCAAACCCATGCTCTCAACAGCTGGTACACACAGTCTTTTGCAGCTTTTAGAGTTTTGGGAGGGTTTTGGTGGAATTTTCTTGTATATACTATATATTTCTTGTTAAATCATGGTCATAGTCTCCCCTAACCCTGACATTCCCAGTTTCTACTGGCAGGGCATCAATAGCTTTTCTTCCTGTTGTCAGTTCTGCTACTGTTGCTCTTATAAAGATGCTTTTGGGAGTTTCGAGAGGTTTGATTCCTTTAGACAAAGACACCAGCATCAGCCTGGTTCCCATGGCTACAGCTCCTCAATCTCTGCTCAATACAGACTTTTCAGCCACTCTCATTCAAAAAAAAAAAAAAAAAAAAAAAAAAAGGGTAAAATAAAAATCCTTCCCCTATCTCTGGACACTGCAATTTGAATTGCAGCTTCCTCCTGCTATTCATACTGGCACTGAGAAACCCTAAAGAGAAAACTTAAAGAAACACATGAGTGTAAGGACTCACTGTGACTGTTCCATCCAAGGCTACTGCTGTCACAAATACATCATGCAATCCTGTACATAAATCTGCCAAGATCCATCGTGAAATAACTTCTTTTTTTTTTTTTTTTTTTCTCTCATCTTTTTAAGCTAGAGGATTGAGTAGATAACTCATTTTTCTGGTTTCCTTGAATACATTTAGTTAAATTTTTGGCATTCTCAAATTGAATGAGTAAAATGAACAGTTTTAACCAAAACGAGAGCATTTTGTTCCTTGTTTTCACACTGAAGAACAAGGCAAGCCAAAATAAAAACATTTCATTTTCAATGTGGGCAATTTTAACAAATGTGACTAATAGAAAAAGCATATATAGCTCTGAGAACCATATACAGAATAAAGTGAGAAATTTAATTTCTGTTCTCTCTTTTTCAGGCAAGCCAAGGTCCACTTCCCCGACTGAACAAACGTTTTTTGCCTTATTTCAATAAGTCTCTAAGGACTTTGCACAAAACCTGACTTAGCTTTAACAGTTTCCTTCCTGCATCATATCAATTTCTCTAGTGGAGTAGTTAAAGCAGTCTCCTGAAGTTTTCTCCTTATACTGGGAGAAAAATATCAAATTCAGACTTTTCAGGTCCGGAAAGCATCCCAACCCATTAGCTGGTCAGTGAGGATTTCTTCACTTCTCATTTCTAAATCTAGTCATACACATGGGCTAAATTCACTGAAGTGTACAACTGTCTTTAGTATGAAGAAGCTTGCACTGCTGTAGTTTAATAAACTTTTTCTAAAACTCTCTAGTCTTCTAGAGTTTTGCCAAAAACAGCATGTAGAATTTCAGAGGAGAACCAATTAATACTTTACAGTCATGTATTAACATGCCATACAACATCTGATGGCCCCAAATCCTTTATTTGGGTATAATTTGAACAAGAACAAGTCTAGAATGTCTGTGGGTTTCACACTGATTTACCACTGTATACATTGCCCAAACTGCACAAAACTCTAGAAAAACAGAAAATCTTCTGGTAGCACAGTATCTGTGACAGCTGGTTCAAACATTGCTTGAAACTACCATTTTGCAAAAAATATAGGCCTTCTTTTGAACTATGAATAAAATAGTAGCACCGTATATAAAATACCATGCCTTGATTTATTTTTCTCGGAACTGATGAGAAATATTAGCTGAATCAAGGAAAAGCGGCCAGATTTAGATACTGAAAATTGATTAGCTAACAGAAAACACATTTAAATTCAATTATACCAGCAGACCTTTCTAAAGACATGGTTGCTTTTGGGACAAATAGGAGGTGAAATTTCAGTGTGTAGGATTCCTATACGATTTTCAGTTTGTTCTTTGTCAGGAGCCTGGATTAAATCAACCCTCAAAGTACTTCTTCTGCAATGACACAGCTCTGCTCTGCTGTCATGGTAGTCTAACCCACTGATCCCTCTGAGGGATTGCTCTCCTAGTGACAGGAATGGTAGGGCTGTCTAGTGTCTGGATTCCCCCACACACCTCCCCTGGGCTCTCCCTAACGGTGGCATGTAAGGAATGTATACATTTGACTGGGATTTACAGCTAACAAAGGACCAAACTGGAATGGTTTCTTCATCACAGGTTCCTGCTATGTGAGGATCAACTTTTCACCATGTGTGCAGCAAAGCTGATGTTTTTGGAAGGCTTCAAATCCCCTGCATATGTGTGGTACAAGTGGTCTCTGTGCACATTAAATGCACAATCGGGGTCACTGTGGACCATCTGTGCACCACACATGGGGGATCTGACACTTTCTATCATCATTAAGAATGATATTCATGCAATAGTCAGCACAGGCTTAAATAATAGTCAGAGCAACTAAAATGAAATCAACCTGCAGCCATCCACACTCCCTCCATGCTGGGATCCTCCTCAGAAATCTCTTCTTCCCAAAGCTGTGAATAAAAGCAGGTTTCATTTGACCATTTGCCAAATTTATCTGACCAGAAATATGCACTTCTGGGCAATTCAACCCCTCCTCAGCAGCACATTAAAATAGGTCAGATGAGCTGCTGCTTAAGACTGCATATTTCTCTCTCTTTTTTGACAGAGAGCCTAAAAGGAAAACCTAAGCAGTGAACACCCACCTGCCAAAGGCCATTACAGCTGGCTGAGAAGCACCGCACTAAGTGTCTTTCAAAAAGCTTTTAGCTAAATCTAGGTTCTTTTAAAATGCTCTGTGCTTTTCCAGGGCTGCCTGCCATTGCATCTGTCCTGCCTGCAATCTGCTTGCCTCTTGCAGGAGGACCTTCGGGCAAGCCCGAGGCCAACAGCAGCAGCTAACCCCACTTCCACTGTTTTCCTACACATCCACCATCTGGCTCATGGACTTCTGTGGATATACACCCAGACCTTGTGTACCTCTACAAGGTCTCCTCAGCAAGTCTTCCCTCCCCAGACTTAATTGCTTAATTAACAGTTCCCTTCCAACCCCTGCTACCAGCGTCTTGAACTGACTGCTTGGGCACTGGCATTCCTGGGCAGAGCTATAGGAGATTGGATGCAGCAAGAAGCTAAACAAAATGATGAGTCTGGTTTTTGCTCTTGAAACAAGGAAACCAAAGACTGTACCTTCTAGTGATTAAACACATCCTACATTAATTTTAAATCACCACTGGTGGTGCTATTATGTTTCCCCAAATCAAAAGGAATTTGTCTTGGGGGAATTATTTTGCCTACTGTCAGACTCATGGATCTGGACCTTGGCTTGAAAATAAAAATCATGCCAGGGGCTCTCCCACCAGCTTTTTATCTGGGAGAAGTGGAATTTCTCTCAAAAATCAAGCATGCATTTATATGCAACTTAAAACTTAACTACACTCTCAAAATGGGCATTTACACTTTCCAAATCATTAGCATCCCCTTGGATACCAATTGCAGTAAACATTTAAAATGACAGCTTTTCTCGGAATTTTCATTGCTATAAGAAGTAACTCAAAGTGAAATTGCCTGTAATTTCAGGCAGATCAATGAAATCCACCCTTATGGCGATCTATTCAAGAATGTACTCATTGTGTACAAGTTAGGAAAAAACCTGTTAATTCTCCAGAATTAGGCTTCTCAAATACTTCCTGGTACTGCGCATTAAATTTTGTTCAGTACTGAAGAACAGACCTGTTTCCTGCTATATTTTTGAAACTCTACAATAGCCTTTCATCTCACAAGTGTATAACTGAAGTTTCAGTTAGGACTATTATGTACAGCCTAATCTCTGTACAACACAACAGGAGTTTTCCAGTCATCTCCCTGGCAAAAGAAGTACTAAGAAATCAACACAAGAACTACTCACTACATTTCTGAAGTGTCTTTTGCTATCAAAGGTATGTTAAACTTAGTCTGTTAAATCTGTTAACAACTTACTTCCCATTTAATTGTTCCCTCAAGAGTCGTTGTTCTTTCATGTGGTCTCTTAGTAAAAATAATATACCAATAAAGTAATTAACATATGTAATATAATGTTTATTCATAAGATATTCTCTCTACAGTAAGCCATTCTGACATACCCCTCTCTAGGAAGGTCTCATGAATTAGTAATTGAGGAGGGCTTATTTTTGGAGTAGTTAATTTGAACAACACTTTCAGAGATGTGGTGTGATTCTTGGTGTGTCTTACACAGGGCCAGGAGCTGGATTTGATGATTTTGATGAGTCGCTTCAAACTCAATATGTTCAATGATTCTGTGCTGATCATTTTCCCTCATCTCACGAGCTTGAGAAACTAAGCCTAAGAAGCTGCCAGCTTCAAGGAGAGAACTCTCTCCCTTCACTGACAAATGGGATGCCAAGGCTGATCCTCATCATGGCCAGCAAAGCTGAACACACGTGAATGAAGAGCAAAGAGAACAATCCAAGGGGAGTGGTAACTCTCCATGCTCTTCAGTAGATCCAGATGCTCTAGGAGACATTTTATTTTGTGTCTTCCAGCTGCCTCTGTCTTTCATGGGGATAAACAATCCTTGCTTATTCTTGAATCCTGGCCAGCCTCTGAACATCATGACACTTTGGCTGGAGTGAACACTTCCCTTCTGTGACAACCTTGGGTGAAAGTGGAAGGGCTCATAAGAGCTTGGTTGGTACTCTGATATCTTTCTGGTTCCTGATTTATTCCTCTGTACAACATTGAGTCTACAGGTAAATATTCAGAAGCCATTTCTGCATTTGAATTTTTAGTCTTCTTCAACTAAGTGAGCTATGTCATCAAGTTTAATATGTTAACTTTGGGGAATCCACTTTTTTCCCAATCTTTTCTTTATAAAGCTGGCATATATCACTCATCTGTATTACCCTACAGCTCCATGGTGGTTTTAACATTTACTATAGCATATGTTACTTCAAGATCAACATCCTGTATTGATGCCTTAGAAGAGGGCTGACACAAAAGCACAGAACCTTCCCACTGTCTGGATGGCAAACACCAGAATTTATGGGGTGTCTATGGTACAGACATTGATTCTCTCTTCCTCCATTGGATAGGATGTGCCTATTTGTGCTTTGATAGGTTGAAAAAAAAGTGGGACTGCTCAAGAGATTTGTAAATGACAGGGAACATCTCCAGAACTGAGCTCACTACCACTACCACACAGCACTAGAGTTGTTCTACAGGCGTTCACAATTTTTTCTTTCTCTATTCACCATGGCTCCGTGCTGGCCTATTGGCTTATTTGGCCAATGAAAAGCATGTTAAATTACAAAACTGAAAAATTCTGTGTGGACAACTCTCCTTTTGATCAAACTGCCTTCTGCCTCATTGCTCTGATGATACCTTCCACTGTGTAAAGTTGCATTATATCCACTGGAAGACATAAATGGAGCATAAACTGATATAGCAATGACTAAAGAGCCAGGATGTGGATGCCTGAGAGATCCCATCGCATATGCGCTTCTTGATTCACTGACACAGTTACAGTCAGGAGAGATGTTGATATTTGATCTCCATTTCATAGGACAGAGTGAACTGCTGACAGATGTTGACCTTACAGGCTTGCACATCTGCAGTGCTTCCCTGCCATTTGCCCAAACTAGCTTTGATTAGCTCTTTTTCAGATTATGTTTCAGTGCCCTGTTTGTTTTGCCTGGTTCTTGACAAAACACAGCACAATCAATCTGAGTACAAAAAATGTGATCAGTTCTTGGTTAAGTAATTGGCAAACAATTGGATTTTATGCATTTTTTAACATAGTACATCAGAATAAGAAAAACAAACACATCACAATGTTCTTTTGTATATGTTCTGCCTTTTTAATAATCTTTGAAACTAAGACTCCCTCTTTTATTTCGTGATCGTAATAATCTGGATTTATTTTGTTCCTGGTAATGAAAGGAAATTGTGTGCAAATTCTATTCCCAGACCAGCCAGATTAACAACTGTAAAACCCTTCAACCCTCTAGTTGGCAAATGATTTATTGACATGACATTCAAATGTGTTTTGCTTCAGCATTAATGACAAGAGTTCCAGAACTTGTCACTAAGGTGATAAATGGATCCTTATACATACAGCCTTGAAAAACTGGGAACTGTGCCATTTTCCCCCTTCAATTTATTGAAAATCACCTCTCTTTACATTTACAGGAAGTAGCAACTTTTTTCTTTCCATGCTGTAGTTATAATATATCACCATTTTGTTTATGAACAGTTAATTACTTTATTTGACCTCGTGTTATTGGGAGGGTATGGGTTAGCACACAGGAAAAGCACTCTGAAAACAGCTGTCGCAGGACTGATATTTTTTGACCTTGAAGAAGATAACTGGAATGAATAAAGCAGCCTAATCAAATATAACAGTAGTAAAACTGCTATGGTCATGAAATGCACTGACGGCACATTTCCTAATGTGTCTGGTTTAAGCATATCTATACAAGCTTACAAAAATGAGGAAAAGAGGTTCCCAAGGACAAGTTGTTCCTATACTGAGAAAAAAACATGGACACTGCAGCATATAGCTCTTGCTGAAATATTTATGCAGATAAAAATAACAGATTTAATCATGTTGTTTTAAAAGTTGGAGCCCTCTGATATTTGCAAAAGAAAGATGTAAGAAATGGTTTCACTCTTACTCGAAGTGCAGAGAGAAATTCCTTTTTTTTTTATCAAAAGCTTTTGCTCTGAAGATTCATACGTATTCGTGGAAAAGAACAGATTTTAGTGAATTTCTTATTTGGGATTTGGTTTCACAAAAATATTGTGAATCCAACAAAATGAGTTCAATTTCCAAACCAAAGAATTCAGAGTCTTCGTTCTATGATGGCTGTTATTTCAGCAAACTGATTTAACTTGTAGAAAAAAGAATTCTACAATGTTCAAACAAAAATGAAACACTTTTGTGCTGAAAGGTTTCAATAATTTCCATTCTTTCTTATTATTAACAGTAACCAAATTGAGAAAATTTTCCTGATTGACTGTTTGACCTGGTTTGGATGAGAAAAATGACTTTAAAAAAAAACCTCAGCAGTTTCCTGGGACACAAAGACCATTTTCATTCTTGTGTATTAACTAAATTCTTTAATAAACTCAATCTGTCTGTATGGGTCATTTGGTATTTTGAAAATACTCTGCATTCAGATGTCCCTGATAGGTTCATACCTTTGCTGGTGTGACAAAAATTGGATATTTCACAGCTCAGACACTGCACAGATATCCAGGCAGGCAGGAAGGACCCAGGTGTCAGACTGCAAGGGAGGGAGAAGGCAGGAGTGAGAATCAGTGTTGACTGCCCCAAATTCACTTCCATACAGCAGGGACCGTGCCAGCCTCCTCAGCTCACTGCCTTAAGGTGCCTAAACTGAACTGCTGTTATTCAGATGAAAATTAGGGCTTCTCTGCCAAAGAAAGCAGGAGTAAGCTCAGTGTGAGTGGATCAATTGCTCTGATGTAAAGCTCAGTACAAAACACCACCCAGACCAGGAACAGCTTCTGCATCTCTATCACAGACCATCCATTACAAACCCAACAGCCCAGGCACTGTAATTAATATAGTGCCAGGAGTTTTTAAATGTGACTGTACTTTATCACAACTTTAATGTGAAAAATTGGATTGAAACTCCTGGGAGAACAAACTTCGTTTCTCCAGTGACTCTGCAGCTCTTGTGCATAGCAATCCTCTGAAATTCATGCATCTGGAAAAAGGATAAGATGAAAGCAGAAAGTGCCCTTGTATGTAAAAAGCTTAAAAGTAACAGGGAATTTACTGAACTTTGATGTGCATTGAAAATGTTAAAATAACTTAGAGCATTTTTTTATTAAACTTTTTCCCCATCCCTCGTAACAGTAGTCCAGCAATATCTCTATTATTGACTGTTCTATAAAGATTTATCTTCATCTTGGACAAACTCAATCAGATTCTTAGCTGGTATATTTCTGAATGCCATTTGTTCTAAAAAATGAGGCCTGTTCCTTAGTCAATTAGATTTCCATGTAAAACTATCTGCTATGGTTCCCAGGAGCTTTATTCCATGTGAAATGTTAAAGGTAGGTTTCCCAAGTCTTATAGGAAACACTCCTACTGTTCAATAGTGCAGGATGTAATTTAAGGTCAGCATTAGTTAAGAGGAAAATATGAGCTGTTTTATACTTGAACAGAAACCACAGGCCTTGCAAAATACCAGTAAAGTTTCAGTGCTGGGAGAAAAACAGCAATGCATTTTTTATTGTTATGAAATTCCTGATAAAGGTTGAAATGGTTTTCATGGCAGAGATTTAAATAAAGTTTCTATTACACTGCTTCCTGGCATTTTATCAAATCAGATGGATGTAGATAACATATAATATTATCAACATCAATGCCACATTCAGACTCTCCAAAGCATCTGAAGGCATCTTTAGGAGGGCATGTTTTATTTTTTTTTATTTTTTTTTTTTTTTTTTTTGCTTATTTGTCAATACCTGTGGTGTAAACTGGAGACATAATGATGCTGTGAAGTAGCCCATTCTGATAACAGGTAACACCTTACACTGCTTTTAGCCTGTGGTGCTCACTGTTGGCTCCTTTCAGGCTGGCTTGCACTGAGGTGTCTGAGAAGTGCTGGTGACTCGGTGTGCTGCCCAGCAAAGTTGGCTGTTGTCTTCTGTAGCCTCCCGTGACCTGTTTTCAAAAAAAGAAGGGCAGGTGGAGAAGCTGTGATAAAGAGAATGGTTAAGATTAGGATATGATACATCAGCTTGTTTAGGTATGTTGTGCTCATTATATGCACTCATATATGACTTGGAGGGAGGGGTGTATCATCACTGTGGAAAAGATGAGTCAAGGTGACTTAGAAGAACCAGAGGCTGAGGAGGAATTCAGACCTCAGTTACCCAAATGAATGATGGTAAGTGAATTTCATGTCTGTTGATGAGGAAAGTATGAACTACCCAAACATTAGAGAATTCTCAATTAACCTTATCAGGCCATCAGAAAGGACAGGTTCTCACCAGAACACCATTAGGGCTCTGCTGAATGCAGTCAATAAAAGACAGGATATGCTGCAGAGATAAGAATGGGATGATAAACTCTGCAGAAGGTATAATGCTGTAACCAAGTGAGCCTCCCCATCTAAAATACAAAGAACAGCACTGGAGGGAGGAAAACAGGAAGCTCAGGAAAGAATGGTGGAAAAATCGACCTGCAAAGCAGAACTCCCTACAACAGAAAGTCAATGGAATCAGAAATTTAAAAAGAATTTTGAGGTGATTACAAATAATGACAATAGTTTTGGGAAATATCTAGAAAATCTCATGCATAGGCTAATCTTTATTGGATCAGGAGGAGACAAGATGAGGGACAACTAACTCACTTGTACATGCTGAGAAGTTCTTAAATCCTACATTGAAACATCTGCTGGGCACAGGTTGAGAGTACTGGACAGCATTTTTAGTGTAACAATTCCTGAACTCATTTATTGCTTGAACATTGAAGAGGAAAGAATGATACAGAGTCACTAATATAGTTGCTCATAACTTTACCCCTAAAACAGGTAAAAATTATTTTTCAGAGGTCCCTTAAATTTCTATGAAAAGTTACTGTTAACATGGCTTCTTTGTGCTTATTCAGATATAAATCAAAAAAGAATCTTTCCATCAAAAGATCAGCATGACACCAACCTTAAATGCTGACCTCAGAAAACTAGTCTTGTGCTGCTACAAAATTAGACACTTCTGTGTCTCTGCTCTGAATAAGTTGTTAACCTTCACCCTTTTCCCAGCATTAGCAGAAATAATCATTGCTGCTTATCATTGTTACTCATTGTTTTCAAAACACACGTGTTTTGAAATCTTTGCCTTGAGAAGATTTTGCAAAAATTGCATCTGTAAAATTAAAACTAATGGGATATGAATAAACTGTAGTTAACAAGCCACAAAGACCAATTTGGAACAGGACTTTTAGGATGTGATTTAAACACTGTGATAGAGAGCACCTGATGGGTGAAAATTCTAGACTGAAGAAAAGGCATAAAATGATAGACCGTTAGAGAGGGAAGCACAGATACATTTGTTCTACAAATGTACTTAAAAATTTACTTATCTTTTCATTTACTCCTATTGTAAGTCACAGCCAAACTTCATATATTTCCAATTGATTTTCCTTTTTGTGGTCGAGTGGACTTGTCACACCTTGTATTCAGTGCAAGTTTTGGAAAGTGCTCACATTCACATTGTTAGCTATTGTCTAAACCAGACTGGGTTTGAACCCATGTTCCAGGGTATGAATACCTGTGCTTGGCCAAGTGTCCTCTGACAGGCAATTGTTGAAGGTGAGCAGAACTGATAGTTTCTTTAGGTTTAAGGGCCAGGATGACCCTAGTTTTCTAATTTAAGAGCAGGTTTGTTCTGTGAGTCCAGAGGTACCGCTGGTTACTCCCTTGCATCTCAAAACTAGACCAAACAGATGGAAAAATAAACGTGTCTCTCAGCATTGTCTAAGAGCAAGTTTAGATCTTTGCCCCCCTGGTGTGCTGCCTGTTCTGAATCTCCCCTGAGGCAGCTGGCACTTCTCAGGCACTGCAGGATGAGCTGCAGTGTCCAGACCAGGACAGAGATTCCTCCTGAGAAGGCAGGGCACACTGGGCATTGCAACACCCCCTGGGAGGTACAGCTGCATTCTATTCTCTAACTCAGCTGTGGAGAGCCTGAGGGTGTTCTGGCACCTACTCAGACTTTTGAGAACCCTCTCAATAAACAGCAACAAAAGTAGAACAAAGAGCCAACATAGCATCACTTGCATGCTTTTACCAACCTGGTATACAAAGATCATGTAGTCCATAAATAGTCTGATAGAACAGAAGGAATTATAACAGTCATGTGGTCCAATGCTCAGGACAACACATGTCAGAAAAACCTCAGTCAGTTCTGCATGGAGATCAAAACTTGTGTTTGGACAAGGAGACAGATCTGACCTTGCTGTGAAGACTTAATGTCTTCACCACATACAGTGGCACACTGTTCCAATGGCTAATTATCCACCCTTGCTGCTGGCAATGTGCTATTTCTGGTTTGATTTTGTTTAGCTTCTGCTCCTATTCCAGCTTTTTTTTTTTTTTTTCCTTGTCTTATTTTCTCTTTGCAAAATTAAAGAGACAGCCACAGCCAGTAATCTTTTTCTTATGTTGGCACTATTAGACTGTAAGTGAATCACTGCTTAGCCAATTTCAGGCTGAGCACCTCAGATTTCAGTATCTACATTTGACTTTCCATAGCACAAATTATTTCTGTTGTTCTTTCTGATCCTCCTTTTGTTTGCTTTTTTCTCTTTGACACCGGGATCAAAACTGTTCCTGTGCCAGACTTTGTCTTATACACAGAGGTAATACCTCTCTCTCTGCCCTAGCTGCCTAGCAAACCAAAGATGCCACTTGGCAGGATGAATATTTTCTCTTTAGCCTATGCTGAGTTTGTTGGACTGGTGCAGCTGTGGAAAGGGAGGGAAAGGGATGGAAATTTCTTCAGAGCAGTACAGAAAAATGAGCTGCTGCTCCTTTTGGAATAAGGCTGGGGATAATCTCCTATATGCATGGGAAAAGGTGATTCACTGCCAGTGTGGCTGGGCACTTACTGTGCCACAGGATCTGCTGCCTGTGGAAACCTGGGGCAGAAGATCAGGACAGCACTGAGGCTGCAGACAGCCAGCTTTCCACTGGACCAATGTCTGTGAGCTTTGATAATTCTATTGAATTGTGAATGTCAGTGTTGTAAAATACACAGAATGTTTTAAGTATGTGCCTCTGGGCTAGTACCTAAAACTGCTTTCTATCTGAATTGAGAGATCCTTTATGGTTATAGTCTTTTCACTTTCTGTGCATTATTTCAGCCATATTTTTAAACAAGTGTATTCAAAATTGTTCAACAGACATTTTCTTCACATATATTTCAAACTACTGCTTATCTAAAAAAGAATTTAGAATATGAGATATGTGCTGTCGTTTATCTGCAGGTTACTTAAGTAACCTGTTATTGCTTCTATTCCAGGATAGAATGAATCACATTTTTATAAGCAGGAGGAAACATAACCAAGAGATTTCCAGATAGTCTCTGTGGTCATTAGATCTAAGTACCTGGTAGCATTAGTAATTTCACTGTGTGTTATCTGAATCTTTAGGCTTTGAATCATCTCTCAGTTTGGCTGTATGTTCCTAAGCCAATTTTGAAAAAGGAAATTAGGCTCCTAATTTTGAAAGCTGAATGGCATCAGAGTGAATTAGACTCTAAAATCTGGCTTGATTCCGTTCACTATCTGTGCCATGACCGCAAGGCACTATAAGGCAGCCATGCTTTTGCAAGAATTTGTGGTTTCTTATTTTACCCTAAAAAAGTTATCCTAAATACACAGTATATTCAGCCATGAAATTTGCTAATGTATTTATATGCTGTTATAACTAACACAGGCATTCTTAATTAATAAGTGACAATTTCTTATTAGGTCCCTACTCACAAAGTGGCATGTGACTCAGTTAAAAGGAAATCATCAGGCAAAGCTCTGGTGAGTGCTTTAGAAATACCGTAATGGCTGCACTGCAATTAATGAAGTGTTAGAGATAATCCATTGCCATCTGTCTTTATTTTGCTAAGCCACTCAAGCAGAGACCATATTTGAAGGGAGAAAAGAAAATCCAGATCTAGAAGAATACTGCAAATGAGTATTCACCAACATTTGTTCCAGCTCTGAGCAGCTGTTCAGTGTGATCGTGTTCATACCTCCTTTTATTCCCTATTCATGACCATTCTCACAAACGAGGTTTTTCTTCACGCAAATACCTAATTGCGAAGGAGCACGTTGCTATTCTTCTATTCACAGTGCTTTTGCCTCTCAGCCAGGGACCCAAAGCAAACTGTCTGACTCCGCTGGTCGACAGCCGGCTGCTCACAACGACCCGGGAGCAGTTCTGAGGTGAGACTTGCACAAAGGGCTTTGCTACAAAAGTCCCCAGGACTCCCCATTTCTGAACCTCGAGTGAAAGAGAGAACAAATGCAGAAATGACTGAGACTGTCAGGAATATGGCTCACTAAACCTTTTGGCCAGCTGCAGAGTTTCCTAAGCTCTAAGCTGGGCTGCAGCCCCAGGGGCTTGGAAAGGCTGGTCTGAAGGTAGGAAGCTCTTTTTCTTCTTTTTAACAGTGAGATACAATGAGGGCAACAATCTTTGCAAATGGCTGTACTCATATGCATACTTGTATGAGCATATGTGGTGGCAGCTCTGCAGGGGGATGCAGATGGAATTCCCTTGTATCTGTGCATCTCAGGAATCTCAAATTGTATTTTTTTTTCTGGTTCTGGTTCTGCTTTCCCCTCCCTTCATCATGGAGACTCACCTCTCTGTCCTACTTACCCACCTTGTTTTCATCAAATACAGATACTGTTCAATCATTAGTATACTTGCACCACTCTGAAGACAACTGAGTCTCTTTTTTAAAAAGTTTAATTAGTCTTTGTCTGGAGCACTGACCTACACATCAGTCCTTTTAAACCAAAGAGAAAATGCATGCTAATAATTATAAGTTCGCAGCTCTCTCCAGGCGATGATTTTTGTGATAATGAGGGCAAAAACTGTGGTAAAATCAGAAAATGGTTGGTGAGCATCTTTAAAACAGTGTGAAAAGCACTGACCTTTATGAGTGTTTATTCCACTCAGTAAAATTGTCTAAATGAAACACTGACAGTTTTATTACCTAGTGGACTACAATAAACCAAAATTCAATGTTCTTTTTTCACTATGACTATTATTTTAGAGCATCTTGAAAGATTGTGTTCTTTATGTCCAAAAACATAAAATGCAGTAACTCAAGATACACCAAACAGTTTGCCAAATAGGTTTTGACAAAGGTTCTTCATCAATATTTTACTGAGAATGAAAAATGAACATCTCCTTTTTATTTATTCTCTCAGGAGACTAGCAACCTCTCACTCTGCTTCAAGGGAAAACTCAGTGCTTCTGAAATTATAAAGTCTTTCATGCAGTCGTTTAAGAAGGTTCCAGTGCCACATGTCCATAATTTTTCATTTACTTTTTAATGGGATTTTTTTCTCAAATTCATATCTGACATATTTTTGAGTAGTATTCATAGCAAAGCAACACCTTGTCTGCATAAGTATTTATTCCTGCAGAGATCTGCGTTTTGATTTTATCTGTGTGTGAAATGAATTCTGACAGCTGAACTTATCAGTAAAAATGAAGGCTGCTTTTACAAAATCAGTCTGCTCATGCACTCCCCAGCTAAACAGGCTACAACAGTCTTGCAGTTTCACCAGGGTGAGGAAGCCTCCAAGTCTGTTGGCTTCCACTTCATAACTTAATTATAATGCTCTGTAAGGTGAAGTAGTACAAAAAGCTGAACAAAGAATGAAGACCTTTCCTTACTTGTTGATAGCCAACTATTCCCACCTCTACCATTCATGAGCATTTTATCCATGTTTGATTCCATTAAGAGAAATATGCACACATGGTGGAGGGACAGACATTGGCTTTAACAGGCCATTACAGAATTGTAACCTAAGTGCTCTGATGGCTCTGTGGCAATTCCTGCCTCCTTTTACTGCGAAGCTGGGGGAGAGGACTCATCTCCCAGTTTATTGAAATTGGGGGTCCTAAAGGAGACAGGGTGGAAAGTTTCTGGAGCCCCATGAAATGGGCCCTTCTTTGGAAACCTCATGCCTGCCTACAGAAAGAATGCCAGGGCAGGGAGATCTTCTCTTCCTTACTAGCATGGGTCTCTTGGGGAAGGTACCAATGTGGACAGACAATCACACTTTCTCAGCTGACACTCAACTCTTGGCTGTCAGGTGATCCATGTCACTGCCTTGGGTGCCAGCTAGAGCTGGTTATGCTATTTTGGGCTCTGTGATGGCAGAAAGTAGGACTTAGAGTATACCTTCCTTTCTAATGGCCAGAAAATATCCTTTGACTGGCCTCAGTCCTATTACTGTGAGTGATTGGAATTATAATGACACCTCTAATATTTTTCATAGAAAAATGTGCAGTATGCCATAGACCTCTGGAAAGAATGAACAAACCCGTGGCTCAGAATGATCAAAAGCAACCTTTGGTGCATCATTCTGCAGTGGAGATTTGCCTGCAGCCTCTTTTTCTGTAGCATTTATCTTTAAAAGTTTTCTCAGCATCAATCTGTTGGTCATTCCATCACAGAAAAGAATCCTCCTCTGCAACACGTGATAAAGCTGCAAGCACACATAAAACATCTTAGATCATAGAGATTTTCTCAGAAGTGACTGATAATCAGAGAGATAAACTGACAGGGAGATGGTTGATGCAGAAGTAAGGCCTTGACATAAATCTTTCAAAGGAAAGGGAATAGCTGATAAAGAAAATGAAAAACAGAATGTCAAATATTCAGGAAGTTGGATAGAAGTCGAGGTTACAGAACACTTGCACATCCAGAATACCTCCTCTGAAAGGACAGTAAAAGTAAATCAGAGCATCTGTTCTCCCAGCACTCCACGTTTCAGTATTGTTTTGGTGTATGCTCCTGGTTTGACAGGGTCAGCAGTTCATTGCATCTAAATGCGTGTTTGTCTCCTTAAATGATCTTTCAGATCGTGTTTACTTGTTTACTTCAGTCCTCAGCCAGGGATGTACCCAGTGAAAACTGGCTGCTGTGCATTTTGACGTTACAAGATGCAGAGCACTGCACATCCCTGTATCTGAGGGCACAGTTAAGCCCTCAGAACAGCTGAATTGTGTCTTTGTACAACAGGGGATTTGATAATTGGGCAGATGAAGCATGAAGGAATGAAGCTAGAGAGCTGGTGGCCCAAATTCCAGGCTGAATCCAACAAATTGCATTGTAAGAATGATTTTTTGTCCTTAAAACATCTTTATAGCAGGGCTGTAATAGAGATAAAGCAAATGTTATTTACTGCTGGAGTATCATTCAAATGTCATTCTTTTAGAAGCATGCTATGCTGCTCATAAGCAGGCACAGGGCAGCAGTTGAGTCATTGTGCTGTCTGCATTTGTAACTGTTCCCACTGAGCAAAATCCTAAGGCCATTCAGTGCCTGCATGACATGGAGCAGGGGCATGTCAAAAACGTATCCTGTTATGTTTGGGGTGCAGTTAGAGATAATAATAGGTTGGCTTATAGTTTTAATCAGCAATGATTCCATGCATCTCTGCCAGATATGTAGAAAAAACATCTGTAATGTTCATGCCAGTGTTGCATCCAGATTCCTTAGTCAGTTGTGCATGGGAAAAGGAAGTATTTTGAGATATTGCCAACACATGGATCTTAGGTTATTACTTTAATTGACTGCATCAGCAAATACCCAGACGTATCATTTACCAGACAAGTTTCTCTTGGTTAGTCTCTGATAGTGGATTTCTGTTCACATAAATGGAGTTTCTAGAGCTTCCTAAGGAGAGAAATATGAGGAACAGACATCCCATTTATCATCCTCAGGCCAGTGGGGACACTGAATATTTTAACTGGGTTTTGACAAATTGTGTGTAAGTTGGTGATCTAGGAATGAAGTTCTGGAAACCATTGGCTATACATTTGTAAAAACAAGCAGGAAATTTAATATGTTAGGAGCCAGAGGGAAGGAATATGCCAGTGTCGTGCAGAGAGAAACTTACATTTGAGACAGGGAATAAACTGTAGTTATAATTACAGAAAAAATTTTGGCTACACTGAAGTATGTTTTGATTTCATTGATTTCAGAGAGAATAGAATTACATCCAGAGCATGTAGGAGTAAACAGTGTTTGTTAGGACCATATCTTTAAGACAGATGCAGGTATAAACTAAAGGACAGATGCCCCAGAGAGAGCAGTAACAGTTAGGAATAAAATTACTTTTTTCCCTGAACAATGAACTTTGTGTACGATTTTGTAACAGCATTTTTTTGCTCTGCAGGGCAATTTGAGAAAATGTTTTTTTCCTTCTCCTTCTTTTAAATTTGATGCTTTCAAGCTGGTTTATGTGAAAGGGAAAAAGAATGCAATCCTTAGGTAAGCACTTGCTGCTCCAGGAGAAAAGCTTTTGACATTCTCCTTATGCATGAATGTAGTGCCAATCCCTAGAAAAGAAGTTCCACAGCAGCACAGAGATTGACAGAACTGTTCATGTTGTTGCCACCTTTGTGCAGGGCTATGATCTCTCACTGGCTCTCCAGAAGAAGTGCCACACTGCCCCTTCTTTCCAGACATGTCAGCAGGTCCTAAGGGCACATTTCTGTTAGCTGAGTGTTCCCATGGCACACTGCTAAAAAAAGCTGCTCCCAGTCCCTGACCTGAGATCTCAGTGCAATATAAAATGCTTTCTCACAGTACCTCTGGTTAAAAACCTGTAGGAAGCTTTCTTATTTTGTCTGTTGTGCAGAAAGCAAGACTGCAAGAGGAACTATGTGGACACAGAACACATTCTGCCAGTGGCAAAACAGGCATTATGAACTTCACTGAAGTATGAAGCAAAGTTTGTTTTTAGCAGTAGGGAAAGCGCTAAGGGTACATTCTATTCATTCCAGATCTACCTGGGGTCCCAGAGCTTCACAGAGATGAAATTACAGCAGTTCTGTGATGCCAGTGCTTAAGGGACTGTCTTTGCCCCGGGTGACACCTCATGAAGAGGATGTTATCTTAGCTGGACATTATTAGCTGTGTAAACTCAAGGCTTGAAAAATTTCCTCTTCTAAGTGCATCGTTAAAGATTGAGGAAATCTGGTGTCTCCTGAAACACTTGGTAAGCCTGCACAGTTTTTAACTTCCCTGCTTCCTTTTCCACACTGGAAAACCAAGAGTGGGGGAAAAGATTTTTACTTTTTCTTTTTTTTTTTTCTTTCCTTTTTTTTTTTTTTTTCACTTGATGTTATAGTGTTTTGAATGCAGAAATTCAAGGAACATGGAATATAAATGTACAATGAAAGAATGGATCTGACTGCCAGAACCCCAGCCAAGATTCAGTGCAGCTGTGGCTCAGCAAGGGGAGATGGGTCAGGAAGTCTCTGTATCATCCATATTGGTCTGGCTGTTCAGAATATCAATTCTGCTCATTGCTGTTGGATTATACACTGAGGAGAAGAGGAAAATTAACTTGCTCTCTGGAATGCAAGATGAGAAATAGTTTTGCTGCCCAGCCTCACATTTTTGAACTATGATTCTGCTGATATCAGCAGCTGTCTGCTGAATCATCTTTCTCTTCTGCTGTTGCCTTGGTCCTTTTAAAGGAACAATAACTACAGTGAAATAAATTGCAGTAAAATACAGCTGAACTTCAAAGGGATTACTGCAGCAGGGACTGGAGATCCACAAAAAGACACAGTAAATATAAAATGAACATAAACAGATTCTCCTGTTCCAAAATGTGAGTTTCAATTGTTTGGTACAAATATTCCAACCAAATATAGAAACAGAAGCTCCAGCATAGCACAAAAACAATAACACACACACATACACACAGGCACACAGATACTTCCAAGCTTTGTTACAGTGCCAGACCTTGGCAGCAGGAGATTATTAGCCTGTTTTTCAGAGTTTCAGGTCTAATTTTTATGTCTTTTCTAACAGAATAATTTCACTGACTTCAACATATATGATCCTCACTTTTCCAAGAGGGGTACCACACACAGGCTGCAGAAATACATGGAACTTAACCAGACAAATAAATTTCCAGATGCTTTTCTGCCTTCAGTGAAAAACTGGAACTTTGGTCTTGTCTGTCTAAACATAACAATAAAGATTTGTTTGCTTTCACTAATGAATAATATTCCAGATTATCTTCTGTGCGTTTCAGTTGCTATTTCTACAAACATATGTATATTTTCATTTGTCCTAAATATTCTATTTTTTTCAATAAATAGGAAACTACAATAAATATCACTGGCATTGTTTATTAAAGTTTACAAAAGGATTTAATCCTTATCATAGTTTTAAGACAAAGTTTCCATTTAGAATTAGTATAGTGCAACTGAAAAACTGATAACAAAGTACAATGTGTAGAGCTGCAATATATTTATCACAGCTGAGGAAGTGCACTTCCATATTATCACTGCAATGAATTAGCACTTCTAATGGAAAATTCAATTTTAAAAAATGTCTTCTTTTGTTTTGTTGTTGTTTTTGTTGTTGTTTGTTTTGCTTTTATGTTTTGCTTCATTTGGGTTTGTGTTTGGTTTGGTTGAGTTTTTTGTTGTTGTCTTTGTTGGGGACTTTTCTGGGGTTATTTTAGATAAAATGTCTGTATTTTAGGATTTTGGGTCCAATCACCTTCCCCCAGCCTTTGATAAAACCACTTGGGTGGCAGGAGAAGTGCTCATAACTAGGGTTTGTTAAGTGCTGTGTGTGAGCACTTAGCCCTGAGCCTCCCTGGGACATATGTTTCTCCAAAAACTGATTGGAGAAGGCAAAGTTGGACTTCTGCTCTGAATCTCTCTCCCAAAAGCCCATCCTCCTGTATCAATACCAAGATAATTTCAGCTGCACTTTCCAGGGGAATATTACCAAATGGATCAGGAAATGGAGAAGCTGTTTAATATTCATGTGTTTTAGAGTGTCTTGGTCAACTTCTGGAGTGTAATAAGGTGGTGCACAAAAGCTCTGGAAAGCCCTGGCTGATGACTGCAGGACTGAGAGGAATAATTCTAGTGGGATGGCCCCAGGGTGACCCAGGGCATCTCACTAAGCCAGCAAAACCCTACCCTGTTTTTTCCCTTAGTTTTCTGCTGATTCAGGGAGTTGAATCATCTCCCTGGGAGGTCAGAGCAAGGTGAGAACAGAGAGGAGAAGGAAGAAGAGGAAGAGCCTGGCCCTGTCAGCAGCACCAGTCTTCCAAAAGGGCTCAGCCCAGCTCAGCTGATCACCTTTTAGCTCAATTCACGTGAAACATTGAGATAAATTTAGAAAAACTGTTTGACACTCAAGACCTACTCATTTACCACCTCCACATATCAGTGAAGAACAGTTTATGCATGCAGATTTTCCAATCACTTCATATGTATTTCAACAATAATATTCATGTGTCTGCATCTTGGCTTGAGCCCTGTTCAACAAGAAACAGATTCTTAGTCCCTGTCAGGTATGCAGTTTTTCTGTGTGGGTACACTGTTCAGTGTGGTCCATTCAGCAGGAACTAGTTCATTTACTTGGGAGTTAATCCGGAAAACCTCTGTGGCAGTCTGAAACAAAGAGGGATTGATGAAAAAACAGACACAGCAGTCATTTATTTGGTGATGTGGTCTGAATAAGAGATGAACAGTAATGGGTTATTTAAACAAGCCTGCTTTATTGTCTTTGTGCTAACAAGATTCTGTGACATTACAGAAGGAGATCATCAAAAGGTCCAGTAAAGTTCCCTGCCCTTTAGTGTAAAATTCCTCCAATTTCCTCCAGGCAGAAACAATCTGCTGACTAGTGGCATCTGCCCTGTGCTGCACAGGCTCTTTTAGGGTGAATGAAGTTGTGCTTCCTTCCACACTTAACTAAGGGAAGTGAAGGAAGAATTGCTTGCCGGATGTGTATGCATGTGCTTACATATAACACTACATATACTTGCACGTACATATACTGGGATATCTGTATATGTGTGTGATTGTGTGCATTATATATATATAGAGAGAGATGATTATAGGTACATATAGGCAAAAAAAAAAAAAAAAAAGCTGAAGTATGTAAAAGTATGGCTTAGAGATGATCAAACCAGCAAGGCAGGAAGTGAGTTGATAGATTTCTGTTGCCGTAATCTCTCTTTAGGTCAAGTACCCTGGCAGTAGGAAAAGCATCCCCTTGTCAGCCTGAATCTGCTAAAAGCAAATACATTCTGGTGGATGCCATCTGCCCCTGTGATGTGACTTAGGCACACAGGATGGGTAATGCCAGAATGCTTCAGCAGGGCTGTCCTGTCTAAGGCAAGTGAAGATGTTCAGTATTTGATATGTGGAACAGTTGGAGATATGGCAGAGCAGACCAACAGAGACACAGAAAACATGACCTATGAGGAAAGATTAAAAGACTTAACTTGTATGTCCTAAAGAAGACAAGATTAAGGAGAAGACAAACTAATAGCTTTCAAGTAAAGATGAAAGACAAAAGGAATAAATTGTCTCAAGAACCATGATGAATCAGATAAGGGGAAATAAAATCAGATTGTATCAAGGAAGATTTAGGTCAGAAAAGTTTCTGCAGGGAGCAAATACATGTGTACACACAGAGATGTGACTGCCAGCACTGAGGTCTTCAAGAATAGAGCAGAAGAGAAACTATCTCGGATTACAGTTTTCTGCAGAGGGCTGGAATTCTTAAGGCTCCTGCCAGGGTAATTTTCTGACTTTTTGGTAATTTTCAAGCTATTTTATCTGGTCCAATGATTTCTGACTAGAAAATTGAATCAGAATGTATCAGGGACCCTTGGGTTATGCTAGGGTAAGACTAAGACATCTGAAGATCATGCATCTGCTACACAAGTGTGATATGCCCAGACAAGGAGAACACAGACCGTGAATGAATCTTTTTGGTATATTATATATGATAGCTGGAGACACTGAAATTGGCTTTGTGTGCACATGCCATGGAGACAAATGCTCCTTTATTTCCCAAAACACAGAGAAATGCATTAAAACAAATGTTCTGGGTTAGGATTAAGCTCGACAAATCCAGGAAACTGAGAATTAAACTTCTCACTCTTTCCCACAACTGAAAGCTGTTGTGCTTGGTCCTTGATGCATAGCTTGAATTTTTGCATAGTTTAGTTAATTTAGAGGATTTGGGAAGGCTTGCTATAAATATTATGTAACAGTAACATTCTGTTGTATTAAGAATGAATACCAAGGACTTTATCAGAGACAGGAGATGAAGTTTGAATCATGGCAAGGGAGTATGTAGAAAATTATGTTAAAATAGATGTAGAAGCAGTTCAAGCATACTAATATATGCTAATTTTTTTTTTTTATCTCCAACTCAACTTGCTTTTTCCTGACCCCATTTTCCAAAGGACCAAACTATGTTGCAAAACCAGAAAACCAAGTACTGCATAATACTTTTTGGACTTTCTTGGATGCATTAACTCAAAGACTGCTTATGACTTCAGTGGATTTGAATCTTATGAATGCCTGATTGCAGTGCGTGGTGATAATGTAACCAGCAACATAATTTATGTTCATAGTTTTGGAGGAGGGAGAGAAATCATAGAATATGCTACTTTGAATAGCAGTACATTTTTATATCCTAGCATTTCACCCTTTCAGCACCACTGTCTGTCACGTTCTGAAAAACCCAGATAAACCCAGATAGAGCAGAGTAGGGGAGGAAGCTTATACACACAAATGACAAGATCCATCAACTCTTTCCCCCAGCATGCCCACAGATTGCTCATGAGGTTGGGCTGCTACCCTTGGAACTTTCCAGTCAGAGATTTTGCAGAAAAAAAAAAAAAAAATCATTAGAAATGAAAGCAAGTAAGGAATGTGAACAGACAGAAAGAGAGCAAGGGAGAAAGTAACTCTTTAAGAGCAAGACTGCTAGCAGCAGGACAGGTGGAAGCCAGAGAGCATTAGAAGTTCTCTCCACACATAGAGCAGTATTTGCAGATTGTCAGTGGCACTGACTGTGTGACCCAGGCCCAAGATGCTGCAGGTGTTAGCCTGCAGGGAAGGAATGTTTTGCCCTCAGCAGAAGCTGAGGCCAACCCCAAAGAACACAGTGTCCTCACTGACTGTCCTCTAGCAGGCAGATCTGGGTGCTGGTAACAGGGTTCATCAACAGCATCCTGCCCCACCACCCACTAAGTGAAAATCCAGGATTCGTCCAGGGATACCAGCTGGGAGCAGTAGAAGAAGGGATCAAAGACAAGACTGGAAACAAGGCTGCTACACAGATCCAAGGCCTGTCCATGAGTCTAAGTGAAAGGCAAGACCAAGCCTGAGCTGAAACAGGGTTCCTCAGCCCAAGGAAAGAGGTGTGATAGTACTTTAATGTCACCAATCCACATGGTACTCTGAGATGGCAAACAAAATTTAGGGTTTATACAGCACTGTTCTGCACAACCAGAGGGATTTATAGCCCAGTCTTGAGGAAAACTAGCAAAATGGAAATTGGCCAGTTTGGAATAATATGATTTCCAGGTGGACTTTATTAGTTATTTGATTATCCATCATTTACAACCACTTTCTTTCCTAAGGAGCACACTTTCAATGGTCATATTAAATAATGTCACTTATTAGATCCTCCTTCTGGAACCCAAATCTTTCCCAATTACCCAAGCAGACAAGTTTGTAGTGGCAGAAGCCTGTTACTGTGCAGTGTAAAAAGGGAGGGCATGGAGTACTGGAAAGGTTAATGTGTAAGTAAGAAGCAGTCCCTGCTGCTTCCGATTGCTTGCCCCAGTTCTGACCTGAGAGAATGGCAGAGAAAGGAACAAAATCATTAAAAAGCTACAGGTACTGGATTTTGAGTTGCATCTGGACTAAACATATCCAGATAATATTTTCTTATCTCTTTCCACTTGTTTGAAGCAAGCTGTGTTCCTGTGAACTTTTCTGAGCATCAAATGTCAAGCCAAATCCAAGATTATTAAGTGATATGCATATCCTTTAACCTGACAGAGCAAAACTAGTTTTGGATTGGCTACTTAACACTGTGAATCAAGCTAAAACAAGCATTGCTTTGTTTCCTAGTCTCAGAACTCAGAAGGTAGCACATGCTCTTACATGGAAAGTCAAGAGAGGGCTTTGCACCAATCCTGCCTTTGGGTTTATGGAAGCAGCTGATGCTAAGCAGGCACTGGCCCTTACCCTTGCAAAATTCACATCTTGGTGAAGATAAGGCAATTAGGCATAAGGCAATTCAAGAGCCATTCTCTTGTGGCTGCAAGAATCACAAAAGTGATTCTTCAAACTATGGATAAGTTGGTAGAAAAGAGGTCATCTGAACTGTGAGTAAAAAGAACTGAGCTGGGGTTCCATATATCCAATGCAATAAATATTTACATAGCTCATTCTGTTTTCACCCAGGAAGTTGAATGGTGTGGCCCAAGTTGTTGGAGTTTGGGTTTTTACAGTGACAAAACGCCAGCAGAATGGGTTTGATGACAGTTTTGGGCACTGCTGAGACCCCAGAAAATTGCGGAGGGTCTTGCTGAAGGCGTGAGTTCAGCAGTTGGAAATTTCAAAGAATTCTATATATGATAGTTCTGGCTGGTATAAATCTGTGAAATGTGGCTAACAATATAAAATTAGATGGGAAATCTTGTGTTGTTAGCATTCCATGGAGCAGGCTTAGCAGGGCTGTAGCTCCTGGTTCTGCAATCTCTTCATGTCTCGATTCTGTACTCGAGTACTGTAGCAGAAACCTGTAATGTCAGAGCCTAACTGTGGTCACCACAGCCTTGAGGACCATGAGGAGACACAGGTAAGGGAGTTGTAGGGTATCTAGCACACTCAGAAATTCCCTTCTGCTGGGATTCCCCAAAGGGCCAAACGGGAACAGCATCTCACGTGGTCCTCTTCCATATCCAAGCCTTCCTCTACTTTAGTCATAAGGCAGAACAATGGAGCCCTGTTGTACAATAAAAACAATATTTCAGGAATAGCTGAGCCCTTTTTATTCCAAAGGAAGATCTGTAGAGAGGAAAGTTTCTTTCAACACACAGGATGGGATGTTGCATTTCTGGCATTCTCCATACAGATACATATTTGTGAGTCAGCTGAAAGTGTCTGGTTTCATCAGAAATCTGTCTTAAATAAATCACAGGAAGAAAACCTCTGAAGAACAAGCATAAACTGTCAGCACATCTCTAACACTGAGACAATACTACATGTTCCACACTTTCCTGTCCATAGACTGTGAATGGATAAGGAGCATGCATTTGGAGCGGGTTCAGAAGCATGCCTCACAAAAAAAAGTACCTGTAAGATCACAGGGCTCTTGTTTGTTTCTGCTGACGGAGATGGAAAAAACACATCTCTCTAAGAAAGCAAGAAATCTGTTTCACACCAGTGGCAGCAGCTGTCACCTCCCCAAGCAGGTGAGAGCACCTAGAGATGTTACAGGACAGCAGCCTGTTCACACCTCCTGGGCTGGAGCTCTGTGCTGGTGACAGAGTGCTTGCTGGAAAATTCAGCAGCTCCCACTGTCTGTTTTCATGCTGTTTTTCCTCACTGCTTGTTATCCTTTGGCTTTTCAGCAGGCTCCATGGGCATCAGAGCACACCCTTGTCTGGCACTCACCGACAGTGTCTGCAAACGGGGCGCTGACCTACGGTGAAGCTGGGTGGCTGCTGGCTGGCTCCTGGTAGCCACTGCCACTGGACTCCAAGGCTCCCGGCCCTCAATCCTCCTCACCTGGATGGGATTATGCACAGTGCTCCCAGTACTTCATGTATTGCTCTCTGGGTTGTGTCTCTGGCTCTTCTGACAGCAGCTGAAGAATTTGCTGACAGGAAGATCACCAGTCTGGGATGGCAGAAGTGGCAGGGAGATATGGTGTTTATTTCCAGTGTCCCAGGCTGTTCTCCTCTTTCTTCCTTAACCTCATGCTCAGCATACCTTTTGTGGCCAGGGGTAGCAGTTTTTTGTTATCCTTTGTTTTAATTTCATATTGGGCTGGGGTTGAAGTCACCTCCTCCCCAGACATTTCTTATTCCTGCATTTCTGCAGTGTCTCTGAACATGGCACCTATTGCTATTACCACCATCAGATACCCTGGGGAAAGCTTTCAAGTCTTAAAATTCCTGAGGCAAGCATGATTATTTTATAATTAGAGAGTAAGTGGTGCAGTCCAGAGTATAGAAGTATTGACAGAGACTATGACTCAAGGCTTAAATTTGAAGCTCACTTTGATGACCTGGAGCAAGTCTCTGGCCTCATTTTTTTTCACGTCTTGAGATGTGTAAACTTAATAGTCTCTTACAGTGTGTTTGCCCAGACAGACTCTACCAGATCTTTTTTTTCTCTTTGGGGAACCATCTAAGTATCATTGTAATGCAAAACCAAGTAGTTTCATAAAGCCAAAAGAGACTCCAGCAGTCAACAGGCTGCCACATGCAGTAATAAGAAAAGAATAAATATTTGAAGAAGGTGAAAAATGTTAAGTCTAATTTGCCTTCATTTGTACTTCTCCCTTTGGACTGTATGATATGAGACTCTTGTTCCTTACTTAAAGTGGTGGAATATTTTAGGGAGTTTGAATGAAAAAAGCTGACTTACTGGTACTACACTTCAAATGTCACCTCAGAATGTGACACTTTGCAGCCATGATTAGATACAGCTGGAATATTTCACATCACAGCAGTCATAAATTTATTCCTTAATGCTGGAATGTTGGATGAATGAAAACATTTAAAAATATTAATGTGCCATATTAATAATATTGTGGATCCCTCTTTCCTATGGCTGAAATCAAGGTAAGAACAAATAAGAACATATGCTGGTATTTCTCCTTTGAATTTATTTTGCCAATGTCCTTAAAAAAGCCTAATCTTTGCCAGGAAGGTCTTAGATGGAACTTAGGACAGAAATCAAAATTTCTTTGACATGTTAGAAAGATCCTTCTGAGGTATCCAATTTCCCCCATGTTTTTAATGCTGTTTTCACAGTTCTTAACAAGCCTTATAGCCTTATGGTACCTTGCTGACCTCTCCATCAGTGGATAATTAAAAGGCCATCAAGTACTCATTGGCTGTGACTGACAGATGTCCTTTTAAACACATGGTTGCTGGGTAACAAGACCTTACACTGCATTCCTTCCATGAAATATTTGTCCTATTTTTTATGTATTCCTGCCAGTAAGTGTGTCAGCATTCAGCCAGTGTGCTGGGGGGCAAAATGCTAGCTTGAGCCTTTTTTGTAACATGTGGTGCTTCCTAAAAGGAAAAAAATAGCAGAACAACAGAAGAGCTTGTATACATTTTGTGGTGAAGGGGTGTATCAACTTGACTTCCACTTTTATACCATATTTTACTGGCCAAATTGTTCTTTGAAAGGAAATGCTTAAGGACTTTTACTCCCATTTAATCGTTTGTCCTCTTGAAAAGCCACTGAAATCTAAAACACAACTGGATATATAACAGTGTGGCCTGACACATCTGAATGGCCTTTTGGATCATAATAAAAAATATTTTAAGGTTCCAATTTCTTGTGATGGTGACCAATGTATTGTGGAAAAAAAAAAAAAGAAAAATAAAAGGGAAGAAAGAAGGTGAAATCAAATGGCAACCATGTGGAGTTTAGCAAGGATTCTGCAAAGACTGCTTAAAGTCTCTTGAGTACACTCCAAAAGCCCTTGAAATACCCCCACGTCCCCTCACTCCATCTTAACAGCCTGCTGTAGTGCTCTTTGTGTGCATATCTTATGATAGCCTCTGTTTGGCTGACTTTTCAGGAAACTTTGGTCCACTTACTGAAAAAAAAGAACAACAAACAAGCACAGAGAAAATTGAGAAAGCTCAAAGAATAAAAGGCATTTGGGGACAGACTCTGGACTTTTTCAAATAATTGGGAATTAAAAAAAAAAAAAAAAAAAAGACGTAGAGCTTTGTCATGAGATGCTGCACTTACAAGGATTAAGCAGCTGACTCTACATCTTTATACCAGTTAAGAAGAGAGAGAAAGAAGCACAGTATTTGCTCCAGTAACTCCCCCAGGACTTTGTCTTTTTCATAGATGTTTTGCTCTCAAGGATTGTTTTTCTGTATTTTGCTCTACCACTCAGCCACTAAATGAACTTATGAGAACAAACTAAACAGTGAATAAAGGCTGAGTACAGAATCTGTTAAAGCATCCAGCAGATAACAGGACGGAACAGAGTTCCATCTTCAACTGCATCATCATGAGAAACATAGCAAAGTGGCAGCTTATTTCTGGCATTTTCTGTTTTAGAGGAACTCAACTTTGTGACTTTGGTACTAACACTCTATTTGATTTAAATAATAATGTGGAAATAAACATCATATTGAGAGGGAGAATGGGTAGGAGATCAAATGCATTTGCATACAAGGCGTATCTAGGGTACTCATCATCATTTAATATATACTGTGGGCTAAATTCTCTCCTCAGATACAATGGCACAAATCCAGCTCAACTTTATTGACTTTGATAGAAGTAATCTGGATTCACCATAATGAATGAGGGGAGGGAGGATATTTCTATGCAACAGCTTCTTATGGAAATTGCCACTAAGTTTGTGTTACTTAATCAAGATATTCTGTGAAAGAACAAGTTCCAAGCCATTTCTATCAAAAGCCTTTAAAAGACTCGCTGCTTCCTTGCTTGTAATCAAATAATTCGTCAGGAAACCAGCAGATAATGAGAAAACTTACTGCAGCAGGAAAAAATATTTTACAGCATTAACGAATAGATTTGGGGAATATATCTTACTGAGGACTGCTACCCTGCTCCTGCTCTGAAGAATACTTGCCATGACCCTCAGGGGCTGTTGCTCTAGAGCTGGGTATTGTGCAGCACTCGGAATAACATGTTCTTCCTCCATACCCGCAGTATTTCTTTCCTCTCCCTCCCTATGGAACTGGTCTCAGATACCATTTTTGATGCTACAAGTGTTGCAAAGACAGGCCTTTCTCTGACCTTCCAGGGAGGCCTCTTCCAGCATATGGCAATGATTTGAGTCCTCCAGATGTTCCCAGGCCCAGATGAACATGCAGGCAGCTCTCGCCTGGTACCAGCTGATAGCGGCTGCTGGGGGAATGGCTGCCTGGAGTAGGGAGAGCAGATAACAACCTTCACAGCTGCTCTCCAAATCCAGGGCAAGGAAAGTGAGGGATGAACAAGGCAGTGAGATGAGGGGGATGCTGAAACCAACAGCCCTGCTCTGATCTTGCTGGTGATATATTGCAATCTGCATTCAAACACTGATTGTCTTTTGTAATTTCTGCGTTTCTTGGTCATTAGAGGAAAGTTTGCACACCAAAATGCAGTTTACTAGAATCTGCAAAGGACTTCAGATTAGTAAATGAACTCTGTATGGGCTTATTTAATTAATGTCACAAACATGAATGAAAAGATGATGTTTAGAAAAACAGCCATTAGTGTTGTGGGTATATGGGCAAATGATGTAATTGAATCCAGATTAAGTTTTTCAAGTGAAAATTTTGATATTGGTGAACAGACCCTCTGTTTCCTCATGTAACTTTAGTTAGGAAAAGATTGGATGAGGGAACAACCTATCTTTCTAGATACCAAGACTGTGCTGATTTTATCTTCTGCTAACCCAGGGTGCAAAGGAACCAACTTAAATTCTCTCTCAGCTTTAAGGGAAGTGAGCTTGTATCTCTAATAAAATTGACCTAAACCCAGCATTACCCCCAAATCCTCAAAATCCTCAGGTGTTTTGCTGAGAAATTCCTCAGACTGTCATAATTTCTGTTCCTAAAGCTGCTCAAATAACCTGAGAATTGTGCTACTGTAGTCCAGCAAAAAGAGAAGCAGAACAGGAGGTAAGGTTGCAGAGTGGAATTAGATGATGGTCTATTACTGGAGCATTGGTCTGGGGCTTTTCACTAAAGAAGTAACATTCTTCAGGAAACTAGAGACTTTCTTCATATTAAAAAAGCCAGACTCTAAGTTCTTAGTCTAAGCTACTGACATGGAGGTTGTAATGTTCCCTGTTTACATACCCAGGTTTTGTTAAGAGTTAATGGCTGATTTAACCTGAAAAAATGCTAATTGTTTCACAAGTTTTGGCTTGCATTTTTTTTTTTTCTATGAGAAATTACCCTTCTAAGAAAAGATTTTCAATCTTTTTGTTCCTGGATTTACTTCGTCAATGAACTGAACAAAAGGTTCTAAAATCACCAGGATACACAGCCAAAATCTTGTCTCTGGTACCTGTTTTTTTCCCTTCTGCTGGCAAGGAAGGTCAATGAATTTTTCTTTTTTCCCCTTTCATTCTTGTCCTTACTTGCCCTCTTTTACCCCTTTTCTGGTTCTTCCCCTCAGCTGTATTATTTGAGGGTTATTCACCCTCTATTTTCCTTGCTCAGTAAGAGTCTTCATGCTTTCTGGGCTGCCAACATCAAAGAGGTTGTAGCAGCTCAGCAGAGCCTCGGGAGAGCAGAACAAAGACATTAGGGCTATAAGGATGCCACATGCAACCATCCAGCTCCACTGCATCAAGCACAGGAGCAGGGATGAAAAGGACAGCTGCTTCCCAGGAACCAAAAAGGGCTCAGCTTGCACCTGAGTAAAGTACACAGTTACTCTGAGAATAAAATATTCTGGATTTACACAATTGTCTTACTTTTCTTTCTGGTTCATACCCTTTATAGATTATTTTCCAATTACTGCCTTGGAAACTTTTCTCGTGTTCTACTTCTACAGTCAGTGGAAAACAAGACAATAAACACATCTGTTGGTTTTACTCCATTGTGTTTATTTAATGATGTGACTACAAACAGTCCAGTCCTTTGGAGTGGGCTTTAAGGGATTCATGTCTCTCCAGAAAAGTTACTGATTTCATTTTCTGCCCTTCCAATGGAAAAAGGGGGACTGCTTCCATAGGAAATGGAGTATGAGCTATGTCCCAAATGGTGCTGTGTTAACAGAAGAATGTATTGAGGACAATGCCTTCTACTCTGCATCAAGTATTAGAAAACGTCAGGTGGGTATTTTACTTCTCGTCGTTAATGATGAGAAGTATAGGCTCATCATGTTGAAAAGCTTCAAAAGGGGACAGATAGCAGGGACTTCATAACTCCCTGTGTCTCTCTCTTTCCATTTCACTGTAGTTGTGGGTTGTCTTGGGGGGCAGTGAGAGGAAAAGCACTGAAATTTCATTGTCTCCCATATGTATAATGTCAAAAAGCCTACAAGAGCTGAAAGGAATTCCTGCTTTCCCCTCAGACTCTCTGTTTGACTCAACAGATTCTAGTTCCCCGAGGTGGGTGTGCCAAGACCTCAATGGGAGCCAGAGAAGGAAATGAAGTGCCATGTCCCACCTTCTCCTTATTAGGGGACATGGGAAGGATTTGTGCATAGAAGCTCTCTATGAGAGAAGAAGTAGAAGGTGAGAATCATGGGCAGGTAAAACAGAGAAGAACTGTGTTTTAAACAGCTCCTTATTCAACCATCATCCAGCATAAATCTTGGGTATAACCTGGGGTCGATTCCACCATGCTGTGGAATAAACAGCATTGAAAACAATTGTTTTTGCAGAGAAAATGAGATTAAATATTTCTTCTTTTAAAAATCAATAGAAAAGGAAAGCATTTTCAAAATTTTAGTGAACTCGACAAAATTAAGGAACCTTTATGCAATTACAATATTCTTTCAGTGTATGCTGTTCTTCTGCAACTTTCGTTTCTCGTATTTGACCCAGGAAGCCTTAGAGATACATAATTCAGTGGCTGTTTCCTGTGGTGCTCTAGATGCAAACACAGTGCAGAACTGTGACAAAGTAAGAGGCTGTAGGGTCTAATAGAAGTTAAGAGATTCATTTAAGTTGACAGGGATACAAGTAACCCAGATTCTATCTGGCCTGTATTCAGATTCAGCCTCTCAGAAGATAAGATATCTACATTTATTCAGATAATAATCACTAAAAAAAGAACAGTTAATGCCTGCAATCCTCACTCTTCCTGAAAGAAAATGCCATGAAAACTGACCATAAATCAGAGTATGAAACATGTACAGAAATATTAATAAAACAGTAAGGACAACAGGACAAATTCAAATTTCTAATTATTAGGTAATGATATTTTATTTGGTGTACAGATAGAAGTGTGTTCAGCTCTTGGCACCCCAGTACAAGAGATATATAGAGCTACTGGAGAGAATCCAGTGAAGGGCTGCAAAGGTGGTGAAGGGACTGGAGCATCTCCCCTCTGAGGAAAGGCTGAGAGAGCTGGGAATGTTCAGCCTGGAGAAGAGATGGCTCAGTGGGATCTCATGAATATGTGTAAACACCTGACAAAGGGATGAAAGGAGGATGGAACCAGACTCTTCTCAGTGGTGCCCAGTGACAGGAACGGAGGTGATGGGCACAAATGGAAGCTCAGGAGAGCCTGTCTGAACATCAAGAAATGCTTTTTCACTCTGAGGGTGACTGAGCACCAGCACAGGTTGTCCAGAGAGACTGTGGAACCTCCACCCTTGGAGATGGCTGTATGAATATGGTCCTGGGAAACTGCCTGTGGGTGCCCCAGCTTGATCAGAGGGATTGGACCTGATGACCTCCAGAGGTCCCATCCAACCTGAACCCTTCCGTGGTTCTGTGAAGGGAATTATAGCCCTGCAGCTCACTGGAGCTGAACTGCAGACAGAGTGGTGGTTCAATGAATGTGTGGAATGCCATGAAAAATAAAAGGCTCATTTTCCAGTGAAGTCAAGCACATCTTTTCCAGCTTTTTCTTCACTGGAACTAAGATTGTTTAGTAAAGAGCATTTTTTCCTCAAAGCTGAAGAGTAACATGACAGATGAGGATAGCACTACTTGTAGATTATAGTTCATACAGATGACAAATTTTCCACCCTGGAACACTATATTTTGTCTTTTAAGAAATTTCTGTCATTGTTGCTTTCATAGTGAAAGGTCTGCAAGTGGAATGTTGAAGCCGAACAGCTACCATTTTGTGATGTATCCTGAAAAAAGATCCTGAGCTGTTAGCCAATGGCTCCCAGCTCTGCCTTGCACATGGACAGCACTTCAACCATTCTTCCTGCTCTCGAGGCTGTCATTTGCATAACTATTGGTCTCACTGCATTAACTTACTCTTGCAGTCTACAGATGATAGATGTCTGTAAGTGGAGGTGGAAACCTTGGAGATAAAGGAAAATGGTGGGATTTTCTTTAGAAGCATTGATTCCCTTACGCAGGCTGTAAAAGAGACACAGGACATACATATTCTAAGTTGTGTGAGGGATTTTATGGTCCAGGCTTCTCTGCACTTCTGCTGGGAAAGCACCATCGAAACAACCCGTAAACTGTCCTGAGTTTTCCTCCTATTTTTGGAGACATGTTTATTGTGCAGGAGAGCACTTTAAAGGTTTCCTCAGTCTCTGTGTGCTGTATTCCTGCAGCAAATATAAAAGACAATTATTCCAAACCTAAGATGGGACAGGAGCCTGGGTAAAGGGGCCTGGATGAAGATTGGAGATGCACTCTCTACAGGAAAAAGAAGGATCCGAACTTCTATTCACTCTAATCATCTAACCCCACTATGTAGGTGCCAGGATCTCTGTCTACTAGTACTTGCTTCATGGGTTTCATAAGGAATGCCAGAATATTCAGGAAAGTTATATTTGTTGAGTACTGTATAATCACAGCAAGGAGGAAGAATGAGCTGAAATTTTAAACACAAGATTCCCAAGTTCTTTAAAAACCAGATTTTTCTTTCCATCCAGCTGTCTGCTGGATTTTGCCTCTATTTGAATTGGAAGCAGCAGAAGTGTGATTCCCTACACTGTGGGGTTGCAGTTGTGGGATGCTGTGGAATGAAACCCTATGGCCAAGAACAGACTGTGCTGTGTGAAGGACTGAGGATGTTGGCAGTTCTCACAAACGAAGAAATTGTGACTGGTTTTGTCAGATGGTGCATGGCTTTGACAATATTTTTAAAGTATGATGCTTTAAGCAGAAATCTACAGGCTTTTACCTGGAGTGAACTGAGAATTTATACATTGAAAAACAAATCATTAGTCTTGTACCAAGATAAATGACAAAAAGAAAGTGTCAAACCTTTGACATTTTGGGCAATATTTTGCCCTTAAATTACTGTCTAAGGGTGCTCCTCCTGCATCTACAAGAGCACCAACTGACACATTTGAAAGTGCATATTATGGATTTTTTTTTCACAGAAACCTTTTTTCCACTTGATGACAAAAGGAGGTTTAAGAAGCATAATGCCACACAAGAGAAAAGGGCATCTTATGAGCAGCACCTGGAAACTGAAAATAGGCAAGGGAGAGGAGGCACACAAGGATATTGAGTAGGATATATGATAGCTGATGGTGTACAGCCTAAAGGTTATTCTACCCCCTTATGTTTTGAAGATAAGCTGTTTTGAAATATGCAAATTAAAATGACATAATCAAAAAACAACAACAAACCCAAAGAAAACACAAACAAACAAAAAAACAAAACAAAAATCCAGCAGCCCTAGTTTAATAATGGTCAGATAACAGATTTTATTATCAATTTGATTAAATAAAATGTTGTTTTCATGCATTTTCTCTGTCTGGTTTCCACCTGACATACCAGCACATTTGCCACAGAAGCTCTAATAGCACAAGTTGGTCTCATTTGATGTATTGGCTTAGATTATGGCAGACTTCAAATCAGTTTCTGATTGAGTTCTAGTTTTCCATAATCAGTGCATGCCTGATTTCTCCAAAGGATACTTTGAAGTGATAGTACAATGAGTGCCTTTGTCTGATGTGTCTGACAGTATTTGGCACTCTTCTCTATCTCACACACAGTCTGGTCTTGCTAATAAAAATAACAGCCAACAATTCTACCATGTTCTTGATGAAGAAAATCTCTAAGATGTCATTGTAACTGAAGATAAATTGTGATCATTATAAAGAACAGAACAGAATTCCTGCCTGTTCCCCTGCCCCCAACAAAGTGCATTTTAAATTCACCAAGCTGCATTTCAGTGGATCACAATATAGGGTCCATTCAGTCTGGAATGAGTATTTGCTGCAAATCCTCTAAAGCTCCAGAGTGACATTTGCCCTGCAGGCAAAGACTATGGACATCAGAGACAGCGCAGGCCCTGTACTGGCATTTGCAAAAATAATAGACTATCCATCAGAACAGTAATTTTCCTCACTCCAGGGTCCCAAGCTGAGAAGAGGTTAGTCCTACAGGCCTAAGGGAAGCTGCAGAGCACAATAGAGTTCACACCGCTGCAGGATTGTTATAATTCCATGAGCTGATAAACACTGTTGTTGTTGATAACCATCTCACTTTCTGAAGAAATATTATAAAGTGAGCTCAAGGCTTGGCACTGAAAACGTTATTTATTTTTGCAGAGGTACTACATAGCTTTATCTGTTTTGCTTTTGCAAGTGCTAAATTAAACATGATAAAGGCAGAATCTTGAACCCTCAGGCATCTATGACAAAATGCAAATTCCCTGCTGCTTAGCTACAGCACCACAAACTCTTTGTTGGGAGCTCCTCACCCTGTAGAGAATACAAAACATTTGATCCTCTTTCCCTTGATGTCCATAGGACTTTAACTGCATAGACAGCAGAGGCAGGCCCATAATAACCTTGTTTGATCAAGTTATTCCTAACAAATTTTAGCATGGTGTGATGAGGTTTCTCTGCCCCTGGAACACCTCAGATGTTCAGGAGCTCTCCACAAGGCTAAGACAGTGGTTATGGGCAGAACTGCAAGGCTGGTCAATGAGATGCATAACAAACAGCTTAAACTCCAGGAGCAGCACACTAAATTGCTCTTACACCCCAAGTGCCTCATCATCAGTGCTTCTTGCCTTTGCTCCATCTAGCAGCTTTTTCTCTGTCCTCGGGAGAGAACAGAGGGTAAAAGAAGTGAGTTTGGCAATGAAGTCACAGATTCATAGTCTTAGGTACAGAAAGATGAGAGCAATTTTCTTCTTTTCTATCAAAACTGAATGTTCAGTTCATGTCTTTGACATGGTCAAGTGGCACTACAGGATATCGAGCCCATGGGTTCTTGGTTTATTTTTTTTCCAAAATTTATTAATGATCTTTAAGCATGTTTAAATTATTTATCTTGCATATAGAGCTGCATGAACCTTGGGCATCTTTTCTCATTACTCATGTACTGAAACATTTGGAATTGCAATGTTTTTGTTTTTTTCTTTGGATTTAAAATTTTTGGGGGAGCAATATTCCAATAACAGCATTTATTAATAAAACCCTTTGAGTTCTAAAACAATTTGGTTGTCACTATTTGTTGAGTTGACATCAGTTCACAAAACATTTATCTCCAGTGAGACAGGCTCTTTGTTGTTTGGAATGACTGTGGCTTGTATATTAGTTCTGGGCAGCTCTATTTCCTGAAAGTTTTGACCCAATAGATCTATATTGGTATATTTGGTAAAGCTGGTGAAATGAAAAATATGTATTTTCTGTTCAAAGGTTTTTTATTTTTTTGCTCCAGTTTCTTGCTTCTTGTATGACGCTTATGTGATTTAAAAGCTCATCACATCATGTGGCAATAAATTTGTCTTCAGCAAATCCATATCTTCTGTGTTTCGGATTGCTGAGCTGTGGTAGATGCTTTTGCAAAGCAAATACTGAGAACATAAAGAAGACATATCACAAACAAGAAGTTGTTTGTACTGCAGAATGTGTAATTTTTTTTTTACTCCAACACATTGGAGGAGATACAGACACACTAAACCAGAATGTACTTGGTCAGCAAAAGTGATGCAAACATTGGTTGTCCACTCCTGTTTAACTCCAATAATTTTCTAGGTGCATTCAAGAACATCTGTTTCAGTGTGCATTGGAATGCCAGTGTATGTTGGATATCCATGATCCTATAGGCTTTCCAACAATAATATAGTAGATTGACTTTTTATCTTTTTGTTTGTTTTGTGTCTTTCTATTTGTTAACACTTTGATGAAAGCAAATTTTGGACAAACAATTGTTTTGTTATTCAAACTTAGCAGTTACCTTCCAATGTGTGCATCCAGGATAAATGCTCTTTCTTTATCACAAGGAACAGCACAGAATGCAGCCACTGCAAAAAGCAAGAACTGTACCTAAATCTTACATGTGAGCACTTACCATACATGCTGCTGGAGCAGGGGCTGAATCTACAGAGCTGCCCATGATAATGATGTTCACTTTTTGCGGAAGGGGAAGGGGTGCATGATTTACACAGCTAAAGTGGCTCTTCCTGTGACCTCCTGTGGCTAGCCACCGTGGGTTCACAGCCATGTTTTCCACAGCAAGTCCTGCCAATCAAATTCCAGCTTATTCAATCATGTATTCAAGAGGCCTTCATCTTTCTTTTAAAACCAAATATTTCTAGTCTAGGCTTCTAAAGAGAAGTTCAAAGCTCAATGCTGCTTGAATTGTCGAAGTTTTAAAACTGGAAAACAAGTAAAAAAGATGAGCAAAGAACTTTCCTCATGGTTATAGGTGTTTGGAATTGGAAGTGTTCACAGCTTTTTACTATTCTTTTGAGAATAATGATGTCTAAAGAAATAGCTGAACACCTCGAGATTCTGAAAATAGAAAAAATTGCACAACTGTATGTCCCCTTTGGTTGTGTTGATTTCAGTGCCTTCAGCTTCAGTCTGGAGATTCATTTACATTTCTAGTTGCTCCTCGGTCTCCTGCCAGTGTCCTCACCCCCAATAACCTTTACTGCAGCCATTAATGTTCCCATAAATGCCACTAGTCTCCTTCTGCTAAGGGTATGAGGGAGGAAACATGCAAACATAGGAACTGCCTCAAAATAATCTGTAGGACTCCTAGGGTTCCCTTGCAGTATCTAAAAGTTCTTGGCCAACCATAGATTGAGCAGTAGGAGTGTGGTTAGTGCATCATAAAATGTGCTTTCTGGCCTATTTCCTCGATTTAGTCTACTAACCCCAGAAGGCTTGAAATGATTCTTGCCTTTCTTCTTCACGATTTTGGTTTTTAAAGAGGAATCCAGAGGCATCTTTCTTAGGAGAAGACAAAAGGACAAGGAAGAGAATGCAAGTGATGCCAGCAAAGGAGCCACCAATTATCAGGGGAAATGATCTTGCAAAGAGGTTGTCTCCTGTCTGTCACCACTATCTGTGAGGAAGAAAGCAGCACTAGCAGAAAATGACCTGCTAGATTGTTTCTGCTTCTAGATCAATAAATAAAGTCTCTACAGTTCCCCTGGAAGATATCCTGCTGTCATTGTGGTCTGACTCTAGCACATTCAAGTCAAAGTGAGATTAATATCTAACAGCAGCTACTTAATCATGAGCAACAGTAACAGTCACCCTGGCTACCTTGTGGATCAGGTTTTTAAATCATGGAAGAGATAGAGCTGCTGAGCTTTTCATCCAGAATACAAATTAAAGGTAATTCATTAACATGGAGTCAGATCTAGAAAAACAAAGAATTATCTGATTTTTTTCCCATTGTAATGTAGAAGATTTCTGCTCAACAGAGATTCTTCATTGCACAAGGTAGGGGAAAGGCAATTGTTCAATGTGCTGAACATAGAGTCAAATGTAGTAAAATCCACAATTAAAAGAAATCTTTGGTGTCCTGAGTTTTAGCTTAAAACTCTTCACACAATGATTTCTGTTGACATTGGTTTCTTACTCCCTTAAAGAACTTCCTGTGCAGCAAATCTTGGGGGAAGAAGGAAGGAAGGAAGGAAGGAAGGAAGGAAGGAAGGAAGGAAGGAAGGAAGGAAGGAAGGAAGGAAGGAAGGAAGGAAGGAAGGAAGGAAGGAAGGAAGGAAGGAAGGAAGGAAGGAAGGAGTAAAAGAAAGAAGCAAAGAAGGAAGGAAGGAAGGAAGGAAGGAAGGAAGGAAGGAAGGAAGGAAGGAAGGAAGGAAGGAAGGAAGGAAGGAAGGAAGGAAGGAAGGAAAGAAAGAAAAGAAAAGAAAAGAAAAGAAAAGAAAAGAAAAGAAAAGAAAAGAAAAGAAAAGAAAAGAAAAGAAAAGAAAAGAAAAGAAAAGAAAAGAAAAGAAAAGAAAAGAAAAGAAAAGAAGAAAGAAAGAAAGAAAGAAAGAAAGAAAGAGAAAGAAAGAAAGAAAGAAAGAAAGAAAGAAAGAAAGAAAGAAAGAAAGAAAGAAAGAAAGAAAGAAAGAAAGAAAGAAAGAAAGAAAGAAAACGTATAATGATTCAAATCTGCAGGCAATCAGGATCTTACGTGGTTGCATATGTGGAAAAAGCAGTTTTTGAATCTCCTGGCTGTTGACGTTTGTTTCTTTGTTTAAGGTTTGAATAAATAACTCAGAGAGAGCTGAGATTCTTTGGTATCTCAAATCTTATTAATGCAAAATTTCCAGGAGAGTTGATCTGACAGTTTTGTAGACTTATTTAAATAAAAAAGCTGAGAAGTTTTCTTTTTAAGCTTGTGAAGAGATTTGTATCTTTCACTGCTGAAGGAGGTTGATGCCAAATGAACACAGACTAGACTCCACAAACAAAATTTAAATCTCTCTGGGGAGTATGAATATTTGCCACCTAATTTGGTCAAGATATCTATTTCTGGTTCCTCCTCAGAGGGACTCAAATCTTCAAAGTCACAAGTTTACTCTGACTCACTCTGCAAACCCTCTCTCTTTCCATTGCACTGGAAGGTCATCAATAGAGAATAGCTTAGTTTTTGTACCCAAGTCATGTGCCCAACACAGGACATTCCGATGATACACTTCTTCTTTTACTCAATTTCCATTAATTCTTTTTTTTTTTTTTTAAATTTAATCCTGTGTAATGGCTGAGTAATATTATAGCCACTTTTTCAACCAGATAATGGGTGGCCTATTCAAACTTACTCTCTTGCCCAGTAATCTACCTTTATTTTCAATGGAGAAAAAATACAGTTTGCACATATGGGAGCATCTGGGCATCACTGCATCAAATAGAGACATCTGGGAAAGGCTGTAGAATAATTTACCAATTAAGTGATTGCTTAGGATATTGTCTTTTTTCTAAGTAATGTAAAAGAACAAAAACTGAGCTGGAAGCTATTTTTTTTGTCTTCACTCTTAGAAGTTGTTGTTTGGGCATATTTACATGGCAAAGACTTGTTTAGTATATTCTTTCACATCTTATTCTGGTTTTGTGGTTCTTTGGCAAGTGATTAATCTCTTTTTTACATCCAGCACAAGTTTCAGTTGCCACCGACCCCATAGTTGAGTTTATGGAAACAATAGCTAGAGAATTTGGTAAGATACTCATAAGCTGTAAAAAGTATTGCATCAAGCTGGAAGTTAAGCACTAAATTAAGGAATGCAAGATGTTTTCACAGACTGAGGTGAATTAAAAACTGAAAAGAAAGAACTGATTAGGGAGCAAATTGCAATCAGAATGTTCTAAGACTAATGTCAGCACTAAAATTCACTATGGGGTGGACTCAGATTTAGAATTGATCCCAGACAGGGCAAGACGATTCATAATAATCTTGTAATATAGAGTTCTCTCTAAATCTGGATAGATTCCATGCATTGTTGCAACCCCAGAAATCTGAGTAATAAAAGATGAACCATGTTTAATTGGAGTTGGCAGTTAAACAAAACATAGCAATGCTGTCATATTTAAATCGATGTCATTTTAAATGATTACATGGTAAAAGATTTCCTACTGTTTATCTGCGGATATTCTGCAAAAATAAAGGAAAACAATGACTCCTATGACCATGGGGCATAGATTGCTATTTTTTCCTTCTATTTACAGCACAGACCATGGGAGGGAAATTATGCAAGAAAAGCAGCTCATCAGTTTTCAAGCCAGAGGTTTCAATTGCAAATGCAGTGTGACAGCAGACATTTTCCTCTGTCAAAAAGTAACAAAGTAACTGAAAGGGAAGGAAAATGGGGCCTGCAAACAAATTGGTAATTCAGGAAAAAAAAAAAACAAAAACAAAAAACCACTAACAACAGAAGTAGGAGTCAGTGACCAGGAAGCCTGAGGTGCTGCTTTGTGAGATGAACACACAAAAAATAGGAGGGCTTGGCCAATGCTTTTGGTTTTAATTTGTTGACAAAATGGATGTTTGGGGAGTAGTACAGATGCACTCATTTCTAATGGTCTGCATCCATCCAGTCCACATCCCTTCTAATTGCTCTTACAGGTGATACAGGCTTTTAGAGACACAAGAGCTTCAAACTGTCAGGGTGCCACAGTAGGGAAGGGCAGCTTCTCATCTATACTGACATGCTGAGATTGTGTATATAACACTTGCCTGGCAGAAGGATTGTCTGGGAATAATACTCTGAAATTCAATCTTCCATCTCAATTACTCCTCAAGGGTTTCTTAAAATGTTTTCATGAAGTTCTAGAATCTCCTCAGTAATGTTTGTGGTCTCTTCAGATGCTTTCTTATTTGTGAATAATACATGACTCACCATCAGTATAAGTCATTACCTGGGAGCCTGAAACATCTATTTCTATCCAGATGATCTATTAGTTTCATTGTTTCTTTTCGTTAGCATCCTGCATACATCTGAAATGTTTATACATAGGCAGAAAAACTTACTCTTGAGCCAATTATGATGCAAATAATTGTTACTGGGTTGAGCAAAATCATGTGGCTGTTGCCACAGGAAAAAAGGGAAATATCTTCCCTATTATTCACTCACTTATAGCAAGTGATAGCATTATAATGTCTTTTCAATGAAGATAATTATTGTTCTAAGTTCTCCTTCACTAACATACAGTCAAAATGTCCCTCCGAAACATAATTCTCATCAAGAACCTTGAATGCATCAGAGAGTAATGAGATTTCAGTCCAGGTAAACAACGGCACCTGTAGAACTTGACACCTGATGCCCAGTTGATTTGTACTTCGATACATTTGCACAGTACAGTAAGACTGACAAAGCCAAACACCTGATCAGCTCCACAGCTTTTTTCAATCACAGAACTAAAAAAGGCTTATCAAGAGTTGCTTCTCCCTGCCAATGGACAAATTACTCAGTTGCCAAATTTTTTGAAAGATCTGGTTATTCTCAAAGATCTGAGAGGGGTGGGGGGAAGTCACCAAGGAAGAGGTCACAGTTTTATCCTTATCTACCCAGACAGGGCTGTGGCTGGGTAAGTAAGCTTCCTGCCTTGCTCTGTTGCCTTGCCTACCTGGTACAGGACAACATTCAAAAAGCTTATTTTGTAATGTCACACTCTAATATTCCAGCTGGTCTTTTAACAAGTTACAGAGGAAGAAGGTAAACGTCAAGCCTTTCCCATGCCTGTGACAAAATTAGAAGCGTTCTGTAAGGGTTTACAAACAAAGTGTGTCGACCTAGTTCTTGCCTTGCTCACTGTGAGACTGCAGTGGCTTAGTTTACCTGAATATGTTAAGAGGAAAAAAAACCCCAAAACCAAAAAAACCCAAAGAAACAAGCAGTAAGACAAGAATGGACTGAGATAAGGCACTTCTCAGCAAACACTTAACAGTTGTTAAAAGACAATGCTGGGACAGGAAAATGCCTGGGGATTCAAAGATCTAAAAATGAAGTTAAAAAAAAAAAACAACTGGCAGACTTTAAAAGGGAGGTTTTTTTCCAAAATAAATACTCAGTTTTAAAAAAAAACTTTTTAGTTATTGAATACCGCTTACTTCTAACTTTCAAAAGAAGGATGGCCAGGGCAAACATGGTCCAATGTGCTGTGTAAACACAACAGATAAACAGGATACTGAAGTAGAAAGATTTGAGAATCTCATCTTGGCTTCAAATGTAAGTACCTGGTAAAAGAGAGTCTAATAAGAAGACAGAAAAGGTGCAACTGAACAACAATGGCCTGTAAAATATGGATTTGTTGGTACAAAACTACTTATGCTTTTCAAAGGAAGGCTCAGACATCTGTGGTAGTCAATAGAGTGAAAAGGGATGATCTTTTACTTCATGATTTGTGTCCGAAAAACTGGTATATACAAAGTAATAAAAATATTCTAGTGTTTAAAAAAGAAACCTTTCTTACATTTAGTTTCTTTACTTTCTCACCAAAATCAGTTTATTAACTTATTTTGTTCTAGCACACAAATGCACAACTCTTGCAACAAATTGAAAACATGTAACTAAGACACAAATAATAACAAACCAGTTGCTTTTCTTTCACAAGAGCCTTCCAACAAGGAATATTCATAATCACAACTTTCATCTCCCACCCAAGCGACCTCAAGGATGACTCAGTCCAGTTTAACCCTCCTCCTCCTCTCCATTGTCTGCTCAAACAAAGGAGATTTACAGTGGGCAGTCATAAGAGCCTGAAATAACCTGATATTCCTCCTTTGCTGCCTATCTTCTCCTTGTACTCTATCTTGAAATGAAGTCATAGTGCTACGTTTGTGACATCCCATTCATTTCCATGGAAACAGATTACCAGTTCACAGGCGTTTATGGCTCCACTGCCACATAAAGAGAAGGAACTGATCTCTGTGAAAGAAAGCTCTCTCTGAAAACAGCAGCAGCAGACGTGGTTTCTGATAGAAATAGACGTATTATCACATTTCTCATTTCCCTTTAAATTCCGATTGACATGCCTGAGACTGGATGCATGGCTGCACTTACATCCTTGTAATTAGTGATACATTATTCATAGGGATTCATACAGCCCTGAAAGACGTTATATCAAGGCTCCATTCTACCTTACTTCCTCTTAACTCTTGGTTTTCATTTTTCCTCTTACACAAGATATTCAACTCAGAAAGCAAGCATCCTTTCCCACCTTCCATCTTAATTTTGCTCCGTCATCCATGTTAGCTTTCAGAATCCACTCCAGCATTATTCATCTCTTGTGTCTTTCAAAGATCCTTTACAGGTGTCTGTTTTAATTTTGCATCTTATGCCATTTATCCTAGTTAACTAAAAAGCAGCAAGATATTCAGAAGGAGGTAGAGGCCTGCCACAGCAACCAAAATGAACTAGATTCTGCCTGGTTCAGTAGTTTGGAGTTTGACCTAAATCTTTCAGTCCCAGGGATTATCACCAGCATTTTCCTTGGATTTCTCTTTCCATCTTTCCATCACTTGGTTACATTGCTGTAAATTAGGGCTACCCTCAGGCTGTTCTGATTTGCACTCAATCTGCCACTTGCCCATTGAGCTATTTGGAAAGGTTGATGTTGGCTGCAGCACAGGCTCTCTCCAACTGTTTATCCACATCTTTTCATCTAGAAGCCACAGGACACTGAATGGGAACAAATGTGAGGTCATTTGTCTTCGTAATTGCTTATAAAGGACCTTGGTGGTCCTGTGCAAAGGTTTCAAAAATATCTCCCCTTCCCAAGTGACTCTGAACCAAATGGCCTGGTGTGAGCTACACCTGTGCTCTCCTTGTGTGCTTCTGGGCTATAAGAAGTTTATTTTTTTTCCCCCATTTTCCTTGCTGCAGCTGTTCATGCTGCTGATGAGAATTTCAGCAGGGCAGGATCTGCTGTTGTTTAAAAGGAGACCCTAAGTGACCTACCCTCACAGTCAGGCTGTAGACAGGATGAACACTTTTTCTGAGATCTGACAGAGACTGCAGAAGCAAGGGACAAGAAAGCATTGATCTAATGAGCCTTTCATTTGAGGAAAGCTGCCCGGTGGGGAGACAGTGTGAGATGACACAGACTCAAACAAGTGTCTGAGCTCTGGTTGAAGGCAAGGGAAAGGGGATGTTTATAAACCAGAAGAAGCTGCACAGCAGTCCCTCTCTCCTGGAGCTGAGCACACCTGCCTCTGAGTCATTCAGCAGGATGTAAATCCAGGGTGATACTCTGTGATATTAAGTTCAAGGCAGAAGTGCAGTCTGGCTGTTGTGCTACCTGCCTTTTAGATGGCAACCTGCGAACCGCTCACAGACGCAGTGAAGGCATCCAAGGAAAAGCAGTGAAGTGGATGAAGGGTCTGGAGCATGAGTCATATGAGGAGTGGCTGGGTGAGCTGGGGTTGTTTTATCTGGAGAAAAGGAGACTCAGGTAGGACCTTATTGCTCTCTGCAACTACCTGAAAGGAGGTTGTACTGAAGTGGAGTTTGGTTTTTTTCTCCCAGGTAAAAAGAAATGATCTGTAGTTGTGCCAGGGAAGGTTTAGATTGGACATAAGGAAAAGATTCTTTGCTGAAAGGGTGGCCAAGCACTGGAACAGGCTGCCAAGGGAAGTGGTTGACTCATTATCCCTGGAGGTATTCAAAAATCATGTATGAGTAGTGCTTAGGGACATGGTTGAGTGGTGACCTTGGCAGTACTAGATTAACTGCTGGGATCAGTGATCCTAAAGATTCTTTCTAACCTGAATGATTCTATGATTGTATGAGATAGACTCAAGGGTACAGGGGTAATAATAGAAAAGTGGAAGAGCAAAGAATGTCAGATATGAATGACCCACATATCTCCATTTGTTTCTCCCAGGAATATGTATTTTAATGCACTCAGTACCAAAGATATGAAGATCTGCTCTAAGTCAGAACACATTAAAATATTACCATCTATAAATTTTGGAATACAAATTTAAACAGAATATGAAATACAGACTAAATTAATATATAGACAGAAAATATGATAGCAAAATAAGACATCATTTTCTTGGTATACTATTTATTATATTTACTGCTGAGTTGTCTTCAGTGTAAAAGAGGGGCCTCTGATCATAAAAATTATCCCAGGAAAGGCCATGGCACTACTTGACTACATAATGATAGCAGGTTTGTGCTGTACTTTGGTAGCAGACTGTCAGAAACCTTTGTTTGTTTTATCAACTAATTCATTATGATTTATTATCATTAATATTTCATGGATGTAACACGAAAAGTGCATTTTCATTTTGCTGGGCATCCTGGAAGCTTCTCATGACACCTCTTCACCTTATATCTTTTATTAGATATTTCCATCAGCTGGTTTCACAAATGTCATAAATAGTATGTGTGGCTTTGGTTCATCATAAAGCCCCATTTTGAGGCCCATGCCATATCCTATATACCTGTAGTTTCCCTGTCTGAGGGGTTAGGTGAGTGGGACAGAGCTTACACTGTACCTAAAAGTACCTAACATGGCTGGTTGTATCAGTGTTCATACCACCACTAAATGTCTCCTGACACACAAAACTTTTGGCAACATGTTATTTCTGAGAAAAAAATCCAAAGCTCTTGATGTTGTTAAGCAACTCCTATTACTTTACCTTTGCCTGGGGCAAACGTTAACTGTGATACTACATTACACATTGACAGAAACACAAAGGTGTACATTTTTAAACAAATAATTTTCTAGACTAATTTTGTCTCTTAACAGCAGCCTACAGCAGCATCAGACAGTAATACAGAGTGAATTAGCACTTGGCTCACCTGTACAAAGAAGTTGGACACTGAGATGCTCTTTTTAAAGCCAGGAGAAGCAAAGACATCAAGATCAGTGTTCTCAGTCAGTGTTAGCTCATGTATGTGCACTACAAAAGACTAAACTGAGGTTTAGTCCACATCTTTACTCAGTACCTGCAAGACTTTTCCAGAAACTTGTTCTGAGAACTTCTTGCTACTCAAAACACCTTGACTGTCCATCATTAGGTATGGAAGTTATCTGCTGCCACTTGAAGCACCCCTAAATGCTCTTCTGTAAGCAGAAGGGCTTGATTTGCTCTCTTGTCTGTATCACTCATCTATGTGATCTTTTGTGACACTTTAACTCAGATTTTTTTTTTAAATTCCTACAGTTCACTTCCTTGAATAAAAGTACCAGCATAAATTACCTGCTTTAGGAAACTGGTGAACATCTTGGTACCTAGTTTACTCTGGGTCTGCCTGACCCACTTTGGTCATTTGTGTCCCAGCTGAGGAAGTTTAGGAAGAAAGAGAAATGTGATAAAGGTGACTGAAACTGCACAAAAGAGTAGAAGAGATGTGACCAGCTACAGCAGGGGATCCCTGGAAGATGGAAACCCTGTTGAAACAAGGTTCTCTGGACAAACAGCAAAGTCTGCTTTCTGCAACCTACAGCAGTTTTGTTCTCCAAATCACACTCTCAATTCAAACTGTGGGAGATAAGTGCAACTGGCAAAATACAAGCCCAGACTTTTCCCTTTATGGGAAGCATTAATAAAGTGTTTTTTCATCCACATAAACACCTAAACAACAAAGACCCTTATGTTGGTAGGAATTAAACTGTTCTAGCTGCAATCTCTGCCACTCTGGTGCTGAGGAGCTAATCCTAACACAAGAGAAAAGATCCTGCCCTTTTGCTTTATTCCCTGGACAACCATCCTATATAAACAAACTGCTACCTCATTCCCATTGATGGAAATTGGCCCTTACCAGTGGTGCCAGAAGGGCACAATTGAGCCCGTGCCAAAAGAACAAATGGTGTCAGCACATTTCTTAAGAATCTGGATGACAACATCACAACAACACATTAGCCTTGATATAGAAACACAAAAACTTCATTATAATTATCTGACAGAAATGTGCACAGAGGCGGATTTGGTTTCTGGGTCATGAGGGGAACAACACAACATGTCCATAGCACAGACTGTTTCTAACCTGCTTTCCTCTGCCCATGGATTCCTTCCCTTTGACTTAAGTATTTGTCTTCCTGATATTTTATTCTTTTCCCTCTGAGCTCCTCTCCTCTTTTACCTCCAGTTTTACCATCTCTTCACTTCTTTCCATGATCTCCTTTTCCTTTAACTTGGATAAATATATTTGCCGGGTCAACATCATCTTTCTGCTTCCTTTGATATTTGTAGAGACACTTTCTTTTTTTTTACCATCTTTGATTTGTTTCTCAAAACTACTGTTCTTCTTTTCATAAAGAATCCCCATACCAAGAGAAAAAAACAGTAATAGAACCTGATCTTTCTCATCTTACTTCCATCCCTAACCACGACTCTTTCCTCCCTCCCATCCTAAGTTTCTCTTCTACCTTTTCCTCCTCACACCTCTGCTGTCATAGGAGCTCTCTTCCATGCCTTGTCACAATCTCCTCAAAGTGTTGGGGTTTTTTTCCCTTTTTTTATCATCAAGTATTTTCACTTTCCTAGTGCTTTTCCCCCCTTCTGCTGCAAGGGAACTCCTATTGCCTTCCCCATACTAAAAGTACTCTTGACTTCCCCTTGCTCCCTCAGCTACTGTTCTTTTTTCTTCCTTTCATCACCAAGCTTATTGATTCCATGATTCTGTGATCTCAGGTCAGTTTCAGTTCCATCAAAGATGCCTTCTTCCCCTTGCATTCATCTTCACTTAATGTGCAGTGTCTTCTAATCAAAATTTTAAGGAAAATACTCCATTCTTAGATATGCCCTCCAGTTGGGGAAGTTCCAGTCTTTTTCTTAAAATTGCACTTCCTCTCACCAGCTGTTACTCTATGTGTTCCCTGGTCATCTTACTCTCTTCAGCATATCTGTCAGAAGCATGTCCTTGCCTTTCCTTAGCTCTCAGTAGGGATCCCAAATGTGTCTGTCCTTGCTTCCATTCTCACTCATCTTTATAACTTACCTCTGTTTAATCTCATCAACAGAGCAATAATTCAATTATCTTCTTAATACAGATGACCTATGAATCTCTTCCCCTGCCCAAGACCTCTCCTTTAAAATCTTAGCTGAGTATCACTGTTGCCCCTAAGTCTCATTAGCTGCAATACTGTTAATCCTGTTTGTGAGTTCTTCTCTGCCTCAAGCATTAACTTTGTCCTCTGAAATCTCATCATGAGGTAGCACTTCCCCATCTTTTTCTCAGTCAGTGTGATGTCTGTTAGCACCCACTTCCAGCTGGTTCCTGGTATCACTCTGCAGCATTCATGTATTATTGGTTACACACATTGCAATTTAATTTTGCTAGGAATTAAAAATGTGAGTATTTTTAGAACTAGATTTAAACTTGAATATGCTTAAGAGCTTGCTTTCCAGATGAGCAGCAAGCTATGTAGCATTTCAAAATAAATATGGCCTATTTATTCTATGGTATTTGTTAGAAATATACATCCTCTGTCCTTTGAGATACATCTTACCAACAATCCAGTACAATCACTTATCATCGTACCTCATCCAGTTCAATAAAACTTTCTTTAGCAAATGCTTAACACTGTCCAGCTAGATCAGATGTCCATTTGCCAAGCACAGAGGCCTTCTTTTGCAAACCCTTAACTTGCTGCCATCTCTCTCTTCCTCTTCAGAGTTTCTCAGCCTACTGCCATCCTACCTGTTTTTGATTCTAATCAGCCCTGAGCACTTGCCCTTTCATCATCTCCTTGTTCAAATTTGAAAGGAACATTTCTATGCTGTCTTCTACACAGTCCCTTACATTAGATAGGCAATCCACAAGTATGTGCATAGGATACTAATTTTCTCTAAAAGTCATATGAAATCATTCCTCTCCTAAGCAGTCTTGGGAAAAAACACTGTGAAGCAGAGCTTCTGCTATGGTAGGGCTCCTGGCATGGACCAATATTATTTCATTGTTTGTCAAGTTGTTGTTCTGTTTATTGTGTCATGACCTATACTTGACTGACTAGTATTATTATTATTTTTTTTTTTTTTTTGGATCAGTGATCATCTGTTCTGTCCTGGTACAGGATGTTACAAAACAGCATAGACAGCTACCATTTGTAGGAACAGTAGTTTTAGCATGTTGTCCTGAAATAAAGTGTCATTTTCTACTAATATTATTCATCTTATGTAGGGAAAACAGAGAGTAGGTCTTATAGCACGTCAATTTGCAGCCTCTGTTAAAGGAAAATATGTTTAACTGATTTTTCTGTTCTCAGCAGGCTCCGCAAGACAGCAATCCTGGGTGTGAAAACACTGTTGATTAGAGACTGGTGGTGCCTCTGCCTCATGATGCACTCAGAAGTGAGGAAGACAGGTTTCTACCTACTTATTGTACAATCAGAGGTGATGATTTAATCTGTAAATCCAGTGACTTTCACTTGTAAAATAATAAATAGATATTTAGAGAGGGAAATGTTGTTCGTAGCAGTGAAGTAGCTGGATATTAGCAGCAACATGGGTGCTTTTCTGCAAGGGCAGCCAAGTGTACCAGAGTCACCCAGAAATCTTTAGGCTCAGTGTTTCTCATCACACTCAGTCAGTGGTCTCCTGACATTCACTTATTGGGCTCTGTTCCAATGACTTCAACAACAAATGGCATTTTTTCAAACGTGTGTACCACTATGATTTGGCAGTACTCCCAGCAGATTCCACCAAAGATAAGCTGCAGAATACAAAAGATGGACCTGGATCTGTATTATATTTTCAGATAACAAGAAACATGATTCCTCTGAATCATTTCAAAGGATATCAAATAGCTTTTTTTTTTAAATTTATTTAACAGGAAAAAGAAAATAGACTACTGACTATTTTCCACGCAGGGACAGATATTTAGGGGATACACGTTTTTCCCTCTGTTCTACAAATCCTCAAACTAGTACCAAAGATGTACTAGTACCAAAAATGTTCTACCTCAAGTAAACATCCACAGCACATATTTGTCTGAAGAGGTAATGATTCAACAGTGGTTGATAAGAGGGCAGAGCTGTGATGGCCTCCCTGGCACATGTTGTTGAGGATCTCCTCTATGGGTAGCAAGCTTTTGTTTGGATCAAATTAAAAAAAATAATTTAAAAAAAATGAAAAAAAGCATGTGAGGAAAGCTGTATATGTACCCATATGTGAAATTAGATCCATATATGAGATTAGATCTGTAGGATAAATCTGTTTTGGTCATTTGCCACTCAGGCCAACTTATTGGCAGGTCTAACATACTGGAGTTCCAGCTCGGTGCACACACACACTCTGTTAAATGGTCTACAGGGAGAAGAATTACAATGATTATTTGATATTTCATTGTATGAGTTATTAACATCATGCTTCCCAGTCCCTCTTTTACATTACCTTCAACCATAGCATATTTATAAATAATTCTGGTTTGTAGAATACATTTGAGACTTTTCTATCCTCTGTCAATCAATCTATCTATCTATCTATCTATCTATCTATCTATCTATCTATCCATCTCCTAATTAAACACTTGTCACATAAGGTAGTTAGCTTAACATTAATTTAACACTACTCAAAAACTAGTGTTCATTTTGGTTTTTCTCTGCAAGAATTTCAGTATGAGGTATTTGCTGTTTGGGATATCATTCACTTGAGTTCATGCTAAGGAAGACAATAAAATTAAGTAGCAGCTGGTCATTAGAAGCTTATATATTTCATATTCAGTACACACATGCTTCTTAATCCTAAATATATTATATTAATCACAATTTAATTATGTGGCTGCCCTATTAAATTAGAATTAGGGGCTAGAGTCGACAATGAAACTAGTCAGAGTTTCACCATCTGCAGATCAGGCTTTGCATGGCCTACTGAGTATTTTTAAAATATTTTAATTGTAAAAGTAGTAATCGCCTATGGATATTTAAAACACCTCTGACAGTTGGCATTTATCCACAATAAATGGGTAACCAGGGGTCACCATTTAGCGATAAATTGCAGAAAAAAAGTTTTGTTTGTAGAGTAAAAATAAATGGTGGTAGTTTCTGATATGGAAAGATACTGAAGACTCACATCTTGACACTGTCCCACACAATAACCTTATCTCTTCACTGGAGAGGTGCCAATTTGACACTCAGTGGATAAGGAATTGGCTGTATTGTTACAAAGTGTTGCAGTTAATGGCTCATAATTCCAAGTGGAGGTTGGTGATGAGTGGCATGGCTCTGGGGTTGGCACTGGGGCACACAATGTTCAACATCTTTGCTGGTGACATGGACAGTGGGGTCCAGTGCCCCCTCAGCAATCTCACTGACAACACCAAGCTGTTGTGCAGTCGACTTGCTGGAGGGAAGGGATGCCATCCAGAGGGACCTGGGCTTGAGAGCTGGTCCTGTGTGAACCTCAAGAAATTCAACAAGACCGAATTGCAAGGTCCAGAACCTGAGGCAAGGCAATCCCCAGCACAAATCAGGCTGGGCAGAGAATGGATTGAGAGCAGCTCTGAGGAGAAGGACTTGGGCGTGTTGGTTGACAAGAGGGTCAACATGACCCAGCAATGCACACTCAGCCCAGAATGCCAACCCTGACCTGGGCTGCATCAGAAGCATGGCCAGCACGGTGGTTCTGCCCCTCTCTGCTCTCATGAAACCTCACCTGAAGTCCAGCTCTGGGGACATGGACCTTTTGGAGTGGTCTAGAGCAGGGTGAGGAAGATGATCAGAGGGCTGGAGCACCTCTCCTATGACAGCAGACAGGCAGAGCTGGGGTTATTCAGCCTGGCAAAGACAAGGCTCAGGAAAGACCTTCCAGTATTTAATGCAGACCTACAAGAAAGATGGAGAGGGAATTTTGACAAGTGCATATATTGACAGGACAAGGGGCAATGGCTTCAAACTGAGTGAAAGTAGGTTTAGATTAGATGCAGAAATGCAGAAAATTTTTAAGATGAGGGTGGTGAGGAAGTGGAAGAGGTTGTTAAGAAGGATTGTGGATGGCACATCCCTGGAAGTGTTCAAGGCAAGGTTGGATGGGACTTTGAGCAACCTTGTCACTCCCTGTGGTGGGGTTTGAACTAGAAGATCTTGAAGGTGACTTCCCACCCAAACCATTCCTTGATTCTAAGGTCTTTCATTAGAAACCTGGGATTTGCAAACATACAGGAGTTCACACAAGCTATTTTTAAGCAATGTTCAGATGCTGAATGTTGAAGTGGCAGAAGTGAGTGCATGTTTTCCATATACTGAAGTTCTGATTCTGTCCTCAGACAAAATGCCCATTAATTTTCCTGAAATTTTCCTGAAGTGAAATTTAAAGGACTAGATCATGCCTCTGCATGCAATACCTACATGATCCTTCATCAGCTATGTGGCATTTTTTGTGGCCAGTATGGGATTTTAGCTTCTGAAAATAGCCAGGGATCCATGTGGGAGTGGCAGGTATCACTCAGGATACTATGGGGGAAATGTGTCTTTCTGAAGTGGCAGCTAGAAATGAGACTGCACACCTTGAAGCATATCAGCTGGCAGTAAACACTTCTGATAATTGAAACCAATCCACATTCTCCACCATGTATTCAAATATGCATTTTGAAAGTGTAAAAATATGTGAAATGGGTAGATCCCCTTGTAAATTGCACCTTAAATGTTTCTGCCCAACTTCACATGGTCAGATGTCCTTTTATAGCTTTTTTGCACGACTTTGCCCAAAGTTTATTCCCACTTCTATTTAGAAGAGGAACTGAAACTTGGAAAAACTAAGCTATATGTGAAATATTCTGCAGAATTTCAGTAATTCCTGGTATGAAATGAACCTCACAGGTCAGGAAAAGAGTTCCCTTTCCCTTCACTGTACACCATTATTTTTATTACCACTCCCTGATGAGTTATGCATCTCCTTCTGAAGGCTTAACTGAACCTCAAATTAGCTTTAAATCATCTCTATCTCTAAAGAGGGGATGCTGGTAAATTTCTGTATGGAAGGGAATATTCTCACTTCTCACAAACTGCACTTATCATGAAGGAGGAACCAAACATAAAGAGGGAGGGAAGTGGTGTAGGTGTTATTAGTTCATCTCTCTTTTTCCATTAATCACCCTGAGGATCTCCCTTAAGCCAGGCACAGCAACTTTAAGACCACCTAGTGACTGGAACAGAGAGGGAGAATGCTAGTTGAAAGCAGCTGAAAACCTGGAAACTAGTTACTTGGGATCATCTTAATATAAAATAAAGTGTGCGGGCACAAAACATTAAATTGTACAGCTGGGGATCAATAATCCTCAGCCTTAGGAGCACAAAATAAATGGAGGCTGCAAGCAGGGCTACAGCATCATTCAGCAAGCACTTGGCAGCCATTTCTATTTGAGAACCAGGATGTGATACTTGGGGAGCATTCCAGCTGCACATGACTGCTTTTATATTTGTATGGTTTTTGGCAGTATAGATCCAGCAGTCTGCAACCCTCATTCTTCAGTTTGGTTGCTACTGCTTTGGTGGGTTTGTTATAGAATCTTATTTACTGCTTCCAAGTGCCAGGTGATCTGTCTTCAGTGAATGTCAAAACTCTCTTACTGTCACTTTGCTGTTGTCCCTCATATATGTGACCCTACAGTTGCCTGTGGCTGCTTACACTTACTTGTGCTCTTATGTTTTGAACCAGATAAATACATTAAAGTGCATCTATCTCGAAACATTGTTTTAAGCTGCTTACAGGGAGTCTATGTTAGATAGTCAGGTCATTCTGAGGCAATGTTATCTAGGATTGGGTTCTTGGCAAATTTGTTTGTTAGTTTGCGCATAGCCAACAGGCAGATGAAAAGGAAAAAGGCACCCACATAAATGTACAGATTAATAAGAGATTTGGGATAACATGATCTTGAGGAATAACACGATTTTCCTGAAAAGTATGACACTGCAACTCAAAAAACATATGTGCTGCTAAGTACATTTTAAAACCTTGCATGATCATGAGACCAAGACATTATATAATTGATATCTCTGAATCATGTGATATAGGGTACTTCCATGACTTTTTGTCTTTCACTCCAGTTTGATGAACAGCCTCAGGAAATATTTCAGGGAACATGGAAGAGGATTTGTGGTACATGCAGAAAAGCATCCTTTGGATTTAAATGCCTATTACAAGGTTGCCAAGGTTGATGATCTCAGTTCTTCCAGTTTTGTGTTGTTAAGTTTTTTTGCAGAGTTTGGTGGGCATGTATTGGAACAAGAGCAGTTTGCAATGGATGTAGACAAAACTTGTTTCACTGTGAGCAGAAATCTGCCTTGGAACATGCTGCCAGCAAGGTTGTGTCATCCCCACCGCTGGAGGCCCAGCTGCAAAAATCCTGAGATACTGGGCCTGCCCTCACAGATGGCCTTACATAGAACAGAAGGATAGACTAGAGATTCTCTGAGTGCCTCCCAACCTGAGTCACCATGTCATTCTTTGAGTCTAAATTGCTTCTTTGAGGTAATATTTTAGAAGCAAATCTCTTAGAAGGTTTTACATAAGGTAACTGGAAGGACTTGGAGGAAAAGCACCAGCAAAAAGCAGTTAACTGGAACAAGGAGTAGCTAAAGGTGAGAAAACTCTCTGTTTGTATGAGGCAGACACCTCTGCTCCCTTCTTCCTGTTCATGGTAACTGCTGCTTACCATTTGAATTACTAAGGGCATTTTCCTGTAGACAAGGTAGAGAAGGTTCACAACCATTAATTTAAAGATGGAGCTCAAGAAAAAGGTACCTTCTCTTTGTGTCAGTGTTCAAACAAAGCAAAAGTAACTAAGAAAGCAAAAAAAAGTGATGAAAAACCTAATCATTCTTCTATTGTTATTTTATACAGTATTGTAGAAATGATTTATAACAGCTATGATCTATGGGAGAGGGTGAACACAATTAAAAGTTTGATGCGAAATTTTATTGTTATATGCAAAATGATGGCCATGAATCTTAGCTCCAGCTTCAGTCATCTGATGGAGTAGAAACTCTTGTTTGGCTTTCCAACCCATTTCTCCAGGGCCTGGATCTGTGCTGTATGATGCCCAAAGATAAGATCCATTCCCAGACAAGACATTAACAAGCCATTAATTTACCTGCTCACTTTATAATTCTTTTTTCTTTCTTACATATATCTCCTCTTGAATTTTTATTAAAAATTTTATTAATATTACCACTTGTCTCAGCATCATCCTTGACTTACTTGTTTTCAAAAGACACTGCCCTACAGCCTGTCTAACTCCATCCACTGGAAGTAAAGGGAATTAGCTCAGATGGTAGAATGCTCACTCAGCAGGTGAGAGATTGGGGTATTGATGCCTGCATCCTATATTGTGGACCACTCAGTGGATAAGGAATAGGCTGAATAGTCATGCTCAAAGAGTTGTGGTCCACAGCTTGATGACCAGGGAGCAGCCAGCAGCAAGTGTGTTCCTCAGGGATTCATACTGGGACCAGCATTATTTAACACAAGAGTGACATTTTACAAGGTCATGTAGAGATAGGATAAGGGGTAATGACTTTAAACTCAAAGAGAGTAGGTTTAAGTTATAAGGAAGAAATTCTTTACTGAGAATTTGGTGAGGCCCTGGAATAGGTTGGCCAAAGAAGCTGTGGATGCCCCAGCCTTGAAATTTTCAAAGCCGGGTTAGATGTGGCTTTCAGAAACCTGGTCTGGTGAAAGCTGTCCCTGCCTGTGGCGGGGGAGTTGTTCTTGATGGTCCCTTCCAACTCAAAACATTCTATGATTCTATGATTCTATGAATTTGCTTTAAGATAGGGATGTTTGTATATACATAAGCTTTATGAAAAAGAGGAGACATGAGACAGAGACTAGTTGAAAACCTTCTATAATGCACTCATCTACATATTTTGAATATCCAGTAACACAAATTCTTAAGAGCTGGCTTCCTTGGTGAAACAATCCTATGGACTAAGGCATTTTTGGCTGCAGTGGGTACTAGCTCTTGTGCAGTCTGGTCATCTGTCTCTTTGACCTTGTGACCCATGAAAATATTTTACATGAGTGCTTTGGGGTAATTCCTCTTGTGAAGGATTTTCCACTTGCCTCAGTGCAAAGGATTATTGCTTTCCTGCTCCTTTGGTGTAAATCCATCATCTGAAGTATAATTTATATGTACCATCTTCTGTAGTCACAGAGAAAAGAAGAATTTAGTTTCCCTAGACCAGTTTTTTCAGACACTCCCTCAGGGACACCTCTGCTGAGCAGTGCCAAATGTGTTCTGTCTAATACGTAAAGTGGAGATTTCCAGTCTATAGTCTGTGAGTACAGATAGACTGTTAGGATGAAAAGGGAAAGTTTTCTTAATATTCCTCCTGCTTTAAACTACCAATCCCCCAGTTCTGCAAACAAATAAAGATAGAAGTTGCAGAGCTATTTATGGATCTAGAATTCAATATCTAACATACACTAGAAAGAATGGGAACATATGGAGAAATGAGTAACTGCAGAAAGAAATCTGTGAATGCACAAATTGTTGTAAAACTTTGAACTTTATGCATGCAGTTCCCTTCTCTCCACTAACTGAAATGGGAACCTGAGAAGAGCTAGCTGTTAGAATCAAACCAGGAATTCCTAAAGGTAAAACAGTTTTTCTACTTTAAACTTAAATATATTCCTATCATTAACAAAGAGTCATTGTTTTGCTTCCAGAAATAGCAATCAGCTTATTAGCGAAGCTGGTTATGCAAAAGATGTTCTTGCCTGAGACTGATGCACAGTAACTCTGCATAAAGGAGCTGAGGAAGCTGCCATATGGGGAGAAATCATTGGAAGCCTGGCACTGGGTGTGAAGTTCTGCTGTCATGTGATAACTGAGATGAATTACTTTTGGGAGAGAGAGCCTTGCAAGTAAAGGGTCAGAATTAACGATGCGAATAGCGGAACTCCTGGCAGGCGTTTAGTTCCTATTTAGAGAATTTACTTTACTAAACCAGAGTTAAGCTAGTGCAAAATCTTACATAGCTGCTGACTTTTAATTAATTAAGGCATAGGTTTTTATGGTTATTAATAAAGTCACGTATATATATGCTCCGTCTGTACTTAATACTAAAACTGTTTTAGAGTGATAGGTTGTGACTATACAGCACACTTGCTGCTAAAATTGTCAGTTTCAAATTCAAACTGAAATACTTCAGTTCTAGTATTTGCTATACTTAAATAAATTTCTAGAACAATAAATTTCTAGAACAATGCAACACTAAAAAATAGTGTTAATTTAGGCTTAATGCTGTTCAAAGCCCTTGAATCATTTTCATACATTTTTGTAACAGAAACAACTCATGAAAAGTGCATAAATGTTAAGGTTTATAACCTTTTCCCCAAGCAGAATTTCCTGGACAAATTGCATTTAATTAGTTGAAATTACTGGTCTCTAAATTTATTAGGCTACTCATTCACGTGTAGGAGTTAAGGATATGCACTTTCACATAATTTTCAGTGCTAAGCATTTACCAATGTGGGACATCCCAACAAAGTCCAGGAACTGTAATTAGATCCAAATCTGTTGTAGAAAATAAAAATAATCTGAAAATAAACATCCCCTGCACTGAGACCCTTGGTGAAACCCTGCTTCCAGTGCAGCTTATGTATAGTATAGATAAACCAAACAGAGATCACATTGAGGTCAGGATTTCACCCTAGAATGATCCTTTGCCAAAGCAAGACATTTTCCAGTAATATCTTCAGCCATAGAAATTTATTCCTATTTTCAAACAAAGGTCCTAACAGGTTTTTTTTTTTCTCTCTCTGACATGCTCTCTCTCTGTCTTTCTTTTTCACTGTCTCTCCATCTCTCTTTTTTTTTTTTTTTTGCATGGCTCCAAATATACATGAGTGAACATTTCCTACTGATGCCCCAGAAGAATGCTTTGGCTAGCAAATCAGAGAACAGAAATAACTGTATTTACATTAAGCTAGCTAAGAACATGTACCTCTTGCAATATGAACCCCACCCCAACCACCAGAAAACCAACACCCCCTCCACATCCCTGAAACGTTTGATTTTCTTGTTAGGAAAATCAGCAGCTTGAGTAAAAAGTGTATTTTCTAAATAGAAATAATTTGGAGAAAGTATATTCTAGATTTGTTGTAAATCTGGAGTCCTGGATAACACTGAATCCTTACAGATTTCTGGAGTTCAGAAGTTAAATGAATCTCTATTAACATCTACCTCCTGGGAAAAAATAATCAGATTGAAGCTACAGTCATTTGAAACTTTGTCAGCAAAACATAGGATCAGATTGAACTCGTGTATCCGCTCATGTTTTCATACTTACCCAATACTTCAGTAAGGTTCCCCACAGTTTACAAAATTTTTAGTTAACTTGGATAAAGTTTTGAGCAAACCTGGGGTTAATTATGACTTCATGTAGAAACCATGATAAACACTGTGGTTTTGTAGAATTTTGATTCAAAACCAGGCAAGACTTGTGGGTTTTGGCTAAGCATCACTGAGTTTCAGTTGTGTGCTAACCCAAAACTGGAAACAAAAATTGCCTCTGGTAATATTTAAAAAAAATCTAGGGCATTGAAACTGCACACAGCTGAGTTTAATACACTGCTATTTGCAGCTTGGCAGGCAGTCTCATGACTTTCTATGAACACCTGGTGACAACTCTTCATGACAACAAATGAAGAGCAATGGTGTTACAGGGTGGCTTTTTCCCCTTGTGTCTTGAAGGTTGCGGGATTTTCCTGTTAATATTCAGACCTGTGACACACCAGCACAACATGTGTGTTTGTCTCTTTGTGCTCAATATACTCACCTTTAGAAAAATGGTTTGTCAAGTTAAAGAGAAAAAACTTCTTTCCCTTCCCTATGGCATCTGCTAATTCTGTACAGAAGGGAAGGGAAGGGAAGGGAAGGGAAGGGAAGGGAAGGGAAGGGAAGGGAAGGGAAGGGAAGGGAAGGGAAGGGAAGGGAAGGGAAGGGAAGGGAAGGGAAGGGAAGGGAAGGGAAGGGAAGGGAAGGGAAGGGAAGGGAAGGGAAGGGAAGGGAAGGGAAGGGAAGGGAAGGGAAGGGAAGGGAAGGGAAGGGAAGGGAAGGGAAGGGAAGGGAAGGGAAGGGAAGGGAAGGGAAGGGAAGGGAAGGGAAGATCTCAACATTACCGCAACAGTTCCTAATATCTGGTTTCACCACAACCGTATCTGGAAGAATTTGCTCCAATACAGCTTCCAGCTGGAGCTGTAATCGAGTCCATCTTTTATAGACAGACTGACTGACAAACTAACAAATAGCAAATGTTGGTGAGAGTGAGACTGGTGAAAGCCAAAGAAATTATCCAGCACAAATAGAAAACTGAGATATTACTTGTGTATAACAATTGTCTAGGGGAATCTAGAAATACAGCAGTCACAGAGAAACCATCTCTTGAGCATATATTCAACTGGAATAAAATCTCATTTGGAATAACATGCCTGAGTTACATAAAATCTGTATCTCTTTATCTATTTAGTACCTCCATGTTCATAAGATAGATGCTCTCACTTCAATGAAAAGCCTGTGCTGTGCTTATCTTGCTTAAGGTCCTTCATAACATTAGAATTTATTTAAACTTGGTGTTTCCATATCTACAGTAGCAACATCTGCTTAAAATGCTCTTTTTTTTTTTTTTTAATATGCAGTGTTATTGCTGATATGTTCTCACTTTTTAATGCATAATGTTAAGATCTGATTTGCTTTGTTTTGCTCTTCACTTTTCATGTAGTAAAAAAGCATCAGTAGAGTTTTCTAGCAGCAAAATAAAGATGATAGTTTTTTTCAGGGTATCGTTCTCATCTCTGTGGCTATGGCTTCATAGCATGTTCTCACCTAGGCACAGCTATGAGGCATCTTTCTATGTTCAAGTGACTCAATGGAGTCAGACAAGATCCTAAAATACATGCACTTACATTAGTGTCATGCTCTGAATTTTTGACTGAAATTATTGTTCAAGACCAGTTCAACTAGGTATCCCTGTACAGCTTTATATGACATTGCAACCTCCCTCCAGCTTACAAACATTAATTACCTCCTGTCATAACTGGTTTCACATCCTTGACATTACTATAACTCAGTGTATTCTAAAGACTATAACAAAAATTGAGGCCTGTTGACTGAATCAGCATTTTTATCAATTTAAGAAGTGCATTTGTCAGTACTGGTTCTGACTAACACCAAAATGAACCATTCAGGGTCTAATAATTGTAAGAATGTTATTATTGATATCGGTTTGACAAAAGTAATTAGTGAGTGGCTTTTAGCCAAGACTTAATCGCGAATTAGGAGAGGAAATACATAATATTGGTGAGCTATGGTATCAAAGGAAGGAGATGTATTTAAGAATGTTTCCAAGAACATTTATTGCAGGAAGTACTGGCATAATCCTCTTCCACCCTCTGATCTTACCACAAAGCCCCTTTTTGTTCCACTTACAACTTCACGTGCAATCTTCCATCACCACACAATATCAGAGTATTAGAAATGTGCTTCTGGCTGCCTGGATTAGGACCATATAGGATTTCCCCTCCTTGACACTTCCACGTCTAAACAGTGACAAGCATTAGTAATTTGCTGTGATTGCACATTGCTAATGGGTGTTTTTGAAAAGTATCCAAGAAGAGAACAACATAAACAAAGGGGAAACAAAATAAGCAAAGTGACAAAAACAATAGAAAAGACTTCATCTAGCTGAACTAGAGGCAAAGGATGTAAATATCCCAGTGGAGGAACTCTACAAGGGCTTGTATCTGTAGGAGGGAGAAATTAATTTATTTATAAAAGGATGTGTAAAACGTAAGATGCCGGAATCATCTGCCTTTTTTTTTTTTCCCATTGAAAAGCAAACTAACATGTTACTTGCCAAGTTTTTTATTTGCATGTGGATCTTAACCTTTTCCTGTGTGTGTGCTTCTTTATGAAATTCAGTAAATAATGAAAAAAATCCCCCCAAACCCAAAACCAAGCAACAACAAAAACTAACCAGGGATGAAAATGTTATTTCTTCTGCATCCTCTATTTTTACTAGAGAAACAGGCTTGTCTCAATTTAAAGATATTCCACAGAATTATCTAATAATGTTTAGGAGATAACAAAGAGAAGTTGGATTTAGATGCTGTTCTGCTCTCAAAGAGCTTTATCAGAAAAGAAAAACAAAACTCAAAGGCATATTTACCACCCACAACTGCAGCCTCTGATTCCAGAGACCACACTCTCCTCCCTCCTTCTAACCACAAGGAGGGGAGGAAAGGCGACAAATGAGGACACGTTAGCTTTGTTCTAGTTAGTTCATAGAGGTGGATGGACTCCACTCAACTCCAGATCCTGAGCATTCAACCTCAGCTTTGCATTGATCACGGTTTTCAAGGGTAATCACCACTCCTGGGTTTTGAGTCTTTGACCCAGTACAGCTTAAGAGTTTAAAAACTCTGTAACTCCAGCCCAGAAATTGCTATAGGTTCAGCCTATGTTTGCTGTAGCTGATCTCTGCCAGCAGCAGTTGAAGGGAATTCAGAGAGGGCACCAAGCCTTGCTGTTTTCCCTGGCTCATTCCTCTGGTATTCACCAGCACTCATAGTCATGATTTTATGGATGTTAGAAGATTCGCATTTGTCTGGCTCCTCACTGTCACTTTATGGTACTCTGTCCCTTGTTGAACCTGCTGAAGATTGTGTCTCTATCTTACACTTTATCAGGAATGAGAAAATTAGGTTTTATTTCAGAGTGACACACTTCTCTGTTGAGAAAAACACGAGACTCACCTAAAAAATTGTCAAGCTGGCATCCAAAAATAAAGGCCCTCAAATTGTTTCTAGTCACTTAAACAGTGAAAGAACATGAAGTATACACTGGAAATAAAGTGTTAAAAGTCTGTAGTGAGTCCTTTTAAATTAATTTGTGTGCAGCTCAGAATAATGCTCAGGCCCACAAATCTCAGTCTTTTCTTCCTTCAATATAAATACCAAGACAGTTTCCTGGGCCCGTGTCTCAAGCTAGACAAATAAGTTCTCCTGAGGACTGAAGGACCAACAAAAGCCACCTTGCCTTTCCATCTGTTTTTCCTTTGTTTTGCCTTTTAAGATACATACAGTAATTGCAGTAATGTGCAATTTGTAATTACACATTAATCCAAAAGATACAATGAAATGAAGGAGTTAGCTTTGCCTATCTTTTTGGTAGAGGATAAACAGGCAAAATACACTAAAACCAGCAATTCTCAAAGCTGTATCTTCTGACCTCCCTTCTTTCCAGGGAGTGTGATGTGCTTGAGCCCTTCCCTCTCATCAAATAAGCATATACCCCATGGCCTTTTCTGCTCCAGATCCTGCCTGTTCCAGCCCCTTTCAGAAAACCTTTGCAACTCAAGCTCCAGCAAAACCAACTGTAAGCCCATCCAGCCTAACTCTGTCAATTCCTATATTCCAGTTTAGCCTTTGCTGGCTGCCACATTAGCCTTAAACTCCCTCTGCAACCATTGTCAACTTTGCTCAAAATACTAAAGAGAAAAATTTCTTTATCCTTCACCTCACCCCAGCTCCTCATAGCTTGGTTCCTGGTTTGCTTTGGCTCCTACTGGAAGGAAAATGCAGTAATATTTTCCTCCTGCCCAAGCTCAGTGTTTACTATTTTACTGGGAATGAAAAAAGTTTGAGCTTGCAGGCAGCCAGCCACTGCCTCACACACCCAGCATGGTCCAGCCCAAGGCACTGTCTTTAACCATCCTCAATTCCCACAACCATTGTGCCTACTAGGCTCCCAGGTAGGAGAGAACTGCTGCATTGGAGGAGAGGAGAAAAGGTGAACAAACAGAATGGAGAGAGGGGAAAGACTGTAGACAGATGAAATTTTTTGGTGAGGACTTGTCTCTCGGTTGAAGATACATTTTCAGCTCCCCCAGGAGCTTCTGACTTGTTTCACCAGTCAGAAACCAGCTGGCTTAAAATATGCTTAGAAGGTAATTATCAACTGAAAAATGGTACAATAAAAAAAGAACAGATCTTTAAGGAACAAATACAACCAAAAAGCTGAAAATCCTTAAACAAAAATACTCAAAAATCTGACTAGTTTAGACTTAAGTTTAAAGAAGATGGAAATCTCTGTGACTCAGGCATGAATGGGAGAATATAAATAGTCTTTGTGGGAGATTTTTCATATGTTCTATTATGAGTTATTTATGTTTCATTTGATACATGAATGAGATGTCTTATTTTATCGTAATAGCACCCTTGATTGAATACATTTATCCTCAAGGCTTGTGTAGTAGAAGGCAAGAGGGTGATCAGTACTCTGCAGCTTGGAGTCTCCTGCCATGATGGCTTGTGCCCCTTCACATCCAGCAAAACAGGTGGCAAGGAGAATTGGCATGAGATCTGAGATGCTTCATGGCCAGCACTAAGTGCATACCATGGGTTGAAGTCCAGCTATTGTTTCACTCATCCTGTGACATCAGATATGATACTCATCCTCTTATTAAAATGACCGTGCATTTGGGATTAATTTCCCTCATGGTGGCAGTGCTCGAACAGGACAAAAGCATGACAGAACTAACTGATGGGGCTCAGCAGCAGCCAGGAGCAAACTATGAGAGAAAGAGAGTCAAAAGAGGGGAAGCAAATGCAATAGCAGTCCCAATATCCTCTCACATCTGTTGGCATGGTCTGCTTCAGAGATATTTGAACTGCAGAATGCAGCTGAACCTCAATTTGCAAATAGCCCTTGTGTGTGCAAGGATAACAGTGAACAAATGTTGCTTTTCTGTGGGTTTATCAAACATCATGGACATTCTGCTGTGAAAGAGGAGAGTTTTCCTCATCCACAGCCAGATGACATTCATCATAGGACTCTTTATCTTCTGCTAAAGCTTTGAGTTTTAGCTGCTGTTACAAGACGGTTGGCAGGAGTTGGGCCATTTGGCTTTCTGTAAAAAATCTGATACCCTTTTCAGGGGAATTTTCCACACATGGAAATGGTTGTTCTCAATGAGAGCAAACCAGACACACAGGAAGATGTGTGAGTGCAAAGAGCTCGTGTAGTGCTACATGCCCAGAAAAGCTCCCTCAGCATCTGGCGGTCTATAGCTCAGGCAGTCCTGCAGATGGGGGTCTTTGTATTTAGTAGTCTCCAGAAGCTTTTCCTTACATGAATGTCCCTAATCCTTTTTTGAAGTAATGTGAGCTTTTGCAGTCCACGCCACAAGAAGGAGTTTCATAGTTCAAACACTCATTTAATGAAAAATATTCGTTTTGACTCTTTGAGCCTGGCTCTTACCAGCTTTGTAAGACAACCACCAGTCCAAACACAGAAAGAGACTGTGAGTCATTATCCTCAGATTTTCTAGCAGTTTTCATAGATTTTGGTCATCTTTTCCCCAGGCTGAAGAGAAGGATCACACCATATCCTGACAATTTTGATAATTTTTTTCCCACCTCCATACTTCTCCTCTAATCTTGCTATTTTCCTTCCTGAAAGACTGAGCAAGCAGAGAGGACCAAGCAGTGTCCAAAACTCGAGTGTACCATGGAGTTATACAGTAACATACAGTCGTTTTCTAGTTGCAACCTATTCTTTTCATTCCCACCATTCTTCTTGGTTTGTTTTGCTTTGTTTATCAGATTTATCTATTTATAGCCCCAAATCTTGTTTATGCATTAAAACTGTCAGGTCAGACTCTTTTGCTGGGTGAGTAGTGCTGGAGTTTTTCCTCCCCTGTGTGTACCACTTAAATCTCTGTTTATTCAAATAGCACAGGCCTCCATTTCTCAGGTGAATAAGTAGTTTCTTTTTAGATAAGTTTTTTATAAAGTGAATTATGTGGAGTAATGGGAAACACAATCAATCCTATGTAAATGAGTGCAAAGGGGAACATTTAGCACCGTCGTTGCTCCTTTCTGTGCCTCTCTAGGAAAATTAGCCTTCAGGATCAAATTCTGATGCATAAAGACTATAAAATTGTTGTCAAAGGCAGCAGATGCCTTTCACCCAGCCCCTAAAAGGGCACTGCCTATATGTATAGCACATATTATAAAATAGGGTAGAGTAAGGTGAGATGTTATTCTGTTAACTAAAATCAGTGTAAGTTTAGGATGGGAGTTTTTACAACACCACTGGAACTATCTACAAAGTTCCTTTATGGCCAAGATTGTTACCAGCAGTACAGCATATCAAATCCCAGCTGTGCAAGAAACCCTAAATCAGGGCAACAGCTGCTCAGTTTAAGGTTGCATATCAATATTACAGGACTAACTATAAGCATGAAATTTGGAGTATCTGTTAAAAAGGATTAAAAATGAAAGAGGCATTCAGATGACTTTCAGCTATATAGTGATTTTCTATCCTGCATCAATATTGTCTTTAATAGTAATTAATAGACTTGTCTTTCAGTATTTTGCTATCTCAAGTTGCAGAATTTTTCCCATCATTTAAATTTTATGACACAGTGCTTCTCTTTTTCCAACTCAAAGAAGATCATTTCGTGGAGTGTCCTCTAACTTTTTTATTGAGTCCTTATACTCTCACACTATCCTTACCACCCAGAAATTAGGTGATTTGAGCTGCAAGAATGAATCAAGACACTGTTGTATAGAATGAATCAAGACATGGTTGTTTCAGGGTTGTATTCTGTGGCAGCTGGACTGAGAGAAAATGTTCTGATACACAAAAGCATGAAATATATCAATGAATTACCAAAGAAACGAAAGCAACATGGTACATGGGGAAGAAGCCGCTGCCTATGGCAATGAGTTGAAATGAGGTGATCTTTTAAGTCTCCTCCTATGGAAACCTTTCATGTTTTTATTCTTTCATGCTTACTTTTTAGCAGAATTTGAGCAAAAGCTCATTATTTTAGGAGCAGAATTTCAAAACACATATTTAAAAATTAATCCAAGGACAGCAAGGAGAAACTAGTCTATATTATGCTTCCCACGTTGTTAAAATAATATGACTAGTTTAATAGCAGTTCTCTTCACTTTCTCTTTTCTCTATTTCATTTTTTTAATATGCATTTGCTTGGCTGAGCAAAACAGTATACCAAATTGAATATTGCAACCAACAAAACTGTCAAGTGAAGAACTGTGATAATTTCTATCCAAAACTTATTTTTCACCTTCACACCATCTAAAGAGCATAAGGAACACCTGAGACATCTTTGTATGAAGAAGGTCTCAGAGAGATTATGGAGGACAGGGAAAGGGGCAAAATGAAAATCCATGCATCTGCCATCCATCAGAAACACTTGTTTCGGGTGGCTGTAATAGACAGCTATTGCCTGCATCTAGAGAAATAATCTCGCCTCATAAACCCCCAAACTGAAAAGCTACCTAAGATATAGAATAATTTCATACTGGTACATGCATTTTTTACTGTCTAGAACTCATTGTAAATCATCATGCTGTGTGCACTGAGAAATGAATGGTGTTCAAGGTGAGAACTCGTAGACATTAATTTGATACTGTAGCTAAAATATTGCACCCTCATGTCCATTAAGTGATCTATAAAAGGATTGAGTAGTTCAGCCAAATAACCTTGGTTAACTATCACAAATTATTGTTCGTTAACTCATCTTATGGCCAAAGAATAAAGCTGAATATCTTGCTAAAGATCTCTAATTTGCAAGAACTGTGCAGACCCTGTGCAAAAGGCCATTCCATGGAATTCAGCAGGTGACTTCTGTGCTTATGAAAAACTGCAAGATTGTTTTTACCAGCATGTGGAAGGACTTTTATTTGGTCTCAACTAAAAGACAATGAGAAGACATGGAGACAGACAGCCATCAGCTCCTCAGCCTACAAAAGGTCTATTAGTCCATTTACCAGCCATAAACCCCATCAGCTTGGCTGGATATGTGGAACAGGACATAATGCTGCTGACTTTCCATTTCTGCTTCTTTCACCACTAACATTCTTCCCCGTTAGCAAACAAAATGGAGAACTGGTTTCCAGGCTGACAATCCCAACTTCTAGGAGGATTTGGGGTGTGGCCTCCATCTCCACTCTCTCTGTTTCCATGGGAGGGAGTAAAAACTGGATGTGTATTAGCAAACTGTGCTGGAATGGCAGTGCCTATTTACTTCAGGTAGGCAATTCCTGGTGTGCACTAAGAATTTAAAAGGCCATGTTTAAATCATGGAATCATAGAAATGCTTGGGTTGGAAAGGACCTTCAAGATCATCTGATTCAAACCATCCTGCCATGAGCAGGGGCACCTTCCACTGGTCCAGGTTGCTCAAAGCCTCATCCAGCCTGGCATGGAACACTTCCAGGAATGGGGAATCCACAGCTTCTTTGGACAACCTATTCCACTGCCTTACCACCTCCACAGTAAAGAACTGTTCCCTAAGCTAAAGGTACTTTCTTTCAGTTTGAATCCTTTCCTCCTTGTCCTGTCATATAAATAGTCTCTCTCCCAATGGGGAAAGATTTGGTGAGGCATAAGGGCAAAATTAAAGGAGTAATGGAGAACAGATAATGAGCAGCACACATCATGACAGTAGGGAGGGATGAAGGGGATAATTTATTTATTTATGTTTATTTATGAATACTGAGGTGAAGAGAACAGTAGAAGAACAGTAAAATTTCCAAGATCTGGATCAGGACCTGTAGGACTATGAAATGAAATGTTTAAAAGGACTTTCACAATCGCATCACGCAGTAGATTGAGCACAGCAGTTAAAGCTAGCAAAAGGACAAGATGATTTATGCACTGCAGATCAAAAGAAGATAGTGAAACAAATGGCAAGTTTTGGCAAATGTTTTTGATATTCAGAAGGGAAAAAATTGTGGTGTTAGAGGACAAACATTTCATGTTGTGCTGAGTTCTAGCAAATAGTCACTGGACTATGAGCCGAGCTCACTGTGATTAATAGCAATAAAGAATATGTTCAAGAACTTATACAGCATATCTAATATTAACAAGCAATATTTGACATGGCTTCAGGAAAGGTCATCCACTTCAGAAAAATATGACCAACAACCTTTACAAAAAATGTCTAACAATCATCCTAACAGGCAATGCAACAAGTTCAAGCCAAGGCACAGAAGAATTAACTCTCTTTCTTGGAGTCAGATGTTAACCTGAGGCTGGAACCTCTGATGGTCATCCCACCCGTCATCAAAGCAGGGCCAACACTGAAGGTAGAAAAGTTCCTTAGGGTTGTGTCCAGTCATGTTTGAGCATTTCCATGGACTGAGATCTCACAGTTTATATGTACGTCCATGTTTGACCTCCTTCTCTGTGAAACACCAGTAATCAGGAGAAGAGGCAATCTATTGAGGCTGGCTTTAAAGACACTTAACTGTGAAGAAATTAAGAAGAATTTAGGTCTGCAGGCTACTGGCAGAAGGGATTGCCCAATAAAAAAACATTATCTTTTGTTGTTTACCAGTTTCCTACCATTACATAGGAGACATTTGCAGCATTTTAGAAATTACTTTGGCTATGGATTAAATGGCTGTCCTCCTGATAACTGAAATAATTTGGTTTTCCCCTCTTGGTCTTCTTATCCTCCCAGTAGAAAATCACATCCCCACAAAAAAAAAAAAAAAAAGATGTTTTTTCACTGTCTTCCAACACTGACACACCTGGAAAAAAAGCTGCCACACAAGCAAAATTCATAACAAAGAGACAGAGCCAGATTCAGCAAAAGATTCCACAGAAAGCAGAACTGTGAAAGCACTTGCTTGGCTCCATTTTGCAACAGACATAAAGTTGTCCATCTTGGCAAAACTGAATTCATAAGAAATCCAGACCATACTTGGGAAGGAACATTTCATGGAAATAAAAAGGGACTTCCCTCATCAGAAAGCAATTTTGGCCTGGGGACTGGTTGACTGAAAACTGCAAACCTGAGCAAATCTGGTGGAATGAAGTTTGTACAAAGAGGAAGGCAGAAAGGAAATACACAAAAACGTGTTGCATCCTAGGTCAGCAATTTTTGTGAGCTGGGACAAAGCTGACCTCATAGCCTGCATGCCTCCGTTATCCACGATCCATGGAGGGAGTAAATGTGCTGCATCCCCAACTGAGGCTTTTGTTGTACTTTTGCAGAAGCAACAGCTGCCCAGTCTGCCAACCCTGCTGCTGTGATTTTACCTCTGGGGACTCATGACAATGGTAAAAAAATAAAAATATCATACCCCAGACTGCTTTGTGAAGAAGGTACTGCTTGTGGGACTGAGTGCAGGATCACAAAAGTGACATACCCTTTAGTGTGTGATGTGATCCCACCACAACTGGCAAAAAATTTGCACTTCTCTTCCCCTCCTCCTTCTTTGATACCACACAGATCCTCTGTCTGTCTGGTGTTAACATAAACAAGACCCCAGGTCATGTGAGGAAGCAAGTCCTTCATGTAATCAGAATGATAGATAAAATCCTGGGTATAAAATCAGCCAAATGAGCAAAGGACAAAGCAGATACTTTTGTTTCAGTAAAAAATAACAAGTATTCTTGTGTTTCTTAACCACACATTAATATCTCTCCTTTTTCTTTCTTTTTTTTTTTTTTTTTTTTTTAATTTTTTTTCTTTTAAAGTGAACTTCCATGCTAGTGGTTATTGCTTTGCCAGTAATGTCTGGTTCTGCCTGATAACATCAAGCTTTGTAAAACAATGTAGCATTGTCTACAGTCCCGGCTATTATAGTAAGTTAACAGTTACTGTAAACAGAAGGGCTCTTCGCAGAGAAGATGAACCAAAGATATATTTTGAATTAAGCACAAAGCAAACACTCCAGCTGGCAAACATTGCAGGAATAGTTCATTCTTTCAAAAAATTGCATTGGGTTTGCACTGCCAATAGTATACACAGAGTCATTGTTTCAGTCTCAGCAAGAGGGTTATTTATACACTTTGAATGCGTACTGCTTTCTCTTAAACTTCACAAAAGTGATCCATTAAAAATCATACCAAATGTATGAGGGTTTGTACTAATGTTTGAGGTTAATTTTCTCTGGTGGGTGCCACTAAAGCTCATTTTAACAGGTCTTGAGGACAGAGGGGAATATTAGGTCACACAGTCAGATCTTTTTTATATCATAGTCCATAAAATCTATTCCAGCTACTTCTGTATGGAGCCCAATGGCTGACATTTGGCTGAAGTGTGTGCCTGGAAGATTTGTAGCCTTGAATCTACCACTTTCTGATGTAACTGGTTCCAGCAGAAATCAACCTCACTATTAAACATTTGTATTGTACTTCCATTTGATTTTCTTTGGCTTTAATTGCTGTGCTTAGGTTCCCATTGTGCTTTTCTCTGATCCTTTAAAAAGCCCTTTAATAACTGTTATTTCCTTACCATCCAAGAACCCTGAGCCATCTGAATGCCATATATTTTTGGTTCATTGGTACTTCTGAGTCAAGTCAGGAGAGGAAAAGCAGAGAAGCAGTTTTGACTGGAATCTAACTACATTTTATTTGCCTCATTTGGGTTTCTTTTTCTTAAAAAAAAAAAAAAAAAAAAAAAAAGAATGTCTGGCTGTTCAAATTTGTTGTTCCTACTTGCAAAAACTTTCAGCAACTCTCAACTTTGGCAAAAGGGGTCCATCCAGAAACACTTGCTCAAAATGACCCCCAAAACCCAGAAGGAAGTTCAGTAAAATTCATGTTGTTTACCTTATCCAGTCTACATTTTTTTGCTAGAATGGTCCCATAAACTTATTTTAATCACCATTTGCATGTGACAAGCACTTCAATTTTTAGTATTATTTAGTATTACGATGACTTCCCTTAAGTGTACCTGCTACAAAACCTCTGCCATTCTTCTTAACTGAACACATTTGATGTGGAACATGAAATAACCATTACCATTACATAGAAACATTAGCTGTCTTTACTGTTTTTCCAGAACTAGATGTGTTTTCAGTGCATCAGGAAGGGTTTCATGAGGATGTTACCCCACATTTCCTGAATTCAGATTGTTTAAAGGTTAATTACATCCTCAACCCAAAAAAGTTGACTAGGCAGCAGATCCTACAAAAATACACGTGTGTTTGAATATGTAAGAATGTCTGTCTTCTCTGTATAGTCCTCTCACCCTATGCATGAATAACTAGGCAGAAAAATGTAAGATTAAATTTACCATTAATTATCTGTAAATAAACAGCTCCCTGTTATATGCAGACAAGACCATCATTAATGTTCCAGAATATATCAATTTCCCATGCTTCTGATCTCATTTTCATACTTGTGTTGCACAAGCCACTATGAATGTTCATCTTTGTCTTCCCATTCTTGCTTTCATTTAGGAGCACAAATCTAACTTGCATCATGGGAGTATTAAAGTGCAAAATAGACTCTAAAATTCTGTCAATGGCATCTATGCAATTTTAATGGAAATACAAAGAGAAACTGCCATATTTTCTTCCCTCATTATGCAAATAATGATATTTTCATCTCCATAGAGCTGTTAGTATGCCTTGCTATTGGCCTCACACCCAACACTAGCATCCCTTCACTTATCAAGGGGATGATGATGCACACCTAGTGAAACTTTCATTTTAGCCTGCATCAGCACATTGCAATCAACGTAGTATCATGCCCTCTGTGATCCTAATAATTTTACTACTGAACTTAATTGGCAATCAACAAAATTAGAATGATCACTCCTCTGTAGGGATCCTCACACACTCTAAAGGATTTAGGATCAATGAAAAAGTAGGAAACCTGCCAAGACTTTTCTGGCTGGCAAGCCTTTGGAGGCTTAAGAAGCTTCCCAGACTTCTCGTTTTTCAAGAAAAAAAGGCAGTTTTGAGAAGTTTAAAAAGACTGCAGGCTTTTTGGAGCTTCATGATAACTTTAAATAGGAGCAGTTTCCTATTGGGTAAAGTCACACAGACAACTTTTGAGACAGCTTTTCTAGGCCAAGTAAAAGCCTTCACTGCACCGACCTCAGCTCTGCCATCCTCTGATGTACAAGTGGCCAAGTTCTCCTGTGCTTCATTAGGGATGGACCCACCAGACCTACCCATCTGTGTTTCTCAGGAAAGACAAGCTTTGCCACATGATGGTGGCATTAAGCAAGCCTAATGTTTCACCAGATTGGAGAATATTTTCAATGGTGAAGAAAATCTTAAAAATGATGTTACATCACATCCCTTAATTATTTTTGCATGTAGTCTCTTTTCTGTATGGAAATAAAACTGCTGAACAATGGAAAATGCTGTCTCAAGAAGGAGAATAGATACATCTGTGAAAACAAACAGATGACTTTAAAATGTAGGAAAGTAATTAGTTACAAGCCTCATGCTCTTTAGCATATCTTCACAGTGTATGAGCTTAATCTGGTTAATGACAAAATAGATACCAATGAAACCAAAGAATTCTCAAAACTCAGGTGTACGTTTTGGCTTTTTTTAGCAGATTACATGTAACATCCACTGTTTGCTTTTTTTCAACAGAATGAAGCACTTGAATACACTCTAACTTCTACAAGCCCTTGAATTATTAAATGTTTTTCTTATAGTCTTATGAACTGGATGAATCCCTAAACCTGGAAAATTCCAAGACCTCATAGATGCCAAAGAGAGCTTGAAAAGATGAAAGCTGAATGAAAAGATTTCAGCCACGGGAAGGGAAATAAGAACAAATTTACTTCCATCCCACCCCAAAAATTCTTACTGAGAGAACTGTAGTAGTTTGTTTGGCTTTTTGGAATGCTGGATGGCAGCAGTACAATGCAGCACTAGGAAATGCCTCTTTGCTCTTAGCATCTGTATAAGGCAAGCAACTGAGCAGGCTAGCCAACATTTCATCTATCTCTCACTTTAACTGAAACAAGAATCTGGCATGGCAAATTGAAGTCCCATTGAAACAGAGCCACTATGAAAATACAGAGGAAATCCAGTCTCAGACTAGTTCTGACACTGCAGAGCTTTCACTTTTTACATAAGAGTTTAGATAAAGTGTTTTTACCTTATAAATAGACAGAAAGAGACGCAAGGGAGACACAAGAACATTTTAGTTATTCCTAAATAGTTTCTTTTCCTCTTCTTTGTTTTCCTGATGCAGTCCCTTGATACCAGGCTGTCAGTAACACTCAGGCTTTGCCCTGCACTCAGATATGCTGTGCAGCACCGCAGTGCAAGAAGGCTTTTGAATTAGTGCCTGAGTCGAGAGGTGACCCAGGAGCAAGTTGTTCAAGTCTAATCTCCCTTCCTTGCAAGGTGCTAGTCCTTCTGGACAAATTGCTTTCACAGCCCAAAAGTAATTTCGTCAATTAAGAGCTAATTTTCCCTCTACTGAAGTCTTTTAGGTCTTTCGCTTGTGGTCCATTATGGCCTGCCAAGTATGATGGCAAAACTAGCAAAGTCATTATCCACACAGCAGTGGAAGCTGCTCGGAAGGGCACTGTAAAGCAGTCTCCAGTGACCGTGCTGTGTGCTGTGCCACGAGTTCCAGTGGGATGGGGCAAATCCCCCAGGAATAGGTCACAAGCCTGTGTACCTTTCAGATCCGATAAATACAACTGCTTTTTTCCTCCTGTTGTTAACCAGTAAGAAATTGCTTTGCTGAAGATAAATGCATCCAGTGAAACTATTTAGCTAGAATTGGTTGATAATTTACTAGAACAGATTTTTTGAAAAACACAGAAAAAAAATCAATGGGGATATCTCCAGTGTATCGATTAGCAGATGGATATTCATATTATCAGAGATAAAAAGTAATTTAAGCAAAAGAGTGAGAATTGAAATGGGTTGGTGTCATCAGTTAAGCTGGATAGCATACTGCAAGAATCAAAATGAATTTTGAACTCTTTAAAGGAAGCAGCTATGAATGTTCTTGTTTCAAAGTAGAAATAAATGGGAATTAAACATTTTTCAATGAGTCTGTTTAAAATTGCTTCAGCTTCCTGGAACAGAATTGTTGAAATAAGGACAGAGACTAGAGGCCTCAGGAAAAAAAAATGTCTTATGGTGACTGCAACCAGTATCAGAGTGCCCCAAATATGCTGGGATTGTCTGCTCTGGTGAGCCCCAGCTGGGAAGCCCTGTGCAGGTGATGGGATGACAAGCCAGTGGAGGTAAAGCTGGGAGGAGCAAACAGCTTCATGCTGTTGGTCCTGAGTGGGGTCCAGATACTGGGTGCTGCATTCATGTGGTGAAGGAATCCACAAACCTCCACTGTAAAAGGGAAAAATTCTGAAACCCCCTCTCAAGGGGTTACCCTGTAGAAATATGACAACCTAATAAACAGAGCTCTGATGAAATATGGTCCACATCTGTAGTCATTTTATAGTTGACCAAATCTGCAGCCTGGAGTTTGTATTTGCTAGAGCTAAGATAATAACAAGCCTGAGAACTCCCAGAGGTTGTTTGCTTTGATTTGCAGAATGTTTGTTACACCACATTATAATCAAAAATTGGGTATATCCGCTGGTAAAAATCTCATGAGTTACAAAAACAAAGCTTCTGCCAATATTGTTTTATATTTTAAAAAAGGGGGGAAATTAACAGATTTTTAATGAGATAGTGAGGGTTTTGTTTTGTTGTTTTTTGGGTTTTTTTGGCTGAAACATCCTATGGCCTGTGCTAGGACTCAGTAAAAGAAAAAAAAAAAAAAAAATAGGGCAATAATCTACAGCATGCTTATCACCTTGTTATCTGTGCTTCAGATCACTTAAAAATGTATCAACAGTGTATATACTGCTTCCAGAAGTTAAATGGAAATAATGTTGTATGAGGTAAAGAGGAAAAGAAGAAAGTCCATACCACAGTGTAGGTTGATCAGAGGACCAAGGTACGAGCACTAGGCAATTTCAGTGGCTGAAAGAGTCAATTCCATAGAAATGGGCAATGCGAGATTTACTTTCCTAGCTATCCATCTGTTCAAAAAGCAACACTGACCTAACTGGCAAGGTGTTCACCCTAGTGTGTTTTAAAGAGACTTTGGAAGTTGCTGTAAGCTCAGGCAAATTTTAAATTCAATTGTGACTAGAGGAGGGGGATGCAAATCTGATAGTGAAATGTGGGTAGAAGAGGCCTTAACAGGAGTTAATTAGTATGAGAAAGAAACACATAAACAGCAGAATAAGGAGCTGGGAGTCCAACAAAGTAGTCAAGTTTTCTGAAATGCCACTTGAAGGCCGTCCTTTTTTCATGTGTTCAAAAGGAGCAAAACAAACAAATGATAAATAGAAAGCAATAGGGTTAAACTGTTGTACTAAATTATGAGGAAAAAGAAAAACCCCATGGTAAATGCCAAAAACAAGGGTAAAGTGGGTTTTACAATAAAGGATGCTTGTAAAGAAAATAGCATTACAAAAATTTAATGAAAGATCTCAAACAAACAGAAAAGCTCAAGGGTTTTAGTTCTGCTTTGCTTTTTTCTTCTTTTTAGAATGCAATATACTAGAAACAACAAGGAAACAAGTAAGTGTTCAGAAAAGGCAGGAGACAGAAAAAGAAGACAGAGAAAGAGCTCAAAAAAAATATTACTTTGCAAAAAAAAAAAAAAAAAAAAGGCTCAGAAGTCAGGTAGTAAAGTGAAAGCTGAAGTACTGAGTGCCTGCTTTTTTTCAGGCTGCAGGAAGGAGATTAGTCTTCACCAGACACTGAAACAGAGTAAATAGGGAAATGGGGCTACACAGAGCAGAGCAGGGTAAAGAGTAAATTAAAGAGTGTTTAGACCGTACAGACGCATTTGAGTCAGCAGTGCCTGACAAAATCCATGTCAGTGTACTTAAGGAACAAAGCAGCTGACAAAGATCTGAGATCCCACACAGACCGGGGGAGGTATGGAAGGACATAGTCTGGAAAGAAGGAAAAGGACAGGAATTCTAGGTCAATCAGTCTAATTTTTTTACCTAAGAGAATTGTTACCAAAACCCAACGCTTTTACAGACACCTAGAGAGTAACGAGGCACAAACATAAAGATGAATTCACCTACAGTTCACTTCAAACTGCAGGCCACATTACACTGAGAGCTGCAGGAGGTCTCTGCTGCTAAACACTCACTTTAGATTTTCTCTTTAGAACTTACTGCTCCAACAGAGAATATGTATCTGAACTACCTGAGAAAAAGCAGGCTCAGGAGCATTGTCAGGATCCAAATTCAGCTCATTCTTGATGAATCCAGGGATGGGTGGTCTGGAATATTTCAGATTAAATTGAATGAAGATGGGGGCAAAAAGCTATGCTGCTTGAAGAGAAATCAAATGTGCAAAATGTGGAATAACAAGCTGGGAAAAACCTTGCAGGGAAACAAAAAAATCAAAAAACTGTAGCACCTACAGGACATCAGAACATACCCCAGAATGGAGAGGAATTCCAACCAGCCTAAGATCTGTTAATGCCTTGCTAACATTTAATCATGTATGTAATTTAAGCATATATGTAAGAAGGGGTTCAAGTAGGCCAAGACAGTAGTACTGTGAAGAAATAGAAATCTCCATGCCACATGAACATGGAGAAATGGTACAGAGCTTTGTTGAAGAGATCTCTCAGGGGTGTCTAGAAGCACGTCTCAGCTGGGTGTAGCAGCTCCTTCAGCCACTATTCAATCAATTCAGTAAATGCAGGTAGTCTGTTCTATAACAGACCAAGAAAATTAATTTAAGTCATTGCATTAGAAATACTTCTGCGTTGGAAACATTTTCTGAAAGGCCTAAAGAGCAAAAACCAGGGGCTTCAGGTAGTAAGCAAGTTAGATCCTGCATAATGGGTATTTCTGACAACCTGCTGTGACACTATACTGTATATCCATATAGTCAGAGTTGGTGTCCACTAAGAGATCCCTGAATAGAAGATGCTGGAATTATGTTATGTTGGTACCCAGGGTGAAGATCTCAGTCTCCCATACCAAGTACACATTACCTGAGATTCAATATAAGGGCATGTGCAGGGAAAGGAGAACCTGAACAGCTTAGTCTGAGAGGTGTTAGCAGAAGTGTCACTTGCAGGACCCCCAACACAACTGTTCTGCTCGGCTGCCTGCTTCAGGAACCTGAGATCTGCAGGGTCCACTGCAGGTTGTGCACTGCCTCTCAGCAAGTACATAACAAATTGGAAAATAAGGAGGAGAGAAACAAGTCTGAAAAGGAGATTGGAGGAATGAAGTTTTGAGGAAAATGGAGATGCTCTGGCAATAAAGGATAGGGCATAATTTTGCAGCAAGGTCTATTGAAGGTGATAAGAGAGCAAGGTCACCAAAGCCATAGGATGACATCTCATGACAGTTCCCTGAAGAAGAAATGAGGCAAAGGACCCTGCCGTCATTCACAATCTCCCTTCTCCCACCCTGCAAACCCTTGCTCAGATCAATGCCTACATACAGTGTTAACTGAAGGGCTCCAAGTACTTGTCCAGCCTCTCCATCTGTGTGTCAGTCCATAATGGTGCAGAGGGGGAAGAAGGGGCAGTGCTGGGCTTTTGAGTGACTGAAAGGAAGGGAGGACAGTAGCTTGGTGGTGAGACAGGCAGCAGTGATACAGATGCCTCTTTTTCAGATGGTCACAGAATCTTTGTCACTTAGTCTGTTTCCTTCACTCTGTATTTTTCTAATTTCTAATTCACATTTCTACCTCCTTTATCTTTTTCCTCTCCATCTCTGTTTCCCATAAACTTTTCTCTCTTGTCTTACCGTTTTTTTCAATTCTTTCTTTGGTTTTGGTTTCTTTTTTTTTTTTTTTTTTCTTCCCAGAATGAGACCTTACATTTCCAAGTCACATTTTGATTGTCTGGTTGTGGTGGGTTTTCTCTCCTGTAGCTCTGTTCTATAGCTGGGCTCTGCACATATTTTCTCTGTGGAGCTCTTTTGCCAAGGAAAACACAGACTTCTCTGAACTGTTCAGCACTAGAAAAGACCAGGGTAAGGAGAAGAATGATGCTGAAAGGGAGAATGATGGGAAAGTGTTCCTTAACATGTAATATACCTGATTCAAGCAGGAAACCTGGCAGACCTGACCAAGGAAAAGCAGGACCAGACTGCCTAACATCTGCTCAGAATTACCTATGGGCCAGCAATCAAGAGGTGTTAACACCCAGCACAGACCCTTTACTTCTTTTCAGCAAGAAATCAATTCAAACCCTCTCAAGGATGCCCTTGGTGCTGTGTCTTCCCACCAAGACATGCAACAAGTCACTAATTGGATCACCTTCTTGGAGGTCTGATGAATGCATTGATATGACCATTTCAGGAATTTCAGCCTGAAGGAGAAATTTAAAGAAAGAAAAAATCATTTGAAGAGTGGTGTTGTATCCAATGGGTCTCAGGAAAAAAAAAAAAAAAAAAAAGGAAAGTGAGGAATAGGTACTATTAACAATGAAAGAAATCAGATATGCTATTACAGAACAGTTCAAATGGTCAGATAAAAGGCTGATTATGTGGTCTCTTAGAATGAGCCACCATGTAATTTCAATCATTACCAGCCACTTTCTGTCACAGCAGATAATTACGACTTGTGAGACGTGATCAGAATACTTGGTGACAAACATATCTGCAGTCCAAACTTCAGTTTCAATCTGAAAATTGAAAAAAATCAAAAATAGCATGTCATTTCCCAGAGTGCTTGGACACAAGGAACTCAGCCCTGTAGATGCCTACAGTGAAACTGCTCCCTGCAGCTCCAATTCTTTATGTAGCCAGATAGAGAAAGCCTCACAAGGAACTGCAGCTCATTTTACCATCGAGTGGCTGTCCTGCACACAGGAGCAAGGCAATCCATTCCTCTTTTGCAGGTACCAAAGTGATTGATGTCCCAAAGGAGAGCTGGAGAAACCCTTGTGTCTTAAAACACATAGTCTGAGGTGATCTCTGCACCCTGACCATGAGCATTTTCTTTGCTCTCTCGCATTAAATAGATGGATAAACAAGTATCAGAAAACCAAAACAAGACAGTTATTAAGTAATTTCCTTGGATATACGATTAAAAGAATGTGTATTGAAAATAAGTTTATTTTCAGCCTTGAGATGAGACAGGGGAGATTGAGATTAGATATTAGAATTTTTTTTCACTCTTAGGGTGGTCAGGCACTGGAATAGGCTGCCCAGGGAGATGATGGAATCACCATCCCCGCAGGGATTTAAGAGGCATCTGGATCTGGCACTGAGTGATGAAGTTTAGTGGTTTAGTGGGTTACAGTGGTAGTGCTGGGTTGATGGTCGGACTTGATAATCTTAAAGGTATCTTCCAGCCTTGATGGTTCTATGAATAATGCAGGCATTTGTCAATAGACCACTCTTTCTACTACAGCAAGAAAAAAAAAGGGCAAGGAAAAAGTAAAACACACTGAGTGCATTTTGAATGCAGTGTTGATGGAGAAAGGAGAAACAGGTCCCCCTAAGAGCAGCCTCTCAGTTTATTTTCCATAAATCTGTTGGGCAGCTTGAATCGATAGAGTCTTCTGAAACACCTGAGGGCTATTAGAGCTTTTTTCCATCATGTACTGCTTTATAACAGCTCAGTTTATTCAGGTTGAGTGTGTTCGTTTGCATATCTGTCCTTAGAACTAATCTGAAATAATGATGTAATAATGGTTTTAAGGATAGGCCTCTTTGCCATATAAATCTTGGGGTTTAAATTATACAGAGACCCAGTGGCCCTTCAGAGCTCTTGCACTCCCTAACTGATAAGATTCAAGTCCCTGAGGACCAAAATTAACTGTGCTATAGCATGCATTATGGCTGCATCACAGAGCAATTTTATCAGCAGTAGGAGACAGCAGAATTGCACAAGTCTGGTGCTATCAATAGGAAGTGATGACTCACCCAGCTAGTGCTTTCAAAGTGGCAATATCCTATACACTAAAAATACCTTTTGAGGGTGATAAGTGACCCCATTGCCAGGAATAGGTGAAAGCATGTTAGCAGCAAGAAGAAGGAAAAACAAGTCTTTACACATTGCACCCTTTACTTCTGATACCTGTGGAAAAAACTCATTTAGGCTGTGAGTTTGACCATTAAATTGTGTGAGCTTTTTACGTTCATTGAAGTGATTTTTGAGCTGAGATGTCATCCTTATAAAACAAGTTCATGTCAGTCTTCACAGGGCCCACTGACAATAGTCTGTTCACATAAACACAGACAGATACAAGGCCTGGGACGTGTTCAAACAGTGCTGTGATAAAAGAATAACCTGACTTGAATGAATGGAGGATAATGTTTAGAACAATAGGTGAAAGGTGCTCGGGAAAGTTAAAATAAAGAGATCCTAGTACTCAGAATGAATTCTGAAAAGGAATGACATGATTTGGTTGTGTGCAAGCCTATCTATTCTGCCATTCAAAGAGTTTGAAGACCATTTATACGGAGCTCCAGAGACAGAGTTTGATAAGCTTAACAATCCATGTGGCACCCTTCCAAATCTGCATGAGGCAACAAAAATTCAAGTGGCTTCCAGCTTCCTAGAAAATAGATTGGATGTTAAGTAGAGCAAAGCAAAGCAGGTTTCTGCTATATGTCTAGACTTGGATGGTAAATGACTTTTTTTGAGGGTGCATTGAATAGAAAAATGACTGCTTGCCCTTGAGTCACTGCCAAGCTCAGACTGGCTCTATATCATTGGTGAATACTGATGCAAGAGGAATGAATAAACTTCTGCAATAACATTAGGTCTAGGCTGTCACTGAGAACTTTTTGAAAGGAAGAATGTGGATAATCTACTTATGTAAAGGAAAAGCAATAAACAAAATTGCATTTTAAGCTATCTTTATTTATAATATACAGTTCAGTGGGCTCTAGATTTAATGGCTTCCTATTTTATATATAATCATGTATTTCCTTCATTAGCAGACTGAGGTTGATTTCTAAAAGAATACAGATGTAAGTTAAAGATTCTTGGGGTTTGTCCTCTTTACTAGGGTTTTGTCCTCTGAAGTTCCTCTAGTGTTTAGCAACCTGTGTGCTCCACAGGAGAAAACTTTCCCCTAACTAATATCTGCTTTTCTTTATTAGAGAGTCATTCTTCTCCTATGAATCTCACAAGGATTTGGATGCTCTTTTTGAGAATTTCAGACTCTTCCATACTTGGCTGATGTTGGACAATGAGTTCAAATGTCATCAAGTCCCAGGAAAGCCAAACACACCCAGATTGAGAGCAAGTATATTTTATCTCTGTTAGAAGTCAGAAACAAAGGGACTCCTTGAAATGCTGGATTTGCCCCTGGCTTTTTGCTGAAACTGCTCCTCAGCCTCTGGACTTCTCTCTAGTGAAACAGAAAAGTGATGTAAGAGAACTCTAATTCCTAACCTGCAAACGCCAACTGAAATATGTGTACAGGCTTCATGTTAGGTACTGATAAAGGTAGCAGACTTTTCTTTGGACTAGAGCTTTTACCAGCTTGCTTGTAATCCACTATGAAAAGGTCAGTAAAAATCTGCAGTGCTTGTTCAGGGCTCACAATTCAGATGTTTCTCCTTGGCCTCTTCTTGAAGGACACAGAAAGAATAAGAGCACAAGCAGTGGAAATCCAGGGAAATGACAAATACATTTCTTTAAGAAAGATAGTCAGAGAGTTCCAGCAAGGTAAGAGCAGTGCAACAAATAGAGATGAGGCAAATACTGGGTCCCAGTTCCTACTGAAACCACCTAAAGGGCAGACTGGCACTGTCGGAGAAATTCATGTCTCCTGATTATCTCCAGCTACACGTTTCCATCACCAGTTGTGCGCCAGTGCCTCCAGGACATGAAAGAATCAGAAAACTAGTCTGGTTGGAAATCTATCACTTTTTATTATTTTGGGACTGGTTTTCAGGCAGATCAGTTTACCGAACCAGTTCACTGGACATCAAGATGAATAGTAGAGGTGGCAAAATAGGAGAATTGGGAATGTATGGCCAAGGTTAGGTGAGGCAGGCTCCACTTCTGTTGACTTAGGGCCATCATAAAATCACAGCCTAAGCTGTAAATACTTGAAAAGTTGGTAGATATTTCTTTCACAGTGCAGCTCTGCAGGACAATTCATAGGTAGTGAAACATATGGAGTTCTGGGTCCCAAATAATTGTGTTCACAGGGCAGATAAAACACTTTAGCTAAGGAAATTCTCTTTGATATTAATATAAATAGATTAAAGCATCAAAAGCTATTAACAGAAAAGTGATTTAAGTGATTAGCAGCTGACTTCATTTTCACTAAGGGAAAAATATCCAGAATACACTCTATTCCCACACTTGACAGAATTGGTCTAATTTCAAACTCAATAGAGAAAGACAATAAACTCCCAAACCTAACTTCCTGGGAGGTCAGCAGTGCAGAATTCAGAGAAGGTTTTGTTCTTCAGTTTTAGCAAAACACTGCTTCCAGGGAACTCCAGCTATTGGGACAGCAAATGTGACCTGAAATCCAGTTTGTTTGGAAATGGCTGAATATATACAAGTCTTAGAGGGGTGAAATTAAGTAATTCCTTCCAGCAAAAAAACAATAAAAAGCTTCAGGGTAAGTTGCCCAAGCCATGGGACATCTTCTATGTAACTGAGAAAAAGCTGCAGATGATGACAATGTAAATGATTACATAGCAGAGCAATAATGCTGTGTTCTTTTTCTTTCTTTTAAGATAACCCAATATTTGCCCACATTTGATAAATTAAAACTGCTGTTTATAAGTAGCATGAAATACTGAAACCAGGAAACAAAGCACAACTGCTGTGGTTCCTCTTTCAAGCTGCTTCTTCAGTGACTTCTAAACTAACAGCTCATTTCCCCTGCCTATGATGCAGCTACCTTTCTTTGAAACCAAGCATCCCTGACAAGGCAGTTTCATTGAACTTCTTATTTCTGAAGACTGCATTTTTTGAGAAAAATGTGCAAGATGCCAGGAGATATATCCATATTAGTAAATTCTGGCATCCCATGAATATTAAGAACCAAAGGGTAGTACTAGCAATCTCATATCACCCATTTATTTCCTGCATAGATGTTTCCCCCATACATAGAAAAAATTGTCAAAGCAGGCTTAAGAATAGTCCACATCCAAGCAGGATGAGAAACACTATTTTTTTAAAAAAGGACTTTTCTGCTTTGGGGGAAATACAGATTATGTGATTCAATTTTATTTGTTTTTCACTTTTTAAAAAATTTCTCTTTTGCCATTTTGATTTAAATGATTTATAATCAATAGGCTATTTTGAGTTGGTGTTTTCAGGGTTAGTTTGTTGATGTAGGTTTTACTTTTCTTTTTCTTCCTATACACAGTGTAATGTGTGTCTTAAATATTCTTCCACTCAGGAAAGAACATCCTCAGAGACACAAATTCTGTATTTAAAATATATTGCATTTTGATGCCTCATCCACCTGGCTGATGATGGAATTGAAATAACTCTTTGTACACAAGCTTTTGACCTAAATATCCTTTTTTTTAGTACTATTTTCCCCTTGGGAAGAGATAGAACAAAATAAAAAATTCATCAGTTCACCTTGAGGGGAGGTAGGTTTTATCTTGGGCTTTTAAAAACTAGTTGCATGAGATGGAAATTATCTTAGATTTTGTAGAAGGTTTTATTTCGTTTTGCTTTCTCGGTCTGCTTTCCCCATTTCCATTGCCTCCCATCTTTCACCTGAATCAACCCTTCTTTCTCTTTGATAATCAAACTTTCATTTGACTGCTAGCCTTGTCATCTCTGTAGTTAAGTGAAATAAGCATAACAGTGCATGATGCTCCAAAAATAATGAACTCATAAATGAGCTACCTCTGCAAAAATAAATATATACATGAGTAATGGTAGGGTGATTTCATATATGTACACAGGAATGACTTAATTCCAAATTATTACACATTTGTCCAAACATATGGATTGCTTTCAGTATCTAAAAAGTTGTGAGAGTCCAAGTTTCTCCATGTTTGAAAACTGATGAAAGCTTCCTCTTAGCTGAATTCAAAGGTGTCCAGGAAAGACCATTTTCTTGACATTTATTTCTTAACATAACACCTGGAGGGGTCTTGCTTTAGGAATTAATGTTAGAAACAGAACAGTTTTAGTTTTCCCCCAGTGCTGCTTATTTCACAAATTGCAGATGAAGGTATTTGTCTTAGGCAGATATTTCTTGGGTCCCAGTCCCCATTCATGAAAACTAGGCTCTGGTCACAATCTCCTGTGGCACCCTTCTGCCCTTTTGCCTGGATTCCTTCCAGAGGATACTGGGCTGCAGAAGCACTTAATGTGCTTGGTTCTGAGCAGTGGTTTCAAATGCATGCCTTGAAATCTAGGCATGAATGTTAGCAGTGCAGTGACAAAAAGAGGAAGCTGCACAGGGAGAGAGTCTGTGCTTTATGGAGAGGAGAACAAAGTCATAGCCTGGTTATGGTTTCTGTCTAAATCTGCATCACCAAAAAATGACACAGATAAAAAACACAGCCTTCTTCCATTTCCCCAGGGAAGATTTGAACCAATCATCAAGATATTTATCACTATCAGGTGAAGGAAAGGCAGGTTTTGTATCCTGGCTTACATCTGTCATCTGAACATGACAGTCCTCACTCTTAATGGAGCATTGCATTCCCAGGCATGCAACAGGAGATGAAGCTCTAGCCTAACTCTGAATAGACAGTACACATTGTAAAACCACATTGCCATCTTTTTTTGCCTTGGGTGCAGTGCACACCCACTGCTTCAGTTGTAGAGACTCCTCAAATGTGGGCTAATGTGTTTGCATTAGGTTCTTAGTGCCCTGTTTCCTGAACATCTTGAGATCTTGATCATAATAGATGTTTAACAAAACAGACTTGGGATATGACTGGTTGCAAGTAGCTCAGTTGTTGGTCACAACAAAAATATGGGGCTTGATTTTAAAAACTTCTTTTGCTATTAAAATAGGATGCTTTTAAATTTGAAAAATCTCTTAAATCCATCTGCATATACATCTGTTGTCCTACTTGTGTATTTACCTACCTACCTACCAAGCAGCCTGCCTATCACTCAAACACATTGTGTTGCAGAGGCCCCCCTTTGTTAAGAAGGGGAGAAAATGAGTGCTGTGTGATGTTCTGTGTCCCTTGGTGCACAGAGGTCTAATCTGAGATAGATTCAGAACTGAATAACAAAAAATGAGCCAGTGAAATCAGTGCTTTGGTTGAATAACAAAGTAAGGAAAGATTCAACAAAGCTGGCTATGCCACTAAAATGTACATCAGCTTGTAATACTTGATACTTCTCAACAGGAAGAGTTCTGCTACAGTTATGGGTAGAGCTGTATTTGAGAGGTTTGAATTTCCAGACTCTGAATACATCAATCAGATTGTGCAGTTTACAAAAAGGACAAGCCTGAATATCATGTTTCCTGAAGGTGAGACAGCTTTGTTGTCATGACTCTCACTGCAAGATGTCTAGAACAGCAGTGCTTGGGAAAAAGTGCAACTGAAGGAGTCTATAGGCTCTTGACAGCTTTTGGTATATTGCTGCCCATCAGCATACAAGGTTGCAGGAATGACCTATTCCTTCCTCAGAGCAAGGGCTGACAGAGGCAAGCAAGGCATAGATGGATTTCAGCATTGTACTTCTTTCTAAAGTTCTTCCAGACTGATGGAGGTTCAAGTTAGGAAATGAGACAAGAGAAAATGGAAGGGAAATTACAATGACACCGGGTAAAGCAACAAAGAAAAGGTGCAGCAGTGACAGAAAAACAATTATGGTCTGTGTATTTTATAGCTAGAGTGAGTAGGAGTGTTTCTCCCACCACACTGGCATGAAAGCAAGAGCATCATCTCATGCCAGGGGAGTAGCAGATGGAGCAGCTATATTTCATATGAGAACTTGTGTTCTGGGACTGTCAAGCTGCTGTGGGAGCTGCTCAAAATTTGTGTGTCAGCATCGCTGCAGACCATGACTTATATCCCAAGGACAAAAAATCATTTGGGATTGTATTATTTACAGAAATACAGGTTGCCATTTATTCTGTGTAAGTTGTTTTACTGCCTTCTTTATCCCATGTTTAAATACTTTCTGGAAATGTTTTAACTAATCTCTGACACGTGTGAGTCATGTTCACATCCAGTCGCCAGAATAAATTATGTGTGTAATACAGAAATTAGTTTCCTGTTATATATAAAATGTTGTCAAGGAAAATTTCCCCTTACATGACAAGAGGGATGTGGGATATTCTGCAGCAGTTCATGTGAGCTGGGGACTTCTGGAGATGTCCAGCTGTTATGGTGCATTTCAGTCTGACTGGAAAGTGTCTATCACATTTGTAACAGAACAGGTTTTTGGACAAACAGAAATGGCAGACACTTATCCCCAAATGCCTCTTCCACGTGGCAGACTATGGTCTGTGAAAACTTGTGTATGTCAAGTGATTTAAATCTGCACACAGAGGGACTGTGTTATGGCCACAGCCTCTCATAGTGTTCTCTCCTTTACTTCCAGCACGAGCTGAAGTTTCAATGAGGACACCTGGTCTCTTTCCATTGACAGGCTGAACTTACCCAAGCAATGGACCACACTGACTTGTGTGGTAGCCCACATGTGATGTAGATGGCAAACCACTGCCTGCCTACTGACTAATTTTGGTTAAGAACTGAATCCACATCACACAAGATCTCCTAACATTCTATACAGTGCAGGCTGGAGGCACAGACCCCACTTATGAGCAGTGCAGAGTTGCAACTTTTACAAGAATTTAGACATACAGCATCTTATTTCTGCTGATCTGTTCATATTTCAGTGTTTGAAATGTCCAGGGAAAGAAAAATAGAATATAATCCTTTTCAAGGTGGCAACAATGCAAACAGAAAGTTTTAAACCAAATTTTTTTTTCTAAAATACTGTCTGACTTTTAAGCCTTAATATCTCACAGACAATTAGCAGCTTCATTGATAAACTACAGGGCTACCTACAGCACAGGTCAATTAGCAGCTTCAACCTATCTGTCAACTTGCTGAAGAGCAATTTTCACATCCAGTTCTTTGATAGATTATCAAATTACTTTTCCAAAGGAGGAATTTATGCATAATGATAATGGCTAGTCAAATGACATGAGCACAATTCATCAATGACTTTTTTTTCTTCTTGTAGAGGACAATCTCAAAAGCCTACACATCTCCGGCAACAATTTCAGTTGAAAACTGAAAGCAGCTTGAAAATCCTACCGTCATCTTTCTGTGCTTCAGTTCAGCAGGAAGAAAGATGAAACGTTATTAAAAAGTTAAATTATCCTAGCAATCAGGAAGCTATTCTGTTTATTTAGCTCATTTTTAGTATAAATATTTAGAAAAGAAATGTAGAGAGAACAGGATGAGATAAAATAAAAAATTTAAGTGCAAATAGTCAATGACAAAAGAGCAGAGTAATGACCAAGAAAAAACTTCTGCAAAAGTACATAAAAAGCCTGGGCTGGATGTGATCATATTTCAGTTTTGGACACATGCTGTATTCTTAGAATACAGGAAGCTCCTCATCATGTCAGCTTTCAAACAAAGGCAACAAAAAAACTTTCAAAAGCTAAAATACATTCTATTTAACAATACAAAACACTCAAAGAAGAAAAGACAGAAATATCTCAAGCTCACATTTGGCTAAAATCCCCTTTTCAGCAAAAACCCCTAAATTTCAAAGATCAGTTGAATTCATTTAAAGAAAAGCATTGATCTAGAGAATGATTTTGCATTACTCTTATAACACGAATTTTATGAACAATAATTGTGCTTCATGGCCCACTAGACCTAGAAATGTAATTCAGCCCAGAAATTTGCAAATATATTATACATTAACATGAGAAAAATGAGATACTAGAACCAACAGTGAAAGCTGTAGATTTTTTTAAGATTGACAAACTGAATAACACTAATGGCATTTATCTGTATGTTTCATATAGATCTTTTCAACATCTAAAGAACACGATAATTCTAAGAAGTATTGCTTATAAATGGTGATTAAAAGAGCACAGAGCAGTGAGTTCCTCATTCTCGTTAGCCATGCAGGTGCAGGGGGAGCTGATTAAAAGAGGGCTCTGGAGAGCACAGCAAATGGGAGGGGGCAAACAGGGGTGTGGCACGGCTCTGAGGGCCTGGCACGGCGGTCTGCGTGGTAGTTCGCACAGGCAGGGCTGCAGGTTTCCTCCTGCTAGTGGGGTTTTTAGTTTGTTGTTGGTTGTGTTTCTGTTGGTTGGTTGGTTGGTTTGGAGTTTTTTTGTTAGTAGTGGTTTTTACACGATCAAAAACTGCAGTCAGTAAAAGTCTATGTAGCCAAAGAGAACTCTCTAGAAAGGATGTGTCTGCACAGACCCCTTCCTGTGCGGAGTATTTGAGCTTATCAGTGGGACCAAGGGGCATTGGAGAAGCCTGCCTGCAGTGTGAACAGGTGAACTGTAGCCACGGTTTGTGCCTGCCATGTTTTGACTTCAGAAAATTCTTTTCCCAGAGACTCTTGTAAACAAGTGCATGTTATTGTAAACTATCTTATTTTTCTACATTCTTTCCTAGAGGAAGGAATTTGCTTGATGGCCCCTTGGTGTGACCAATGGGTCCAAGGATCCCACCTCTTAGGTGGGCTCATTGTGAAAAGGTATAAAAGACAGGTGTTTTGATAATAAAGCGATATTTTGAATCTTCAGTCTTCTGAGAGTCTGTGTCCTGATATCCTGCTCTACAGCGACAGTTGAACGGTCTCCTTTCGCTGGTGGCTGAGCTTAGGGAGGAAGTTGAAAGACTAAGGAGTATTAGGGAAGGTGAAAGGGAAACAGATTGGTGGAGTTCTGCACTTCCACCCCTGAGGGAGGCCTACCAGGAGTCAGAGGATTCCCATGCCTGCCCTTGTCAGGACAATAGGAGGACACCTGGTGGATGAAGGGGAGTGGAAATGGGCCCCTACTTGGGGAGGTAATAAAAATTCCTCCCAACCCCTGTAACCTACCCAGGTGCCACTTCAGAATACTGGATCTAGAGTGTCGGCCAGATGAGGAAGAAGAAAATGATCTGCCCAGTGAGCCTCCCAGTTACACTTTGTCTGTCAGACGGATCACCACCGCTAACATTAAAAAGAAAAGAAGGGTAATCATGGTGCATGACTCCCTTCTAAGGGTAACAGAGGGCCCCATATGCTGACCAGACTCATCCCACAGGGAGGTCTGCTGCCTCCCTGGGGCTCAGATACGGGATATTACTGAGAGACTCTCTGGGCTGATTCAGCCCTCTGATTACTACCCACTGCTGGTACTCAAGGCCGGCAGTGGTGAGATTAAAAAGAGGAGTGTCAGGGCAATTAAAAGGGACTTTAGGGCACCGGGTCAAGTGGTTGATAAAACAGGAGCCCAGGTAGTGTTCTGCTCAGTCCCTTTGGTGGCAGAGAAAAACGATGAAAGGACTAGGAGAGCCCACATTATCAACAAGTGGCTCAAGGGTTGGTGTCATCAGCAGAATTTTGGGTTCTTTGATCATGCAGCAACTTTTACAGCACCTGGCCTGCTGGAACTAGATGGGCTCAATCTCTGTGTTAAGGGCAGAAGGATTTTAGCTCATGAACTGTCAGAACTCATTGAGAGGGCTTAAAACTAGGTTTGAAGGAGGAAGGGGATGCAGCAGGGCTGTCTGGAAGCTTGCCCAATGGTGATAAGCCTGAGTTAGTGGTGAAATCAGCAGCCCAGCTGAGGTCCATGTATACCAATGCATGCAGCATGGGTAACAAACAAGAAGAGCTTGAGGCCATGCTGCAACAGCAAAGCTTTGATGTAGTTGCCATCACAGAAATGTGGTGGGATGACTCACATGGCTGGAGCACTGCACTGGATGGGTAAAAGCTCTTCAGAAGAGACAGGAAAGGGAGAAGAGGTGGAGGGGTGGCCCTTTATATTAAGGAGATTTTGATGCTGTAGGAATTGAAAGTAAGGAAGATGGAGTTGAATGCCTATGGGTAAGAATTAAGGGGAAGGCCAACAAGGCTGACATCCTGTTGGGAGTCTGTTATCGTCCACCCAACCAGGAAGAAGAGATGGACAACTTATTTTATAAGCAGCTAGACAATGTTTCAGGATCACCAGCCTTTGTTCTTGTAGGTGACTTTAACCTACCAGACATCTGCTGGGAACTTAATACAGCAGAAAAGAGGCAGTTCAGAAAGTTCCAGTGTGTGTGGAGGACAACTTTTTTTGTCCAGCTGGTGAGTGAGCCCACCAGGGGAGGCACTATTTTAGATCTGTTGTTTACAAACAGAGATGGGTTGGTGGGAGATGTGGTGGTTGGAGGCTCTTGGGGCACAGTGATCAGGAAATTATAGAGTTCCCAATACTTGGTAAAATGCAGAGGAACATCAATAAGACTTTTACATTGGACTTCCAGAGGGCAGGCTTTGGCCTATTTGGAAGACTTATTCAGAGAGTTCCTTGGGAAGCAGCCTTTAAAAACAAAGGAGTCCAGGAAAGTGGACATGCTTTAAAACAGAAATCTTGAGGGTACAGGAATAGACTGTCCCCGTGTGCCAAAAGATGAGTCAATGAGGCAAATGTCCAACCTGGATGGGCAACAAGGTTCCAAAGGAACTTAACAATAAAAAGAGGGTGTATCATCTTTGGAAGGAGGGTCAGGTCTCTCAGGAAGTATTTAAAGTTGCTAGGGCAATATAGGAAAAAAATTAGGACGGCCAAAGCTCAGTTCAAACTTAATTTGGCAACTTTTGTAAAGGATAATAAAAAATGTTTTTACAAATATATTAATGACAAAGGGAAGGGTAAGACCAACCTTTGTTCTCTACTGGATGCGGGAGGGAATTTTGTAACTGCAGCTGGGGAGAAGACAGAAGTGCTTAACATCTTCTTTGGCTCAGTCTTTAGAGGAAAGATGGCTTGTCCTCAGGACAGCTGTCCTCTTGGGTTGGTAGATGGTGTCAGGTAGCAGAATGGCCCCCTGTTATCCAGGAGGAGGCAGTCATAGAACTGCCGAGCCACTTGGATGTTCACAAATCTATGGGCCCAGATGGGATCCATCCCAGGGTGATGAGGGAGCTGGCAGATGAGCTTGTGAAGCTGCTCTCCGTCATTTACCAACAGTCTTGGCTCACTGGTGAGGTTCCAGATGACTGGAAGCTGGCCAGTGTGACACCCATTCACAAAAAGTGTGGGAAGAAGGACCCTGATAATTATAGGCCAGTTAGCTCTGACCTCAGTACCTGGTGAGGTAATGGAACAGTTTATATTGAGTGCCATCATGCACCACTTACAGGATGGCCAGAGTATCAGACCCAGCCAGCATGGGTTTAGGAGCAGCAGGTCATGTTTGACCAACCTGGTGTCCTTTTATGACCAAGTGGCCCACCTGGTGGATGCAGGACAGGCTGTGGATGTTGTGTACCTGGACTTCAGCAAGGTCTTTGACGCTATCTCCCAGAGCACACTCCTAGGTAAACTGGCAGCCCATGGCCTGGACAGGAGCACTCTTTGCTGGGTTATGAACTGGCTGCATGGCCAGGCCCAGAGAGTGGTGGTGAATGGTGCTGCATCCAGCTGGCAGCCAGGCACCAGTGGTGTCCCTCAGGGGTCTGTGCTGGGGCCAGTTCTGTTCAATATCTTTATTGATGACATGGATGAGGGTATCGAATCTTTCATTAGTACATTTGCAGATGACACTAAGCTGGGAGCTTGTGTCGATCTGCTGGTGAGTAGGAGGGCTTTGCAGACAGACCTGGAACAGCTGGATGGATGGGCAGAATCCAATAAGATGAAGTTTAATAAGTCCAAGTGCTGAGTCCTGCACTTTGGCCACAATAACCCCCTGCAATGCTACAGGCTGGGGATGGTGTGGCTGGACAGTGCCCAGGCAGAAAGGGACCTGGGGGCACTGGTGACAGCAGCTGAACATGAGCCAGCAGTGTGCCCAGGTGGCCAAGAAGGCCAAGGGCATCCTAGCCTGGATCAGGAATGGTGTGGCCAGCAGGAGCAAGGAGGTCATTCTTCCCCTGTACTGGGCACTGGTGAGGCCACACCTTGAGTGCTGTGTCCAGCTCTGGCCCCTCAGCTCAGGAAGGACATTGAGTGCTGTGTCCAGCTCTGGCCCCTCAGTTCAGGAAGGACATTGAGTGCTGTGTCCAGCTCTGGGCCCTCAGTTCAGGAAGGACATTGAGTGCTGTGTCCAGCTCTGGCCCCTCAGCTCAGGAAGGACATTGAGTGCTGTGTCCAGCTCTGGCCCCTCAGTTCAGGAAGGACATTGAGTGCTGTGTCCAGCTCTGGCCCCTTAGTTCAGGAAGGACATTGAGTACTGTGTCCAGCTCTGGCCCCTCAGTTCAGGCAGGACGTTGAGACACTTGAGCACGTCCAGAGGAGGCAACGAGGCTGGTGAGGGGCTTGGAACACAAACCCTGTGAGGAATGGCTGAGGGAGCTGGGGTTGTTTAGCCTGGAGAAAAGGAGACTCAGAGGTGATCTTATCACTCTCTACATCTTCCAGGAAGGTGGTTGTAGTCAGGTGGGGGTTGGTCTCTTTCTCAAGACATAAACTGACAGAAAAAGAGGACACAGTCGCAAGCTTCATCAAGGGAAATATAAGTTGGATATTAGGAAAAAGTTTTTTCTGAAAGGGTGACAAAGTACTGGAATTGTCTGCCCAGGGAGGTGGTGGAGTCACCATCCCTGTATGTGTTTTAAAAAAGATTGGATGCAGCACTTGGTGCCATGGTTTAGTTGAGGTGTTAGGGCTGGGTTGGACTCAATGATCTTGAAGGTCTCTTTGAACCTAGTGATTCTCTGTAAATGAACTCATGTTCATATCTGAGTATGAAATGACATATGACTGCCATAGAGTAGTATCCATTTTATTTATTCCAGGCATTGAAAGAGTATGAAAATTCTTCCTTGTTTTTTTCTTAAGAAAAAATCCATTTAAATTAACAGTGATGTGTATAATAAGGATGAGTTTTCCTCCAGGAAAGTAACTTAGGAAGTAATCTTAAATTGATCCACTTTTGACTCTGTGAACATTAGATTAAGGCTTGCAAGAAAATAGTTTAAACGTCTATTGAAACAAAACCCACAACAAAACAAAAAGAAGATTTTCATTTCAGTCTGGACCCACAACAAAATTATTGATATTTTTATCCTATTTGCCTTGTTGGATGCTGCTTTTTATTGTAACATTAAGACTTAGACAGTTGTCAGTACCTCTCCAACCTTTTAACCATCTGAGATGTTCACAAAAATCCATCAGGGCAGTCTTTCCATATGAAAACATTCTTAGTCGTTTGATACCTTAACAGAAGTCTAGGGGCAAAAAAAAGCCTGCCTAACTTATTGAGTTTGGGCTTGTACCTTTGGCAACCTGTACAATGGGAATAAAACAGGGGACAGTCAGGGGCTGATGATAGTGTGAAGTAGAGACAGAAAGCACTGTGCTGAGGGTGTGGCTCCTGTTGAGACAGAGCCATGAGGCAGGCTCTGTAAAACAAGCCACTTCAGATCCAAACTGTTGCACTTGCCTTTTCTGCTTATTTTTTCCATTCATCAAGAGCTTAGACATCCTTTTATATCCTGTATGTATCAGTTTATGCATACATTCTGTATTCGACACATAGTGTTTTAAAAAACACTACCATGTTTGGAAAGTGAAATAATTGTGTGGAGATTGATTCTCATTAATCATATATCTGCAATCTTACCAAAAGGTTAATGAAAATGTGAAAAATATCTGGAAACTAAGATGGCTGGGTTGTATGGCTATCTTCTCTCTATGGTACAGTATTTTGAATTGTTAGCACTATTTTCAGAGATTTTCTTCATTTCATTTAAAAGGCTGTATAGGCCTGAATCTTTGCATATTCCCCTCTCAAGAACAGACCTTGAAAAGCTCATTTTGGGTTTTCCTGTTTTAGCGTCTGATGTTTTTTTAAAGCTAAGTTCTGAAATTATACAGGAAAATACTGTTCAACATTTCTTGGATATTAATGCTGTTGACAGGACAGTATTTCAAAGTCAGAACTGAATTAAAATTCAGAGATCTAATTTATATGAGTTTGGTGTTTTGTTGTTGAACTTCAGTAGCAGACGCATTTGTGATGTAAAGTTAAAATACGTTTCCGTTTATTCTTTTCACAATTGGTCTAGAACTGCCAGTCCATTTTCTCCTCTAATCTCTTTGGTTTTGTCTTTGAAGTTACAGCTCTGTTAGAGAACTAATGTAATTTATTCATGTGTAGCATAATATTTAAAAGAAATTACTGTTTGGCATGGAGAAAATAGGTTCTGAGAAATTGTCTTGAACAGGCTCATTTGAGAGGTTACATAATTGATATTTACTATTATTGTCTGCACGTTCTTGAATTTTTCATATGAAATTTAATCAACAAACGAATAAATAAAATGAAATTAAAGCAAACTAAAATATAAATAGATCCACTACCTGGCAGCTCATGTCAAAAAATAATAATAAAGTATGTTCTCAGTTTAAATATTTATACAAAAAGATTTTGTGAGACAGCAAGTGTTCTTAAAAAAGGTCAATTTACAGCACATTTTTTTCCACACATAATGAGGTTCCTAGAGCTTAAATAATTTCATGAATTCATTTATTTTGACACCTCAAGAAAGCAGTTTCTAATGAAGAGATGCCCAAACAAATCCACCTACAATGAACTGAAGAAAGTGTTAGCCTGAGTTTTATTGAAGAGATAGGAGAATCTTTTCCTATATAAAAAGTCATTTTATTTTCATAAATATTCTTTGTGTGCAAGGAAAAGTGCAACCACTTGGTTGAAGACCAGCACATGCTGCAACCCAGTTGAAATGAATAGCTGAATTTCTTCTGATTTCAGTAAAAAAGAACCTATTTCAAGGCTTTACAGTGATGTAAGATGGCTGAAATTATTTAGTCAATTAACAAAAAGGGAGAATTTGCATATCGTGTCTCATCAAGGCATGATACATTAATTTCCATGTAAACATATTAAATCCTTGAAGTAGCTAAGTGGGAGCATATGTTCTTGTATATAATAGAAAAACTGAAAACCGTGAAAATTATAAAATTATATTAACAGTCCAGAAATTACTCTCCTGCAGGTCTCTCTGTGTTTTAGGTTGTCCTACGCTTTGTGTTGATCTTGTTTTTTATTAAAACATATAAAAATTATAGGAAACTTTTCGGCCACCTCCAGTTATCCTTCCTGACATTTTGAGATAATAAAAGTCAGCATCCAGTCATGAAAACAATGCAGACAAGGTTCTTTATTGCCACAGCATGGTGAGTTGGCCCTGGGACAACAACCAGAAATGGATGAGAAAAGAGTCACGTGTCATTGTCTGTCCCAAAGATGGGGTGTCACAAGGGACTCTGTGAGGTGTAATACACTTTGGAGACAGGTTGGGTAGACGCTGCCTCTCTGCTCCTTCTCAGCTCATGGGCAAGGGAAGGTAAATGACAAGTTGTTACGGGCAGAGATACAACTTGTCCTGTTGGAACAAAGGGCCATTTTACTCAGGAGAAATCTCTTAGACAGGTAAGAGATGGAAGGAAGGGATTACTAATGATTAATTAAGCAAAAAACCACCCACACCATTGTGTATTGAGTACACAATGACTTGCAGGGATATGGAGACATGAAATGTGTAAGATTAGCAGAAATTTTACCTTCTCGGGGAAAAAAACCCACACCGTTAAGCCACAATACTAAAATCTTGGGAAAAACTCTATGCTCAAAATAAAAGTAAAATGTAACTTTTTTAGGAAAGACAGAGAGAGTAGATAGGCAGAATGATGTTATGTGGATTCTCCAACACACCCTTGTTTGCCTCAGAGTTATTAGTAATATGGGGAATATGGGACATTGAGCATTGACAAATCACTTATGGTTCAGTAACAAAACCAGTGGAATGTTCTGTAAGCTACAAACCAGAGTGAGTTACTCAACAAGCACTTCTCAGTAGTATATGAAAAATAAATCATGTTATTAATGTCATCAGTCCAGGAAACCTTTCATGAAGGATTTGTGTGGGGCCCCATTACTCTCCCATGATGTTTAAGAATGGAAATTACAAAGTAAGGAAAAAAAACTGCTTCTGCTAAAATACAGGGGCTTTGAGACACTGGTAAACAATAATGCAGACAGGGAAGCTACACAACAAAAGCTCTCTTAATAGATGGGATATACCAACAGAATACAGAACTGTACCCTGGAAAGCAAAGGCTCTGTAAGGAATTAAAATTCACAGCAGGGGAAACAACCTAATTAATGCCTCTGAGTGACATGTATTAGTGAAAAAGCACTGTTTGGACCCTGTAATCCATGAAGTAAAAGTAATTTTATCCCTGTGTGAAACACAGGTGAGGCTAATACTGAAATACAGCAAGCAATTTTGGTGGCTGCATTTATAGTGGGGTTTAGAAGTCTCAAGAGAGCTCCGACGATAACCACAGTACTTATTCTATTTTCTGGAGAAAACATCTTGCTGTTAAAAGCTTAATGCTTAAATCTGGTTAGCTTATTAAAAGGGAAGATTGAGGAGTGATTTGATTACAGAGTATAATGTCTTCACAAGGAGAAAACAGGGGGGAGTATATAGCCTTTTATTTAGTGAGAAAGGTGTAAGAAAATCTAAGAAATTGAATCAGATAAATTCTAATAGGAAATAAAGCACTAAACACAGTAACGCTCCAACAGATTATTTCCTGAAGTAAACTGCTAAAAAAATCCATCATCTCCTAAACTGTCCTCATCCTTAAATCAAAGCAGCACAATTGGTTTTGAAGATGTGCTATCTAAAAACAAAGCTATTAGATCCAGTAGAAGTAGACTAGTATGTGGTAAGTGATGCAGGTGATAAGCCGAGCTGACTGAGGGCTTACACTACTGCTTGTTGGAAATCCTTTGAATTCACCAAATCACCACTTTCAAAGCCCCTCAGTTTACATCTGCTCATCAGGTACTGAAAGAACTTTAACAAGTAACTGGCAGGAGCACCCCTCTGGCAGTGAGTAGGCTCCATCCACACACAGCCCATGAGTGGCATCCCATCCCTCACCCAGCTCTTGAAGAAGCCATTCCTTAGAGCTGCAGAACTGCAGTCCTTGGACAACTCTTCAAATTGCTTCCAGTCCTTGGAGAAAAATAAGGTATGGGACAACACTGTAAAACAATGTGATCACACACTCTCCTGCACTGCAATATCTTGCCATGCAAATGCTTTTTGCAGTGAGGAGCAGGAGGAACCAGCCCCTCTAGACTGCAGGGTCTTACATGGGTGTGTGCCAAGACAGGCAAACCTCACAAAAGAGGATGAAAATGTCACAGGAATAAAGATGAAAGCAAAACCAGATGTGAACATGAATAAATGCACTATGTGAAAACAGAGAAGAGAGTCAGAATGCACATAGTTGAAAAGTGAGGAGGACTCCTGCATATGGAAAAAAGGCTGTTTCCAAGTTGAGTATCCTAACTGAAGTCACAATGCCTACTGAAATTCTGAAATTCAGGGTTGGGAAGGTGGCAGGAAAATTGATAATCTGTACTAAAAGAGTCCACAGGACTAGATATTAAAAGATAATGTCGGTAGATGATAAAATTGTGATTTAAATATATGGAAACATAATTTTCCACAGAAATGCTAGACTTATGAATTGCTAAATACTGTAAATGAGAGCACGATTCCACACAAGGATAAAAAAGAAAGGGAAATGCTTCATAAAATATATTCTATACATTCAGAATAGCCTCATTATTACTGGAATAGTGAATGCTGCAAGATAGGAGTTCTTCCATACAGTCAGAAAAATGAAGTTAGCAATGAGATTGCTATTGCCATGATTCCTATTGTTGCAGTTGCTACATAAGCAATAGCTCTGCTATTAAATCTCTGAGCACAGAGGAAAGTTTTCAGCAGTGACTAGTCGAGGGGGGCTGAATGTTGCATTCTGCCTGCTTCATTTTATATTTAGATTCACTGCAAGTTTATAGGGCAAAAGGATCATTCTATAAAAAGCCTGAAGCAAAGAGGAAATGAGAACGGAAAACCAGGTGCTGTGGAGACCGCTCCTGCCTCCTAAAACATCAGTGAGCAGTTTAAAATAATTCTTGTGAGGCAATAAAAAAGTAAATAGAACCCATATCCAGGAAAAGTTTGCCCTGCTTGTAAAAGCTAGGATGACTGCCCTTCCTAATGCACATACAGCTTCTGTGTTCAATTTCCACTTCTCAGTCAGTTTTTCCCTCTGTTCCTCAGATCACTTCACTTTCTGGTCTGAACTGCAAAGTACACTTCAGACGTCTAGGCCAAAATGTCAGTAATTTTGTTTGTGAAGTTGCTTGCAAAGGCGAGGGGCCTGCACTCTCTGCAGAACTCTTCAGTGCATGCTTTTAAGGCTTGGCTATTTTGTAGAGCTAGACTCCTAAAACTGTCAGCCATCACAAAGCAGCTGTTAGAGCAAAACATTTAGAAGCACTTGGAAATCTGTAAAGAATCAGAATTGGTGAATCATTATCTATGATATTTGAGGAACTGAAACACCTGGAAATGTGACATGAATCATCATATTTCTCTTTGTCACCACCATGACTCACTGTTCCCCACTTGAAATAAGATGTTCTTTAACTTTCTTTCTTTTATAAATCTGGCACATGGGAAATATCCCTCAGGTAACTGGAATGATTTTTCCTGAAAAGAGGTGATCATATCTATGTAAGGAGAACTCACACAGTGGCAAGAAAAGTTCCAAGGTCAAGATTCTTATAAGTATCAAGTTGCATATTAATTTTTAAACATAACCTAAAGCACAAGTGTATACAGCCTCACCTCAGGGGATGAGATACACTTGGCTTCAGGAATGATAAATAACAGGTGTGGAAATTCTCCTAAAAGCTTGTTGACAGCTCTGAAGAAACCACCTGCTCCCAGAAGCCAAAGGGCTGACTGTCACACCAACAATTTACAAAAGTTATACTGAAATTCCATTTAGACATTAAAGGGGAGGGCAAAAGAGCACATTTGAAGACATGCAAGGGCTCTAGGATGGGAATGAAATGATGAGGGATGAAATACGTTGGGGATTCACCTAGAGATAACCACTGGAGGTAGAAACAGAAGTCTGGGTGCTCTGTAAAGCCCATCTTTCTCAGTTCCAGGCCGTCTCCTTAGAACAGTCTCCCTGGCTTGCACCCCAGTGCCACTGTGCCATGCTCCTCTCACTTCTTCTGTAGAAGTATTTTCTTTCCATGACTTCTTGTGAAAGGTGAGATTTGTCAGGGAAAGAATTCAAGCAGAAATCTCAAGATAAAAACATCTCAGGGTCCTATAGCTTATCGTGTCCTCTGATAAATTCACTTTCTAAATATTTCTTTTGCAGCTTCAAAAGCTTTTCTCAGCTATTTTCTCCAATGACCACTTTAAAAGCTTCTTCTCCCTCTTTGTATTTACACTTCTCTTTGGTTTCCAGACAGGACTGTTTGAACACAGTATTTTTTCATTAAGCTCTGCTGTCCATTCCTAGATAGTGTTTTCATTGGTATCTTGCCCTCCTTTCAATTTTCTCAGACTGAAAACACCTTTCTCTTTCACAGGCTTGCCTTTGATTTATAACATAATACTTCTGTATTTTCTCTTTAGAAGAGGTGTTTGCTGTTATCTAGGTCCCATATTACTTATTGGAGGACATTATATCCCCAGAGGCTAAACAGAGCAGCACCAATTTATCTAGTATATTTTTCCCCAGAAACAAAATGAAGTCTGAAATCTCTCCCAACAGCTATAAGAAACATTTTCTTTCTGGGATGTCATCCTATCCATTAAGGGTGTATTTAATTTAGCAATAGAAAGAAGTGTCATGTAAATAGAATTAGCAGTGAGCTAATAACCTAATAAAGCATTTCTCAAAGCTTGTGTCCTGATTACAAACACTGCTGTACCAGGGTTGTATTATGAACTAAAATCTGGCACCAAGTGATATCTTGTTAGTTTGTTACTCAAGACCCAGGAACCCAGGGCGAGGGGAATGGTGTCAGTGGTCTTTCTTTCTTCTAGCAAGGATGAGAGTTGCTTGGTGTGTGGAGGCTGTTCCAATGCAGACAGACATTACACCAGTGTTCTTGAGATTGCTGTTGAGGAAGTCAGTAAGTGCTCCCCAGAACATGGCCATAAACCCCACATTGCATGCTACTACACCAGCAGGGAGGAGAGCAGCTCTGGATGCCCTCAGGACACTTCAATTGTCTTAGGACAGACTAGATAGGCATTTAATTCAGATTATATAATATGGGGGGGGTTGGTGTTGGTTTTTTTGTTTTGTTGGGTTTTTTGTGTGTGGTTTTTGTTGTTGTTGTTGTTGTTGTTGTTGTTTTTGTTGTTGTTGGTTTTTGTTTGTTTGTTGTTTGTTTGTTTGTGGGGTTTTTTTGGGTTTTTTTGTGGGTTTTTTTGGTTTTCTTTTTCTTTCTTTTTTTTTTTTTTAGGGCAGAAAAAGGCTCCATTACTCACAGAACTCCCTATTTTAATCTTTTATTTCAATGATGTTATTCCATGTTATTTGATTAGGTTATCATTCCATGGTGTGGACTTCATAGCTCAATATCTGTTAGCAAATATTTTTAAAAGTTCATTAAAAAATGAAAAGGTGTAATAGAAATAAGAAGCAAGAAAACCCTCTTGAATCCCAGCTTACAAGATCTTTTAGTTAAATTTCAATGTTTCAATGACAATATGCTCACAATCCTTAAAGGTTGGGAGGTAGAACTTCTTCAGATATCCTCATCTCCTTTGAGATGTTTGTTTATACACGTCTTTGAAAGAACTTTTGGAAGATAATTTAACCTGACAGCCTTGTGTCAGATAAATTTGTAACATGAGCATTAGCTGAAAATATGTATAAACCTAGTTTATTGATTGAAAAAATACATAATTCGTCTCAGCTTGCCTTGCAAATGATGGGCCTTTTCTTGTGCCTTATTTGCAGACTACAAGTAGACACTGAAATGACAAATTTCTGATACTTTAACAAGCTCAGTTTACCATTAGGAAGATATACAAAGTGTATAGATTTTTCTTTTTTCGGAAATAAATCTTAGAAATGTCATAGCAAATTAATTTAAAAGTGTGCCAGCCACACAAAGACTAAAAAATTTATCAGAGAGCCTGAAACTAAAAGTCCAAATGCTCATTACCAGCTCAGATCTGCATATGGCAGACTAAGAATTGTTAATGTTAAAACTCAGAAAGTTTGTGAAATAGGTTTTCTGCCCTTATTTTAGGCTTTCACAATAGAAGTGATGATATTATTATCCTCCCTCTGCAATTTAAATTTCATTTTTGCTCATTTACTAAAACTGCTTGAACATTATCTCAACCTCTGCTGACATTTATGTCTTCTGAAAATAAAAGAACTTGAAAATAGACTTTTCTTCATCGGCAAGTAAGCACAATCTGACTATTTATGTGGAAGGTTGAGTTAAATAAGCCCCAGGAGGACCTGAAATGTAGCTTAGTTTCTTCCACAAGCCATCTGCTGTCCCTATTTCTACAGAAAAGAAAACAGACTTCACCTTATGGCTGCTTTGCAAAGAACTGCAGGCAATGAAACGCTGAGTCACTGAGGAAAAGGTTGGGTCATGCAGCCTGAACTAACTCCTGCCAAATGCAACTTGAAAGTTGGGAATAGGGAGAAAGTTTCCTTTTGGGCAAATGGTTTCATAATTGTTCACAACAAGATTTTTCTACACATTTTTTTTCTCTCCAGAATCCCATATCTGATCCACAAGTGATGCTATGTTAGAAGGGGCAAGCAAAGCCAGGGATTCCTGGTAATTGAGAGATCTGGATCTGAGAATGATTTTTGTCTTCTTTCAGTGTTGTATTTTCTGTGAGTGCTGGAGGCAATAAGATGGCTCAACTCATAAACAGAGCTTAAAACTAGATTTAGCAGGGGAAGGAGATGGAATTCTAAGCACTCTAGAGAAAACAGGGGCTGCTGAGGCATTAGGAAGCAACAGGGAAACACCTGGGAATTGCCTCAAGGGAATTAGGAAGAATTCTAAAAAGTGGAGTCTCACTGTTCCTTCAACTGTTAGCAATTCCACAACTGCTTACCTGATTTTTCAGTTGTACAAGGATAAAGTTTGACACATGATGGATGAGATAGAGTGCTTCATAAAGAACTGAAGTGTTTCTTTCTTATTCAAGTCAAAGACTTTACCTCATTTTTTTCTCTAGTGTCAGTTGCTCTAGTCACCTTCTTACATTGTTATTTCTAGACTGATGCCTGGGAAGCTGTCAATGCTCAGATGTTTTAACATTATTTCAGAAAAAATATCAGCAAGAAATATTTTAATGTAGAACAAGATTTTGGCACTTTTCTGATATGCCTTGCTTTTCCTATGTATACATGAAAAATTTCTCTCTGGAAAACAAGAGGCCTTGTGTTGATGTATCTTTCTTCCATATATTAAAATTGATTTTACTAGCATCACATGTGGATTTTGACGTTTTTAACAAACTTTCCTGTTCTGCACCACAGTTTGAGAATAGACTTTCCTTTTCCCCTTTTCTCCTAGCTTCACAGCTTGCTGTGAACATCAGAAACTAATGATTCTTCTAACTGTGAGTGGGCAGTATATAATGACAAGATTAAAATTTATTATTTTGCAGTGCAGGAGATCCATGCAGTACCTGGCACAAATGAGCTCAAATGGGATGCTCTTGATTATTTATCCTTAAAATAAATCCTTATTAAAATAAATCACAGTAAATGTGGTTCAGGCATCAACATTTAAGTTCTTTCTAACCATGTTGAGTTACCTCAGCTTCAGAATGACTGATAGTAAAATGAGAGTAGACTCAGCCATAGTTTCCTTGGCAAACACATGAGATCTCACAGCATTACCATAAGGGCAGTGAGACAGGTGGCTCAGAAAAGTTTTGAATCCCAGCTTTTGCAAGCATTCAAGGCCAGGTTGAATAGGCCCCAGAGCAACATGGTCTAGTGGATGGTGTCCCTGCCCATGGGAGGGTCAGAAGTGTGCCCTGGCAGCCAGGAGGGCCAACCCTGTCCTGGGGTGCATCAGGCCTAGCATCGCCAGCCAGGCAAGGGAAGTGACTCTCCTGCTCTGCTCTGCACTGGAGCAGCCTCACCTTGAGTGCTGTGTGCAATTTTGGGCTTTGCAATGTTAGAAGGTTGTAAAGCTATTCCTTATGAGGAATGGCTGAGGTCACTTGGTCTGTTTAGCCTGGAGAAGAGGAGATGGGGAGACTTCATTGCGGTGTACAACTTCCTCATGAGGGGAAGCAGAGGGGCAGGCACTGATCTCTTCTCTTTAGTGTCGACTGACAGGACTCAAGGGAAAAGCCTGCAGCTGTGTCAGGGTAGGTTCAGATCAGATATCCAGAAAAGATTCTTCACTCAGAGGGAGGTTGGGCACTAGAACAGGCACCCCAGGGAAGTGGTCACAGCACCAAGCCTGACAGAGTTCAAGAAGAGTTTGGGCAACACTCTCAGGCACATGGTGTGGCTCTGGAGGATGTCCTGTGCAGGGCCAGGGGATGGATGTCCATGATCCTTGTGGGTGCATTCCAACTCAGGATATTCTGTGATTCTATGATTCTAACAAGATGATCTTGAAAACCCCTTCAAACCCAAGCCATTCTATGATGACATTGCTCATTACCCTGTCAAAAGTGGTTTCAATGGGCAGTTGAAGTGATCTCCTTATCATCATTACAATGTGCAGTAGCTAAATGAAGTCCACATTGTCACTTCAGGTAAAATAAGAAATGGTTCTGGAGATCTTCCCTCAAGTCTGAGCCTTTACCACCTGGAGAAGAAACATCATCTACAGCCAGCTCTGCATGGGTACAGAGAAACACAGTTACCACACAGACCCGGGGAAGATGCTAAATAGAAAAATGATGAAACAGTTTCACCTTATCCAGAAAGCCTGCCTTTTTCTTTTTTTTTAGATGGAACAAGGCAGATGTGATGTATCTCAGGCCATATATGTTAGCTGGTTACTTTCCCTTCCTAATTTCCCCTATTAGAGGGCTTTCAAGCAATAGAGGCAATGTTTTGTGAGATGGGAACAGTCCCTTAGGTCCCATTGCAACTTCTGCAATCATGAGTAGAAGAAGGATAATCCAGGTACAGAACAGGATTTGAGCCCAATATGGTTTTATGTCTCTTGTCCCGGGATTACAGCAGGCAAGTCACCAAAACTCTGCCTCTGTTTAAGATGGACATAATGATACTTCATAGCTGCTTCATTTGTAAAAATTCAATATGTTGTCTGAGCACACCAAGAATATGCATGATGCAATTGTTTTTAGGTAAAGGAGCTGTAAAAATCTTTAGAAAAAAAACAAACAACAAACAGTACATGTTGGTGGCAGAGGATGAAACCAAGGCATGAATTGTTCTGGGCAGAAAGGGTTTCTTGTCTGTCCTGCACTATATCCCATTTTTAAGTTAATTTTAAGGACATTTGCAGTGCCTGTGTGTCTCCATCTTTTCTCAGTGTCTCTAGAAACTTTAATATCCTGGCCTGAGGATATAGCCCTTGATGAAACCAGAAACCTTAGGGAGCTAGTTGAAAACAGACTAAACAGGGAAATAAGTTTCCCAAGAACACATTCCCTTTTATTTAGCCACAAAAACTTCACTTTTAATAGCTTCCCTGAATGCACATATAACCCTCTCTTTATTTAGGCTGGACATACAAGCCCGTAATTTGATTTGTTTAACTAACGTTTGTAACCTTCACTCCCTGTGGCTTGCTATAGGACAGGCTATAGAACAACTGCCCCTAGCCAGGAGAGAGATGAGTTCTGGTAACTGAAGGAAGGAACTGGATAAGCAACATGCTGCCTCCAGGGAAAAAGAGAGATGAGAACCCTCCTGGTCCACCCCTCAAAAGGGAACAAAGTGTAACATCCTCATTACAGTAGGTTTCCTGAGTGAGGCTCTTGGGATAAAGCTGAAAGATTAACCTCCCCACCACCTGCCTGCTGAGAAACTGCTCAGAAATGCAAATTATGTGCTGCTCAGCTCCAGTGCACAGTTATACCATGTTGTGTTAATCATTCAGGGAAAGGGCTAAAATCCAGCTTTCCTGAGCTTCAGGTGATGCCTCTAATTCATAACCCAAAAAATTGCTCTTTCTTCTGTAGTGAATATTTTTTCTCATTACGTGTGAGCAGAGTGCTGAGAGTGCACCTAAAGATGCAAACCCATTTTGGGGCTTAAGACTATTTCCAGGGGATGGAGCATGGACTGCTGGGGTTCCATGCAAGAGGAGTACTTATCCTAAAGGTGGGCAAAACCCCACTCCTTCCCTTTTGGAGTGATGGGAAATCTTTTCTCTCTTTGAAACAAAAAATAAATGTAAGCCTTTAGTTTGGGTCTGAGGTCTAAGCAGTAAACCCTTAGTGGTGGCAAGTATGTCCCTATCTCAGAATAAAGTACAGAGATTTATAGCAAGAAATTCCTTTGGTTTATGTAGCATTAGGTCCCATCTCTCTCTCTCTGTGCATTTGCTATGTACCTATGTACCTGAGCCCCATGCAATGCCAAGGGTGCTTTTATGGTCTCCTCCATGTCAAATGCAAATACTCAAACCCTCTAGATGACCAGTTAGGGAGTTTCTCCCCGCCCTGCAGAAGAGGTCCCCCATCTGTGGTGGACATATACATCCATTTACAGATCCCAAATGGAAAATTTTATCTTCATACATATCAGCAAGCAAACTATGGGTATCCCACAGGATGTATGTGAGTGCTTCTGATAGCAGCATTAGGTCCAAAGGGCCTTACATAATTTTCCTTGCTATTGGGAAAGCATAAAATTTAAATGAAATTACATATGTGCACATGAGAATGCAGAGGCAGCAATCATTCATGCATTGGAGAGTGGAGGTTGTCCTCATTTCCTCCACACATGCCATTTCCAAACACAATTGCACGTACTGAAGACCTTGCTGTAAAGAGCCTGGCACACGCTGAAGTTAGCTAAATCAAAAGTTGTTAGACGATTTCTTCTTCTCCTCCACTTACAATAGTGGTGAGACCTAAGTGATGCTCCTGAAGGTCCTTCAGGCACAACCCATAACCCTGTTTTCAATTGCATTATCAGACAATGTGAGCATAATGATACAGAACCTTCCTGTCTGTAGTATTTGCACTCCATTAATGCCTGAACATGCAGCAGTTTCAGTCGAGTAAAAGAGACCCTGCCTGAGAAATTTTTAGTCCAAATAAGCAAAGATGGAGGAGCTATTTCAAGAGACCTTGCTGAGGGATTAAGGGATGTCAGACTTTCTGGCAGGAAGCCTGTGGGAGGTCAGGGAACTGAACTGAAGGCTGCAAACCGCCATCAGCATCAGTCTCCAAATTGCTCTTTACCTGGCAGCTGCCTGCCAGAGAGACGTGGTGGTTGCTAAATGAAAAGCAGATGGAGTTAAGTTTAGTTAAAGTAGACAGTCATAACAACAAAGAGCTCTCATCTAATCACCCAGCAGTAGTAGGGCTGAAAATGTAATCAAGTTGTTTTCTATAAATCATTTTCACAAGATAAGAGGCCTGGCTATACAGCATGGCTCACTAAGTATTTACACTGTAAACTTTCCTGCCCTCAGCGCCACCCTTTTGCTCTGAATTATTGCTTTAATGAATTTAATCATGAAATGTAACAGTTGGATAATAAGAACCCTGTAAACTTCCCCCTCCTTTCCTTTTAAATTAAATTATACACTGGTAGTAAAAACATGATTATTTGAAGGTTGCATTTATGAGAATTCTTGCCCTCTGAGGAGGGTGGTGAGGAAAAAAAAAAAGAATTAAAGTTTTTACTTACAAGGGAAAACAGCTTGTGGAAATAATTACACAACTTGTGAGCCCTGCACAGCATCTGTATTTAACAACTTCATACTCAAGCCTTAAGAAACAGGCAAGTAGTCTGTCTTTCAGACAGTTGGATATATAAAGTGTCTCACTTATTGTACTATTTTACTCATGTATTGCCAAGATAAAGTGATCGAATCTTCTGAAGAGGAGGGGGAGGACGCTGATAATGTCTACAGAAATGAGGAACAATAATGGGCATAAAAGCTTATTAACTCCACAGGTCAGTGCACAGCAACAGCAGAGAGGCAGTAAGAGGGAAATTCAGTCGTGTTCTGTTGGAGCCCGCAGCGTGCACAGAACCTCCTCATGAGGTGGGTTCACAGTCCTCCAAAAGGGAAAGGTCGCTAGCAGAGTGGGGGAACAGAGCTCTGCTGCTTCAGCTGTACCACAGCCTGCTTCTGGCATTCAGACAGCCCTTCTAGTTTCCTCTGATTGGGGTTTTTAAACATTTTCGAGATTAACATGTTTTAGTTTACAGTCCATGTTCCCACTCACTTCTAGGTTCTTACAGGCTGGCCAAGCCCACATGTTTTCCTGCAAACCCAATCCCTTATACTGAAGGCAACTGAAAATAAACTCCTGTCCACTCAGGTCACTGCCATGGCCTCTGGAGGATTTAAAGTAAATAGAGGAGTTGGGTGACAGTGCATTTTTTACTTTGTTTAAAGTTGTGCATTGTTTTTCTGGAAAGACAAAGCACTTTCCCTTATTTTGAGTTCTTGCATTTCAGTTATGCTAGAAAATGTTGATGTTTGCCAGACTGGCCTGTTTCCTGCTGCCAACATCTTCCTGACTATGTTTGAATGGCTACAGGGATGGACAAGTCCCAGAGCTGCCCTGCAAGCTCAGGTCTATTACAAGACAGAAACAGGACTGGTACTTGTATGAGCTCTCTCAGATGAGTTTTTCTTTCTAGCTCGTACACTAATTTTAATTGTACAACTTGCTGCATGGAACACTTCACGTGTTGGCAGCACAAGAAAAACAGCAAAAGAAAGTGAGCTATTTTAACAGGGTATTTTCTGAGGATTTAGGTGTTTGCCTCACTTGGTATCTAGCATCTTGAGCCTGTTTAAATAGTTAATTTGAAAATAATATCTAAAAAGTCTTTGTTAAACCCATTAAAAAAACCCCTCTGCAATAATGAAATTCAGCCATTCAGTAATGAATACAGCCTCATTTGGTGCAGTAGTTTCTGTTTTCCTCTCCTACAGTTTGAAATCTGACAACGCTGCAGCAAACAAACAGCAGATGGGATTGTAACAGGGCTTTTAAAATAATGAACCTCCATAATTCTGCACTAAGAATCATTCTCTGCCCTTGGATGGATCTAGGGTGCTGGTAATGCCACTAACAAAATAAGGCAGATTGCTGTTTTTCTCTCACACAAGTGAAATCCTATCAGTACAGTGTGCAGGAGTGTTGTACAGCAAGGGCAGGCCTTTGAGATGGAGGAGAGGGGGAGAAAGGGAAGCTGCATGAAGACATCAGCACAGTGCTGGGCCAGAGCTGTAAATCCTGGGGAAGGGATTTATGAGCTGTGGGGCTCCGTGCTGTGTTACACACTCCCAAGGCTCTGGGGCAGCCCATGGAGGGGCCTGAGAGAGGTCTCGAGTTAGCTTCGAGCCCAGAAAGACTGAGCCTGCCTCTGTCCAAAATCTAATGAGTCTCTGTCATCCCGCCAAGACGAAAGGAAGGAAATGTTAATAGATGCATCAAAGTCCAGTTCACACAAGCATCCCCCTGGGATATCAGACCAGCTGTGAGAAACACTTCAATCAGTCATTTAGGGCTTTGCTCACAGGCCTTCTTGTAGATTTTACCCCAGGGAGATTTCATATGAAAGGTGTATTGTTCGAGCCAGCCAAAGCCAGGGTCTTCTCCCCAGTCCTCCAGGCCCATAATAACAGGGTCAGTCTCCCTCAGGGACTCTCTGAGTGATCTCCTGGGTCTTACCTTCTTGAGTGCTTCTGTGTTTTAACTTCCCAGCTGCCTGAACCTCAGCAGCACAGAGCACCCTAGCCTGGGCACCCAGCAGCCCTTGGGACACAGGGTCAGGCCCCTCACTCCTGCACCTCCAGGGAGGAGCCCTGGTGGGGTCTGTCACCAGCTCTGTGGGGCTGTCTTCCCAGGACCAGAAAACTGAATAAACAAGAGAAACAACAAACTGGCCAAGGTGACTTTGCAGATTTGCAGACATACCTGCCTTGCCCCAGGGGGAATTTAAACAATTACACTCGGCAAACTGGGTTGCTCAGCTAAAAATTCTCTGTGACCGTGTTAAGGCTGGCAGCTAAAACAGAGGGGATGCATCTGCCTGCATTATTAGAAGTAACAGACTACTTTGGATTTTTTTTTTTAATTTACTTTTACTATTTCCTTTGCAAATTGCTAAGCACTTCTAAACACAAACCAGTTTTTGCCCTTTCAACTTTCCTCACATTACAGCCCAGCTAACTCCATTAGCAAATAAAGTAAATAGCCAGAGCACTCATGAACGTCTAAATTCCCTGAAGGCAATAACTGTATAAAACACATGGGAGTTGTTATTTCAAGGCAAGGAAATGGAAAGCTTTTAGTTTATCATTAAGCCGGCTTAGTATTTTGGTAGGCCTTGGCACTACTTATTAACAATTTATGAAGTCAAACTGGGGTGAATCTACGTAAGTGATACATATTTTTGTACTGAGATGCAGGACTTGTGCTATTTGTCCTGAACTCCATGTAAACAGTGTTTAATAAGCTCTGACTTGGCTTTTCCTATTAAACAGTTTGCCTGTGTGAAGGGAACTCAAGTCACTGCAAGTTCCTGCAAGAATTACCCTTCAATGCAGTACTGATGTCGGGAAGCATCTTTCCAGGCTGCCATTAGTTCAAAATTCAATGTTTAGAAACAATACCAGTATGAGGAGCCTTTGAGCTCTCACAAAAGGATTAGAAGATGTAATATCCTTGTGCAGAAAGGGGCAGGGGTGAATGAGCAAGAATGAAAAACACCCCATAAAGGAGAACCAGAGAAGACACCATCACAGATGTGATCCCATGGGAATCTAAGTCCATCAGCTAATGTCGCAAGGACATGCAGGTTCCATCTTTTGCCTGACATATTTTCTAGCTCTAGCCTGACTTTTCTGATCCCATCTTTTAGTCCTTCTAGTCTTTGTTCCCCTGAATGCTCTTTCCTTTTGTCGGTTTTAGTGTTGCAACAGTTCGACCAAGCCTATATGAGTTCCTTCAAGGTATTTGCAACACTCAGCAATACTGTGAAAATGTAGAAATAAAAAAACCTCAGGTTCTAACTTTTGTCACCAGTTAGTAAGATGGGTGCTTTCATTTGGAAAAGCTCTGCTTATGTGATGCCCACCTGAGGCCTCATTCACTCTGTTGTGTGCGTGTGCCACCTCAGGGGAAGGCACTGGACAGACACCCAGATGTGCACAGTGGTTTTCTTCTGATATTCCTGCAGGGCTCATGTGCTTTGTATAAGCAGACACAAACGGACTAGCATTGCTCAAAAATCCACCAATTTGCAAATGCTGATGAAACCAAGTTTCTAGCAGTGTAGATCTTTACATTAATGTTATTTAAGGTGCAACCAGACTGGCATTTTAGCTCACTCTTTTGTACTCACTAAACTCCTCTAAGGGCTTCCCAGCTCTTTGATAATTTGCATTCACCTATTTGTGGTATCATGGAGCATCAGAGGCTCTGGGCTTAATTGTGTGTGCAGCCTTTGTCAGTTTTCCTGTCTGCAATACATGCTGCTGAGACCAGTCATTCTCCAGAGAGTATGGGGTAGACTTAAGTTTTTGAAAAACCCTTTTGGGGTGTGTGTGTGTGTTGTCAGTTTGCTGAGGCTCACATCCTGATTTTGGAGGAACCATAGCCCTGGGAATGGCTGCATTGATAGTGGGCCTGAGAGACAATATGTGAAGTTATTGTGGGATTACATACAGATTAAACTGAAAAAAAGATAAATCAGCGGCTTAGAAACTTCCTGTTTCAGATTATTTAATTTCTTATGCTTTCCACTCTGGCTAGTGGGTCTGTTCAAGCCTGAGATGACAATTATGAACAACAATTAGTGGAATATGCTGCCTGTTAACTTTGACACAACCTGTTATGAAGCACACTCTTCATCTATGAGAAAAAAGTAATAATTTAGTATCTTTTGTGTGGCAACGTTTCTGCAGTAATCCATTTCAGAAACAACCATGGAAGTGGGATAAGTAGAGAGAGGAAAAAACCCAACCCTGTTTGTTCCTCCCTTTCCATGGGGCACCAGAAAGGCAGAAATTCTCACTATATATATATATGCCTAGGTATAATACAAAACTTCTCTTTCTATTAGAAATCTCTATTTAAAAAATCTATTTTAAAAAATGAATTGCAAATTTGAATTGCAGCTAGAATAAAAAGAAATTAATATTGAAGGTTCATTACATCACTCATTGCCCATTTCTCACTGATGGCTGCTCAAGGAACCAGGATGATTAATTCAGATATAGAGATATGTGCTGTAACTCACAGGCTTTCCACCTCCCAGTGAAATGGAAAAGATTGGACTGAGTTCACTGAAAGCAGACTGTCTTCTACTGTTCTCTGTTACTGACTGAACCAAGACTGTTCCACCAGAGCCTTCTGCTCACTCTGAGAATTAGTGTAGTTTTGTTGATTTTTCTCACTTCGTAAGAATCCAATTTGTAAAGCAAGTCTCAGTTTGCTTGTAAACGGGTTTATTTATGTTTTTATCAATACCTTCTATCAGACTGTACTCTCCTAAGGGAACAGAAATATAATTTCTTTTCCAATCTGCTGTGCTAAACAGACTTTTTCCTTTCCTTTGCTCATTCAAGGTCAGGTCTACATCCAGACATCTGTTTTCAACATCATATTTTGTATGATGCTTCTCAGATTACACTCTGTGGCAGCAAGAATGGGTGGGACATGAACATTATAGAGTATTTAAAAGAATCAGTTGCATCTTTCTTGCATGTTGCTACAGCCAAATTCCCAGAAATCTGTCCATTTCCAACTTAAAGACCAGAAACCGCTTTCTTTGGAAATGTTTGAAATATGGGTTACTTTGCTCTTTACTACAAATTTTTTCCTGATAATATATCACAGACTTTCCATGAATGCACACAAACTAATGAACTCAAAGCATTCTTTAGTTCAGGAGCTCTATTATCATGATTGCTTGATGGTTTTTACATCTTTGGATTAATAAATATGTAATTTAGTGTTCACAGGAGATAAGTAGCTATAGCCCTGTGTTTGATTGTGTTGTCAGCCAATACTTCCAGGCACACAAAAAAGGCTATCACCTTCCTCTTCACTACCCCTCTACTAGTAAACACAGGACTGACCAGCTAAACCACATTAATACTGAGTTTTTTACAGTGCTCTGGTGTTTAGGGATAATACTTTGGTGTCCTAAACCCCATCAGAAAGAATACTAAGCCTCACATTAAAAGCCTAAAAATTATCTTAATCTGGATAAATAATTCGTCCCAAATTTGACTTGATTTCTTTGTTATACAAACGATACCATTTTTTCTTGACCTGCAATCTTCTCTCCTGGCCTTTGGAGCAGCCACCTGCAGTTCTGCCTCCAGCCTGCCTCCCTGCTCTGTGGGGCTGGGCATGATCCCCTAACCATGGCCCTTCTGGAGCAGAGCACTGTACACTGTCCTGCACTCATTTGGCATTCATGCACCTCAGTTCTCTTGCTGTGAGGGTCACATCTCATCACATCATGATATTTCTATGTATAAAGAACAAGGTAATGCTTCTGAGGTGTGTTGCACAAAAGAGGCAAAAGATACAAGCCTCAGCGCAGTTTAGCAACACAGATATCCTATAGAGCCTTTCTTTATCAGGACTTAGGAACCCTGCAAGGCAGACTCTGACTTACAATCCCCCTTTCCCATCCTGACATTTCCAGCTTGGCCACAGCAGTCATGAAATAATTATGAAGGGCAGAAGGATTGCTGTAAGAATTGATCTATACTTACATGAGATTCTTTTTTCATCCTGTCCTGTAATATCATTAACAAGAATTTAACCAGAAAACCCCACTTGCTACACTGTATGCATTAATATATTATACATACACTCTACATAAAATAATACATTATATAGACATTATATGCAACAATAATTGAGTGGCCTTCAGAGTTTATAAAAATGCCAACCTCTGTTATTGGCAGCAGTATTTTTCTATAAAAAGTCATGATGCTGTCTAGTTGGTCCTGGGAAAGAAAAAGGAAGGGAGGAGAAATGGACACTCAACAGCTTTTTGGACAGAGTCTCTAGCTGCCAATCATACAAGACATCATCACTTTTGGGACAGTAAAGACATGGAAATATCCTCTGTGGTGCTTGTGGGCATTTGTGCAGATGTCTGACTGCTCTGTTCTGCTTCAGTCTCAGGTAGATACCTTTCACACCCTCCACTAATCAATACTAATCACAAATGCCATCTGCCAGATGCACAGATTACACAGCAGGAAGGGCATCAGTGCTGGCTGAAATGACACACATCACTCGTGTCTCTGGAAATCAGGCTGCTCAACACCCAGCACTTCCCCTGAGCACAGTCAAACCCTGTGACTTGCTGCAGTAGCTGCCATGTGGTGTTTCAGGCTCCTTGCCAGCATCAAAGGAGTGACCTGGCTTCCCAGAAGCTTTCCAAGCTTTTGCAGTACAAGTGTCTTCCCATAGTATGTGGTGCTGTTCACATATGCCATTGACAGAAATACAAACAGGTAAAATGGCATTTTTGGAACAGGTGTCTCCTTCCATAAATGAGGTGCAGAAAAGCAATCTGCAAACAGGATGTTTGAAGTTCCTAAACCTTCAGCCTGACCTGCAAATAACCTATGTGACATTGCCTCTTGAAGAATTACCGACACCTTAAAACCATACAAATAATTTATTAATGTATTTGAGACCAGAATTCATAAAGTTCATCCAAAGTCCTTTCAACCTTCAGCTTTTCATTTTTACCAATTTTACAAGACATTTACATTCCTGCACATTCTGCAGAGAGATAAGAATTTTTTGTTACGTGCTGTAATTTACAGGATCATTGTTAAACAGACCTGCATTTCCATAATTGTGAGAGTCCAGAATTTCTTGTTTAAAGGTTTAATAACTTCATTTACTATGATACTCAAATTTTATAGTGCACATTATATGCAACTTTGAAGCACTGCATAAAATATTTATACCATGCCTAGATGTGGCAGCTACATTTGAGATTACATTTTTATTCCTGTTAATTATAAATCAAACATGCAGTGGTGATTGCTTTTTTTGTTCCCTTGGCAAGAATATTTGCAGTAAAACTATCTTTGTGCAGAGTCCTTCTGACAGCTCACCAGCACATCAAACTCCAAATTATGAAGAAAATTCCCATATAAAATGCACAAGATATTATCCTGTGGAAGTTTTCAAGGTCTCCTTCAGGCCTGCCACTTGACTTTGGCTTTGCATAAATTGTAAAGCTCCGTCTGAGTGGTGTTCGTGACAGATAATGGCACCATAACTCTTTATCAGTACTCTTCTGGAGCATCCAGTTTTCCTGCTAGAGGCTGCCTGCAGCTCAGTCATCAACAGTATTGCCTGTGCTCATGCAAAGACACACTGACACAGGCAGCAGACTTTTGGGTGAAAGCTGTGACGGTATTCCACTGAAAACTGACCTGCTTGCTTTGCTAAATAAAGTAGGGACTGAGAAACCCTCATGTAGAATAGCAATCCTGACTCTCACTCTGCCAGCTCTGACAGCTCAAACCCAGTCATTCCATCTCTTCCTCTAAGGTATCTGAAGGGCGTTTAGCCTTGTTAACACATATAAATCATTTTGTTTTGCTATCCTACAAGTTAAGAGTGGCACACTCGTGTAACTTTACAGTCTGTTCTCCAGTTATGACTGATTCAACCTAACAGAACTGCAAACTGCTCTATAAATTATAGAGAATGACATCTGTGGCAATGCTGGTGTACTTGTTACAAGTCATCTGAGTTCTTCAGTCCTATTTCTCCTTGCTCTAAATGCACAATCTCCATCTTCACACTTGTACAGATGCAGAAGAAATTATTTTGCTGGATTTTTTTTTAATAAACTTGTACAAATGGACCATCCTCTACTCACTGGTACTGAATAGCAAGTACATAATTAATGTAACGGTGCAAAAAGTCTTGACAGTACATGTATGTAGGACTGGATGTCATAATCTTAATAGCACACACTGTTTTATGCATCATTAACAGTTCAGCTGAAATCCTCATGTCTTAGAGGCCAGCTTAAAATTGTGTTCTGAGGTTAAATGTCCTATTATTTAAGACATATTTCTATTAGAAAAATAAACTCGTAAGCTGAATTTTTAATGGGAGTTTCCATTTAATTACATGAATTTTGTTCCTAACTGGAATTTTTTAATAACTCATTTAATTACTGATAGATATCTCATTTCTTTCTCTTTTTTTTTCCAGTAGCAAATTCTACAAACATATTGATTTCAAAAAATCAATTAATGATTTTTACACACAAATCATTCATCAGCAATTCATTATAGGTGTTTTCTACTTCAAAATCAAGATAGCTGTTGCTTTGATTAGAGACATGAGCTTCTGGACCATAAAATGTTTTTGAGCCTTGATAGGATAAGCCACATTCCTAATACCATGTGTCATAAACAGATAGTAAATAAAAAGCTCATTAGCACTGAAGTGAGACCTGTCTTGGGTTATGGAACCGAAAATGTGTATTCTATTTTCACCTGCTGAAAGCAGTTGGGGAATTGTTCTCCTTTATCTCTTGTAACTCTGGGAGGAGGGGGGCGAGTGCCTTTTGATAATGGCCCAACTGTTCAAACCAGGTAGGGCAGTGTTCCTTATCTCTTCCACTGCCCATCCTCCCTCCAGGGAATATTTTCTGCTAATGGACCATTAAGACACCCCTACCCTCCCCAAGGTAGTACACCCACATTCCATCATCCCATTGTGAGATGCTCCACCCAGTGGGGGGAGCCAACCATTCCTACCTGGATAAACCTGGGACTCAGGAACAGAAAGCATCTGGCTTTGCCCGATTACTGGAGGAAGACTGGACCCCTTCTTACCATCACTGGACCCCTTCTCACCATCACTGGACCCTCATTCATCTCTACTTCAACAGCACCACATCTGCCACTCCAGGAGGACTCACTTTTGGACTGCTTCCAACACCCTGACCAACAGGGTGTCAGGTTGTAACTCTGACTCTGTCAGGGTTTTCCAGGATTGCTTGTTTATTTGTTTGCTTGTTTGGTTGGGTGGTTTTGTTTTCTACATTTGTACTGTTAATATTCCTAGTAAAGAACTGTTATTCCTATTCCAAATCTTTGCCTGAAAGCCCTTAATTGCAAAATTATAATTTGGTGGGGGTGAGGGGTTTACATTTTCTATTCTAAGGGAAACTTCAGCTTTGCCTGGCAGATACCTGTCTTTCCAAACCAAGACAGACCTTAATGGATTTTTTCTCCCCAAATACTATTTTAGTGTTACTGTAGGCAAGAGAGAGGGCAGTAAATAGGTGCCTGGCACAGGGATACTCCTTTCTGTATTCAAATACATTCACAAACATGAAATTCCATTTTTTATGCTTTTAAGGCTAAAGACCAAAGGCCTTGCAGAGCAGACATCATCACTAACAAAAACCCAACAAACCCCCAACTCCAGCTAACTTTGATACAGTGAGAACTATTTGGACAATTCAAAGGGCAGTCTCTACTGAAGCCAGCTCACAATGCAACTACAGTATCCCCCAATCCATTATAGTTTTAGGCTGAGATTTCTAGAGTCCTAAATAACTGTGCAAATGGGAAGAGCAGACTCACTGCAAGCATTTGACTGAAATTCTCTAATGCAAATCAATGACCGAGGCTGTGCTGCTTTTCAGCTTGTTTTAGGAATGGGTTTTAGTCAAGCTCTGGAATAGGATGTATTGACAAAATTCATTGAACCAGTTTTGTTCTTCTCAGTCTCTGAAATAATGAGTTGGTGTTGGACTGCAGATTTATGAGCAAGTAGCTGTTAGGCAGGTATGGCTGCCACAAGAGTGTAAGCATTTATTCCTATAGAGAAACAAAACAAAACAAAACAAAAAACAAACCCAACAACAAGCAGTCTGTATAAAAAGGAAGGAAAGAATAAATATCCATGAATTAAAATTCATCTCCCAGACTCTCCTTTAAAAGCATGATGTGGGATAATGTTTGATCATCAATAAAGGCAATATAATGCAGCATTAACAGAGTTTTGAGTCCTCAGTCCTAAGTTCAATATTAAAGACTTATTTTTATGGAGAAATCTAGGTGTTACTTCTTGATTTGCTAAGTCAATATTTTTACAGACAAAACTACTCAGGAAGAAAAAGAGAAAAATGGAAAACTCATGCTTGAAAGGTTATTTTGAAGTGTCAAATCAAGGAAACTTGCAGGTGAGGCAATCCCAGCTATCTGTGCAAGGAGTGCACCTCACATCATCTTTGGGATGCAATCAGAATGGAAAGGGTCCAGGAGGACCCCAGGCTACTGAGGGTGCTTGTTCTTGTCCCACGCTGATGGTTTTCATTAGGTGTTCCCACCCAGACAGGCTGGGAGACAGAGCTCCAAGCCTTCCCCAAGACTTTCCCGTTCCTCTTCCTGCCCCTGCCTATGCTGAGCAGAGCTGTGGCCAAGGAGAGCATCTTAATGGAGTGGATTTTACAAGGAAAAGGGGTACAGAACTGTTTTAGAACAAAAAAATAAAGTTAGCATCATCAAGGAGGTGTTTCCTAGCTGTTTTGGTGTTGCTCAGCATGGGCAGAGCTCATCTCCAGGAAGTGTAAAACTGCTGTCTCCACTGAGGTCAGAGTTTTGCAGTCAAGTAGGGCAATTAAATCAAGAATGTATTCTGTTCACTGCTGTTAAAAAGGACTCTTTTAGTATGGAATTGTCTTTTCATTTATTTCATTTGGGAGTGTCTGCAGCTATGCTGTGAAAGGTCAGGATAATGACAACAGCATGGGTCTTTACCCTCTGCTCATGTTTCCAGCTACTGCCTTTGCCTATCTGCCACATTTATAATGCTGAGAAAAGGTGAAACTGTTATACACAGCTGAGGGAGGAGTGTTAGCTACAGAAAATGAGGCATTTTCTGCAGTGGTTGCCTATTATCATGGGGATTAAATGCTTGAAGGGAAACTTGTACCCCAGGTGACTGGGTGGGTAGAGAAATGACAACCACAGTTGTACTGGGTTCCAAGTGCATGTCATTCTAAGAAAACAGGCGTGAGTATTGTGACAGCTGCAGCACTGGAAAGCAAGGAAATCTTACAATCAGGCTGACAAATGGAACTTCTACTTTCCCTTGTAGAGGAGAAAGTCTGTTCTTATGACAATTAATTCCTGGATTTCTAAATAATAACTATATTATAGAAGAGAACAAAAAATGTCTCTTCAATGATTAAGAAATTAACACTTAAAGTATTGAGGGAAATAATAGAAGAATAAATTTCTGAGTCGGTTTTGATGGCAATTATTCTGGTGGGAAAAGGAGGTGGATTCTCAGCTTTCAGGCAAGCTCTGCTTGGGATTTCAGCATGACTGTTCCTGGTCCTCCACAATGAACAAAATACATGGTTCCAACAAAGCTCTCCAAAGGAATGGCAAGCAGGCTTTGCTTTTAATTGCAAGTTCATACATTTAAGTTTCTTCTTTTAGGAAGGCGAGATGCACAATCAAAAAACTTTGTGCTATCTGCAAAAGGGTAAATTCCCTAAAGGAGATTAATGTTAATGAGAGAAGACTCATCAGCACAATTCTGAGCTATGCCCCTGCTCTGTCCTCACCCCAGGCCTCCATGGGTGTTTTCCACAGGACAGCTCTAGGGCACAGTGGCCATTGACAGCACAGAAGGACAATGCAGAGTCCAAGCAGAGAAGGATTTGAAGACTGATCTAAGACTTGAATAAAAGGACAACAGAGAAAAACCACCATAATAACCCCAAACTAAGTCAATCAAAGTCTCTTGACCTTGTAAGAGGTGAGTATGGGTAAGGGGATAAGAGCAGAGCTTACTGGTACTCACTATCTAAGAATTTCTTTTCCAACAGGGTAATTTTGCCAGCGATTCCTAAATTTATCATGAGTGTAAAATGCTGGACCATATTCCTTTCATGGGTACATTTTTCTCTCCCCAGCTCTGGCTGTCAGTCACATTTTGGCTAAGCTGTTTCTTCTAACTCCCTTTGAGAAAGCTAAAGCCCTAGCAACAGCCATTAAAGCAATGTGTGTCAGCACTTGAGAAAGGGAGGACACATCTGAGCTCTTCAGCTCATATTTAGAAATCACTTCAGCCCCCAAAAGCCTCTTGTTATCCTACCCAGTGAGTCTGACCTCCTGCCACCCCGGTCAGCACACTGTGTGCTTTCCTCCAGCACGTCCATCCTCTTTTACGTACAACAAGGGTCTGCAGTGCCAGTGCTCTGCAGCATCACGGGGGCTGTACGGCCAAAGCTGCTCATCTCTGCAGCCCCCCACGCACCTCTCGGAGTCTGCATTCGAGAGGGGCTGAGAAGGAGGCTAAGAGATAAAACAGTGCCTGTGAGAACAGGCAGCACACAGAGGCTGGTGTAATTTGTATGACTGTAAACACAGGAGTCTGTTTTTCACACATTGCACAGAACAAATCCCTGAAAGGCAATGAAAACAAACACCTCCAAATAGCATTTTTGTTCTGTGTGGAAACATCTCCTCTGCAGCTATTTTAATATATGAAACCATCAGCAATGAATATATATATATATATTTTTTTTCACAGAAAGAGCTTTTCAGGTTAATGTAGGTTTGTCCGCAAACTCACAAAAAGGAGGCAGAGACCTCCTGATACTTTTCCCCAGTACAGTATTCAGTTCTTATCAGTAAATCAAAATTAGTTGTCCTGTGATTTTGCCATTTCCATTACTTCACCTCAGAGGAAAGCACCCCCTGGATTTTTCTGTAGCACCCTGTTTTCCTGAAATATTGATGAATCAGACAGCAGTGATGAAGACTGGACAGAGGACAAACTGGAATGCCTGTCCTTACAACGACCTTGATATTCCATTAAAAGCAATGGCCTGCTCTAATATGTGTCATATCATCATACTCTTCTGAGTTTTGCATCTGCTACCCATGCCTGTTCCTCCATGTATGAACAAAACTCATTTACCACTGCAAAGTCTGAATAGCAGACAGGGACATCAGAACTTTGCAATGGAAAGGGAATCTTATTCATAGCTGATAGAATTATCCAAGTAAAATGCCAACTCATTGTTTGGTTATCCACCTGAAATCATCCAGCCAATACTATTCTTAGTGCCAGCCTATACAAAACAGAGGATCTGAGAGGGCAGCAGAAGACTAGCAATCTAAGGAAGAAATAATCTTTGCTATCTGATGCATGACACCTTGTTACACGGAGGAATAACACCCTTTCTGGGAAGGGACTTCTAATAAAGGTAATGGCCTATTTTAACTTGCCTTTCTATTGCTGAATTGCTGTAATGGAAGGTACTTGCCAACTTCTGTTTATCCTCTGGAAATTTACCCCAGGCAACAAGTTTCCTTGATGCTTATGATGAGCTTCCCTTTTGTAGCATAGTGCAAGTTATTGACACTCATAATCCTAACACAGCACTTTCAGAATTACTCCAGGCTTATTAATTTTTTTAATGAAGAATGTGGGGTATACAAGAAGTTTTACAACACTAGAATTTGAAAGTTCTGATCCAACCTATTCAAAGTTAATTGAAAAGAAATCCCAAAACTGAGGAGCAACTGGCTGGGCTATCTAATCCTCTACTGTCACTGTCTAGATTCAAGAATTGCTGTCCACCACGTATTAGCAGAACATAAATTGCATATCTGGAAAAGTAAATGAAATCTCAAAATACATGAGTTTCCAAAAGATGCCATGAGAAAAATTTAAGGAAACTGATTAACTGCAGAAGCATCAAAATGCAAAGCTTTCCTCTAATGAAAGAAAAATAATTCAGTTCTTTCCATCCTTTTCTACCGTGTGGCTTTAATAAACTCCAGGAAGCTGTTGGGGAGGGGGAACTATCCATGTGCCCACACAGCTTCAAGCTTATCTTTCTGTAAAATAATGAATTGCTTAAATCCATGCCCTACAGCATGACCCAGCTACCCAGTAACAAGGTAGGAGACTGACTGGGTTTTCTGCGCTTGATTGCTTCTTAATCAAATTCTGTGCACAAAATGCCTTCAGAAATCTATTTTACTTTGTATTGTATTCTCTGTTCAGAATGAGAATTCATTCAACACCAAATTAGTACCTGAGCAAATCAGAGTCACAAAGCCCACTGTATATAGCAGTGCAGACATACAAAGCAAAGAAACCAATCAATGTATTTTGAATGTTAAATCCTACATATGAATCTGGAACAAAAAGTCATTCATTATGCTGTTTCAGAAGAACAAATAGAAACTTGCCTTTTCAGGTTACTAATTCTTTGAAAAAATGAAAAAAAAAAATCCAAATCCATTACCTCATATATCCTCTATTTGTATGGTTACACTTTTAGTTCTTAATATGTGGCTTTTCCAGATGTATTTCAAGAACGAATGTGAAGCATCAATCATCTGGCAGTTAGCTATGGAAATCTTCCCCAAATTAAACACTAATGGTAAGATAGATCTCATCTGTCTAAATATATGCAGGACACCAGCTGATTTAGGAGTGATACTTTTCACAACATCCATTCAAACAGCATTTCTTAGGTATTATTGAGTGGCATTAATTTGCTGGAGAACTTGACTTCCCCTAAGATCATCATAAAAAGCATCATTTCTGTTGCAAAATGCATAGTACACCATTAATAGAGTTTTCTTTTGCCTTGCTAGCTGAAGTAAACTGACTGGTGTTCTACAATTATTTTACTTTTGTTTCAATTTAATTTCTTTTTTCTCAAATTTCAGTCAGGATTGCCTTGCTTGCATTGAAGATGCTGCTAATAGCTCATAGACTGAAGAGATGCCTGACTGAAAGGCAGTCTCCTGTCAGACACACAAACTCCTGTCTAAACAGAGTACAGCCCATTCCAGGGTGACAGCATGTGGGTTGTATCACTATTCCATCTCCACTTAGACAGGAAAATGGAAAGGCATGAGTTGTGTCTGGCATCATAAAACCTGACTCTCAGAATGGCACATGAGTATATCCTTTAATTCTGATTGTGGTCAAAAATTATACACCAGAGAGAGAAACTCACAAAAGCCTGAGCAGTAAGTAGAATCCTAGGAGTTTTCTCTGTAAAACCACTTCATCCCACTGCTTTTCCCAGCAGGAACCCAGCAGAAACAAGAGAAGACAGGTCACCTCTTGCCCCAGGGCTGCTGTTCTTCCTTCCTTATGACAAACACCTTAAAGCCTCCAGTGACCATCCTGACATGGGCAGCACTTTAACAACAAATCATGTCACTCTGCTTAAGGGAGTTCAAAAGATTAAGAAGGAATAAGAATTGGAGGACAGAAAGAAGGAAATTTTTTTCAAGAGCGAAATACCTGGCTGTGTGGAGAGGAGGGCAAGGGAGCAGTTGCTGAGACGATCCTGTACAGCTCTAGTTTGGAGGATATTCATGGGTATGGGAGGGATGCCCATGGCACAGATCCTTTACATGCTTGTACGTCCATTTCTTAAAAACCAGGCAATTGCTGAGGGTCTTTCAGGTTCACAGGACTTCTACAAGTTCTCTTTTTCCCATGAGACTATAAACAGCTTATAGGAGTTTTAAACTGAGTCAAGCAGGACTTAGAGGTAGAGAAAGTATCAAATTAACCTGAGTAAAAGAAAAGATTACACTTTAGATGGAGGATAAAAGTGTCAAAAAATATATCTGTATGTGTGTGTGTGGTGCATGTGTGTGTATCTATATGTACATATATGCACAACCATATTCATTTTATAAGCCCTATAGTGAGTCTTGGAGGGCTTAACAACACTTCATTCTCATCCCAAAAAGCAGTCCAGGATTTGTGGATGTCATTTTCCCATCCTACTCAATATGGACTCAGTGATGATATCTGTGTTATCAACATAAAACAGCAGCATGCAGGATTAAAATAAAGGAAAAAAAAAAAGTGAAGGGGGAAAAAAAGAAACAAAAGAAACAACCTAAACCACTGAATGATTATGTTCTGGAAGGAATGAGGAAGGGAGGTAAACCTACTGCAAGGAGCATGCCTGACTATAACAGTAACACTTGCCAGCTTTCCTCATGGATTTTATTTTAATAGTAAATTTAACAATTTGTAGCCTCTGAGTTCTTATGTCAGCTTCCTTATTGTCCTAAAGAGTTCCTGCACATAACTGACTCATCTCAAGACATATCTTCATGTCAGCTGTCTGATCTCACTCACTGAGATGGCAAGGGCTGATTTAAACTTACAAGTTCTTGCCATTTGCCTTATCTGTGGCCACCTTATTCTGCTCAAATGGGTTACAGTCCAGCTTCTCAAACATTCACTAAACACAATAAAAGCAGCACTTCAAGTAATTTCACATGAGGAAGAGGTAATCTTTGACATCAAGGTCAATATATATTTATGACTCAGTTTCCATAGAAAAGGCATGTTAAACATGTCAATTATTAATCAAAGTGCAACAGTTGTGCTGAAACCTTCCCTGCTCACACCATGCTTTAAAAACAAACATAACTGCATACAGTACAAAGTGTTCAGGACATGCACTGATTCCTAGTTATTATAAATATGCAAAATTTGACAATCAAGTATGTCCAAGGAGTCTGAAGGTCTTAAACCTTTTTACATATTCAACAGAGGCACTTTTGCTAAGTTGCTGCATGAACAGGAATCCGGGCTGGGATTTTCTGCTTGTCGTGTCCTCTCACTATGCTAGGCAGTAAAGTGGGAACTCCAGTCAGGAGGATTTCTGCATGGAATTTCTGAGGTCTCTCTTGGACTCTCCCACCAGCATTCAGTCTAGAAGGCTCCTTCTTGCTGACCTTCTCTGCTCTACATCTGCCTTAAAAACCGTGTGGTGGAAAGGGCAAAGTGATTTGCAGAGCGAGTGCAGAGGGCTTGGTGGGGGCAGCTGGAGTGCATGGGGCTTCAGCCAGTCAGCAGCTGCTCCCTGATGGCTGTAAGGTGTTCTGGGGAGTGCTGTAAAGCTGACCTCGCAACATCTGAAGCTGTCTTGTGAGAAACTCATAATGCAGTTTTGTTGGATTTTAAAACCCTTGTTGTTTTCATAGAATTTTCATAGTCTCAATAAATACATCTACTAATGGTGTTGTATCTTTATTTCATATCCTGATACAAAAGCACAGCAAATTAAAATTTTATTAGACAATACATCCTTCACTCCTGAATTACCAACAAAATTTTAAGTACACTCCGGAATGTTGAGTTTTAATGAGATGATAAAAAATATTCAAGTTACATTAGCCATTCCGATATTACAGCAATGAAAGCCAAAAAACCTCCACTAACTCTTATATAATGTATAACTCGTATATAAGGTATCAGGTGATATGCAGCCAAAACACCTACAGAAGACTGTTTTTTTTTTAAAGAGTGCATGCTCAGACTGAACCCCTGATGAACATTTTAACAGTGCCACTCAGAAGAAACCAAAGGAATTGGGCTAAAACTCACCAAAACTTCCCTCTAGGTTTTCTGCAAGTGTCAAATCTATTGCAATTATATTGGGATCCTTTCTTACAAACCTTTGCTGATGAGGAGCAACAGCGTAGGAGCCTCTGGCCATCGTGGCAATGGCATCAGTCTGGTTCCATGGGACATGACCATTTGCTAAAGTTCACAGATAACTGAACTCAAAGTAGCATTCACATGGGTACAGCAGTGGCTTCCAAGATCTGAAACAATAAACTTTCAACCTGTAAAATATTTTTCTGCAGAGAAAAGCTTTTAGGATCCGGGACTGAATGCAACCTGCTGTTCTCCTTAGAGAGGTGTATTATGGAGTGAAGGAGAAGATAAAGGTTTCCTGTTTGGAGGAAAAAAACTGTATCTATTCATCTGCAGATGCACTTGCTCACAAAAATAGATTACCTGCCAATAAGATAAATTAATGGACTGGCATGCTGAGAGAAAAGGCAATAGTGTAAAATCCAAGAAAAATGCATGATATTAAAAACATGATAATATAAGGGAATTGCTGTAAATGACATGGCTCTGAAATCTGCTGTGTTTGGAGAATGTCTTTTTGTAGCACAGCCAGACTTTTTTGTTGGAATTTGTGTCCACCCTTTCAAAGCTCCACATCTAGGGGCCAGATGAAGAGGTCTCAGCTTGGTGATGGGGTAAATGTCCTGGCTTCAGCTGAGATAGAGTAGGTTTTCTTCCTAGTAGTTGGTATAGTGCTGTGTTTTTGGATTCAATACAAGAATAATGTTGATATCACACTGATGGTTTAAGTTATTGCTAAATAGTGCTTATCCTAAGTAAACTTATTATCATTATTATTATTTATTATTATTACTGTTATTATTATTACTACCTTCATTGCAATTATTAAGCTGTTCTTGTCTCAATCCATGTTTTTAACCTCTTTCTGATTCTTCTCCAAATCCCTTGGGGGGGTGTGTGGGGAGCTGAGCAAGAGGTTGTGAGGGACTAAGTTGCTGGCTGTGGTTAAACCAAAACAATATAGATTTAAAATTCTGGGGAAGGAGTCAGTAAAACAAGCTGGGGTATACAGGCTCCACTCAGGCAGCAGTAAACCCTTTTTACTCTTAAACCCCATGTAAAATATTATCCTTTAAGGGACCTAAACTCCACAGCAGCCTCTGTAATGCTTTGGCATGTTCTCGTGTTAACAACGAGAGCCACACAGCTCCACTCAACCACCCATTTAACTGAAGTGCTGGATAATATATTAAAAACTATAAAAAAGCTGCACTGTTGTGAAGGTGGAGGAAGAGCAGGTCTTTCAGGAAACGCTAATTTTCCCAAAGAAACTCTTTCTAGTGTCTCAAGGCAGGAAAGTTTATGAGCAGGTATAGTAAAAACTGGCAGGAGGCACTTCATTTCATGTTTCCATCTGCCAGTTATATTTCATGAAATGGAAGATTGTCCTTTCACCCCATAAATTCACCTTTTTTACTGCAGAAATTTTACATTAAATACTAATAACGTTGTTTCAGGGGATCAACCAAAGGACATAACTGGCAATTAAAGAGCTCCAATTATATCATAATTTTCTGTGCTGACTTATTTCAACAGATTACTGAATTTCTATTGAAATGGTATTCTGAATGGGCTTAGAAATGTTCTAAGCATATGTTCCAGGGCTACAGTCCCAGCACTGAATACTAATACCCCAGTTTGAGATGTGTGCTCTCATGTGTCACAGATATAATAGTTTCTGTTCATTTTCCATGAATTATTGAAATGAAGAATTATTTCCTGTTTTCTTTATCGAATCAACACTTACTACCAGCAGAGCTGGAAGGAGTAAAATCCAGGAAATGTGCTGCAGTAGATAAGAATTGAAAGCAGTGTGTTGGGGATGGTACCTGTATTTACATATTTGTATTTTATTAAGTAATTGAAAGAGCCTGCCCGTGTTGTATAATTCATGCATCATAAATAAACACAAACCAGATAACTGGATGCAAAGGCTCACACAGTAGCAACAATTCACGCCTCCCCTGCAGTGACTGTCTGGGCAATTCTTCACTATGTCTTGCAAAATTCCCACTACTCAATCCTTTTAAGGATTGTTTCAGCTCACTGGGAAATACTATAAAAGGTCTTCTTAGGGTCAAGAAGTAAAAAACAGGAGGCATGAGAGTGCATGCAAATTCAAAAGTGAAATTTAATCTTAGGAATTAGATTTGTGTACTGCACGGATTTCTGAATAGCAGGAATATGAAGAAAAAAGTAGCGAATAATGTTGATTTAATAGCCAGAGTAAATCAGACTGTACACAGGTCTAGAGGCATTATGTAGCTATTTAAAGGTGTTTGTAGTTTTATATCACCTGTCAGTGACTTAAAAAGGCAGCCCAAAGCTAAGAGTCTAAAGCAATATGTAGCCATGTAAATCAGAGCCATTCCCAGCTTGAGGCACTTCGAAGAATATGGATGTATCTGTGCAGATTCATACAAAATTATGAAGGATTGAAAGAGCTCAGAACAAAACCTTGCAGTTTGCACGTTGCTCTTGTAGGGGACATCACAGAAAGTCCCAAGAGGCAGCAGTTGTTGACCAAGCTGTGCAATCCCTGCTTGGGACTCCTGTGTGACCCAATGAGCTCAGCAGGGGTTTTGGATGGAGATGGACTTAAATCAGTCTGGAGCATTCCAGCTCTCTCCAATATATACACCACAGTTTTTGAGCTCTCCATACTGTTAATATCTAGGCAAAATAAATTAAAATAGATTTTCAATTAAAAAACCCAAGCAAGACAAAACCTCACTTTTTCTTTTAACACGGATTTAATGCAAAATAGATTTGATATTACACGTGAGCTGTCTATGACAGATTGCATATACTTAGAGAAAAATCATATTGCAAATATCCAAATCTTCAGTCGAAATTTCAGAAGGCATTAAACCGGTGAAGAGCCAAGCTCAGAACCTGAAACCAAACCATATTAGGGTGATAAAATGTTTTTCAACAACAGCTTTCCTTTCCAACAGTTGTTTTTGTTTGTTATTTAGTTTAGACCGGTGCTATAGCTACATCATATGACATCCAGAAAAAAAGGGCAAAGACAATTTGTTTTCCTCTCCCAATCTATCAATGAAAACAAGATACTGGAAGGTGAGATACGCTAACTCTAAAATTCTGAAAGTTGTACCAACAGGGACAAAAGGCCTCTGCTCACTAAACAGCAGTAAAATCTATTTAATAAACAAAAACCATGAACTATAAAACACAGCCTAATATACAGAAAAAATGGATTTATCCCATATATTTATTGTACTTATGTGAATTATTTAAGTATATTTTTAGAAATTTTATTTATATCCAATTTTTTTTTGCTTGCTTTATTGTCTTAGTGTCTAACAACTTTTAACTCTGCCAATCATTTTCAAACTGCAGGACTAAATAAGCCCTTTTTTTCAATGAGTGTGAACAGCTAAATATCCCATCACCATCTCATATAGACAATCCAGATTAAATAAAGTAAGCATGTTGATGAGAGTGAACAATTTTTAACAGTCTCTGGAGTCAAGAAGTATTTTTTTCTAGGCTAGTCTACATCAGGATAAGAAAACTTCCTCTCAGACTTTCAGTTTTGTAGGCCTGACATACAGAATCTGTGCTCCCTTCATTTTTTCTACAGACAGTATTTTTGAAAGCAGGTTTGTTTCAAATGGTCTCTGTGTCCATTTGGTTCAATGGTTCAAATGTCTCAGTTTTCTCTTTTTCTAAAAATATAACTCCCATTTTTCTCACCCCTCATTTATAAAATCTGACTCACCATTTTGCATTCATTCATAACACAGCATGACAAAGAACTGCCAGCAGGAAACAAGGATTAAGGGCTTGACTTTTCTCAAGTTAACTAAAAGTGAGTATTTTATTCTCTCACTCCAAAAAACCCCAAATGTATGCTACATATTTTCCAAGGACACCAAAATATTTCATTATGTATTTTAGACAGTTATAAATATATTTTACTGGATGTTTACAACGGATGTTTCTTCTCCTAAAACCATCCTGGGCTCTTGGTTAAGTCTATATTCAGATATTCTTCAAAGAACTCCTTTGATTTCCTTTTTTAAAAAAGAAAACTTATTACAGAGTAAATGTTTGTCCCAGTTTCTACATTTAAGTGAGAAGTGTGTTTGAGTACAAGAATCCATTCTAATACAACCTAGCAATTTGTGTTTCAGGGGATATTTTTGAATGTTTTTATTACATTTGCATAAAGAAGCTGGGCCAACTTTACAGACCTTGGGGCTTAGAAAGGCAAAAATAAATATGACTAGTAGAGACAGAAAATGCTTTTCTCTGAAAAACTAGAGAACACCTAAAGTTTGACTCATACCTCATAATACAGGGGTGCATAGAAGAAACGTCAATTAAACCTTCCCCTGGCTCAACCAAGGGTGACACCACAGCTAATCCTGCACATGGGCTGGTACTAGTGGCAAAGACAGCTGCCACAGGCAGACTGGTTAACTGGGAAAAGTCCATGTCACACCAGTAAACCCCAGGGGCTTTGCTGTGATCTGGGGAACATCACACATAATCTTAGCCCAGTGAAAGACCTCAATGAAATGATTGCTCAGACTCAATGCTCTCAAGCATTTTGCCATTTCTGTGCATCAGGAATTAATGAGGCCAGATTTTGGATCATATAAAGCCAGTAATAAAAGAACAAATCTTGAAGGCTTTCTCATAAAAGCCTAATTTACCTGAGAGCTTTTTGTGTAAAAAATGGTTATTTATTAATATTCTACAGGAGGGAGTTTGAGGTATATGCAATCTTTGCAAAGAGGACTCCTTTATTTTTCACAGAGTGAGTGACTCTACTGGGCTTGGCTGGAAATACAGAATTGACTTTACCAAGTATGTTACTAGAATAGAACTAAAGATGACGCTCGAAATTAAATTGGTGCCAAAAACCTAATTTCAGACAGCCTGTAAGTCTTTCCTTGCAAAGTCTAATAATTCTCCTGTCTCTTTTCAATACAGCTTTTGTGTGTGGATTCAAACTGTCTCCTGAGCAAAAGGAGCAATGTTCAATTGGTAGCACCTGAATATTCACTTCTCCATATCCCAAACACCTGTGCAACTCAAATCATTTCTCACAGGGATGTGAGAGAGGGGTGTCTTGGCAGAGTCTGTGGGACAAATGAGCACTTTGAACACATTGCACCAGTGCTGTTAAGATCTTGACTTCTCAAGTGCTGAGCTAACACAAACTGATAAGACTGCCATTTTATCACTTGGCAGCATCTACACACTAAATGTTCCACAATGCCATAAATGATGATACCTGTTACCAAAAACGTTCACACAACCAGCCATGAAGACAATGCATTTGTACACCATGCTCCTGAACAATCCAATTGTGGTTTTGAGTATTTCCCAACCTTGGAACCAAGTCTTGCTGTACAACCCTCTTTCTGTTTGGTATTATCAGTCGGGGCCAAGCCAGAAATCAATGCTGATCTACTGTGCTATTTGATTGGTGAAATGTGGTCATTCTGGGCAATCCCTTGAGATTAGCCACTGAAGGCTACCAGGGTTCTCAGAGAGCTTTAATATGTGAAATCACTTCATTTCCTGACCTGGATACCCAGGCTGTTGCCAACCCAGACAACATGTTTCTCTGGATACACAGCTTCCCTGAGGTCCAAGACTGGTAACAGAGAGACATCTCAGCAGCACAGCAAACCAAGATTTGCAGCTCAACTGCATTTTTTTTCTCATTTTCCAGGGTCAAGTTTCAACCTCAGACTCCCAGATCTAACCCACAGGATCAGGAAGCCAGCAGGCTTGAAAACAGACTCTGAATAGGAACCTTAGAATTTTTTCCCCCCTTTCTTAGCTCTTGCAGATGGATGCACTCCATTTGCTTACACAACAGGGCTTCTTAATCCAGGAGGCATTAAGTCATTCCTGCTTCACCTTCAAGATGTAGAAGTTGAGCCCAATTTTTTGGTCTAAGTTTTTTTTTTTTTTTTTTTTTTTTTCTTTCCCTGATCTACTTTATGTAAATAAATTATTTATTTATGTGTTAACAAACTCTGTATGTGGGCTTTACAGCATCTCATTATTAGAGGTACATAGAAGTAATACATCCATAAGCACAATTTCTATATATTATCATCAAACCACAGGCAGCTTTGTAGTAAGTCTTACAAAAAGCCCAAAAAGCTAAATGCCAGTGTTACATTGTTAATGAGAAAGACAATCACTTTTCCTCTTCCAATTTTTCTCTTTTTGAAGGATTAATATACTAGAATGAACTGACTGAAACACCCCTCTAGGTAGCTAGTAGGTTGTGAGACAACAAAAAACCATTATGAAAACATTAGGTTAAGCAAATAATATTTATAACACAGATGAAAAGTTGTTTTAATTTTCTATACCCAGAAATAATATTGCTCATTTTTGACAGAAAAGTAGAAACATGTGGCTTCTCAGGGTAGAAGGGAAAAAGGGCTCTTCCAAATAAAATATTCATTTCAGTTCTAGCCACACAAATAATAGTTAGTGATTTATTGTCAGTTTGATTTATGACATGAGCAAGGTCCTGCCAAATTACCAGTTCCTGGAACTGCAGTTTCCACTCAGCTCCTCCACAGTTCACAGGAAAGTACAGCTCAAAAGATGTGATACGGTGCCTAAAGGGACTTGGGGTAAGAGAAACCAGGAGATAGCAGAGAGCAAGCTGCTAAGGAAGAAAAAATGTAGATTGGCAGGAAATGTCCGGAAAATGTGAAGCAAAGGAAGACTGAATCAGACTGGAAGCCAAGGCTGTTATTTATGAAATCAAGCCTAAATTACTGCATAATGTTGTGTCTTCCAAACCAAAGGAACCGCACATGCATGGAAACTTGATCAAAATAACCTTGTTGCTCTGTTAGAGTCTTCCTCTCCTGAATCACCTATTATCCTGAGCTAGTGGGTAACCTGAGGTATTCAACACACACCCATGCATTGTAATTTAGAGCTATAGTTCTGTTCCTTTGAAGATTTATCGCTGTTTGATGGGAGAAGGATCTGCAATTAAAATCTATGTCAACAAGCAGAAGTCAAATGTAAGCATAAGGTCACGCAGGTAGAAGAAAACATCTGCTCTATACACTTTACAGAACATAATGACACGGTGTCTTGGAGAAGCAACTGTTTCACTTTAATTTTAGAAAATCAAAGAAGTAATGATGACTAAAAAGATGTATGATGATTTATAACACAAAGACAGGAAAGAAGACATTGTTTCTAAGGCAGTATTAGGACAATACTTTGCCTGAAGCCCATGATCCACTTTTACAAATTTGCTGTTGTGAAAACATATTTAAAAGTAAATAAACGTTTATGTGGTGTTTGGAATCTGAGCAGAAAAAAACTGATAAACAAGGACTATATTACCAATATTTAATCTTGATAAATCTTACAATCAAGATGCCAGGGGTCCTAACTATATGTAAATGGTGGGGTCCTAATTAAAAGTAATTTCAGTTCACCTTCATGTAGCAGCCAGAAATAAACTGCAAGCAAGTCTGCTTTCTAATTGCATAAGCACATTTTTGTTGTTGTGCTGCTTGAAGTCAGCAGTGGGGTTATGAGAACGCTTGGCAGTCGTAAGGGACATGTTCCTGCAAGAGTGAAAAAGGTGGCAGAAGTCACTCAGCATTAGTGACACTGGCAGCAGATTGGGAACCCTGTTAGAGCAGGTCCAGAGGAGGGCCATGAAAATAAACTGAACTGGAACATCTCTTCTGTAAGAACAGGCTGAGACTGCTGGGGCTGTTCAGCCTGGAGAAGAGAAGGTGATGGGTGCATTTTTTAGCAGCCTTCTAGTACCTAAATAAGGCCTATAAAAAGGGAAAGACTTTTTACATAGGCATATAATGCTAAGATAAAGGGGTAAGGCTTTAAACTCAAAGAGAGCAGGTTTAGATAGATATCAGGAAGAAATTCTTTACTGAAGGTGAGGGTGGTGAAGCACTGGAACAGGTTGCCCAGAGAAATTGTGGGTACCCCATCCCTGGAAGTGTTCAAGGGCCTCTGAATAACCTGGTCTAGTGGAAGGTGTCCCTGTCCATGGCAGGGGCATTGGAACTAGGTGATCTTTAAGGTCCTTTCCAATCCAAACCCTTCCATGATTATATGAACCCAAAATCAGGAACAAAACCAGACACAACTCTCTATGCTAAGCTAATAGCCCAATGCAGATTTACCCATGGTTCAGCCGGAGCTGAACAAACAGCACTTCCCTGACAGATAACATAAACTGGCAAAGGATCTGACAGAAGGTGCAGCAGCAGCATCTGGCTTTCCTTGAACTAAATTTACAAATGGGTTTCCCATTTCCTCACTCTAAATGTAAATGTAATTTACAACCCCAACAGTTTTGTCCCTCTTACCCTAGTTGTTGTTGTTTGGTTGGGGTTTTTTTGTTTGTTTTGGGGTTTTTTTTTGTTTGTTTTGGGTTTTTTTGTTTGTTTTTGTTTTCGTTGGGGTTTTTTGTTTTGTTTTTGGTTTTTTGGGGGGGTTTTTTGGTGGTTTTTTTTTTGGGGGTGGGGTGGGGGGCAGGGGCGTGTTTTGTTTTGTTTTCCCTGCAGGTAAGGAATGAGTTGTCCATTTCCTCTTTCAGTTTTTGGTTCCCTCATACCCTTTTGCAGCATGATTTAGCTATGATTTATTTTGTGATCCTGTTCCAAACAGGTGTCTGTTTTCTGGCTGCCCCTGCAAATGCAGTTCCAGAGACCAGATGGTAATAGTTAGCTGCCTTCTGCACCTGCATGGATGAGAGCAGATCTGAAGAACCTCTGCTGTATGTTGAGTAGCTCAGAGAAATATTTAGATGACCCTGTGGTTAAAGCAAGTAGCCAACTGTATCTGGCTTGGCACTGAAACTGTTATGATCATTAGTGGAGCTGAACTGAAGACAGAAAATGGATTTGAGACACTAAAATAAAGGCAGGACAATTTGGCACATCATCAGCCAAAAAGGTACCTCAGGAACACCAGCATGAGTGAACAATACCTGCCCACATCCTTTCTGTCTTGTTACAGGATCTCTTGCTGCAATCACAAAAATAAACTCATTTACTGTATTTCAGACCAAGTACAGCTGTCAAGATTCAGCTAAGGGTTTGGGGACTTCTTAATTAGGTACAGTAAAGCAGAGTTAATTTTCCAAACATGCAATAGCTTCAATTGGTTACTGGACCAATCTAACCTACAATGCTCTGGCACAGGATAAGAAAGGTGTGGGAGAGAGATTTGAAGCCTGAGGTTTTTGAAAGAGATAATCTGCCTGAGAACTAGTGAGCTAAAAAGAGAGGGGGAGAGAGAAAAGAGAGAGAAAGAGAGGTAAGGATTAAAATGGGAACTAAGGAACATTGTTCAAATCCATGCAGCATAAATGTGGAAGACAGTTACTGAAAGAAACAAAGAGGCTGGATGAGGCTTTGAGTCACCAAACAAACAAACAAACACCCAACAAAAAAAACTCCACCAAACAACAAAACAAAAAGACCCCAAACAAATCAGTGAAATGTAAGAAAAATCTGGAAATAATCATTAGAAATTTCAATCCAGGGAAAAGCTGTACACTGGAAAACAGATTCATTTGTTCAAAAGCTGTTTCTAGACATGTTTTGAGACACAAACTGAAGCAAGATGTTTGTCTCTGATTGGTGCAGATCAACCACAGTTGTAAGCATACAGGTCAGACATTCAGCTGCACAGCAGAAGAGTCAAGTTCAAGGGATTGGGAAAGTCCCATCTCTAAACCAGATCAACAAAGTTCACAGGAAAAGACTCTTACCTCCACAGGCACTTATTTCTCTGTGGAAGCCTTTGCCAGCTTTTCTGTGCTGAACATTCAGGAGGTTAATTTCTTGGTGGGATTGAGGGAGTTAAATTCTTGCTGGGATTTCTGCTCCTGGGTATTTTTCACCACATTGTAGAGCTTCCTGGGAGCTAGCAGCAATGTTGGGTACCTCACTGGCTTCTCAAAGTCAATGATTAAAGGCTTCAGGTACTTTTCCTGTAGGAATAATAAGACACCACCATGTCAGCAGCTCTCTTCACAGCATGAAGGACACCTCCTCTCTTGCATATATATTTTTTTGTAATTAATAAGAAGAATGCAGCATAAAAACACCAAACCCAAACAGTCAAATAAATAATATACGATCTTTCTAAGACACTAAAAAACACCAGTAGTATACAATGGCAAATGTGTGCACAGATTCATTAATGCAGGGTTGAACTTTATATTTCAAAGGGCAATTCCATAAAAGCAGGTACTTTCTCCTAACTGCTACACTTTAGAAATTCACTGCCAAAGTAATCACTCTTTAGACTTGAGACTCATATTATTCAGTGGGAGAAAATAAATCTCTCTAAGAGTCCTGTTAGCAGAGAGGAATTATAACTCTTTAGAGGTATTACTGATTTCAATATTAATAACACTATTCCACAAATCTATTTTTCTAATAATCTTCTGAATCTGTGATCAAAATTTTAAGTCAGGTGTTTCTTTTCAGACCCCATAGTTTTCTAATTCCAGGGAGAGAAGACTCTATTAACATTTCTTCAAATCCCTGTTAAGAATCACCTCACGTACAGAAAAAAGAAGTGCCTTGATAGGCTCAAGTAGTTTTTCCTCTGTTAGAGTTGAATAATATTTAAGACTTGCTTCTCTTGAAATTACTCTATATCATAGAAAATCTAAAAACTCATCACTGCAATTCTATTACAGTGGAAGCAAGCAATTTCACTCAAAATTTTCTCCTACACTCTAAAACGTATGCATTTTTCCACTTTTGTTATATGTAAAATTAATGGTCATTTTTAACCTGCTGATCACTTTGTTGGCACATTTGCATTGTAGGACTCCTGCTTTTGGGTTTTCTTTAATTCTATTTTTATGGCAGAAAGCTTGATAGACACTGCCCAAGAATGATTTGATCCTCATGGAATTTATGAAAAATGTTATTGGAAATGATAGGATACTAATACATTATAAGAATCTGTATAGACTGGAAAGAGAACTGGTAAAAATGTTAAGTCTCGGACTCTTGGGAAAGGATCAAAGGCAAAACAATTTATTCCTTTTAATTATTAAGAAACTACTTGAAATATATCTTTTTTCCTTTGCCTTGTGCTACCAAGAAATCTTGTAATGTCATACAGCAAACTAAATCTGAGGATTCATGTTTTCGTGGGAAATACACAACAGTGAGCCAGACCACGCATTTGGTCATGGGTTAAACCAAAGGGCTATTTTGCCAAGTGCCTCTTGGAAAGTGTCAGCAGAAACTTTTGGAAGGACAATGAGGATGGGTGAAATGGCCTGTCATGCATCTTCAGTACCTGCATTCAACAGGAATCTGGAAATGTCTCTTTAGGAGCCACCCCTATTAATATGACTAATTTCATGAACCTTTGAATAAACTGAGCTCCAGTGGAGAGCAGCTTTTTATCATGCATTATGGGAAATACTAAATAATAATATCATGCAAGGTAATACTTGTTATATAGCTACAAACTCCACTTATCTCTAGTTTTGTATTGTTATGCCTTCTCTGTGTGTGAGTCTGACATAAAATGGTCAAATGCAATTTTTAGCTTTGTAGCATTTGCTTCAGTTCTGGATTAGCAGGCAATATAATGGTGTGTGGGATTGTCCCTCTTTTCCAGGGCTACACACATAAGAGAAGAACAAACATATCATCAATAATTGTCAAAAGAGGTGCAGAGTAGAGGGGAATAAAGGTGTAATGAAGCTTGGAAGAGTCCTTACCTTTCAGAAAGCAGTCCTTCCAAGGACTATTTTCTTCTTCTCCCGCAGCATTATGCAATCTTTTTTCCCCTCTTCCACATCATAATTGTGAAGATTTGTATACCAGTGATTCAACATTCACAAGAAGGAAGGATAAAGCAGAAGTTATTTATTCCTCCTATTTCAAAGTGAAGAAGGGAGGTTGGACCACAAACCAAAGTTATCTTAGGCCAATACTTTAAGGAGCCAAGGGACATTGGAGACACTGGCACATGCCCCTACCCCTTCCCTCCCCACAGGCTTCTCCTGACCAAAGGACACTTCCCCATTTGTTCCAGATGAGATCTTATTAGCCATCAGTCTTTTCCCCACCCTACTACAGCCCCTTCCTCAGCCAAGGGGCTCCTGAATCCCAGCTACCCCTACTCCTCACTCCAATTATCACCATTTCAGCTATGAGGGAAAACATTCCTCTGAAAAATGAGGCACTAGAGGTGGGGGAGAGCACTTAAAGGGCTGTGAAGTGTTTGGACACAACACAGACTAAAATGCATTTTTTCCATGGTGCTTTCAGCCCAAAGATTACTCTTGGCTGAACCAATATCAAATTAGATCTGTTCAGCTCATATCTGCAGAGCTGCTCCAGGCTGACACTGGTGAGTACCAGAAGCAAAATTCAGGGCCATAAAGTTTACTTTTCTGGCTAAAACTATTAATTATTTAGAAACAAGTCTATCATAGGCAGAGCATTTCAGGAACAAGTCTATCACAGGCAGAGAATTTCCTTCAATTAATTCAAATTAACATTTTGTTTATAGCAGAGAGAAAGCCTTTTATTTTTCATAGTTCAAAGTGAACCCTGGGGGTTCTAAATATGCCTCCTGGTGATTTAATTAAAAGATAAATATTCATTCATAAAAAGAAAAGAAAAAGTACGGAAAGAAGGAAAAACTACAATTAAAAAAAAGTGGTAGCTGTAAGGAAAAGGAGTTCACTGAATAAGAAGTGGAAAGGAAAACAAAAGTGACTAAAAAATATGTATGAATTCAGGCAAAGAAGAAATGAAAGAAAAGAAGTTCTGAATGTGAACAGGAGTTAAAGAGTAAACATTGAAAATGTTTAGAGAGTAAATGCATAGGGAACATATTGTTTAATACACACAGGTGACATGACCAAGTGAGGGACAGATCCACCAGGGCTTGGCTGGCTTTGTAGGGTGGAGGAGCAGAGCTGTGGTTCCCCAAATGGTTGCTTTTCCCCACAATACAAGACTTCAGCATACAACAAATTTATTTACCCTATTCTGGGGTAAAAGGCTAACCAAAGCAAGGCTCATTACAGGAGTCAGGATGCCAGCTGATGAGCCTTTGGAAGTCGGTGCCAGATCCTGATGGGGGAGCAGGTAAGCAGCCAAGTCTGATGCATGTTGTGTGCATGAAAGCCTTATGCACTGATGGCCTCTACCACACTATGACAGCAGTAGAAGTGGAGTATGAAGTGGATGCAGATTGCGAAAGACAGGAGATGGGATGGAATCTTATCTGAGTGAAAGTTACAGGGTATGTCCTGATGCCAAGGTCTGTCCCTCAGGCACTGCACATGGCACAGGTTAATCAAAGACCACCACAGGGCTTCACAGCCTACTTGCTGAGCTCCATATGCTTGTGAGGAAGCAGGGATGATGAGCAGCACCAACCTCACACCGGTGGGATGAGATAAAGCTGCTATTATGCTCCCTGAAAAGCTTGCCCACACTGATGCCTTGGGAAGGCTGACCTGGAACAGAGACTGGACAGAGCTAGAGAATAAAGTAGATATTTATTAAAAGGCCTTTAAGGGTACACCTTGGGCAGTACAAGAGCCTGGCCAGGGCTACATCCAAGATGGACTTAAAATGGTCACAAAATTGGACAACTGGCACAAGGTCTCACACTTTTATAAGTTTTGGTCCATTTGCATATTGGGGTTTAATTGTCCAATTACAGCTTCAGATTATGAAGTCCCATCCTTCTTGTCTTCTCTCTTTAGTCCACCGTTGTTTATGCTTTTGGGCTGAAAACTTGTAACATTGTCCTTGGTCTTCAGCAGGAAAAGGATTTGTTTTGTCTGCCTACTCTGTGAAGAGAGCTTACTAGCACTTAATATGAGGCTCAGAACTGCACCCCCAGGCAGCATAGAATCTGAAAACCATGAAAGCTAAAACTTAAGGCGTCAATACCCCAGCCTGTACCAGCAGCAGCATGGGGGAAGAATCCCTCCACTTCTGCCTCCGCTTCCTGAAGAGCTTCAGGTGCTCCATCATGATGCATTTTCCTGCTGTCAGAGCTCCACCTCTACAGCAATGCTGCTGCTGAGCCAGCCAGCCTTCAGTTCACTCTGGCATGTAATTATAATTGCCTGTAATTTCAAATGACTACAGAAAATCTGCTGACAATACAGTCATGAAGTAAGTGTTCTCCTAGCTCACATTCTTTTAACTGCTTAGTTTAAAGATTTTCATCTCTTAAAAACCACATCTGACATCCTATTATTTCATATTGACCATTGAGTGTTCACAAAAACCTGTTCCATTTCACTGCTTCCTGATGATACATGTCACTGATATCCTATGCCTCCTTTTATTTCAGTCTCCAGACCCTAAACAGTCTTTTCAACTTCAACATGGAGAAATTACACTGGCCCAAAAATGAAAATTTTCAAGTGGTAGTAACAACTATACACTCAGTTCAAGAAACTCTGACTGAAATATATTTTGTCCTTCTGTATGATATTTGCTATTGGTTGAATTAAATAATGAATTGCAAATTAAAAACAAAAACAAAACACAAACAAACAAAAAACCCAACAGCAAATGGAAGGGAATGGATTTATTGTCAATATTAAATTGCAGTGGAGAGCCTGAAAATTAGGTCCCTGCCTTAATACAATCACTGATTTTTAAGGATGGGAGGTTTCCATCCACCACCATGTCTATGGATCTCATTGGCCAGATCCAGGGCATGATGTTGAGCTCTGCTGGGCATGCTCCCTTTGAAGAGTAGCTGTGTTAAATACAGTGTGAGTAAAACAAATGGGTCCTATGGATTTAGAAAGCTGAGGTATTTCTCACTGGTCCTATCCAGTGAGTATACACTCTGTAACTGGGCATGGATTATTTCAGCAAGCAAGCTGATTTTTTCATTGTTTCTCACAGTAAGAAAGGTTTATTCTAGAAATGCAATGAAAGTGTTAACAGGAAGACTCCACCTAGCTGAATATTCCCTTCTCTAAAACATTCTTCCACAAGGATACCTCCACACAGCTTCTGTTAACATCAGGGGAAGGTAAGTACATATAGAAACATGCAACTATACAGCCTGAAGAACTGCAACGTGCATATTCACTTACACAAGGATATACGCCCTTCACACCTCCACCCAGAAAGTGGAAATTTAGCAGAACAAGGATATTAAAAATCCTAACTGATCTCATCAGGAACTCCAGACAATCTTTAATTCTCCATCTCTTGGAAGAGAGGATTAGGAAACAGTTTTATAACTTGGGTGGGGAGAAACTGTTGGATTGCAATAAAGATTCTGGGCTGATGAAACAGCTCAGCTTTTCTGAGTTCCTGTCTCGCTGGTTATGATGTGGTTCTGCTCATGAGTATCCCAGCTGAAGCTCAGGAAGGCAGCAATAAGTTTCAAAGCCTTAGGGTTGTTGCCAAGGAAGTGGAGTGTTCTCAGACAGAAAATGAGAGAACATAGCTGTCTCTAGTGTTCACATCTTCAGTGTTGCTGCTGTGACTGCAGGAGCTGGTGGTATGGCTGTACCTGAGAAAGAACAGGTACTGTGCCTTTTTTTTTTTTTCCCACAGAAAATGTCACTTTTTTATCCAATAAACAAAATCTTAAAACCTAGATATTTCAAAAGAAAATGAACTTTAATTCAAGAAAATGGCCATTTTAGCGATTCAAGCTTTTATTTGCCTAGATGAGTCTAAATCTTCAGTTGAAATCTGTTTCTGAGACATCCTGTGAGATTCTCTTGAAACATATGTTCCTTTTCCCTCTAAACAAGACACTGTGTTGCATCAAATATTTTTTCTTCTAAAATTTTGACCTGTGGGAGGAAGAGTAAGCTTTTAGGTATCTGAAACAGAACTCTGATAAGCCAAATCAAAATCTTTTATCTTTCCTCCAGAAGGCTGGATGATCAGCTACACAGCACCTTGGAACTGTTCAAAGGCTTTTGCTAACTGGTAATATAAAGATCAGAGCCAGTTTGCCTACAATCATATTCAAAAGAAGAGATACACATCAAATCCAGACAGCTGGAAAAAAATCTCTAGGCTGTAGAAGTGGAAGCCACAATGCCTGAAGCAACTTCTCATATCTTTCACCTCTACAAAATTTTCTTGTCTTCTAAACTCTCATATGCTACAGGCCCATGGAAAAATTTATTTTCAAATACATATTTATATACCTACCCTGCCAAGGGTAATGTTAGGACTCCAAAAGAAGTGGATAATCACACAAGTTTGAATTCATTGCCAGTCTGCTGCAAGCCTGAAAAAGCAACTTTCTCTTTTTCTGCCATTGATGTTCTGATTTTGTCTGGGGTGGGGTTAACTTTCTTCGCAGTGGCTGTATGGAGCTATCTTTTGGGTTTGTACTGATGTAACAGGGGGATGTTTGTTATTGCTGAGCAGGGCTTGCACTGAGCCAAGGCCTGCTCAGATCCTCACCCCACCCCACCAGCAAGGGGGCTGGGGCTGCACAAGGACCTGGGTGGGGGAACACAGCTGGGACAGGTGACCCCACGTGACCCCAGGTGACCAGAAGGATATCCCAGACCTTATGGCACCATGTTCAGCATATAGACCTGGACAAAGAAGGATAAAGGGGGGACACTCAGACTTTTTGCATTTCTCGTCCCGAGTTACCTGTACACGTGATGGAGCAGAGGTTTCCTGGGAGTGGCTGAACACCTGCCTACCCATGGGAAATGGTGAATGCACTCCTTGTTTTATTTAGCTGTTGTGCAAGGATTTTGCTTTCCATATTCATCTCAAATCAGGAGTTCTCTCACTTTTATCCTTCTGATTTTCTTCCCCATCCCACAGAGAGGGAGTGAGCCAGTGGCTGTACAGAGGTTAGTTGCCAGCTGGGATTAAACCACAACAACTATGTGGAACTTTATCAGAAAAATGCTATTTATCCTGAAGAATCAAGGTATCACAAAATACTACCCTTGCCTTCCTTTCACCATCCCTTCCCTGAAAAAGCTATGGGATTAGACAAGGAAAAGTACAAGGAATCTTCGTAACATGTCAGTGATTTAAAACACCTGTCATGTACTTTTGGTGGTAGAAATGAATGCTGCTAAAAATTACATGCACATGATGTGTGGGGATACTGCTGAGTTTTGTTCATCTGTGACGGCAATGCAAAGTATTCAAACCGCCTGACTCCTCTCAAAATGATTCACTCTATTTACCTACATCTGAAAGAAATTGTGTGGCAGTACATGCATAATAGATATTTGTGCATTCAAAAAAATCATGCATATACATTACCTAAAAGGCAAACACACATCAGCCAAGCAAGGCTAACAATGATTAATCATATTCTCATTTCCATCTATCTTCCAAGTTAATATGGTGGCAACATTGCTATTATCTGAAACTGAGCTAAGTCCACAGCACTGCCTGCTGTGATTATTGATGAGCTGTGGCTTGATAAATATTTTAACTCTTGATAAAGTCCAATGCGCCCTGAATTTTAATAACACTCCAACTTTCTCAAATCTTCATATGGGCAAGAAACTGCAGCTCATGAGACTGTGCACAAAGTCTGATCTACTGGTCAGACATGGCCAATACAGTGCAGGGCAGAAATCTGCTTGGTAGAAATGCCACTGCCTCCTCCAAAGATAAAGAAATTGATAGGACCTTGGAAAGGACTACTTTGATCACAATGCACAAACCTTTGTCTTAGTGCTCTGAAAACATTTTAATGCTTTCCACTACCTTCCTATTACCTGGAAGGACAGAGAATGAAATATTCTCCCACTTCACTGGCAGATGTGATTACAGCCCAGCACAGTGAGAGCACGTTTCCCTGGCCTGAGTTGCTGTAACTCTGCCCTGCTCTTTTAATAACTTTGTGAACATCTGGTAGCTTTCTGCAGATTGCCAGCCAAGGACCACCATATTCCTAGCCCTGGTCCTCACCTCATGGACCACTCAGTGGCCTGAGGAAATTCCTTGTTGGAGCTCCACTTCCAGTCACCTCTGTAGAGTGGTATGGCGAAAGAAAACTGAGCAGCTCTGGGGAAGTTTGGGAACATGTTCATGCCCAGTTGTGGCAGATACTGTTGACCAGGTCTCCTTTCAGACTCCCACAGCTCTTGAGTAACACGTTTTGTGCTGACCACGTAACATGCTGCAAGCGCCTCCTTCCCTTACGAGTTTCCCTGTGAAATCCTTTGCAAATTTCAGAATTCCCTTCTTTACTTGCTGTCTCTGCAAGCAATGTCCGAGGCCACATAAATAACTTGCCATGGGTCAGGGACCATGACTTTACACAGTGAGTCTGCATAAATGCATACCTAAATAAAAAATAACAGCAGCCTATGTATGTGCCCAAGATTCATCAGACCAGAGCAGACTTCCAGAGGAAGGAATTGCCCTGAGGCAATGCAGGTTACTTCTGGAACTCAAAGTATTGTGGGAAAATACCATATCCTTCCCACGGTCTTGCATTTTTTCTGAGTCCTTTCTAAACGATGGGATATTGAACAAGACTGGCCTGATGCAACTCTTCATCCACCACTGTTCTACAGGCTGGGGACAGGTCATCATCTCTGGCTCTCCCATGGGAAAGGACCAGATGATCATTGAAGGTCCCTTCCTACTGAAATAGTTCTATTCCAAAAAGGTGTCTACTCTGCAAATTGGTGCTTATCTGTGATTACCCTGGCTGATTTCCTCACAGTCCCTGATCCTCCAAACTTTATCACCACATAGCAGGGCACTATTCATGCCTCTTCTTTCTCCTGAGAAGAGAACTCATTCTCCAAATTCATGTATTTTCAGGCCAAAGAACCTCAATTTCAAAAAGCAGAAATTAGCCTTCATCAAAAAATGAAAATGTGGAGATGCAGCAATCCTACATATTATGGAGCCCCAAGATCAGACGGCAGTCTCAAATACCCATTCATGGCATATCAGTTTTGCAGTAGCAACCAGAACTCATGAGAAACATTCCAATTGTCATAAATCTCTCTCTCTTTCTTTTTTTTTTTTTTTTTTTTTTCCCAAGGGAGTTTTCCCACCCCACTAAAAAGTTTAGCTTGTAATACTTCAAAGCATTTCATCTTCCTCGCTTTACAGGAACAAATGGAGTATGCCACATTTCCCAGCAATATAAACGAACTCCATCTAGCAAAATGAAGTATGTCTTCAGTAAAAATAGGAATTTCCCTTTGCTCTTCATTAATTATCTGAATCCTAACCAAAGAATCCAGTGGTTTGTGTAAAATGGGGTAATGATTGTGATTTGAACTTTATTTCCACACAGCTGGAGAACATCTTCTCTTTTCCTCATCCAAAAAAATAAAAGAAAAAATCAGAAATGCCATCTCTGCTCTGCTGCTTCTTTCATCAGTCATTCCCATTTGTGTTAATTCTAGCTGACTTCTTCAGCAGGATTCAAACAACACAGTTCTGGCTAATTTCATTACTCAAAATGCACTTATAAACTCCACTTTATTCAGATGACAGGATGGGCTTGTTACAAAGCATTTATTTAGACTTCTAACATCCATAATGCCACGGTGGCATGGGACCAGCACGGATAAATCTATTTGACCCCAGCTGCTGGCACAAGAGTAAAAACTGTCAGGAGACGGAAAAAAGTGTTGCCAGGTTGGGCTGCTCTCCAATAAAGAGAACTAGTCAGCAGGTTTTTTTGCAGAAGTGTCTCTGAAGAGAAAATATCTTTCTGAAAATGACTGAAGAGAGAAGTAATATTAATCTTTCTATAACTTTTTGATCTACCACTAAGAAGGTAGGTAGTCCCTAATTTTCCATTTTGTGCTCAGCATTGTGGTTTAGATTGATCAGAAAATATCATGTACCTGCATGGGCTACTGTGGTACATAACAGGGACAGCAGTCTAGATCCCCTGTATTCCCTTTTTCTGAAAAGCACAGTGTTCAGGGGACAATACAGTGTAGATTGCTTGGTCCACCAAGAGTGGAATGGACATGAAGAACCTGACCTATAGTTCCTGTGCCAAAACTCAGGTACAAGTACTTAAAAAATGGTCCAAACTCAAAGCAGATGTTTAAACACAATTTTAAATGTTTTGTTGAGACAACTGCCTTTTTATAATTTTTTCTCACAGAATGTTTGACTCCACTGATGCTTTTAGAGCTAGTGTTTGCATTTTTTAGCAATTTAGGGTTACATAGGTATGTTGAAGAGTGAGGGCTTTTTGTTTTAAATAGAAAAATCCAGTTTGCAGATCTGTTGGAAAACCCCAGCTTCCTTAGAGTCACTAAAAAGGATTGTGTATTACTTAGGTCACAAATTATTTTCTTTCAGCAGCTGTTGAAATTAGGAGATCATCTAAGTCAGTCAAAAATATCCTTCTAAGGTAAATTTTCTGTACTGAGCAGAACTGAATAGAATTTTAATGTTGAGTATAATGTAAAATAAAAAAGAATAAATCCTAATAACATTTTTCCCCCACAAATATGCATCTGATAGTGGCATATTTCTCCTAGCCTAGCTGTTTTCCAAAAATAAACAAACAGTTTCACACAGAATCTGCTTTGAATTTCAAAGGCAGTGATGGAAAAGACAGGACTAGATACCATACGTTTTTCCATAGAATTGGTTGAACACTCTCTAAGAAAAATAAAGCTATGTCATTAAGGATTTCTGCCCTTGAAAAAGATATATATTTCCAGCCATTTCTAAATTTTGCTTATGGCCCAGACAGCTCCAAGCCTTATTATGTTGATTTTGCTGGACAAGGGGTTTTTTAAACACGGTTTAGTAATGCCAATCAATACCCTGATGGGCAAATAAAGCTACAGGAACAAAATCATAGACTGAGATAAGGCAAGAGTTTTGAACCTGAGCAAATATTTCTACACAGCCAAATCATTTAACCCACTAGAATTTAAATTTCCCCTGTCTCCAGAACAGCTAAATGATGTGGATAATTCAAAATAATTTTCACCAACCACATAAACACTTTGATTTTGCTTCAGAATAACTTGAGATTGTTATGTGTGAGTGTCCAAAATGTACTCTTTTATTACTATAAAACCATATTCACATGAGGCAATTGCCTTGAGTTGAACTGGATACAGTCATCATATAAGGTATTAGAGATGAAAGTAATGATGTTAATGTAAACTGAAACAATAAACCAGACATCATGCCATTTAAACTTACTTTCTTTCCTGCAAGATAGCAATGCCACAAGAGAGTGCAAGATTTTTTCACTGAGGTGACATTAGTGGGATGTGGGAGTTCAGATTTCAGACTTCTCACCATAACTTTCCTAGATTTATTTACATCATGGGAAAATTCAGGACCACTGAAGGTCACCTAGTTCAATTTCCTCCTCAAGCAGTGTCAGTTATGAATTAAATCAGGCCAGGTCATGGGTTTATCGTGTTCAGCATTGTTCTACACTGATTAAATACTCTGTATAAGCTTAAAGAAAAAAAAAATCTAATTGAAAAATCAGATTCCAACAAACTAAACCTCGAACCCAGCAAGCCATGCCAAAATTTTTAAATCATCAATTTTTATTAAAAGGGGTGTTCTTTAATGGCTACTGCCTCTGAAATAATTTTGCCAATTGCCATTTCTTTACTGGCAGTGATGGCAAATCCTGTGCTGTCTGGGGCCTGAGGTGGAGACTTAAGCTACTTCTTTTTTTCTATGCTGTCCAGGATCAGTCACAGATAAAATGCAGCTGAATGGTGTTTCTTGGGAAAACAGATTGAATGATGCTTACAGAATGAGAATGAAAGGAGAAAATTACATCAGACATGCAGCACTTCGGAAACTTCTGATAGCATTAATTCAGTCTATGTAAGTCCTGACACTATTCAAATCCATGCTGACTAGGAATGGACCAGATGTAAAACACAGATTTCCCCACCAAGTTCATTTTGTAGAGTATGGGGATCTGAACTATGAATTTGTTCTGATTTGGGACTGGGGGGGTTTCTAGGAGGTGCCCCCTTTCCTACTTTGGTCAGAACTGACCAGGATTGGCCAATCTTGCAAAGTCAACAACAACATAAATGTTTAACTTCTGGAACTGTGCTCTGAGGAGTTACCAGGCTTACTTATGGGATATTAGAAACCTAATTCAAAACCTGAATTTCCAGTTTTAGCTCTCATTTGTCCTCAGCTTAAAGCCAAATGCCTCTTCAACTTTAATCTATCTGAAAGCTTTAGCTCTCTTCCAAATCTTTCAGTATTCTATCCACTCCTGAAATACAAGTTCTAGCTTCCTCAACTTGCAGCATTGATGTTGGTTAAAATGTGCATTAAGCATTTGCCATTCAATCCTTCAGGGTAAGCAGATCCTGCAGCATTCACCCTGAGTTTTACAAACACAGCTTTCCTCTGTCTGCCCTTAATGCAGTCCTGCAGCTTTTTGCAGCTCCAACAGGGATGGAGCATGTGACAGCTAATGGTTTCTCCTTTCCCACTGTATGTGGGAAATATGTAAGTCTCCTTACACTGCAAGTGTTGTGTTGTACTGTCACAGGGGATAGAAGTAAGTCTCACTTCAGCCTGAAGCATTTCCTTCAGACATAGTAAGACATCTAAAAGTCAGGGTTTCAGAGGTGGGGCAAAAAGCGTCTTTGTGCTTACCACTTTTGTCTTTCACTAGTTACAGATGCACAGTTAGCTCTGACCATCCACACACCAGGCATTAAAATGTCACCCTGTGTGCAGGTGCTTGCCTTGGGAACACAGTGTGTATCATCACCCAACCTGGATTCTGCTGGTGAGTGACCAGTGAGAACCACCCACACTGTCACTGAGCCAACAGATACAATCTCACGCTGTCTCTTTGCCTTGTCCTCCTGAGAAGGAGCACCCAGACATGGGAAGCTCAGCAGAAGGTCTCAGCAGAGATGATAACATTAGCAGAGGGTGATTCTCAAGCCATCCAGCTATGGAGTTTCTGAAGCACCAAGCACTTACTTCTGTGGTGAGAGGTGGGAAGAACAAGTGCCATACTTTTCTCTGCTGCACATCGGTATAACAGAGGAAGGGATTTTTCTGTTAGCTCTCACTTCACTTTCTTGACAGGCTGCAGCTGTGGTAATGAGTGGATTTCAAGGTGAAAGAGGTGTCTGAGAGCTTTTGAAAGTCTCAGTGAACCCTTATCTGCCTACCCTTAAAAGTGTGGCCCAAGGTCATGGGGCCACCAAGCTGGCAGATTTCCTCTGGGAGTCACCTCTGAACCACACTCATCAGGCGCCTTTTCTGGGGAGGTATGTGAGTGAGTGTTGTGCACTGTTAGAGTGAAACCATGGCGATCTCAGAAAAAGCTCTGTCCTACAGCAACCGCCAGCTCCTCAATTCACTTTGTGTTAGAAAACACATATCCTTCTAGCTGGGGAAAAATAGTCCTGAAGTAGTGTGGTAGTAGAAATGAGTCATAAATTGTGTGCATTTGTCAAAAAGCAGAGCTTTCCGTTTCCTTGGAAACTGAACATTTTGTGGGTTTATGGTACTGTACTCAGCAGAGAGTGGCTGAGTCCCATGTGAGTATACACATGGCCATAAAGGCCAGGCCCTCTTGGCTGAAGGTTTCAGTGTCTATTACATGTTTGGTAAAATACAGATAAAAGGACTTCTCTGACTGGGCAACTCAGAAACCACAATGATGGGAAAAACTTCTTTCATCAAAAATAAGTGCAGTTAAAGGATGAGAACATTATTTGAAATCTTCTCTGCTTAGTCACGGAACTTTGTATTTTATCGTAGAATGAAACTGTGGTCAGCATCTAGGTTTGATAGTTCTGTGATCCTCTAAGCAGCCAAAATACCAGCCAAACCCACTCCTTTTGTCTCTGGACAGGAATAAAAACTAAGACTTAGTAATTATAGCATAACCATACCATAAGTAAGACAAAAATTTATTCTCGTTAAAACAATATTTAAGAAACTAACAAATAGTAAAGTCCTCACAGTCAGGGACAGGACCCCAAAGGCTCACAGAAAAAACATTCCACCACCCTTCCTCTCCTCAAAGCCTCCGGACTCATAACATTTTTCCTTATAAATCCCCTTCACTCCCAGTTATCCAACAAGATGGATCTAGCCTGTGGATTAACATTTACTCAGGACTACTTCTCCCTCTAAGGCTGTAACACCTAAAAGCTGTCAGCAACACTTGTCAGCAAATATTCACTCTACTCAGAGCCAGAAATCCATTCTGTTTTAACAGTGGCCAGCAGCAGCTTGGGAATATTTCTCCGGGCATAAGAGTGCTTTTCCCCAGCAGCTCTGCAGCCCATGGTGTCAAACAGTTTTTCCAGGCACCATGTTAAAACCTGAAAAATACAAATTTCTTTTCCCATTTGTCTTGGTCCATCGCTCTGCCATGTAGTATTTCAGCCCAGTCTGCAGGAAGATTGTGAACTGGCAGTTTCAGTGAAATTAAGATTTTTAAGCCTGAGGAACAAAGGATATAGTTAAAGGATGTGACAAGGGAATCATATCGCAGAATCACAGAATACATGGAATTGGAAGGGACTCACAAGGATCATTGAATGCAACTCCCTGCCCTGCACAGCATCACCCTCAAGAGTCACACCATGTGCCTGAGAGCATTGTCCAAATGCTTCTTGAACTCTCTCAGACTTGGGGCTGTGATTACTTCCCTGGGGAGCCTGTTCCAATGCCTAACCACACTCTGGATGAAGAACCTTTTCCTAATATCCAACCCAAACTTCCCCTGACACAAACTTCAGGCCTCGGATTCTGTCTCTGGACACCCCAGACTCACCAAAGAGGAAAAAGGCCAAAACAAAATTAATTTCTCTCCTCTTTTTCACTAAGATGTGGATGTCTCAATCCTTAGCACATTATTTTTTTTTGGTTTTGGCAGTATGTCACTGCTCCCTAAAGAGTAGATTGGATATCTGTTCATGGTGGCCACAACAATCCTGGAGTAAAGATCTTAGAGAAAAGATAATGAGAATTCTCTCAGACCCAATCCAAACATACATGACACCTTTTGCACCACATTTAGAAGAGAGAGAGAGGGACTCCAGCTTCCAGCTGCAAAGCTGGAAAACAGACCTTTCAGCTGCAGTGTGGACAAAGGTGTGAGGACTTGCAACTAGAAAACAACAAAGTTTAAAGAGAATATTTGTCCAAGTAAATTGAAGATGTGGTGATTGGTAACGTATTGACAACGTATTTCTGACATCCTGGAAAACTCTTGCAAATGATACTCTGTCTATCAGGGCTGTAAGATTATTGCTAGCTTATGCTAGCTAAGGTAGAAGTACCACATGATTTACTGAAAGCTGTTGCCAGGGGCAGTGCTCTGGGATGATTGCACAGCTTTGCCTGCCCAGCCAGACCTGTCAGGTTCATACAGTTACAACTCCCCTTCTTCTGGACAGAAGTCACATGAGTGGTGTCATCAGGTGTCAGGAGCTATGTGAGAGAGGACTTGGTGACAGCTTTTATGACTGAGAATAAGAAATCCCTGAAGTTTTTCACACCATCCTCACTTCCACCAAAAATCAGTCAGACCACAGCTGGAAGGAATGGTGACTTTATTTAAGGGAAAAGCAATTGCTTTCATCTGTGTTTCATTTCTAAGGCTGTCCTCTCGAGGGACCTAACTAGAAACACTAATGAAAATCAAAGTGAAGCGTCTTGTGCAAGTCCTTGTAAGGACAGGGAAGGTGGTTGTCACCCGGCCCCAGAGGTGGAGCAGTGCTTGGAAGTGCTCCTCACATGGTCGGAGCAGTGATGGCAGTGGTGCCCACCCAAAAACATTCACACTGCTTTTCTAGTCCTTCTCTCACCAGCAAACATTGCCAGAGAAAGAGAGGCTCTGCCACACACTGCTGCAGACAGAGGAAGAGGCTTCCCTGGGCATTTCACAGTGCTCCAAACTGAAAAGGACACAGGAAAAAAAAAAAATCCCACAAAGTGTTTTTAAACAAATAAATTGACTATGACTAAGAAAATATGGGCTTACTTTTTTTTTCTCCAGGAAAGCATTTAAATGACCCCCTGAGCCAAGTAACTAAATTTCACTCTCCTCTAAATGCAGCATTGAATTTCATTATATGAAACTTCAAATTTTTCCTTCCTGTGGCTAAATCTGTATGGCATTAAATTGGTTAACAGTTCCTACCAGAAATCCTTGCACTGCAGGTGGCACAGAAATGTCAATTTTAATTCAGCATTATATATTCAATAAGAATTCTAAGCTCATGTGTGGGAGAAATTTTTTCATGTGGAAAGAATCAGGAAAACTTGTATGTGGAGGAATAGTGTCAAGATGTGTACTATGGCCCTGAAAACTAGTTTCTACTGTATATGTGTGATGTGTATGTATAAATATTACATATGTATATACATGCACACACAAAATTTATTTCCAACATTAAGGTCAGCATGTTACAGTCATTTACACTTCCAAGACTGATTTAATCCTCTTGATGCTGTTTTTGTCAAGCCTCACAATGAACTTCAGAAGCCGTCAGTGCCAGCTGAACGATACCATTGAACCAGTTTCCAGGATGAATTCAAATATTCATGTGCAAGAGGAAAACTGAGATTCAAACTCCGTTCCTAAATTACAAAAAGATAGATATCTCTTTTCATAAACATCCTGAACATTACTGCCAGAGAAGAAAACCAAAAGGAAACTGATAACCTCTGTTAACAGTTTGGACCTTCCCTTGATGACACATTTGGCCAAGGATGATCATGAGAATTGCGGTGTGGGTTGAGTCAAGTTTCCACTACACAGGCAGTCTTTTTCCTGAAGCACTACAGGTCAGAAGCCTCCTTAGTAGGTGGTTTTAGCCCAACCCAGAGCTGTAATGCAGAGCACTACAGAAAATCAGACTCAACACTTGACCTCAGGAATCCAAACCTGAGTGTTCCTCAGCACCTCCAGGTGCTGGTGCAGCTGTGAAATGAATAATGAGTTTTCTTTAATGCATGGAAAAGGACTTTTCTCATCAGTTTGACTGCTGTATTCATATGCATTAGACATTTTGACTACCAGTGTAGTCAATAACAGTAATATTGAAGTGTGGTGCCTGCTGTGTGAAATGATGTGATTTGAGCCTTGCCTGCCACCACATGCTTACCTGAACTCTGGGCTGCCAGGAGCATCTTTTTCAATCCTGCCTTTTCTGTTCCTAGCATTTGATTTTCTTTTATCACTTGTCTAAAAGAGCAAATGGCTTTACTTCCTTTTCACACTGCTCCTTCTTACTTGATGTCTCCTCTCTTGGTTCAAGGGCCTCCCACAAGCACTGACAGAAATTCACATGTACTAAGAATTATTGCCCTAACTCTTTTGCCTCCTCAGTCTTCAAGGGTACAGTGGGCAGGGTGTGTGGCATGAGGTTGTGTGGGTGCTGTAGTCAGTATACCCAGAGCACTGGGTGCAAGTGCTCAAGATCTTCCCTCTTCTACTGGGAAAACAAGCATCATCTCCAGCCCTGGTTTTAGCTTCATGTGACTGAATAACACAATCTATGTGAAGGCTATTGTCAGTCTTGCACATCTCTTCCCTTTCTCCTTCCAGCTATAAACCCAAGATGACACAGTTTGGAGTGTCTTTCTTTTGAGCAATGAATTTACAAAAGCTCTTTTCTTTTTCCTGGCAGTGACTCAACCCTAGGGAAATAAAATTAAGTGCAGGTAAACACTGAAAATTAATTTCAAAGATCTCTAAAAACAGGATGTGCAGCAGATTTTTGGCAAATTTTTATTGTTTGTTGCACGCTACTCTGCTATTGTCTTTACAGGGTAAAAGATTTGATTTGCAACTGAGCTACATGTCTGCAAATTTAGCATGCTCAGGTGAGAAACTTCCAGATGTGAGCCTTGGGGCTGCTCCAGAAGGTCCATGTTTGAATGTTCTACTCAGCTTGGAAGGCTTCATAGCATGCTAGAAATATTAAATAAAGAAAAGCTCACTTATGACTTGCTGAAGGCATCTCTGCCGTACAATCTGCAGAGTGAGGCTGGGAGAGTTTAGTGACTCATTTTGTAATTGTGTAGGCATCCTGTTTTAGCTTTTCTGTTTGGTTGCATCTGAATGGGTACAAAAAGTCAGGCGGACCACAAAGTGAAAAAAAATTCACACGTTCTCCTGCAGTTTAAGTGGAAGGAGGATCTAATGACAACAATTACAGCTTAATATAACATTTGCCATGCATGCACTCATATCTGTGAGTGCCTCAGCTTAGGGCTTGAGCATCAAACCAGTGACTCAAAATCACACAAACAAACAAACAGACCATATTCATAAATGGTTTATAATCCCATTGTGTAAAGTGCTTACTACATTACACAGATGACCAGATGCTTTCATGAATAAGCATCCCAGATGAGACAATTCCCTTCTCCACAGTGCAAACTGACAGGCCTAATTCTGAGCTCAGGTTGGTTTAGATGTATATTTTTCAGTGCATGTCCCAACAACGTCACCGACACCAGAATGAAGGTCTAGGTTATTTTCTTTCTAATGCTTTAAAATTTCTGGATAAAGTGATTGTAAAATAAGCAGGCAAGATTATGCTTTGGAATCACTAAAAACCTGCACCCCAGTTCTGCATCTCCAGGGACACTGTGTATGGGCCACCAAAGTTTGCAACTGATGGTGAAACCGGACGATACAGAGTGATCACAGGAAGAAACAACCATCTTCCACTCTGGTATTCACTTTCTTTAAAAGAGCAGCAAGACCTAGAAGGCCTGCTTGTCAAAAGCCAACCCAGGGTGTCTGTTTTCAAATTGGTACATTTCAAAATCAAGACATTTCAGCACTGAACGAATGAACCCTGCAGCAGCCTGAACTCTAAAATGTGTTATTGGGTGCCTGAGGAGAAATGTTCATTCCCTGCTAGAATAAGTTAGTCTAACCGTAGCAAAGCAACAAACATGAAAAAAGGAAAAACCTTTTTGCCTCTGAAATTGCAGCCTGAACACCAAACAAAAATCCACTTGAAGTCAAAGCTCTGATGAAAATGGGTTTCATGTGGACTTTAACAAAAACTCTTCTGCACACAACAAAATGAACATCACAGTACTAGCAGTGACTGTTTCTTTGAAGACCTTACCCTAAGTAAAGGCCAAGAAAATCAGGTGGTTAAACGAATGTGCTGGAGGAGAAGCACTGCCATCATTTACACAATGCTGTGCCTAAGATGGTTGTTAAGAAGAACAGCATTAGGAAGAATCAGGTAGACACATGAAGCAGATTTCAATACACTGGAAAGAAAAAAAAAAAAAAAAAAGGAACTGCTGTGACATTATATTTGATATTTATTATGCCGTATTCGGCTTTGTTTTAATACTGCCTTTACTTTCACCAAGCAGGGACACACCTTTGCAGCAATACGCCGTGTGACAGGCGTGTTTGAGCCCTGGCTCACAGGCTGGTGACCTCCGGGAGGAGCGCGGCCCGGCCGAGCCTCAGGCCCGGCAGGCCTGGGGCTCCTCCTGGGGCGGGACCCGCCGGGCCTTGCTCAGGGCCGCCACACCGGCCCTGCTAATCAAAACCCGCACCCTGCCCGGGGGCAGGACAGCTCTCCTGTGCTCAACCCCTGCCTTTCTTACATGTTGGTGGGTGCTGCTTTTTTGGTTGGTTGGTTTTTTGTTTTTTTTTTTTTTTTTTTTTGTTGTTGTTGTTGTTCTTGGGTTTTTTTGTTTGTTCTGTTTTTGGGGGTTTTTTGTGTGTGTGTGTCGCTGTAGAGCACAAAATCAGGACACAGACTCACAGAAGGCTGAAGATTCAAAATCTCGCTTTATTATCAAAGCACCTGTCTTTTATACCTTTTCACAATGAGCCCACCTAAGAGGTGGGATCCTTGGACCCATTGGTCACACCAAGGGGCCATCAAGCAAATTCCCTCCTCTGGGAAAGAATGTAGAAAAATAGGATAGTTTACAATAACATGCTCTTGTTTACAACAAGAGTCCCTGGGAAAGAATTTTCTGAAGTCAAAACATGGCAGGCACAAACCATGGCTACATGTGTGTGTGTGTTGTTGTTGTTGTTTGGTTTGGGGTGTTTTGTTGTTGTTGTTTTGTTTGTTTGTTTGATTTTTTTTCTTTTTTTTTTTTTTTTTTTCTTTTATAAGTGGAGAATCAGAGAATAGTTTGGGTTGGAAGGGACTTTTAAAGGCAGTCTTGTCCAAACCCCTTGCAATGAGCGGGATCATTCTTAGCCTGCTCAGGTTGTTCAGAGCCCCATCCAGCCTGGCCTTGGATGTTTCCAGGGATGTGGCACCCACCACCTCTCTGGGCAGCTAGTGCCAGTATTTTGCCACCCTCATTGAAAACAAAACTTCCTTCTGTCTTCTATCTAAGGGCTTTAGTAGGGGCTGGAGTTAGGTAGTGAGCAAACCTGTATTACTCATAGATTTGTGCTGCTGCTGTGCTGACAAGGACTTGGGGGTGAAACACACTTTACATAAACATAGGTGGAAAAACAAAGGTATAAACAAAGGTGGAAAAGGTGGAAAAAGGAGGTGGGTAGGTGTAAGTATAGCTGGCTTCCTTTCCCTCATCTCCTAGGGATGTTCCCAGGGGTCAGTGTTGGAGGGTTGCAGAGCTGGGTCATCCCTTGTGGGTGGTGGAGCACAGATCTTCCAACCCAGAAGCTGCAATAATTCACAACACTTATTTAAAATTTAAAGTTGCTTTTAACTTTTTTTTTTTTTTAGTGGAGTTCTCAGAAGATTTAGATAAGGATGTGAGATTCAGCACTGGAAATAAGGAGATACATTAATTTCCTCAGAAGTGAAAAGTTCAAAAACAGAATTGAGGCAGGCTCACTGGCAATTCTGGGGGCACAAAGGATTTTATCCTCCCCACATTGAAAATTTATGGAGAATAAACAGGTAATTTTTGCACACACACTGCTGAATGTGCAAACCTCGGTCCTGTGTTTGAAAGAGGACTTGCATTTTTAACTGTAACTATTGGTGAAACACAATATTCTTCCTTCTCTCTGCAATTCTTGATTTGTTTACACCTCTGGGCCCTGTCAGCTACCTGAACCCTGATACTATGTAAATAATATCAAATAAGTTGCCAGTCACCTAAAGACACCAGGTCTACAAAGGTTTATGCTTTGGCAGATCTTTATGCCTTGGCTGATTAATCACTTGAAAGCAGTGGCAGAGGCCAGTGCATGATGCCAAGCTTAAGCATAAGTCTTTATTAGAACGGGACCTAGGATGGTCAGGGACGTTATATAAATGTACTAAATAACCTTTTAGTCCACTGAGACAGAAACTTAACAGCACTGTTTGACTGAACACGTACAGAGTGCTTTGCAATAGAGAGATGACAATAGCATACTGGTGAAAAAGAGGAAGGCATTGACCTTAAGTGTCTGTGAGAATCTGTAGATAAGTCCATGACCTGCAGCTTCTGAAGAAAACAGTATTTCAAACACAGGGCAAAATAACTCTGAACTCTGGCATCAGCAAAACAGAGATTAAATGCTTGAAAAGACAAAAAGCCTGTGCTGGCAGTTCAAAGGAAATAAGCTGGACAATAATCAAAATTCAGCTTGGCTGAATACAAAAAAGGATTACTGGAGTCTGGTACAACCTCTAAAAGACAAGGTTTCCAATTCCCTTTTTTAACAACTAGAGGGATCCAGGAGTTGTATAATAGCTGATCAGGTTGGCTTTTTGTTGGTTTGTGGGTGGTGTTGTTGGAGTTTTTTGTTTGTTTGTTTGTTTGTTTGTTTTTGGTTTTTGGTGGTTTGTTTTTTGGGTTTTTTTTGGGGGGGGTGTTTTTTGGTTTTTTGGGGTTTTTTTTGGTTTGTTTGTTTTTTTGGGGGGGTTGTTTTGGTTTGTTTTTTTTTTTTTTTTTAGGTGAGGCCAATAGAGAAATGTTAACATTCACATTGTTTGCAGCTTCATTGCTAAGTGAGTAGTTAATGAAGCAGTGAACTTCTGCAGATTCAAGCATCTGTGCATTACTGTGCTAACTAGATAGTATTTTCCAAATTGCTTAACTGCATGAGTGACTCCAAAGCAGGCTTGTGTTAAAGAGAATCACCTGGAAATTTTTTTTTCTGTAGAGCATGCTAGACATTCATATCTATTCATTCGGTGGTGCTCAGTTAATGTCTCATTCCTCCTTCATGAGCAGAGCTCCTGGCCCCAGCTTGTTCATGCTCTCTGTGAGGCTTATGTAACTACAGATAAAAGTCCTTCCTCACCAAAGTCACCATGGACAAAAATAAAGTTGTGCACCATCAGAATAAAGTGATAAGTACTAACAAGTGAAAGGAGACAGCTCAGAAGAATAGTGTTTAAAAAAGGAAGAAGACAAAACTCATCAAATAGATGCTCATGGAAACCAGATTGAATCAGTGAGGATGTCTCCACATCACATCCCTGAAGTTTTGGACTTTAGGGTATTTGTTTAGATGAGAGCATAAATCATCCAAGCCCCCCTTCCCAACACCCTTAGGCTGAGATGCTTGTGGTCCATTTCACAATGCAGTACAGTTACCCTGCTGAAATAAGCCAAACAGACACAAATATTTCTGATCTATTAAGGGAATTTACCATTCTAAAGATCTTCCCTTCAAACAGTCATGTCACACTCTCTCATTCACACTGGCTGGTTTCTTTCTCTGCACAGCAGAGGTAGAAAAACAGCGTTTCTGGATATGATTTTAATGATTACTAGTCTTGTTATTGTAACTATTCAAATGTAATCTTTCAAATACTCTTCAGTTTCACATCAGTAGCAATAGCTGTTCAAAGAGTACAGGCTGGCATATTAAGGTAATCCAAAACAACAAGAACAAAAGAAATTTCCACATGGAACAGTGAGAACTGAACCCTCTAAACGATCACTAAAGCTACAGCCATATGAAATCTTCACCTAAGGGAACACAGACAGAAATAAAATGGAGATATATTCAGGTCATGCTTAGCTGATGAAGTAAGCCTTGCTTTGTAACATGATGAAAAGGTCAGTATCAGGTCTGAGTTATGTATTCTGTTACTTCACATGGCAAGTACAGGTAGTTTTCACTGGAATATATACTGCCTGCCTTCTCCAGTGTTCCCCATAATGGGAAAAGCCTTACTAGCCTTTGAAAAGAATAGATTTTTAATGATATTTATAACTATGTCTATGGGGTATTTATAACTCAAGTGTAGACTTCCGCCTTTCACTTCTAGCCACAGATGTGACTCTGTCAAGTGCCACTGCACTATAAGTTGGTTGGGAAAATGGGTTATTAGAGACTGAGAACTTTGTGAGGATTTAATGAAAGCATAGTGATAATGAATAAATATCACTTAAGGGCTGTCTCACTTCTTGACACTGTGTCAGTTACACCAGGAACTGGTCAAGGAAATGTGTTAGCCCAACAGAATGGGTGGTGGGAGTGGGAAGGAAAATAGAGACCACTACTGAATGAAGGAAAAATACAGCAGAGTGTCTTGTTTTCATTTTTAAATTGCCACATACCAAAAAGAACAACACACCCCAATTCCAGATAAACTTTTTTAGGTCAGCCTTCAAGGTTTTTCTCAGGCAAGAGAAAAATCAATATTTCAGTTTTGTTTTTCTCTTGTTACCGTTGCTTTTAGAGGCAAATCAATTTTAAATGAAAACAGTGCTCTCTTGAAATGCAAATGAGAAACTTTTTATCTAGAATATGTCAAGATAAATAGGCTGTTATTTTTCATTATTAAAATGTCTAAATGAATGCTTCTGCTCTTTGGTATCTTCCCCCATTTTTTTTTTCATTTTTTGACTAAAATTATTGAATTAGATTCAGAAAAAACTGGTGCCTATGATATGTCTACAATATGTGCACTTCTTTTTGCCAGGACAAAAACGGTACATGACAGAGCCTGAGGGCCAGAAGAGCTCATAGCCAGCTGCTGAGGCCACCCGCAGCCGCAGCTAATGGGAACTGCCCACCAGCAGAAATCTGTGCACAAGGAGCCACTGCTACCCTCAGGCTTGGTGAGAAAAAAGACAGTGAGTGGGGGAAACACAACACATCTGCTTTTGAACCCTCTTTCTCTTTGCAAAGCCATCAGTAAGTGGAAAGAAGGAACATAAAAATCCTTAGCTTTGGCTACAGAGTTGCTAAAATAACTTTGGCTAATAAGCTGTTAGGGTAAGAATTAACAGATTTTTTTTTTTTTTATCCTCCTTTTTGCCTAACCCTTCATTTCAACTTCCCCAATACCTGTGGTAAGATTTTCTCTCAGTGTCAGATCAATAGTGCCCCTTCTCCCTGTGTGATGAGGAGCCCAAAGTAGCCCATGCAGGTCAAATCACCTGCCCTGGATCACATCACCTGGCCCTTTTTAACCAATGGAATTGTTGTCTACCTCCTGACTCCTGCAGGATAAGGAGCTTCCTAGACTGTCTCATGGAGGCAACAAAGCAAAAAACCTGGTGAGAAGGGGGAGGAGGCTTGCCAAGGCAGACTTCTGCTACTTCTGCAAGCAACCTGAGGGATTGTTCTTTGTTAACTCACGTCTGCTGAGCTCCTCAAGCTCCTTTCCCACTCTCCTCTTTGTCTAAACTCAACATCTCAAACCCTTTCCATTGACTTTGGTAGGAAAGACTCCATTTTGCAGCAATAAGTGATGAATAAATCTCCACCTTGACTCATGGACCATGCACCACCCTTGTGAATCTCTGCAACTTTTTTTCTTCACTTTGAAAAAAAGAAAGTTCAAATCACAGACTTGCACACTAACTGAGCACTGAAGCTGCCTTTAATTCTGACATTCACTTAATGCTGACAAATTAGTTGAGTTCTTGCAATTTACATGAGGTCTCACCAGAATATAGTCCAATATTCAATTAGGAACATTTTTTGGGGAGGAGGCATCATGCAGAACTTTGAACACTGTGATCAATATATTAAAGAACAGGGAGCCTTTGAAGCAGAGCTGCTCTAATTAATCTACTTTATTTTGCATTTTGCTTGTCTCAGAAAAATATTCTTTCTCTTCCAGTCTGTTCCCGGTATTGAGAACTGATCCTGCCCCAGCATGGAGGGACTGGATGAGCAACTCTCTCAGATGATACTCAACTCTCCATTTCTGAGATACTCTAATGAATGAGCCAACCTTTGAGCAGCAACCTGCAAACAAAACCGAAACATATTTGTCTCTTTTGCAAATGCATCCTGTTTATTCTATGTTTATAGGCATAAGCAATCCTTAGATTTGTCTGCTTTCTTTAAAGCACTTACTGATGTTGTACCAGCCAGGCCTTGATCTACTACGATACTCTGGACTGGGAATCCATTACAACACAGCCACTAAATATGTGCTAGTAGCAGATGTGCTCAGTGGCTTGGGAAAAATAGATGTTATATTTAATTACGTGACATAGTAAAACAAAGCAGAAACAAAATCACATGTGCAGTTAAGGAAGGGCAGGAAACTTAGATTATTAGATTAATTTATTAATTATTATAGATTTACCTATTAATTATTAGATTTAAGAACATAATAATAAGCAAGTATTTTGCTCAGATATGGCAATTTGCTGAATTCAAGTCACTGCTAAACCTGAACAGTCTGTCCGGATCCTACACTTCTTAATACTTGGAGTGTAGAACATTAGGGTCAGAGTATCTGAGGTCAGATTCAAATACCTCCATAGAGGAGTATAAATAAATGGTTCAAACTTGCAGCTATCTGTGGTGAGGGTTATCATCCCTTGACTCTAAAGAGTGCAATTACCAGTAGGCCTCAGCAATTATGAAATGCAGGGTGATGTTACTTTACCACTGCAGGCTTCAGATACCATCACATATACCTACATGACACTGCAATTATGGGATCCCCAAATTGCGTCCTATGCTGCTTTGGCAGCCCTCAAACTCTTCCTGTGATGCCTGATAAAGGATGCAATGTATGAGGGATGACAGCAAGGGAGCACACAGCCCCAACACTTTCCCAAAGAAAACTCCCATCCCCCCTTCTCTTCCCACTCTCTATAGGGGCTGGGCACACCAGCAATGCAAGGTCACAATTGTGAGGACAAGAAATGGTGGCCTGTCCACAAATAATGGGTTGTCACTGCTTTCTGTGTACAAAGCCCAAGGGATGCTTCTCCAGGGCATCAGTTCAGGCTGGACACTGCATTGTGGAGTACGTGAAATGGGCACATCAGCATTTCTGCCTCACCATCAGCACATATGGCAGAGGGTTTGTCCTGGTTGAAACTCCACAGGGACATATTGTGCTATGTGTGGGCCCTGTAAATAAAATGGTACTCCCCACCTTTTCCTGATTTTCCCTGGCCTGCACATTTGAGAGCTGTGCAACAGGATACAAAGCTAAGGGAGTAAAAATGATTGTTGGATACCACTTTGAGCTCAAAGCATGACCAGTTTTGTCCTTCTTGATAAGACTGAGTGATTTGAGAGAAAACCAGAGTGTGATTATGCCATTATTTGAAAGACTGTAGTGCAGCCTCACAAATGCAAAGTGCAAATCCTTGATTGTACAGGCAAATTTATTTTTGGCACTACATGGAAGTGCTTTACCTTGCAGATCTACCACTCATTCAGTGGAGGTTTTGATGAAATCCTATTTAACATGAAAAATTATTGGTACCTGAGGACAGATAGATCAACAAGTATTACTGAGAAAATGTAAACAAAAAGAGCTATTAGAAAGAATAATACTCTTAGGCCCACTGTCCTTCACCTGTCTGGGGTTTAGGGCATCATTGCATTTACTGTATTTGCAGCCCAGTACCCAATTGCAGGATTTTGCTAATAATTGACAACAGCGAATGCAGTTAAAAAAATCATCTGTAAGGTTTATGGAGATTGTAAGGCTTAAAACAGAACAGAAGTCATCTTCAACTGAAGAAAAACTGCCAGGACAACAGAGTAAGCTACAGTTAGAGTGGAATTTCAACTAGCTCTCATTGTAATTTGCAAACATAAACTGAAGTGGTTCCTGTATATTCTATGGTAATAATTTACTTTTAGAGGTATATAGCACCAAGCAACTGTCCAGGAGCACTGTAATGTATTGATAATACATTATCTTTGAGCAGCACTTTGCATCTAAATGATGCCAGTGTACTTTCTAGATTAAATACCTGGCTGCTGTAACTCCACTGCAGCTGGAGTGATTTCAGAGAATCCACACTTGTACACTTGAGTGAAGGATGCAATGATATTTTTCTTTTTATACACGTTGACATTCAGCCATTAGTGAACAGCTGTCTATTAGCTAACAACACTGTTCCATGTGACCTGAGATAATAGTGGTGTGAATGAAACCTGGAGGGAAATGAGACAGACCCAATTCATAAACTGAGAGGTTTGCAACTAAATAAATCTGCCGGGGACCAATTAGCAGCACTATTATTGATTCACATACTGGAACACATAAGACAATTATTCAGCTCTTGATTTTTCCCCTATAAATCTGTCCAAGAACAGACATTTTTGTATACAGACTTGTTGAGTCCTTTTGATACCTAATCACTACCATTCCCATCACCAAACACTTCATGGTGTCAGTGAGATTCCCCCATGTAGTTTCTTTGCACATCAAAGTCCTTCTATTCCTTTCAAATGTAGCAGAAATCCCACCAGAAGTCAGGTAAAAGTAAAAATAAAAGTGACTCAGAACCTTGTGATTAACCTTCAAGCAATTTATCTAGGATTGATCAGCTAGCTCAAGTCAAATATTAATTACTCACATCTGTTCCTGAGGTAGGTGGGCCTGCCAGAACCCTCCAACACTGGGTCCAGAAGGCAACTTTCCCATGTTCATGGGTTCTTGGCTCCAGTATTTTGGCTGGAGTTTTGCCATCTCTCCTCTCTCTGACAGAATGCTGTGCTATTATAAACAAAAAACTCCATCTGCTGTATGGGAAACCACATTGCAGGTAATGTCCATGTATTTCTCTTGCCCGTGCTCAGGGAGGGGACTGCCATTCAGGCAGCACTGTCACAGAGCTGTACAGACCCAGACATGCTATTTGTGTGTCATAGACTCCTTTCCACTAATGTGTAGTAACAACAGAAGAAAAACATTTGGACCCTCCATGAAGATGAAGCTTCTTCCACACAAGTAACCCATTGGGATCACCCCAGAGCACAGGAGGGGAGGGACTCACAATGATTTCAGGAAGCTCTCAGTCAGGTCTGAGTGCTCTGCACCACTTCCCCAGGACCCCTGTTTTCCACAGTGCTTGGCTCAGCTCCAGCACTCCCACAAATCCACCTGTGGGCTCACAGCCTGCAGCAGGCTCCTGCGAAGCCTCAGAGGAAGGAGGCTCCTCACTGTTCAGGAGCCCTGTGCCTTCCTTGCAGAGGAAGGACAACACCTGCAGGAATGCATGGGGCTCCTGAGCAGTGGCTGGAGGAGACAGACCACTGCAGAAAGTCATTAGGGTGTTTAAGAGATGAGACTACAAAAGCTTAGAGGTTTGCACTTCAAATAGCCAGTTCCCTGGTGCAACACAGCTCTTATCCCATGATAGCACCTCCAGCAACTCCTCATTAATTTGTCTAAATATTTTCCTTTAATGGACTCCCAGTCTCTCTGACTCCTCTCACTTGTATACACCTACCCAGACCCCTTCCTGCAGAGGCAGGCATGATGGTGCTGTGAGGTGGCAAGGAGCAGGGTGGCCGTGACCACACAGCAGAGCAGGACAGCCTGTTCCTTGCCCCAGGCAGCCAGCGGTGCCTGGCACAGGGGGCCAAGGAACCAGAAGGAGATGATACATTAGGAGTACTTAGGATGCAACAACACCAGCATGCTTGTTGTCTGGGTTTTTGCTATTCTCCTCTGTCTCTTTAAGAAGTTTTTCTAAAATTCTATTCCAGCCTTCTGTGCTTACCTTTTGTAATGGAGTTGCTCCCGATTTTACATAAACAACCTTTCTTGTTATTGTAACTGTCTACCCATGTTTACATTCTTCTCATAAGGAGGAGACTGTTGATGGACTACTGTTGGGTTGACCAGTGTGGTTGAAGAGGAATATTTTCTTCCTCCAATCCATGGTCACTGCTGGAATTCTATAAATGTTGAAGTCTGTAAATAAACTGCCCCCTTTTTTGCCTTGGACATCTCAGTGTGTGAGTGTAATTTCTTGTTGTCGTGTGCGACACATGCTGGGGCATCAGGAACAAAACCCTGATGTTGTAGGCATCATATTCCCTCAATTAATCTGTTAATAAAAAAGAACAAACACTACAAAGTTTGGTATTAAAATACAGAACTACAGAAAGACACCATAGTAGCAATTCCAGACAAAACTAAAGAAATCTGTAACTCCACTCAAGATCAACTGGGAAAAAGACCTTAACACACGATGAAGAGGGAAACTGAAGCTCACATCTTATTCTTTTGCTCTGGGGTTTCAGAAACCTACCCGACATTTACAACATGGAAAACTTAGAGATTTCAGAAACAGCAAAATACAATCAATGAACTTTATCCAGTTGTCAAAATGTCAAAGTTGTTTTTTAATGAATTCCTAACACTTTAGCATTTGCCTTGGCCTTTCAGTGGTTTAATATCTACTTCTGATACTTTTCTTCTGGTACATATTAAGGAGGGGATCAGGATAACTGTGCTTGCATCCCCAGGTTTGGAATGCTGTGATCTCGAATTAAAAAGCATCAATTATTGTACTGAGTTCATAAAGGCTGTTCTCATATTTTACATATGTCTGAATGCTATCATTTGATGTCAGTGTACACAGCCTGTAATCTGATCAAACTCATGGTAAAGGGCCACAGTGTGACACCTTCAGAGCCATCATGGCAACCCACCAGGCTACTGTGAACTCACTTCTTTCAAAAGTCTATCTAAATATCTAGCTACAAGACTGTGAGACACACTCATCAAGCTCTTTTTATTTTTTGCAATTTGGGGCAGTAGTTTGCTCAAATGCCAATCAAGCTGTATGGCTTTTCGTTGGTCACTGTTCTAGAATTCATTGTCAAGAGACAGCACTTGAGAATTCCGAGTTTCCAAAGATTTAGAAAGCAAACATAATAAAAAAAAAAAGCCTGGAAAAAAAAGCCCACAGAACTAACTAATAAAAGCATTTAAAATAGATTCCAGAAAAAAAAAATAAAAATACTGCCCTGCTACAATAATAGCATCTCTGAACTATTTTTATACACAGGATCCATCCTTGCCAATTAGACTGCGTTAAATAATCTGGAGAAGAAAATTGTTTTGTGATCATTTAAGATTAATATCTTATGCTCTTATGTCAAGCTGTCAGATAAAGTGCTAAAGTAGAAATAAAACAAGTACCAGATTTCCTTTTTTTCTGGCTTTAAGAAAAGTATACTGAGTGCCCCAAATAAATGCTCATTATGTTACTTTTCTTAAAATAAGATTAGTGAAAAAATAGTGTAGCACATAAAAAATTCCTCTGCTATCTTAGATTAGTTGGCAGGCCCTGAGAGAGATACTATAGACATTCCTTTTATCTGATGGAATAAAATTTTTCTTCCTGGACTGAGCTATGGCAGCTTTATTCATTAGTATATATATATATTTTTTTTTTCCCTGTAGAAAAATGGTGGTGGGTGATGGAAGCAGACTATCTTTGATAGGACATTAATAACCTAGACTTTGGGAAGCTGCAGTTTGCTGCTCCCTGCAGGCTGGGAAAATCACTGAAATTGACACGAACTGAAATAAATTCCCTGAAGGAGCTGGGACATTATCTCTCCATGCCACTGCTCACAATCCAGAAAATAAGGATCAAGTATTTTGTCACTTTAAAGGAGACATGAAAGAATGACACTGTTTGACTTACAGGTAGTCTGGGTACAGATATCCACTAGCAAATAATAAAAAAGTATATCTGAATTTCATCTCTTCAGCCAAACAGAAATGTCACCTGTAATAAGTAGAACATTTACCACCTTGTACTGAAAAGTATTCTAGCACATGCATTGTGAGACATAAGGAGACAGAAACTTGTGCTTGGAGGGTTAACATCTCTAGGATGAACAGAGGTTGGTGCCTTCCTGATCTACGGGATTCAGAGTGACAGACCACCTTCCTGTTTGGGGTTTGCACAGTCACCAGTGCAATAGGGTTCCTGATCAGTGACAGGTGCTCACAGGCTTTGCAGTGCCACAAACAACACTGACAAAGAACAGGCTCAGAAACAATTTGAACAACCACTAATCTTCCGCAGATTCAGAGAGATCAGAGATTTAGGGATGTCCACATAATATATTGCAGTGTTTCGATTTCTTTTCAAATTGCAAGGCTAGGGAATGTCAGTCCCTGAGCCTTTAAAGGTATGACCAAAATAAGGAAACACAGAGCACAGGAACGCAGCACATTTGTCAAGTGGGGTATCATGATGTCTCCAGGAAGACACTCCTGTCAGTTGTGGCAGCTCCCTGAATGCTGGTAGTGTCCTTTAATTAGAAATATCACCAGCAATAGAAGAAAAAAAAACTTAAAATTGGGACCAAAATTATTAACCAAAGTTTTGTAAATTAATTTCATCTACAAGCCAAGCAGCAGAGATTTGTCCGTTGCCCAGCAAGGCTAATTCACAAATCAAGGCATCAAATTTTTTGTTATATTGCAGCAAATGTCACTTCTATGTTGAAAAACTGTGGAAAAAGAGTTTTCTTTGACAAGGCAAATCAATGCCTACCTTCAGCTACAGCCTACCTTGGTCCTCGATGATAGATGTTAGCACCTTTTTACTTTGGTTTCTGCTCTGGTGATGAGCAACATCCCACAGTGTGTGGTTCTCACTACCAGCACCTTCCCACCAGAGCAAGACCGTGGCAGATTCTCCCAACAGTTATTCCTTGCACCATATTCATGTCTGTTTCAATAGCTTTTGATCAAAACAGCCTGGAAATTCTGGACACAGTGAAAGTTATCAACGCACACATAGCTTGAACAGTAACCATGGCATTGCTCTGCCACCACTGTGCTTTTAAGCATCCAGCCTGGGCAAAACACATGTGAAATCTCCAGAGGTGCAACATAGTGCTCTGATAAGCTTCTTGACAAAAACTGCCAAATGAGCACCCTATTAATGATTTAATCTGGCACTTGCACACTGAACTGAAATTGCATAGCTTATGAGGAAAACTAGATCAAGACTAATGTCTCAAATTTCTAATATAGGAAAACCTTCCAAAATTTTTTAGATGATAGGCTGAAAATTTCCTTCTTTTTCCCATGTGAAAAGAGGCTGAAAGAAATGGGACTTCTAAGCTGAAAGATGACTTAAAGACACCTGATCAATGTACATTGATTAGAAACACCTGATGGGAATAAATGATGGTGGGGAAACCAGATTATTCTTACTAGTGGGCACTGATGGGACAAGAGGTAACAGACACAAATTAGAACATGTGATATTCCAATTGCACACAAGAAAAACAGTTTTTTACCATGAAGGTTGTCAAAATCTGGCATAGGTAACCCAAGGGAGTTGTTGAGTCTCCATTTTTGGAGGTATTCAAAACCTGATTGGACATGGTCCTGGGCAACCTGCTGGTAGGTGACCTTGTTCGAACTGGGGAGTTGACCTAGAGGACTGATATCAACACAGGCTGAGGATGGACAGGTCAAGAGAAGCTCTGCTGAGAAGGACTCTGGGGTGTTGCTGGATGAGAGGCTGGACATGACCCCAGCAATGTGCACTCACAGCTCAGAAAGCCAAAGTGTCCTGGGCTGCATCCAAAGCAGCCTGGCCAGCAGGGACAGGGAAGGGATTCTGCCCCCCTGCCCCACTCTGGTGAGATCCCACCTGCAGTGCTGCATCCAGCTCTGGGGTCTTCAGCACAGGAAGGCAGGAAGGACAGGGACCTGTTGGAGCAAGGCTGGAGGAAGCCACCAAGATAATTAGAGGGATGGAGCACCTCTCCTATGAGGAAAGGCTGAGACAGCTGGGATTTTTTCAGCCTAGAAAAGAGAAGGCTTCAGGGTGACCTAATTGTGGCCTTCCCGTACCTGAAGAAAAATGGAAAGGGACTTTTTAAGGGCGTGTAAAGAGAGAACAAGGGATTTGGTTTTAAACTGAAAGTAGGTTTAGATCACACATAGGTAAAAATTCTGTATTCTGAGGGTGGTGAGGCACTGCAAAAGTTTGCCCAAAGAAATGGTGGATGCCTCACCCCTGGAAGCATTCAAGGCCAGGTTGGGTGGGGCTTTGAGCAACCTGGTCTAGTTGACAGTGTCCCTGCCCATGGCAGGGGTTTCGGAATGGATCATCTTGAAGGTTCTTTCCAAACCAAGCCATTCTATGGTTCCATAGTCCCTTCAGTCCCTACAGACTTCAAAAGTCCCTTCTGACCCTAATTCATTCTGTGTTTCTTTGATTCTGTTTAACTTATAAAGCATTGCATTCCAGATGTTATGTGCACTGTAAAGGTTTCTGAGACAATGGATGATCCCAAACTGCTCTAGTAGGATTGATCACAAAAAAAAATCTATGTATTCCAGAATATCTTATGGTAGCCACAGTCAGTCATCAGCAAATTTCTGAAATATATGAGAAAAAAATACAGTGCCATTCTGGACACAAAATACAAATGGTGGATCATGGAAATTGGTATCTCTGGTCAGTGTTGATGGAAGTATTTTAAATTTATTCTAGGGTTATCCCAGTTGGTCTTGGACATCTAATTCTCTCTGGACTCTCACATTTAGCATATCAGAAATTACTTTGCTTCTCAGACCTGGAAATTGTTGTGGTTTTCCATTAGAAATCAGATTATTTTCTGCAAGAGGATGTAATAGACCACTGAATGGTCGGGAACATGACCAGGCTAAAGGTATTCTGATGGATCACACTTCATATGTGATTCATGCTAAGAGCTAAAAATTGAGACCAAGAGAAAGAAAATATGGATTTTCCTGACACCCTATTTCATCCTTCATTGCTGAAAATAACTCCATGTTTTCAGTCAAAATTAGTGAAGAAGGCTGAATAACAGTGAGAAACTAAGTAATATATCTAAGGATTTGGGGCTCTGTTGCTGCACATACTTCAACTGGTAATTAGTTTTCTACTAATAGTTTCATTACCACTGGTCGTAGTAATTATTTGCATGACTGGAAACATAAGTCAAGTTCCAGTCTATTAGTAAGGTGACCCTGAAGTAGCAGACTCACCAAATAGAGATGGAGACCAAGATGGAATTTGGTTAATGTGATTTGAATCATCATTATATAATTAAATAAAATGAATCATGAATATATCTTCATTATATAGTTCACATTAAAATGTGAAACTACAACCAATAAATGTAGTTCATTTGAAAATTTATGTCTGACCAAGCCTGATTATAGTGTAAGGCTAAGTTCACATCTTCTTAAAGTCCTCTCCATCACATCTCAAATCCACAGATACCCCTTTTTACTTTTTTAAAAAACCAACATGTCTTGGCTAACTTCATAATAACATATAGAGTTACAACCACCAATTCTTTAACCCAGAACTGCAGCTTGGGAACAGAATATACACATTTTATGAGGAAAATGAAATGGAATTGGGTTAAATTTAAAAAATGAAAAAAAATCCACACACAGTACTTTTTCACTTTTGCTGTTTCAGTCGTGTTATCTACATAAAAGATTTGCAAATGGTAAGAGAAATGTGGCATCTGGCTGTGAACTAAAGAGTGTTTTTAATAGATCTCAGAAACATATCTGTTGCAAAGCAAGACTCTCAGCTCTCTTATCTAACACCAAGTAATTAGCCTCAGTAGTGATAAACTGCCTCTAAATGAATAAGTTATTGATAGGAAACAATCAAATTTCAGTGAAAATCTGATGATGGGAAAATTGCTTAAGGAAAGAAATGTCTTGACACCTGATGATCCCTTAAAAACAAGGACTCCTTGGTGTTATCTCATTTAATATAAATATTGCAAACAATAAAACCCCCAAATGTTACTCATACTAAGCAGTTCTGATTAGTTGCAGTTTTCATCTGATTAAAATGTATTAATATTGAAATTTAAATTTATCTAGAGTTAGAACTCTACTCTATAGTGGTTGGAATAGACCACTTTTTTTTTTTTTTTTTTTTTTTTTTTTTTTTTTTTGATATTGCAATCTGGTTTTGTACTTCAAATTTATATTTAAATTTATCCTAGACAAAAAATGACAGACCTAGGAAAAACTGAAAGCTAACAGGTTTGGTTTTGCATGAAACAGGTGTCTTTTTAATATTTTCCCCACTGTGTAATACATTTCTTCTCCTGTCTTAATCGTAGGCAGTTAATGATGGATAGTTAATGATGCACTTTTCTATGCAGGCAGCTAGTGGAGGTCTCTTCATTTTGCAATATATAGCAGCTACCATTGCTTTTAATGGATAAGAGTTAGGGTTAAGCACTTTTGCAGCTCTGGTCATTTCCTTTCATTGCCTAATTGCCAAAATAACTCTTTGTAAAGGCCTGCACTTCTCAGACTCAGTGGAAAAGGAAATATTGATGAAAAGTTAGGAGTATTGATGGGATGCATGAAGGTAATTGAAATGGAAATGCCTTCTAATTAAATATCTGGTTTAGAATTTGAAAATGTACATTGTCCTAGATAGGCCATTGATCTGAGACTATTGCTCCTGCAGAGCACTGCATTCTGCAGGACAAGTTCTTGGGACAGGACAGAAATCATTTATTCATTAAGGATTTCAAATTGCTAGGCTATAAGGAATCCATTCCTCATTCCCCTCCCGCCTTCTTCAGTGCCCAGCTTCCACCACTCTCACACACTTACCCCCACCTAAAAGCTTCACACATTAACAAATGAGATTAATAGGTCAAAATCCTCTGAACATTTTCAAAAACCATAGGAAAAAAATCCCAGAGATATTTCATACTTTGTCTGAAAGAGATGAGGTTACCCTTGTTGACCTCTTTCCCTTCTGGCCTATAGAAGACATCCTACTGCATTATAAAAAACCCCGAGGCTCTTGGCCATGGCTGCCGGACTCTGGGCTTGGCATCTGCCTTTTAGACAGGGTGGAGGGGGCACGTCAGACAGGAAGGAAAACAGAAAAAATTTCCCTGGTAAATTGCCTTGCTTCTCTTGAACTGATCCACAAACTGACACAATTCTATAGGATGTTTTGATTTCTTTCATACTGACATTTCTTGACAGAAATAAAAGGTTTTTTAAAAAAAAAGAGAAAGAAGAAACAAGAAATTTTCTCTGAAAACTTCCATGTGACTGTATTCCAGATCTCATATACTAGCATGTTTTCTTGTTGAATCCAAAGAGTTAAAGGGAAGAGATCTAAACAGCACAGTGATCAATAGTTTATGTTTGGCTGATGTTAAAACAGGTTCCGGAGATCTCTTGACAGTTTTGCTCAAAGCATACAGTGAACTGCTATAAATATCTTCACTGACATAAGGCAGTGTTGCCCCACTGTGGGAACTCAAAGTAAGCCCTCTGTGCTTAGCAAGCTCACCCTCCAACCACAAGCACCAGGGCAATTGCCACATCACCCATGTCTCTGTATGGCCTCTTTCTGTGGGAGACAAGCCCTCACCTCCAAGCACTGGTTACCTATGCATGCCATTTATCTGGTGCTGAGCAGATGAAAAGAGGTTTTATCCAGGATCTGCCTTGTGCACTAAATAATTCAACAAAATAGTTTTCCTTAAGATCACTGCCTGAAGGTGCATGTATTCTGAGTTTGAGCGCAGCACTGTTTATTTGGGTTCATTAAGTTCCTACTGTTCAGCTGAACTTCTCACAGAGTTTTGGGGTTTTTTTTTTTTTTGATTTGTTGGTTTTGTGTTTATTTTGCTGGTTTGGGTTTGTTTGGTTTTGGTTTGTATTTTGTTTTATTTGGGGGAATTTTTTAAGCATAAGCAGCATGATGAACATTTTTTCACCAATTAATATAAAGAAAGTCTCAAATGTTTAAATACAGGCCTGGTCCTTCAAGACTGCTTTGAGGAAATAAGCTGTTATTTGATTTCCTGGTGGGATTAGTTCTTGTTAAATACATTTTTAATGTACTTCTGGTATCTAATGAATTATGTAGCATGCCCCTTTTTCTTCTGTCAAATGAGGTTTGGAAGAAATCAGGTCAAGTCCAATGGCAAAAAAATTATATAGTATTCTGAAATAACCCCTAGTCAGAGTGAAAGAATCGTGGTAGAAATTAATTCTGGATGAAAAAAAGGAAAATATTTCAAACAAAAGCCAGGCCTCTCTATTTTTGTGGCCACCCCTTCCCCCAAAATTTCTTGCCATAGTGCAGAGGCCAAGTACAATTTTTACATGCCTTAAAGGAAACTAGTGAAAACCAGGTTTGAAATTATTGAAAGAAAGTTATTTGTTCATCAGTGTGTAGCAGGCCTGTGGCACCCCTAAAGGGGAGAGGTTTCTCTGGATATAAGTAGAGCCTGGGCACAACTTTGAAGCAAACCATTGCCAGTTATTAAATATAACAATCCTGGAATTCCCAGGAAATTCCATGAGCTCAAAAAGCTCTGATGCAGGAAGAGCAGCAGGTAAAAAATCATATGAGCTTGTCCTGTTCCACCTCCTTCCTGGGCACTCATTGTCATCACTGTTATGATTATTGTGTTTCCATCATTATTAAACGGTAAAATCCCAGAACAAAAGAAAAACTGCCGAAGTTACTTTAGTTGTTTGGTCATACATTTTTGTGATTTAATCCCAGCCAGCAACAAAGTGCCACACAGCTGCTCTCCCACTGCCTCCCACCCCTGATGCCAGTGGGGTGGAGAATCAGAAAGAAAAGATAAACCTCATGGGCTAAGATAAGGACAATTTAATAATTGAAACCAAATATAACAATAGTAAATATGCTCATAATAATAACGATAATAGTACAATACAATAATAGAAAGGATAAAGAGAGGGTGAAAGTAACAGAACCCAAGAGAAACAAGAGGTGCTCAACACAGTTGCTCACCACCTGCTGATCAATGGCCAGACCATCCCTTAATAGTGATCTTCCAGGTAAGGCCTGCAGTTTATACGCTGAGCATGACCTTCTGTGGTATGGGATACATGTTTGGCCAAATCAGGTCAGCTGTCCTGGCCAAACTCCCTCCTGGATTCTTGTGCAACTCTTCATCAACAAATCACGAGACACTGAAGTGTCTTGTCTTAGGGTAACCACCACTTAGGAACAGCCAAAGCATCGGTGTCTTATCAGTATCTCATTATCTATCGGTATCTTATTGGTATCTTATTATTCTCATACTAAACCCAAAAAACACAGCACTGTGTCAGCTACTAAGAAGAAAATGAACTCTGCTCCAGACAAAATCAGGACGTAACTGCAAATTCAAAACCAGTTCTTCTTTTAAGAAAGGGTTGACTGTTATTTCCATGGAATAGCACTGCTAATGCAGCAAGGGTGTATGTTCTTCAACACAAGGTGTGGGGATGACTCCCAATATCTCCCTCCCCTTGGGTTTGCTTCCTTTCTGCTGACACACTGATTCACTCCAGGATGAGTGATGGAATTTCTGGCTAGGACTGAAATTAAACATATGTATTCAGTAAAACCATTCTACTTTTGTCAAATTTTCTGAAGTTTCTGAGTTCTTTTTGGTTCTTTTTTTTTTTTCCTAGTCTACAACATTTTGGTTGTTGTCATAAAAAACTGAGCAGGCACATAATTTCTAATTAAACTTTGACCACTACCTCATTTTTTCAGCTTTTTAAAATATTGCACATTTGTAATTTTCCTGACTAGAATCAAATTAAGAATTCTGAATTGCCTTGAGCTAATACCATTCTCAAAGTCCTGCACACCTATGTGCTCTATTTTGGTTGGGATAACTGGCCTTTCCACATCAGACTTGGAAGATTATTTGTCATGTGGGTTTTACGCTTAATTAAATATCAGTTACATTGCTTTTTGATTGAAGCAATTTGAACTCAAATATTCCCTAGGGGATTCTGAAGCAGAAAATTGTTCTTCTACCTCCCACTTCCAACATGTTGATTTATTTTCCAAAATTTCAGTTCCTAAGGTAGCCAATGTCACATTAACCTTGAAAGAAGAAAAAAGTTTTTTCAAACACAGGGCTTTTACTTTTTATTCCCCCCAAAATAATATCGGTTTTCAATTTTATTTTTCTTTCTCCTGAAAAGTTGTCATTAATCACTACTAAGAAAGGCTTTAGTAATCAAAACATACTTGACACAACATCTGAAATTTACCTGTTAATATGCAATCTCCTACAGTTATTCTGCTCTTCTTCCATCCATTCAAATTCCCTCTGTGTGACTCAGAACTGGATCGTGAACTTGGCTTATCCACCTCTCACAAAAGTAATTTTGTCAGCAGTTTAGACCATCTGAAACAGGTTTCTCTTAATTTCTTCTTTTGGAGCTCTTCCCTTGAATACACTTCATTAAATATTGATTGCCCCCGGAGGAAAAAAAAATGGGGAGAGGGTGACTTCTGCTGGGTGGAAATGGGAAAGCCATGTTGCAGTCCCTGCTCTGAAAAGTATGTTATTACACATACAAAGCAGAGCTGAGGGGGTTTATAAGAGGAAAAAAAAACCCTTCTGGGACACTCATAGGTGCAACAATTTATCTTTTCACCAGTTTGCCTCTCATTGGAAATGTTTTCAACAGCAAAAGAACTGGAAGGTAGAGATGCAGCATTAATAGCACGTCTCCCTGCACTTTTTCTGCAGGACTAAGCATATCCTGAGACTGCTTGTCTTGAGACAGCCTTGTACACAAGACGAGTAGAGAGGTGTGTGCTAAGCCACAAGCTAGCAAAGCTGGAGTAGTTTTTTTGCATGTACACAATTTGTGAGCAGCCCAGTCAAGGTCCCAGGCACATACGACTTTATCACTGTGTGAGTAGCAGCCCTTCACCACCACTGAGTAAAGGACACTCGCTGCCAGCACACAGTGAGCATGGAAATTGGACAGGGAATGTGTGACAAACGAGATGGGGTTTCCTCACCAGCACTACAGGCAAAGCCATGGATGTCTTTATCACATCTGACCTTAGTCTCTTCGAAGGAGCAATGAGAATTGCAAGACATCTGGACAACAGATGTGAAATGCAATCCACCCTTGTCTGCTGCATTTGTACCATTATACTCTGAGCAGAGCTCAGGGACATGTATCATCATTGTAAATGACTACACAAAGTGAAGGATAACCGGGACTCTGGAAATCCACCTCCAGATGGGCAAGGAGATGTACAGGATCAGAATAATCAGCCAAACAAGAGGAGGTAGGAGCGAGTCTGATAATTAATAAAAGAGAAAGAAAAATTTGTTACTGCAACAAGAAGTAAATTGAGTGCCTTTGGAAAAACCTTGCTGAGGTGATCACTGTCCATGCTGTTTGCACTCTTGTGTGTTTCTTGGCTTCTTGCTTTCCCTGGTGGCATAGGTGCAAAACTCTGGTGACCAGGGATTGTTTTTGGCTGCTTGGAAATTTATGCAGTGATATGACTGGGAAGAAGAACTGTTGCCTCTCACTGGGGGCTGGCTGGGAGCGATGACAAATTCAGTAATGCAGCATGGGAAGCTGTACTGCCTTAGCAAGCTAAAATGAACACAGAGTAAAAATTAGGACCATAAATAGGGCATTTCTAACACTGAGTTGGAAATCCCAGTCCTTTGTTTCTTTTTAGGTAGGCACACAAGCCCCAGTAAGAGAACAATACCCCATCTTTCTGGCTGCTATCTAAAACCATGTATAGAGAGCTCTGCTTAAAAGAGATAACAATAGAAACACGAGATAAATGATGGATAACAGAAAATGCACCAATGAACTCCAGCTGACTCAAATTTTCCATAGAGCACTTCTCACATTGGAAAGTATATGGAAAGACTGATTTTGAACAGTTTTATTTTGAGTTTATCAGATTGGCTTGACCTCCCTAGAACTGAAATACAACTTCAAAACAAGGCAAAATGTGCCAGTGTGTCATTTTACATTTTTCCCATTGTTTTTCATTCTGAAATACTTTGTTTATATATATATATATTTAGAGATCAAGTTAATTTCAGGGAACACAAGCCTCTTTTATCATTGTCCTCCTGGAATTACCTGAAAACCCTTTTTCAGACAGAGTTTTGTTTTGTCTTTGTTCAGAACACTTAGAAAGCTGTAGTTTCTTATTTCCTTTTTTTTTTTTTTTTTTTTTTTTAATAAATCAGTCTGTGAAACTGAGAAGTCAGTTGATTACAGAGCTAACAAGAAACCAACATGACCATGCTTCTACACCCCAGGAACCACCACCAGCAGCTCAGCACTGTTGCTTGCTTAGCAGGTATCACAGAAGAAATTAGCTTTCAAGAAATCTTAGAAGAAAAGTGATATAGTGACTACTAAACTTTTGGCATGGGAAAACATGAGAGAACTGGATGGGATTTAAGGGTCGGCAGGATCTCCAGGAAAACAGTGAAAAGAGGGAATTTATGGGATATAAATGGATTATTGGAGACTGTCTCTATGCAGTATCTCTGTTCTCTGCTCCTTAATAGCCTGTGTTTTCATTGATACCTGTCCTTCTGGGGAAGACAAGACCTTGAAGGGACTTGAAGTTAATAAGTCTATAGACACTTTTTAAGAAGATGAAATACACATTTGTTGTCTTGCAACAATTTGATGTATGCATTGAGCATTGCAACTGTTCAATCAAGGTAATATTGCTACCTTGCCCTATCTTCCATTCTATCTTCTAGTGTGGGTCTTCTGGGGAGGGTCTTTCAAAATGTTCTGGAAAGCAAATTAGCAATGTCATTGAGTAGTAATGTCATGTTTTATTGACTTCCATATGCCAACAGATTCAGCTGAATTCTCGCATAGACAATATGGGGGGATAAAGGCCAGAAGTTGTATATGACATTGCTTGTCATGAAGGTTTTAGAAAGGCAGGGGGAAATCCCCTACTTTTTATTATATGTACTTCACCTTTCTACAAACTATTGAAAAGCATTCAAAGAGTCTCATTTTTCATTTAAAGGTCACAACTCTTCATACTGCTGATGTTACGTGTCATAGTAGATCAGGCTTTACTCTCACATAGATTAAGAGTAGATAGCATAGGCTATCAGAGAGTAGATAGCAGATTACCTGTGTTCATTGTGCTTAAAAAAGGAGTTTGCATTTAGCCAAAGGATAAAGATCAAATGTATCTATTGAACTCAGTGAGTTATTGATCAGCAGATTTAATTCAACATGTTAAGAAAACAAAAATTGTACGAGAAAGGCAGATGCTATCCTGTCTACTACTACAATGTATGTTTTAGGAGGTGAAAAGATAAAGAATTCACCTCCCGCCACCCGAAAAGCACAAAAAGTCCTCCAACAAGTGTGGTAGTCTAACACGGACATTGTTATAAATTTAGAGAGCCAATTCCATCGGAAACGATTTATTTGCCAACGAAAGTTTCGGACAGCAATCGACAAAGCCAACGACCAAGGAAAGAGTGCCAACACTGGGTGAAACCACGAGTGTAACTTCTATCGAGTTATGCTCCCCTCGGTCTCACGAAAGTCCGGGCTCATGCCAGCCGGTTTTATACCTTTTCTGGCTGAGCTTACGTGAGGCTAAAATTCTATATGTCCCTTTGTTCACTGGGGCCTTGGTTTCGGTGGATGTTGAAATCTCTGGCGGCAGGATCTGCTGTCTCAAAAGGTTTCCTGGGTGGACAGGTTCCCGGGCGATTCAGATGGTTCTGATAAGATACTAACTCAGAACCATCAAGGGCCTGATTGTCCTTGTCCTGGCCATTCTCCACCTTCTATTGGAATTGTAATTTCTTTGTTCTCTCCTCTGGAGATGGGGAAGGCTCTTGCGAAATTTTCCAAGCCCCCTGCTTCGAGAAGGTTTTTGGCTTTCTTATAAAACTATATTTTTACTACTATTTACTACAACGACAACTATTATGAAAACATGAATTATTCCTTATTACAGACATGAGCTTTTTCTTTCTCTAAGGAATTTATAGCAGATGTTGACAGCTTGGTTGACCAATTAGATACAAAGAGTTAGATACAGATCTGGAAACACTCAGGCTTAAAATCAGCCTGGGAAGCTCGGGAAGTCTTTTCCTTCCGGCCAGTTCAACAGGTAACATCAAGTCAGGCCATTCCGTGGGCCGGCCAGGCCTGCTGCTTCCCCCCACTCCTGGGTGGGGAGCGGCCTGAAGGCCTGGTCGGGCTCCATGGGCTCCCCACAGGGCAGGAGAGGCTGCAGCTCAACTCAGCTGATTTTAAAGTTATCTCAGAACCCGCCCAGCCGGGAGGGAGCCGGGCCCACCCTGATTGTCCCATTGTCACTCACTGAGGGGTGGGCAGGGCTTTCCCCCTCTCCTCTCCTCTCCTCTCCTCTCCTCTCCTCTCCTCTCCTCTCCTCTCCTCTCCTCTCCTCTCCTCTCCGATGTTTCTGATGGACTAATATTGATCTTATGAGATGTTTGAACAGAGATGGAGATGAGAAGCCCTCTGTGCCAGTGAAGAAGTAAAAAAGATATCTCTGTTCCTTGAGAGGATGAATCCTTTGTTTTTAGAGTTATTAATCTTCAAAAAGTGACACCCCAATAATGCAAAAGTCTAAAACCCATGACCCATAAACAGCTTGGGGAACCGCTAATGGGAAGGGTCACAGAAGCAGGTTTCTCCGTGTGGCTGTTTTTGTGACAGTTAAAACCCACAAGAGAACTGTTCTAGGTTGTCAGTGGGATCCATCACTCTAAAAGAGACTCCTCTCCCAAAGAATTCGTGAAAAACTATTTTCAGATGGTAAAACTGACTGAAAATCACAAGTTTTGTCTCTGTATGCTGACTGTGGAAAAGTGAACTCTTGTGGGAAGAAAGAAGAGTGTTTTGAAGGTTTCATGTGTCTTTTTTTTTCCTTTTCTTCTTTTAGTGTGTGTGTTAATAAAATCTATCTGCTTATTTTTAAGTTGAACCTGATTTGCCTTTTCATCCTAATCCTATTTTACAGCAGAAAAACATTAAACCACTCCCCTAAATTTAGCAAACAGAAACAAAATTCGGCAAATGTGAAACCCCTACAACAAGCCATCAGAGAAAAAATGTTTCAACTCCTAGGCAACTAGGCTATTATTCACCAAGTAAATTTCCTTACATTATTACCATTCAATAAGCCACTTTTTCTGAGTTTCTGCCTCTAGTGGGTACCAATACGGAACTCTTCCAGGAAAAAATGACACAAAAAGCTTGTACAGCTATTTTCCCATGCTGTGCTATGAAAGATATAGAAATCCTTCCTGACACAGGCTTTTTTCACTTGCCTCCAAAAACACACAGTGTATTTTCACTTGATAATCTACAGGAGCTTATAATGGACAAAAAACCACGTGAGAATGAATAGAGTAGATGGCAACTCTGCTTCAGAGTCAAGAAAGACTGATTAAGATTCCCTGTGCAGCTTTCCTGAAGCCTCTTTCTGTGCACTTTTTATGACATTGTCTCTCATTACATACATACATCTCTTTTCACAGGGTACGAGTGCACTCTGTGCCTCGGATGAGCAATGATCACTGACAGAAGAATTACTTCATGTTTTCTGCATTGCTCAGCATGCATAGCACATTTGCTGCATCACACCAAGGCAGAAAGCATCACTTCACTGCTCATTTTGGTCTGTTCTCTTCTGCATCAGACTTTTTATCCTATCCATTCTTGGCCCTACCTTTTAATCTTCCCATCTTAGTCTCAATTTTCCCAGTCAGGCTCAGACTTATCTTGTCTCTGGCTCCTGTACTTTCATTCCAGGCTGAGTGACATTGCAGTTGCTTCAAGCAGATGCAGCCTTTGTTAAAGTAGAAGCATTAAGAATGAAACCTGGACTGAAAGCTCAGGACTGCTAAAGCCCTGAGCAAACACTGGGTAGCCTCATAGGGCTGAGGCCCATGACACACCAGTGTTCAACGCGGGTACAGCAATGCAGTGCCCATGGGCTGCCTCTCCATCTCCAGTGCCAACTACTTTCAGCCTCCCTTTTTACATCTATTTTCCCTTTCAATAATCAAACCAGTTTTGGACTACTTTGCATACAAATCGGGATATGTCATCACGGAGGGTTCCTGAGACATTATTTTCTAGACAGCAGCAGAAATGGTAGTAATATTGTTATTAATCTCTGTGCCTCCAAAACAGCTCTGATATGCCTTTATAGCAAGGCTTCCACTTTGCCTCAAGAGCAGAAATGTCGACCTGTTCAGTCTAGGTAATATTCACACACGCTGGGTCCCGGACACTAGCTCAAAGGCAAAAGTAAAGCTGTCGTGTCACCTTGCCTTGACATTCTGTGGGATATCAATGCAGAAAGCAGATGTTTACAAAAGTCCATTCATCAGAGAAGAGCTCTATCTCAGGCTGATTCTCAGCCTGCAGCTCTCAGCATTGCCCAGCTAACAAACACGTACAGGGGCTGTCTGCAAAAATGCAACGCAAACACGAAAGCTTGAGGCAAAAGAGCACATGATAATCAACATCAATGCACTAAATGCTTCTATTCAGGATGACATAAGCTCATTTTACGTTTGCTTACCCAGGACTTACTGTGTCAAAAGAAATACTGAAAGACGATTTTTTTTCCAGCTTTTTCATAAATTTCAGTTCCCAGCCTTTATTACTTTGTAATTAGTCATGTATGTTGCTTTAATAAAAGCTATACCCAGGGAGAAAACTCCCTAAATAGTCCCTAATTTAGTCCCTCAAAGGGAATTTGGCAACCACCTCAGATGATTAAATGGTGATCAAGTAACTGCCTGAAACTGAGAAGCAAGCTGCTGCTCTGCAGCCTCCCAAGTTTTCTGGTAAAGAACTGAGACTTGTGTTGCCCCAATTACCCAGGGAGGAAGTCAATCTGCTGGATGGTGCAGAAAATTAGACTCTTCCCTTATCTTCCTATCTTGCAAATGCAATGTATGTTTAGGTCCATGTTTTTTGCTTCCATTCTCATCCTGTAAGGAGCCCTGAGGCCTTACGCCTCTTCCCTGGCATGTGTTACTGCACAGCTGGGGCCAACAGCATGAACAGCATGCAGTTCAAGGAGAAGGTACTGCCCTGGTGAGTTGTCTAAACCTATTCTCACCAGAATACTTACTTGAAAAGTTTCCATCCATCTATTTATCATATTGGGAGTCAATTAGCCCTTTCATTTGTAGTATCTTCACTTAAAACTTGGTTTTGTTAGTATATGTTTTTCTTGTGGTCAGAAAAAATTTTGGCAAGTTTCAGCCAAGCTTTGAGAGAAAATTTTCAGAACCTTCTAGCCAGATATATACACATATGTCTAAACCTGCCAGTTTGGGTTTTTATTTTCAGGGCAAAACTGATAATCAGTTTTTTATTCAGCAAGACACTGCATGAGTTGAAGCTATGGGGCTTTCCATCAATTTTTACTCCCACTTTTTTCCTCCCTCTCAAATTTGCAAGTTGATATACTGTTAACTGTATTGAGATTGCTGATGTTTACTCCAATTCATGCTTGACCTGATGGAAGCAGCTGGGCCTCCTGTTTTTCCTCTGTCAAAACCACTAGGGCTCCACCATGGACTGTCATGAGTTCCAGCTGCATGGGTAAGGCACTGTGTGAAATCAGAAACTTCATCTGCAACCAGCTGTATGCAGTGTCTGGCACTGCAGCCTCTTCAAGCTGGTGGTGACCATATCCTCCAACAAGCCAGTTCAGAAATATGTTAAAGACACCATCATGCAAGACAAAGCAGCTCAAAGGCTGTGATCTTCTTTAGGAAGCACTCCAGGAACCATCCAGGAAACTCCGTCAGGTTTCACAAGAAGATTAAATTGTCTGTCACGGTGGCAAGTGGAAGTCCTGCAAGAAGACTGCCCTGGTGTTTTCTACTGCATTTGTTCCTAAGTGTCAAGTTACTTTCTGTACAGGTGTTTGAGCATATGAAATGCCTTGATCCACCCATTACTCTCTCTAGGAGTTTCATTGTTGGAATAGAACAATGTGCACTTAAACTGCAGATTTATTTTTTTTTTACTAAATTAAAAAAACAACATCTTTTAACTGAAAGAGGTTTAGATTAGATATTAGGACAAAATTCTTTACTTTTGAGTGAGAGTGGTGAGACACTGGAGAGGTTGCCCAGAGAAGCTGTGGATGCCCCAAACCTGGGAGTGCTCAAGGCCAGGTTGGATAGGGCTCTGAGCAACCCGGTCTAATGGAAGGTGTCCCTGCCAGTGGAAGGGAAGGTGGAACTGGATGATCTTGAAATTCCATTCCAAGCCAAGCCATTCTATGATTCTATGATTGATTCTATGATTTATTCCATAGTTTAAGAGTTATTTCATAACTGCATGCTGTGAGAGGTTATTTGTGCTCTCAGGCACAAGGTCATACAGACAGAAGTATATGTTTATACACATATTTCTACACAGAAAGGAATTCTACTAACAGTTAAATGCTCAAATATCTGCTTTTGATTCTCTGACTTCTATTTACTGACAATTCCTTTTTCAGTTTCTAAACATGAGCTCGCTGTTTTCACACTATGAACTCCCTCTGCAGGGAGATAGAGGTTTCACATACAGGACAGAAAAATATAAACAGTGAATAATGAGGACAACATGAGTTTACAGCATTCACAAACTCAGTTTCTTTAATTCTCTTTGCATGAACTTTATCTATGCAGGTTCTCCCTGTCTTCAAGCAAGGAAAATATTGATCTGAGAATGAATAAAAGAATTATTCACATTTCAATGGCCATAGATAAAAAGGATTCACATATACTTTTTAATCAGACACCAAGCAACTAAAAAACCAAATAAGTTTGCTACACCATTTTGACTGAGTATTCTGTTTTTAATATTGACAGACTTTGTGAGGAAAATCCTTGTGGCCTTGGTTTCTCTGCTGAACTCAGGAAGTAAGATATACTGAAGCCAGTTACAGTGTTGTTATTTTCCACAGCTACCAAATATGCCAGACCACTACACACAAGTCAGAAACATCTTCTAGATACCATGTAAATGAACACATTGATAGGAAAATATTTTCAGGTATGTGTGCTAGCTGTCTCAAGAAATCTTACTCTCTTGTTCTCATCTGGGATGCAAATGATCCTTGTTTGCTGCTGTGCTGTCTCTGCCTTGGGCTGTGAGGCAACCAGCAGGCACAGCTGCTGGGCAGGGGGAGCAGGTTTGCTGCAAGAAAGGCAGCAAGGGGGGAGGCCGGGGTCAGGGGCATGGCCACGGCCTGGCATTCAGCAGTGACTTCTATGGCCTTTGTGGGAGAAAGGGCCTCCAGGGCTTCCACTCATGTTAGCCCAAATTAGCCTGAGTTTAATTTAGCTTTGCTCTTTCTTCGGGGGTTAAAGGTGTACAAAAGACGAAGCAAAACTGAAGGAAATGGACCCCCTTTGCAAAAATCTACTGAGGAAAAATTATTTTTATATCTTTACACTTAGAATACTTCATCAAGCAAATGGGAGTGCATTTGCTCTAGTTTAGATTTCATGTCCTAAAATTCAGCCTGTGGAGACTAAGAACATTTAGTGACCTCCTTCATAAAAAGAAGTGGTGCACTCAAAGTTCTGGCTGATGCAGGATTCCTCACAGTTTAAGTACATTGTGCTTAATATTGTGAAGGAAAGATACTGAGGCAGTGGGTGGGTACATTTTTCCTTAGGGATATGGTATTATGTGATCAGAGTACTTTTTAACTGACATAAGCTATAGAAGAGCTAGCTTGTCCTCTGTTGCCTGTCTGCTCAATAGAGAAAAACAATTTGCTTGAGAGAACAATTCACTTTATTTTACGACCAGATAAATGCAGCCCAGTGGTTTTACTCTGCTTCCGCTGACTATGATAGAGCCTAATTACCAGGACTTACAAAGGTAGGTGAGATGAATCCCATACAAGCTGTCTCACCTTGAAAAATGTATATGGGTTTTGCACAGCTCTTCAAAACCTAAGATGCATCAGGAGGTGCTTGAAATCAAGCAGCAGGGTGAATATAGGCATGTACCTGTGCTTCTAAAAAAATCCACTGTCACACTTCCTGGAAAACTGAGTGCAAGGTTCTTGCCTGTTATAAAATGTATATGCTTAATTTCCCTGGTAATATATGAAGCTCTCAGTCCTGTCTCCTGATATGCTCAAAATGCTTGGCATTAAGATGTAGAAAATAAGTGCCATTTGTCCCTGAAACAGTCTTCCATTCCCAAAAAGCAGTGATGGCCCATGGATTAATGCTAGGCAATTGGGGAGATGTGTGAAAAGTACCAAAGAAAAGCACTCCTTACAGCTGCAATCAGTCATGACGCTTTCAAGCAACATAACCAAATAGCAGCTTTCATTCCAGTTCTTCCCATTCCCTTTGTAATATCTACCCAGATGCCACTATTCTCTTGTGTGTGCTTTTCTCATCCTTCAGCTCTCCCACCACAATTTTCATCTGCTATTAGGGGCAGTGCTGGCAGAGCCCTGTCCCAAACGATTTCCTCATGGCATATGGGACACCCTCCAATGATCTGCTTCCCAGTTGCTTTGGAAAGACAAAAATTAGAGGCTTGTCTGAACCATACACACCAAGAATTACAGCAGTTTGAGAGTCTCTAAGTAGAAAATAGTTCAACAAGACTGTGCTAAGTCTCAAAACCACATTAAACATAAATGACTTTCTGCAACAGCATACTCCTGCCAGAGCTGGGTTTTGTCTGCATGAGACACATCAGCATCTCCTAACATGAATGAGAAAGTTTTAAACGACATCAAAATCACACTTTCTAAACTCAGAGTGTGCTCTGACTGAAGGTGGCATAAATCTCAAGTAATTTCATTGCTGTAGTTATTCTAGGTTTAAGACAGTGTAATAGGAAATAAAATATATTCTAGCAAGCACTGCTAGTCCTCACTTTCACATCACATTTTAATTTCATGGAGAATTTTAACTAAGGCAATTAAAAGGGGAAGATGGAACTAGAACAGTGGAAACAAGTCACTTTCAAATGAATTTATTTATAATGGCTTCCTCTGAAACAGCTTGCAAGCAATGCAACCACTCATCCAGAATGGGATTATTTTTCTAACTTTAGCTAATGTTGATTTAAATGCCATTTTAGTAACAGTGAAAGAAAGCTAACACTTGATTGCTTTTTATTGTGATTAATTATTCCAATATTTCTAAATATTTTCTAAATACTTCCTGTGTTAGATTCTAATATCACTTACATTTTGTTTTCTATTGCTTTAATTTCATTAGTTCCAAAGAAATTATTCCAGATATTTGCCAGGATAATTTAGAACATAAGCATTATTTAATTCTAAATAATCATTAAAAAGTGCATAGTACAAATGTTATTCCCATGTCATCTTATTTATTCTGAAAACAGAAAAAACCTAGTGACTCCAAGGAGCTGAGCAGCATGCAAATCATGATTTAAACACCACTAAAATGCAGGTCTAAATAGATGATTGTAATGTGGTTGAACGACCATCAACCCTGGGATCACATAATTTCATTACCATCCAAAGAAAACCCCCCAAAATAACCAGTTTAAATAATAAATATTTGTAGACAAGGGCTTAAGGACTGAGCATAGTGAGTGCTTTGAGATATGCCTGATTCTGCAGCCTGCATTTACAGTTTTGAGACATCAGCTACTGAGCTAGGAGCCTCCTTCATCTCAGCAGAGCTGCTGAGCTGAGCCTCCACAAATAAGAATTGCTTTCTCAGGAGTGAATAACTTTTCTCAGAAGTAAACCTCTCCAAAATGTCCAGATGGCCACATTACCTAAGTAATACTCTAGAGTGATGCGAAATTTACAAGGTGCCCATGGCAAGGGATATGCAGAGAGACATCTGTGTTTCAGTGATACTTCACCAATAGTTAGAATTATCAGCAATAACAAAACAGAAAAAATAATATCCCCTCATAGATATAACTTATGATATCTCTCACTGATAATATACTGCCATCCAGATGTCATTAAATGTATACTCCATATGCAAAGATGGACTCAATCAGTCCTTTGCGTAACCTCTGCCAGAATTTGACCATCCTTATAGTAAAAAAAATTGTTTTCTTGTGTGCAGTTGGAATATTGTGTGTTCTAGTTTGTGTCCATTACCTCTTGGGCTATCAGTAGTCTTTTGGGTGTGTCAAAAGTACCACACTGTCCTGGGTTATGGAATCAAAAATGTGTATTCTATTTTCATCTGCTGAAAGCAGTTGGGGAATTGTTCTTTATTTCTTGTAACTTTGGAAGGAGGGGGACGGGGGGGAGGGGCGGGTGCCTTTTGGGTAATGGGCCATCAACAGACTATACCCCCGGACTATACCCGCTCCCCCCAGAGCCCCATCTGCATGCATGGTCCTATTGTGGGATGCCCTGCCCAGTGGGGGGAGTCTACAATTGCTGCCGGGAAAACTGAGCCGGCCGGGGACAGACTTCACTTGATTCACCCCGATTCCTGGGAGGAAGACGGCACCCCATCTCATCTTCGCCAGACCCCATCTCATCATCGCCGGACCCCATCTCACCATCACCTCACCCCTGGACCCCTCCTCATCACTCCTAGACCCTTCCTCATCACTCTTAGACCCTTTTTTGGCTACAGGATCGTCCCTGCTCCAACAGAGCCACGTCTGTCATCCCAGGACTCCCTTCTGGACTGCTTCCAACACCCTGACTAACAGGGTGCCAGGTGGCAGCTCTGATTCTGTCAGGGCTTTCCCAAATTGTTGTTGTTTGTTTGCTGGTTTGGTGGGGTAGTTTTGTTTCCTACCACATTTGTATTATTGATATTCCTAGTAAAGAACTAGGAATTCCTATTCCCAAATCTTTGCCTGAGAGCCCTTAATTGAAAATTTATAATTTGGCAGGGGTGGGGGGTTTGCATTCTCTATTCTAAGGGAAACCCCAGTTTCCCTGGCAGATACCTGTCTTGTCAAACCAAGACACACACAATGTTCATTTATGGAATATTAGAATATTCAGACCTTCTTTCACAGAATGTTAGAATGCTCAGGCTATATTTCAAGGAATGTTAGAATGTTTTATCTTCTTTTTTAAAAGTTTATTTTCTGGTGCAACCTCCAGTTATTCAACACAGACTTATTTCTACAACTGGATTTCTCTGGAAATTCAGTTGTCCATTAAATAGAGCTCTTACACACACTGTTAGCAACAACATGCAACAGATATGTTGCATGAAGAAAGAAGCAACTTTATTGAATTATGGTAACAAAAAACAAAAAACAAAACAGTCTGCCTCTTCAGTCATTTTAGCGACTGTCTTTAGCTGAAGTCCTGCTAACTCAACACTGTGATTCTTTTATTTTTGCTAAACTTTCTGCTGCTTGTAGAGGGGTTTAGAATTCACCACAGTATCCAACTGTTAATGTACCCATCTTTTCACTGCTTCCAATCCACCTCACCTATGAGATGCTTCACAGGATATTTCCACTAAGAGCTTCCATTAGTATTGACTGTTGCCCACATCAAATATTTAATGTGCACTGTCAGGTTTAATCATGTGTTTGCTTGAACAAGATCCATTATTGTCTTTGCTTGTATTGCAGAGATATCTTAGTAGGGTTTCTCACTTCACAGATTATTGAATCTTTCTTTGATGAACTGTGCTGTTTGTAGCCTTATAACTACAAGCTTTTAATTATTAAGAATCTTGGAGAATTCTGAATGGTACAAGATAAAGGCTTTTCAGTCAGCACTTTGGACTTTGACTTGCCCCAGCATCTCTTGCCTGCCCTGTGGAACAAATATAAAATACAGAACACATGGAAGCATCAATGATTGTCTGTGTAATACATACATATATACACAGAGAGAGAGATTCCCTGGAGCAGCAGCTAAACCAGTTTTGGCTCAGGCAATGTAATGTGACAAATTTACACATGGACATTCGCTTCAAACACTTTCTGGACAAATTCACCTCTGTTGAGATCCATCACCAGTATGTTAAAGTGCTTGTTAAGGCTGCATGTAGCCCTCTGGTGATTGTGTTGATGGATGATAGCTTTCTACGGCGGGAAGAGATTGAGTGCCTAGGGCTGATTCTTTCACATGTGTTAGCCTTATTTTTTTGACCATGAAGTTTTGTTCATATGCCAGTATCTTAGCAACAGCAGACAGTCTGATTCTAAGTTCACTGTTTCCTCCCTGGGAAATTAATACCACGATGACATCCCAGTTTAACCTTCTATTTACCTTTTGGGGTATGGAATGTCAGTTTGTTCAGTGCTGTGCACTACAAAGCAACAGCTCTGGGAGCAATCATCCCACAAAGGGTCTGAATACTCTGGCTGTGATCAGGACAGCAACCACACCAGAAATATAGCACCAGATACACAAGTACTTTGGCAGACTGTTATGGGCAACCTAAGAGTTTTAATGCCCTGAAATTAGGAACCAACAATAAGAAGGTAATCTGCAACTTCATGAAATGTCTTAAAACACATCAGAAAGAAATTAAAAGTTTCTGGAAATAATATATTAGACTACAGAGGAAGAAACATAAACTCTATGGGAGACTGTATCTGTACAGCAATAGGACTGCAGTCATGTTTAGCAAGGTACTATTTGAATTGTTTGGAAGACAGAATATGTTTATTCATATTCATATATCTCCAAATATTTTGAGCTTAAGCAAAGATTAGAAACCAAGCATAAACTCCATTTCCTTCTGATACTGCTGGCTCATCCTTTAAGGTTATATCATACGGTGTGGAAAGGCACTGATAAAGTTAAATGAAAGAATAACATGACCTATTTTAACTAATTGTTCCTTTAGGGTCCTGCTTTAAAAACAGCTTTTCCCCTACCTCTTTGTCATTAGTATCCAAATGCTCAAGGTTATGTTGCAAGGTATGTATTAAGAGCCCAGTTCTGCAGCCTCTATTTGCAAGTTGTAAGGAAGACAGGGTCTGTGAGTGGCACTGGTCTAATGTACACGACAGGCAAAAAAAGACCCCAAAACACATATTGATTCCAGGCTGATAGGTTCTTTTTCAAACATGAATACGGTGCACAATGCACTTTTAATATCTGAACAGCAGTGTCCATCTGTCTCCCACTCTTCTTGTTCAGATTTTCCAGCTACATCTAGAGCCTGGACACACATATTTGGTTGTACTCAGTTCAAGCACACCCTAACACTTTCGTATGACTTTCAACAACACTCCTTGTCTCTGATGTTAATGCAAGAATCCGGCCAGCTGGAGACCTGCCCAGTATGTGCTAACTGGGCAGCACAGCAAACATGTATGGAAATGTGAGCTACTTCATGAAAACTAGTCTCTCTCCTGAATCTACAACACGCATTTCATCCTTCCCTGGCTGTTAATTCACTTCAAAACTCAACGTTTGCACACTGTGATTGACGAGTAATAACAAGAGGCCTTCATAGTGAATTGGCAACATTTTAAAATTGGAATTCTGAATTAAACATGTTCATGGTCATCCTGAGACTACACACTGAAGAAATATTTAACATAAGATTAAGAGAGGTGTTCACATAAAGATTTTTACTCTCAAAGAAGTGTCTTGCTCATTCACTTGCAGAAAAACAGGAAGAAAAAGGTGGGAATTGGAAGGAAAAACCATACTGAATTGGATTCAATGTGCTTGAGTCTAAATATCTTGGAAGACATTAATTTCATTTTATTCCAGGGAAACACTGTCATTAAGAGAAAACTGGCAAAATTTTGTTTGTAATTATTCTTAGGAGTAAAATTCAGATTAACCTGGGTCAATTGCAGAAAATAACTAGGACAATAGCAAAATAAGGAATACATTTTTAGGAGGAGAAGAATAATTTAAAAGAGACTTTTCAAGCTCTTTTATGTTAAAATACATGTATCAAACAGTATTTTCCTTTGGCTAAGCAGGAAAAAATATTTAAGGCATCAAATTTTAGTCTCCTTCAAAAATTACTGTAACTCTTATGGCTCAGTAGAATATCAATAATAGAAATTATTATTATTGGTTTAGAATATTATGTGAGGGTCGTAATTACATGTAAAGATAAAACGCCAATCTACAATATTCAAATAAAATATAGTTCTTTTGGAACAATTTTATGATTAACATCTAAAGGTACTTGGGAAAAACATCCACTTGACAGATGCAATTGCTGCATGCTGTTAACAGAACATCTCTGCTCAACAGAACATTTTATTTGAATACAAAAATATGCTTTTTTTATGAGCATTGCCTCCTGTCCGAGAGCACATTATTTGCTTCTGTGGGGAATGAGATCCTGATTTTGTGCTGCTCCTATCCTTAGCCTAGTATTTTCAAAATTATCATGGAACAAGGTGTTCACACTCAAAAAATGACAAAGGCAGCCCACATTTTAACTCTTTCTGAACCAAAGACAAGCAAGAACCCCATTGTTTACATATATTTAATTGACATGAAGATACTTGCAGATAGCGCATGGTTTTCTTTTAGAAATGGGGATCAAGGTATTGCCTTCCCAACACTAGAAGAAACCAAAAGAGCTGCATTCTAGTACACATCCATAACAATTTTATACAAGCAGAAGGACAGCATTTTTAACAGAGTGGATGTTACTTTGGAATGTCTCAATAAAATGCTTGTTGAAATTCGAATCATAACTACAGACAAAAGGTTTCCCATAAATACTTTAGAACAGAACACAGTGCTACTTTACACTCATAATTCTTCACCTAACATTCTCCTGTCTTCCTACTGCTCCTTTTCATCTGCCTAGTCTAACAGAAAAAGTACTAAAAGGATAAAACACCAATTATTGTTTCAGTTATGTCTTCCTGGATAGCCCTTAAATCTCACTTGTAATATCCTAGTTTTTCTAAATAAAGTAATACAAAACTATTATTAGAAGTCCATCTTTTAAAATTAAGTATTCTAATCAGGACTATATTAGAAAACAGTGAGACATAAACATTTTTTTATCACTATTGGAAGAAAGGGCAAGCCACTCGGGAAGACTACAAGGATATCATGAAGTTAAGCAGGAAAAAAATTAGAAAGGCCAAAGCCTAACTAGAATGAAATCTATTAAGTCAGTAAAACATGACAAAAAGAAAAAAAAAATTAAAAATACATTGCCAACAAAAGGATGGCTAAGGAGCATATGCATTTTTATTCTGTGCAAGGGGAAACATAGTGTAAAAGGATGAGGAACAGACTGAGATACTTAATGCCTTTTTTGCCTCAGTCTTTAGCAGAACCTCAGGGTATCCAGCCTCCTAAACTGGAAGCCAGAGATGGGGAGGAGAATGAAGCCCTCATAATCCAAGGGGAAATGGCCAGTGTCTTGCTACACCACTTAGATACACAAAAGTCTATGGGGCTGGATGGGATCCATGCAAGTGTATTGAGGGAGCTGGTGGAAGAGCTCACCAAACCTCCTTCAATAATTTTTCAGCAATCTTGGCTAATGGGGGATGTCCCATGTAACTGGAGGTTAGCAAACATGACACTCACCTAGAAAAAGTGCAAAAGGAGTATCCAGGAAACTACAGGCCTGTCAGCCTGAACTGGGCACCAGAGAAGGTCACAGAGCAGACCATCTTGAGGGCCACCATGCAGCAGGTCCAGGACAACCAGGGGATCAGGCCCAGCCACCATGGGTTTGTGAAAGGCAGGTCCCGTTTGGCCAATCTGATCTTCTATGACAAGGAGTACTGCTTAGTGGAATAGGAAAAAGCTATGGATGATGTATACCTTGACTTCCTTGAGCCTTTGGTACTGTCTTCCATAGCATTTCCTTGGAGATACTGGCTGCTCATGGCTCGGATGGGTGCACTGTTCACTGAATAAAATCTGGCTGGATAAAACTGATGAAAAACTCTCTGGCCAGGCCCAGAGAGTGGTGGTGAATGGAGTTAAATCCAGCTGGTGGCTGATCACTACTGGTATTCCCCAGGGCTCAGCAGCAGGGCCAGTCTTGTTTAATATCTTTATTGATGATTTGGATGAGGGGCACTATGCAGCACTACAGGTTGGGGCAGAGTGGCTGGAAAACAACCCAGCATAAAAGGACCTGGGGCTGTTGGTGAACAGCTGGCTGAAGATAAGGCAGTGTGTGCCCAGGTGGCCAAAGGCATCCTGGCCTGTATCAGAAATAGTGTGGCCAGCAGAACGAGGGCAGTGATTGTCACCCTGTGCTCGCCTTGAATCCTGTGTTCAGTTTTGGGCCCATCTCTAAAAGAAAGACATTGAGGTGCTGAAGTGTGTCCAGAGAACGGCAACAGAACTGGGGAAGAATCTATAGCAGAAATCCTGTGAGATGCAGCTGACAGAACTGGGACTGTTTAGTCTGGAGAAAAGGAGGCTCAGGGGAGAGTTTCTTGCTCTCTACAACTCTCTGAAAGGAGGTTGTAGCCACTGGAGGGTCAGTCTCTTCTACCAGGTAACAAGCAATCAAACAAGAGAATGGTCTCCAGTTGCACCAGGGGAGGTTTAGATTGAATATTAGTGAAAAGTTATTTCCCAAAAGGTTGTCAAGGATTGAAACAAGCTACCTAGGGAACAGATGGAATTATCACCCCTGAAGCCTTTAAAGAAAATGTGGATGTGGCACTTGGGGACCTGGTTTACTGAACACGGCAGTGCTGAAGTAATGGTCAGACTCCATGATCTTGGAGGTCTTTTTCAGCCTGAACCATTCTGTGATTTTATGATTCTGTAATTCTATAGATATTTCACACAAGACAAAAACTAGTATTACTAACAACAAGGTGAACCAGTGACAGTTTAATTAAGGGAGTATAAAAGATAAAAACCAAGATACGGGTGTGACAGAAAGGGAAAAGCCAAAAGCAACTAATTACCATGGGTTTTAAGAAAGGCTAGGGTTTGGAAAACCAAAAAGCCTACACTTCCAGGGACATTGGGGCTGAAAAAGGCATGCCAAGGAGGGGTGGGAGGGGGGAGGGGGGGCCTTGTACCAATGCAAATTTTGAGGGCTTTTGCCAGGAGTGCTGAACCACCCTAGATTTTTAAATTGCCTTCTTCAAATGCATTGCTTGTGGGAAGGCCTGGGGATTTTTACTTCCTTTCGAGGTAACCATCCTCAGGTATTCTAAGAGCACAAGCACTTTTCTTGGTGAAGCTATACTGGAGCTGCAGTAGGAAGTACAGGAGGCAGGTTCAAAACACAGGACTTTATGGACAATACTTAGGAGCCTTCAAGTGTTCTTGACCCTCACTCCCAGCCCATGACATGACATGACATCCAGTTCTTTAGGACACAGCAACTTCAAACATGAAAAAAATCAAGTTTGCCATCCAAAAGAGCAGTTTAACACTGAACCTGCATGCTATGCCCAATACTTTCTGTTTGTTTTGCTGGATTAGTTTTCAGATGGATGAGCTCCCCAGTCTGCACAGAGGAGGTGGAAACACAGCTGGGGACACGTGCAGAGAGATCAGGCAGGTTTGGGTTTGTACCAAGCTAAAGGTGGGCAGCACCACACAGGGACATAAACCTGCTTTAACTGGCTCGGTTTGCAGAAGAGCTCCATGATTAGCTGTCCTGGAACAACTCGGGTAGAGGTGTGCAGGGCCAGAAATAAGAAGTCATGTGTGGCAACAGAGGAGCAAAAACTCCCTTCAGCTGTGATTGCCACCCAGCTGCTGAGGAACTGGTAGCATACAGTGTCAATTCTGTAGCTTTCTGCAGTGCTGGAAGCAAGAGAATATACTGGCTTGTTTTGGGTGGACAGAAAATCTGTGATCACTCTGGGAAGTGCCTCTGTTAACCAGCATGGTGTTAAAATGAACTTCTGCCTAGCTGAGATGGTCTTACCATCACAACCCTTTCTGAAAGGCTCTGTTAGAGTCCATCAGCAATTAAACCCCTCAGGCAATATATGAAAGACTTCTAAAGAAGACTCTCCACAAAGCTTTGAAATACAATTTTTCACTGCCTTGAACCTACATGTCATCAGTTCCTTTATAAATGGAATAAGTATTTCATGCTAATAAATATTGCTAACTCATATGTAAATACTTTTCTAATTTGATACCATTTTTACTTACTTTACATACTTTAACTTGTGCACATAAGACCAGAAACTATTATCACGTCATTTGCTATAATGTCTTTATCTTGGACCCCTAAACTTTACTCCATGCTAAGCTAAGTAATTTACTTGATCAAAGTGTAGGCTGTACTTGATAGCTGTCACAAAATCCCTCAATATTCCTGCAATTTGATGTCTTCTCCACTGCTTTATTGTCAGCACAGTAGTTTCCTTGCTGTCACTAGCAGATTTTTCTGCTTTCCTTGATTTTTATGACACTCTCTCAGGCTGCTCTGTACAGCTTCAGTGCAATTCACAAGTGCTGGGCATTTCTTAAGCTGAAATGCACTGTGGTTTAGTCTCCACAGCCTTGGTGTTCAGTTACCAGTGAAATTACATTTAATTCCCAAGCTGTTTACAATTCAAACAGAAGGATTTCTCTGTACAGCATTCAAACCCTACAAAGTTACAAGCACTTAAGCCTTTTGCACAAAGATCAAATATAAAAAAAAATCTTCCTCTTCATATTTCTTTTGGTTGCAGTCTTCTGTATACCATATAGCTTAGCTTGTATCTACAGAGCTTTTTTTTATGTATCACATAAGCTTTCACCGATAAGCTCGCTCTTCTAATCCTCTAAGGGTTCCATACAAATTCAGTCTTTTCCCTTCTAAACTTTTTAATTTCTTACTTATTCAGAAGACATTTCTACACTTGACTCCTTAAACACTTGGAGATATAATTTTTTCAGAATAGCTGTTGAGCTTTGTACCTAACTGGCCTATTAACGAATCTATGACTCAAATAAAAGCTAAATTCCACTCTTTCCCATTTTCCTAAACTAGGTTTGACTGTACTCATAAGATGGCATAAGATCTTGAAAGAACACACTAAAAAATCAGCAGTTAGCTAAGTGCCAATCTGATTTATAAACCCTGTTTCCATTAAAATTTGTTCCAAACATTTTGGCTAACCACTTTTCTATCAGATCAAGCAGAAGGTGCCTGTATCAGAATTCCTCAGACGACCCCACAAGTCCTTTTAGGTCTCTTCCCACTCCTCAACTCCTGAGCTCACAGCACCTGCCTGCAGCTGCTCCCCTGCAAATCCAGGCTTGGACCACTCTCCTTTCTAGAGTCTCACCACAGTCAGCTCTCTTCCCACCGTACTTTGCATCAACTTTCACCTTGGATGCCCTCTCCTGGATCAGGAGATCCAGGAAAATGGATCTTCCATTTTCTCTTAGGCCTTCTCCTGAATCATAGGTACTGCATTCTATAATCTTGGCATTGCCATGAAGGCAGAACCAAGGCTGGCACAGAGCCAGACTTGCTGTAAGCAGCGTTCCCTGGAAACAGCTTAGTGCACTGAGAAACTCGTGAGGGTGAGTAGGCAGGAGGGCAAAGCGATCTCTCCAGACAATCAGACAGTGAGGAGCTCTGCTGCATCGCTGCTGGCAGAACATCTCAGTATCCACACTAAGCTGACCTGGAGCAATGCAGGAAACAGGCTCTGCACAGCTCGTACCAGGGGACCACGTATGCCTGTGACAGCTTTAGTTCTGGCAGTGTGGCCTGCTGCAAGCTCCAGGACCTGGATCCTGTCCTAGAGAGGAATACAGATGTAATTCCCACCTCGATTGCAGCTTATACCCCCTTCCTATATTTATATTTTACACAATCACAGACTTGTTAGGGTTGGAAAAGACCTCTGGAGAACATCTATTCCAATCCCCTCTACCAAGGCAGAGTCACCTAGAGCAGGTAACACAGGCACAAGTCCAAGTGAGTGAATGTCTTCAGAAAGGGAGATTCCATTACGTCCCTGGGCAGCCTGTTCCAGTGCCGTGCCACTCCCAGTGTAAAAAAGTCGAGGTGCAACTTTGTGTGTTTAAATTTATGGCCATTGCTCCTTGTCCTGTCACTGGGTACACTGAAAAGAGTCTGGCACCATCCTCTTGTCACTCACCTTTGGGATATTTATATATGTTAATGAGATCCCTTCTCAGTCTTCTCCTTTCTAAACTAAACAGGCCCAGCTCCTGAAGTCTCTCCTCATCTGAGAGATGCTCCAAACCCGTAATCATCCTTGTGGACCTCCTATGTAGCCTCTTCAGTAGCTCCTTGTCTTCCCTGAACTTTGGAGACCAGAACTGAAAACAATACTCCAGGTGTGGCCCAGTAAAGGGGGAGGATCACCTCTGTTGACCTGCTGGCCACACTTATCCCAATGCACCCCAGGATATTATTTGTCCTCCTGGCCACAAGGGCCAGCTTGCCAAGGGCTGGCTCATACTCAGCTGCCATCTACCAAGACTCCCAGTTCTCTGCAGATCTGCTCTCCAGTAGGTCAGCTCCAGCCTGTCCCGGGGTTATTTCTCCTCAGGTGCAGGACCCTACACTAGTCCTTGCTGAATTTCACTAGTTTCTCTCTGTCCAACTTTCCAGCCAATCAAGATTCTGCTGAACAGCAGCACAGCCTTCAGGTGTATTTGGAGCCATCCTTTCTCCACAAAGGGAAAGGAAGCAGACATGACAAAGGAACACACTATGGGGAGGAAATCTTTGAGAAAAGCTGGGCTATAGGTACCATGGAACTCTTCATTTGGATGCACTCTAAAACAGAGACATTCATCCAACTTTTTTTTCCTTCTTTGGTGCATCTTCATGCTGCACATATTTTGTAACATTCTGCTTTTATTTTACATACTAATTTAAATAAAGCCTTTAATAAACCCTTAGGTATGGTATGTCTTTGCACAACCCTCCCAAGGCTCTTAGCCCTGCATGGTCAAATAGGATATAAGAAAGAGCTATCCATAACTGCCACTGCTGCTGCAAACAGGATTGGATGAGGTGGTATCAAACAAAACAACCAGAAAAGAACAGAAAATATGAGAAAAGAGAGAGAAATAAGGAAGAACCTGATTGTAAACCAAATGACAGCTCTTCATAGCTGGCAATACACACACTGCTCCAATCAAATGCTCTATGCAAAGGAAAGCTATGAAAGGGACTCTGTCATGGACTACCTTCCCAGCACCAGCAGGCAAATGGAGTGGCTGCAGCTGGTGCTGGCACTTCCACAGCAGGTTCCCCTCAGGTGCTTTGGTACCATCCAACAGCCATCTGCTCTCCCCTGGCCTTTCGGAAGCACAGACACAGCAGATCTTTCTCATGCGCTGCAGACCAAACTCAGCTCTGAGCCTGAGGGACTCCCCGTCTTTTCCCCAGACACATTGCAACTGCAGACACAAAAACTGAGCACTCAGGAAGGTTGCTCGTGAATGGTTTCATAAACTGCCAGAGTCACAGGGAAACAACAACCTGCTGCAGCACAGCACTTCTGTGGCTGCTGACACACCCTGTTAACCTGCCTGTGTGGCTGGTGCTGTGGAAGATGTGGGCATTGCCTGCTTTTCCACGAGTCAGCAACAATGCTGGCAAAGCAGCCATGACAGCACTGTGAAGTACTGCTGACAAAACACTGCTAGCCTGGACAAGGATGGGAGCTCATTAGTTTATACGTTCTTGCCACAGGCTCTAAAAGTCAGACACCAAACTCCCTGTGCTCTGGCATTGCTCCTCATTTTTAAAAGGAATATTTCCATTAGAATTTGTCCTCAGCCCTCATGTAAAGGGATAAATCTACTTTTGCTAAAAATGAACACTTTTTTTTTTTTTTTTTCACAAGTTGATTTCATTTTATGCCTACACCATGGTCTCTGGAAACTCGTCTTACAGGTTGAAGCAATAAGGAAACCTTGCCTAAACTGTCTTTATACCATCTGCCAAGAGTACTTTGCAAAGACTTCTGTGGTGTCCTGGAGCCCAGGTGAAGTCAATAGCACCCTGGATAAACATGAGGAACTTGATTTAGGCATCTTGGGAAAACAACATGGAAGATGCCAGACTGCAGCCTTTAAAAATTATATTGGTAATTACAGAATAAGATTGCTAAAGTGAAACAGGCTGACAGCATATTGTCTACTGATTGTGTGATTGCATTCAGTAATGAACAGTCTCTTCTAAAACCTGGCACAGTATGACAGAAATAAGAAGCCCTCTGTGCACCATCCTCTTCATAGCTTATATTGCTGTTAATATTTTCTATGTTTACTGCAGGCACAAAAATGTTAGTAGCAAGTAATACATCCATTAATTTTCTAAACCTCTGTAAGGTCTTTGCAAACTTCAGTGGGACAAAAAGCCTAGTATTTCACTTTCTTTCCATTAAGAAACCAGTTCATGAAGTTCAGTTTATGCAGGTTTTCTTCCTTCTGGGTTTCCTCCACCATGGTGGAGTTTAAAGTTCCTGTTTGCTGAACGCACACAAAGTGTTACTGATAGCATCAGGCAGCACTGCTGTTGGTTATTTTGCTATTACTGACCTAAATCTACTTTATGAACCCTGTATTGCTGCTTAGCTTCTTACCATTAATTATAATACGAAATGTTGAACTGTGAAATCAATATTATGGAAAATGATCAGTGTATCCTTTCAAGCCCCCATTCTGCCAGAGAAGCAACTGCAGAGAAAAACAAACAAACAATAAACCCAACAATTTGCACTTTAAAAAGGAATGGGAAGCTGGAAAACGTGGACATTCTAGCTTTTGCCTAACAGCACATAAAGTTTAACCTCAGCATAGCTGAAGTAAAACACAGCTGCTGAATTCAAATGAAATGCTTTCTCATTCTATGATCATTTAACTTTCACTCCCTGTACATACACTTGCGCTTCAGAGAGGGTGTGATCCTGCAGAACACTGGATATGTAACCGTGTAAACATAGATTCCATTAAAAAGGAAAAGCAGAGGAGACTGTATGGTAACTTCAGTTTGCAAGGCTGGTCTTAATTTTGGTCTTTATAGTTTTCACATTATTGATTATGTAAGATTAACACTTAAAAAACCAAACAAACAACAAAAGCCCAAGAAAAGAGTTAAAATGCATGATTCTCAGTAATTACTTCTTCCCACTTCTTCCCAAGATCTGGTTCTACAACCTCTGCATCAACAGACAAGAACACTGCTCGAGTAAAAAATATGTAATTAATTCGAACAATGCTGTTTTGTTTGTAATTTACTGGAAACTACTAAAAGGAATCAGAAATGAGTACCGAAAGAAATCAGAGACTCTTCCTAGTTCCCACCCCAGATGTCCATCCTGCCTATGAAGTTTCACTCCCCCAAAACAACTGGGGTACAAAGAAAAATTATAAATTAAGACAGGTAAGATTATCACATCACTTGGCTGAGGAACAGTTGGATTTGCTTCATTTTACTGAATGAGAGGAACTCTTCGAGGAACAGGGGGGCAGAGAGTCGCGAACTTCCCCAGCCAGTATGACAAAAACAAGAGTTGCTCAGCAATGATGCTCAGCACCGCTAACAGTGCACCTTCAGAAATTTAGCGGCAATTATGCCAACTGCGATTTCCTTCAGAAAACTCCTTCCCAGCGTGGCGGGCGGGCCTCGGCTCGGGCTCCTGTCCCGCGGGCGGAGCAGCTCCCTCAGCCCCGCCGAGCTTCTGCGGGCTCCTGGCGCTTCTACTGCCTAGAGGGAGATGAGGAAAAAAATCATCCCAAACGGCAGAGCCCAGGAGAACCAGCGGGCGATGGACAGCGTGTGCTGCTGCTATAGATGAGCTCGGCACTAGCGGCGAGACCCCCACGCCCCTGCCGGGACAGCGCGGAGCCCGTGAGGGCGGCGGGGCAGCGGGACATGCTCAGTGCGCACGGCGGGCTCCGCCTCCGCCTGACCCGGATACAGACGGAGCTGCCTCCCGGCCGCGAGCGTGGAGCCGGCCCGGCGCCGCCGCAGCAGCAGCGGGAGCGGAGCGTCCCGGCCCCGCCATGGGATTGTGGTGACTGCCCGGCCCCGCCACCCGCCCGCCCCGCGGCCATGGCCCCCATGGGCATCCGCCTCTCGCCGCTCGGCATGGCCGTGTTCTGCCTGCTGGGGCTGGGCGTCCTCTACCACCTCTACTCCGGCTTCCTGGCCGGCCGCTTCGCCTTCTTCATGCTGAGCGAGCCGGCGGCCGGCGGGCCCGAGACGCCCCACGGCTCTGCGCCCGGCGGCGCCGTGGACCTGCGGGAGCTGCTGGCCGTGTCCGTGCTGGCCGCCGTCAGGGGCGGGGAGGAGGTGAAGCGGGTCCGCGAGGGGAACGTCCTCAACGCCAAGGCGAAGGGGAAGACGCGGGAGGGGGCCGAGGAGCAGCTGACCACCGGCGACCTCCTCTCCAACCGCAGGATGTTCTACCTGCTGAAGGGCGCCTTCCCCGCCGTGCAGGTGGGTGCTAGCCGCCCGCCGCGGGCCCGGCGCTGGGACGGCGGTGCGGAGCCCCGGTGCTCGGCTGCTCTGCACCGGCGCCTCTCCGGTCTGTGACCGCCGGCGGGAAGCGCTGCCCCCCTTTGCGCCTTTCCTTCCCGCTCCCGCTGAATTTGTGGCAGTGCCACCTCATGCTCGTTGCCGTGGGTGCTGGGCTGCGGGTGAAGGAGTTGAGAGTGTGTTGCAAGCGAAGCCACGCGAGGTGAAACAGTATCAAACACTACGGGCATGGAGGGGTGGGGGAAACACCGGGTCTCGCTGTTGCTGATCATGAGCTCTGTGGTTAAGGATAGCGGTAATTGCACAGTGCAAATTCCGCCTACGGTTAAGATGCAGAGATGAGGAGTGCCGTAGTTCGGTAGTTATCCTTCCTGCCGGCAGATATGGGGAGAGCGGGAGGAGCAGCGGCTGAGAATTGGAGGCTTAGGAACAGCAATAACCGAGTGTTTAGCGCTCGTGGCTGTGGGACAGCAGATAAGCACTGCTGTGTCAATACTGTGGATCGCTGCCTACCGGAGCAAAATGAGTTTACTTTGCTTTCAGAGGTTTACACCCCTTCCTGCTCTCCTTCACTTATGAAATCTGGGTCTAAAGCTTAAGGTCGCACTCTAACCTTTGAACTATACTATGACAATTTTGGGGGTTTTTTTGGTATTGTTATTGCTTTCACTTCAATCAATGGGAGTAGTCTTTTGGTGATAAATTCTTAGCTTTTCATGGCCATTTGAAATGGATAGAAAGCCCTAAATTTGGATCTCAGAGGTGGTGATCGCATGCTTCTGCTGGATGGGTTGAGAGAAAAAGTATCTAAGTCTGTTTTTTGGTTGTTGAGTTACTATTCAATTTTCAGTAGCTGTTTTGAAAGTTCCACAGAAAAATGTGTAGTTTTTTGTTTGATGACTTTTTTGGGGGTTTTGTGGTTTGTTTTGGTGGGGTTTTAAAGTTTTGCAAAGAACTTATTGAATGTGAAATCTAGAGGAAACAACAAATTCGTCAGTGTTTGAAATAAGCTTGAGATGTGACTAATCTTCCTCTACATAAAGGTTATGCAGGTTCTGTTTTGAAGATTTCCTGGATTGTCTGTCAGTGACAGGGCACCTTCACAAGGCCCAGTGATAAAGGAAGAAAAAGTATTAACTCCTGTTCTCTCTTGCATTATTCAGTACCCTCAGAGATCTTGGCTTTACAGCTTAGCTGGCTTGAAACCTCTATGCTTTCTCCCCTTTCACAGGTGGAGGAACTTCATTAATCTAGATGTAAGAGTTGCCTGTGCTTCTAGAGGAGGCTGGGGATTCAGTCTGGGCATGAAGAACACAGTGACCTGTGTATTGCCTGCTGTGTGGTCACATGTGAACTCTGTTCTGGAGCCTGGGATCCTTAGCAGTGACAGTCTGAGTTGTGTCTTTCTGGCAGAGGGAGTTAACTTTGAACATCTGCTTTTAAAAAACTTTGGTTGGTACTCCCTTTTGTATTTCTCGCAGGTGATGTGTGCTGCTAGTCTTTAAGGATAGATGGTACTTTCAAAAACACAGGTGTGTTCTCAAAGGCAGTATAAAACTGAAAATGTGTACACAGGTCTGTGGAACTGGAAAATACCGGGCATATGTCTTTTCTTTTTCCCCACTCCTCCTTAAAGTGACTGAGTTTGAGCACTGAGGATGTCTAGGATGAGTGTACTTGACAAATTTTTCAGGTGATCTGGACTTATTCAGTCTGACAGATCAGCTGTGGGACATTAAGTATTCTAACATGATGAGGATAATAACAGCTTACCTCATGTGGTGTTTAAAGAATACTCACTAAGCTGTATATACACTGATAAGGCATTTTGTCTCTTAAAGTCTGTGATGAAGTTGTATTCATAAACACTGTCCCAAAGTAAAATAAAAGCTTTCTTTTACTACTATATAAATACTATGTGGGCTTCTCAAGTGTGAAGGCAAATATCATCTCAATCTACTAATCCTTCAGATGTAACTTCAGAGCAACTCATTTGAAGCTGCAGCTTTCATAGAACAGACCTGATGAGTTTTGGTGTGAATATAAGGATTATAGAGGATTTTCTGAGGCAGTGAAAATTACATCATGTAAGAAATACCTTTTTATCTGTAGTCTTATCCCTCTGTACAGAGTGACACTCCAAAATAAAAGATGCTGCTGAAGTCAAATAAACTTTCTCTTCTCTCCTTGCGAGAGAAGATGATGCTAATAAAAGCTGTCAAACAAAAAACTGCAATAATTCCAAGAGTAAGCTTATGCAAAATGCTGATTTTTCTCACATCCTGACGTTCTTGAGCTTAACAGGAGTACCTCAGTATTTAAATTGTTGCCAAATGCTGCAGCCAGGAAGATGAACCAGCACAAAAACTAGGTGCTAAAATATGCCTGTAAAGCAAAGGAAATGGACTAGAGAAGGCTCCTGTGAGACATTCCAGCAGCCTTTCAGTACCTGAAGGGGGCTGTAGGAGAGCTGGAGAGGAGCTTTGTACAAGGACATGTGTTCACAGGACAAAGGAGAATGGCTTTCAACTGAAAGAGGGCAGGTTTAGATTGGACATTAGGACAAAATTCTTTACTGTGGGAGTGGTGAGGCACTGGACCCGGTTGCTCAGAGAAGTTGTGGATGAGTGCTCTCTGGGAGTGTTCAAAATCAGGTGGATAAAGCCTTGAGCAACGTGGAAGGTGTCCCAACCCATGGCATGGGGACAGGAGTAAGATCTGGAAGGTACCTTCCAGCTCAAACCATTCTATTACTCTGTGATTCTCTAGGAATAACCATGGCTCTGCAATGTTTCAAAGTAACCAAGGGGAAAAGTCATTCAACTGAAATAAACTTAAGTCAGTGAGCAGCGTTGGATTCCCTGTTTTGTGATGCTGGACATAAAAAGGGAAAGCATGCAGTCTTTCTGAAGCAGATCTGAGTCTCTTAAAGTGTGGTTACTAAGAGAAGATAGAAGAGTTAGGCTTCTCACTTGCAGAAGCTGAAATAAATCTGGAAAAAGTCTTATAATACATAAGAGTTGGGATTTATTAAAAAAGCCCTTTCAAAATCTGAGGGGAGAAAAATCCCACAGAAGTGTTTGCCTTTGTTCTGTTGAGTAAAGGCATTGACTCTACAGAGGAAGAGGAACTGCACTGCTGACCTAACTGCTTTGTTTGATATAAATAGATGCATTTACATCAGTTCAGACTTCTTACTCTTCTTAGGTAAGACCAAAGAAGTGCAGCTCAGTTGTGTTTTATCACTGTGTAGATTTAGTGGTGATGTTTTTATATCCCTCAGAAATAGGCCCAAGAAAGATAAGGGACAAAGGGGCAAGTCACTTACTGCTACCTTGCATACTACCCAATGTTGTCTGATTGCACTCAACATCCAGCAGTAGAAATTTGCATGTGTATTCCATGAAGCATCTTTGTACAGTTGATTTTAAAATATACTTCATGCTAAAATATATGCATTGCTTTTTCTTGATGAAGTTCTCAACTGCAGTTACAGGCTTGAGGTGTTACCACTCCTGCATTACCAATGTTGTCTTCATTTATTTGTCATGCTAAGAATGAGTTAAAGCTCTGATCCTGCTGTAATTATTCCCTCTGCTGCTTTCATTTTTTATTTATTTAGTTTATCTTTTCTGGGTTACTTCTTTCCTTGTTGATTCTCCATGCAGCCTTATTTATTCTTGTGCTGGCACAGTGGTGGTGTGATAAGGAAGGTGGGAATTAGGTGAGGAGATTAAGGAGATGCTTGACCCAGCCCTGCTGCTGGGGTGGGAGTGGACTGGGTGGGCATTCATTCCAAATTCAGTGGTAGACCAGCCATAAATGCTGGTATGTTCTGCTCAGAAGGGCTTCTGTGAAGAAATTATCTCATGATATCAGGGTTTCAGCAGCTTTACCTGCTAAAAGATCCCTTTCAGCATCATGCCTTAGGGTCTTAACCCTTTTAATGTGGCCTGTGCAGGGATCAATGTCAGGGTCATGATAACTGATTGTATCCAAAGGAAAATTTTAAAATAAAAGTTATTTAAAAGAAGGGTTATTTAGTAATACCCTGGTTCACTTCCCACTACAGCCCATCTCCAGCACGTCTGAAGGAGCAGCCCTATTTGATCACAGAAGCAGGAATGATTGACAGACTGTTCCTTAAACTTGCACTTTGACCAGATTACCTCTTGTCCTCTGACTGACAAAGGCAATTTTAAAGTGACCCACACAATTCTGCTATTTCACTGCTATGCTATACTAGAGTTATTTTCACAGGATGCAGATTTCAGTCTTACTGGTCAGATTGTATTCTGGCCTACATTCTCATTTTGAGCTGTTTTGGCTTATTTTTGTTCTAGAGTTGCACCAGCTATATCATTTGTTTTCTAGTGTAAATACTGGATAGCGTTTCATCTTGTTTGCTCCTGTTTTTTAATATTATGACTGTGCTGGAAATCAAGGCTTCTTCTGTCCCAGTCTTTCTCTTTGTACATCTTTTTATGAGTCTTGCCACTGTTCTGAATCCAAATGTTCTTGTGTCTCTTTCCCAGTTAAGACTGATAATAAATACCACACACATTTCAAGCTTATGCATGATAATGCTGGAATCAGCGTTTGAAATGAAACTTTAAGAACATGTCAGTTTTACTTTGATTTTCTTCTAAATTAATCTGACTTTTGAAGATTAATGGCTCCAAACATTCCTTTTTTTAATCAGGCTATCTGAAGTACTGTCTAGGTTTAAACTCACTGTTTGCAGACTTCTGACCACAGTGCCAACTACCATACCTAAAAAACTGGAATTTCATCTGATATGGCAAACTCTGCAACTGATACTGATTCTGTGTGAAAGATAGATATGTTAAAGAAGTAGCTTTAGAAGAGAAAATAGTACTTAAGCTTCAGAGGTATTGCACTTTAGTGAGTAGGTTCAGTAATTTGTCTTTTCATGTGAGTGTAGCCTCCTCAGGTCTACGGGCTGTTAATAAAATGAATGTTCTTCTGACCTGGGTGATCTTTGCAACTGCCAATGGGTTTCTAAGTAAAACAAGAAGTGTGAATGTTAACCTGAAATCTCAGTAACAGGTGTTGTCTGGAGATGCATCTCCTAACATGGGCTCCAAATGATGCCAGATGACTTATGCCCACTCTCTCTGCATAAAAATGAGGGTAAAGACTGTAACTTCATGCTAATGGGTTCTGTGATTATCTTTTCAGAGGCAATTATAAGTAGTTTGTTTGGCTTGTTTGTACACTGTGGGTGTTTAATCTATCAGCTGAGCATCTGGAGAGTTGAATTTCTTAGTGTAGCCACTCACAAACAGTGGCCATTTTTTAGGTATTATCTATTTTATTGGTAGATTTCTAATCTGTCCTTATTTGGATGTTTTCTTAAAATGAAGTGTTGCAACTCTTGTGACAAGCAAGTCATCTCTCTCTCTTTTCTAGACTTGAGTCTGTATAGATCTGTAATGGAGAATTTTGCCCTCTACTGAAACCGTTTATGTGAGATCATGAGCAAGTGGCTTTATTTTCCTGCTCTAAAATTCTAGTTGTTTCTGCAGATTACCGGTGGAAACAGTGGATCCTGTGACCTGTGCTGATTGCCTCAATTCCACTTTTGTTGTTTTCCCCAACGACTATTCATTGTAAGTCCATAGAAGTAGAGTTGTCATTGGATATGGCTTTAAAATTTATTAAATCCTGTTTGTTTCAGTCTGCTTCCTGCTGGCTTGATGGCCAAAGTTGCTAATGAATTTTGATAAGCAGTGATTGTGCTTCTTGATATTTAGGCTTGTCCAGAGTCTTCTTTGCATATTCTGTCATCTTATTCCTGCATTAAGTGACTTCTTGTTGCTAAAATAAACAGATGTAGTTGATAGTAGAGGAAAACCTCTGTCTGCCTTGATTTAGGTGCCTTGAAAAAGGCATGTGTCCTTTCTCAGTGTCATGGTATAATTATAGAAATACTTGTTTTCTGATCAAATGAGTGGCAACATGAGACCAATGGGGTTTATGCCTCTTATTATTTTATACATTTGTATGAATTTATACCTTACACATTTATATACAAATATGCTTTACAGTTTTAAACTTAATTAAAAGTTAGGGCTTTAAACTTATAGTTTCTAAACTTTTAATAAGCTTTTTTTTTTTTTTTTTTTTTAGAAAACCATGTGATTCAGCAAGGTATTCTTACCTTTCATAATAAAATCTGCCTTGCTAAAACTCTATGTAAATTGAACCTTGGCCAGAGGAACATTTTTGAAAGGCATGAAGATCACCTGAAAAGCTTATTTTTCCTTTCTCATATGTTGGGGTAATCTAAGGAGGAAAAGAACCCTTTCAAAAGCAAGCAGCTGGCTTTAAAAATGTCAGTGTGTTGAATAAAATCGGGGTTGTTTTTTTTTCTTACTATGCTGGTAAGGCTACTATTCAAATATTTTAAAGCTTAAAGGCATTTTAAATTTACAAAAAGTGGTACTTTGGCTTCTCAGTTGGCATTCTTTTTGGAGTTAAGTAACCTAAGCTTTCAAGAATCAGCTTTCATTCATAGTGAAAACTGCTATTCACCACCCCCAAATTCGAAAGTTGGAAGGGAGGGATCATGAATAGTCCTGGATGCAGGTGTGCTAAGTCTTGGTGTGAATGCACACCCCTCCCTTTGTAACAGATTCTGGAGCTTTGTTTTGTAACTGGGGTAGGTTAGATATTTTCCTCAGATACTGGAAATAATTGTGCTTTGAGTGCTTTTTGCTCTCCTGGAGAGTGCTCTCCTGTTGAGCATACTTATATGTCCTGACTTGTTGAGTGGGTGTTTACATCCAGAGGTTTTGGCATCTGATTCCTTCTCACGATCTGTGTACGTACAGATGCTGTGAGAAGCTGAGACAGCTTTCACCTCTAATACATTTGAGGAGAAAAACAGAGAAGTAGAGCCAATGGAGATAAAACTGTCTGTCTTGTAGTGCAGTGAATGTAGGGTTGCTCTTTGGTGCAGTGCAGCAGCAGTGGTTGAAGGGGTGTTGAAGTGGGGGAAATCCCAAAGACTGCTGGTTGAACCGCTCTCTTCTGTGTTGGGACGTCTCTGAAGCACAAATAAGAGCAAATCAATTACAGACTCATGCAGCTACCTCATAGGTCAGTATACCTTTCAGGGTGTGTAGCTGTGGGTATTGTTGACTTGTGTTGGAAGGGACCTTAGAGATCATCTTGTTCCAATTACCCTGTTGTGGGCAGGAGTGCCTTCCACTAGACCAAGTTGCTCAAAGCCCCATCCAGTCTGGTTTTGAATACTTTGAGGGATGAGGCATCCACAACTTCTCTAGGCAACCTGTTCCAATGCCTTACCACCCTCACAGTAAAGAATTTCTGCCTAAAATCTAAGCCAAATCTCTCCTCTTCTAGTTTGAAACTATTTCCCCTCCCTATCTGCCCATGTAAAAAGTTACTCTCCCTCTTTTTTTTATAAGCACCATTTAAGCACTGGAAGGCTGTCTTAAGGTCTCCTAGGAGCCTTCTCTCTCTTCCAGGCTGAATAAACCCAGCTCTCAGCCTGTCTTCATAGGAGATGTTCATCGCTCTCGTCATCTTTGTGGCCCTTCTCTGGATCCACTCTAACAGGTCAACGTAATTACTGTGCTGAGGACTCCATACCCCGTTGCAGCACTCCACATGAGGTCTCACCAGGGCAGAGGAGAGGGGGAGAATTGCTTCCCACCATCTGCTGGCCATGCTGCTTTTGTGATGCATCCCAGGAGGTAGTTGGCTGTCTGGGCTGTGAGCACACATCCATGATAAACCCCAAGTCTGTCTCCATTATGCTGCTCTCAGTGAGTTCCCCCAGTCTGTACTCGTGCCTGGAATTACCCTAAATTAGGTGCAGCATCTTGTACTTGGACTTGTTGAACTTAATGAGGTTCTCCTGAGCCAACTTCTCGTTTGTCCAGGTCCCTCAGGACAGTATCCTTTCCTTCTGCTGTGTCAAGTGCACTGCTTTGTCATCTGCAAATTTGCTGAGGGTTCATTTGATCTTACTATTGTCATTGATGAAGATATAAAAGAGCACCAGTGCCAAAACAGAGCCTTGAGGGAGACCATCACTGGCCTCCATGTGGACGTACAAGTTGTTGACTCCAACTTCCTGTCTGTGTCCATCCATTCAATTCCTTATCCACTGAATAATCTTTAAATCCATGTCTCTCCAATTTGGAGATAACGATGTCATGTGGGACTCTATCAAAGGCCTTACAGAACTCTAGGTAGGTGACACCAGTTGGTCTTGGCACCCTTACCAACTGTTGCAGTCACTCCATCTAGAAGGCCACCAGATTGGACAGGCATGAACATGAACTCTTAGTGGTTGCTCTAGACATTAGTGCAGAAGGTATATGTAATTATATAGTATCCTCCACCATCCACAGATGACATCTCTGAGTCACTCAGAAAGAAGGTGTTGAAATCACTGTTGGCTTATTGTTTGCAAATGCTTGCATTTACTTTTGTCTCTCCACTTCTTCCCCCCATCTCATGTCAGGTGGACACAGGTGGCAAAGTTGAGTCTTGGGCATACATAATGTTTATACCACATAGTCACTGGTGAAGTGGCTGTGGAGGTCATGCAGCGTCAGTGCACCAACAGAACAGAAAAACAAACACCTAATGTTTTACAAATGTTCCCCTGTGCACACTCCAGGCTTGCAGGCCTCCAGGCTTTTAGTTTCCTTGGTCTCATTCAAATCAGTAGGCTTATCCACTGGGTCATAGAGTAATTTGGGTTGGAAGAGACCTTTAGAAGCCATCTAGCCCAACCTCCTTGCAATGAGCTGACACGTCTTCAACTCAGTCAGGTTGCTCAGAGCCCTATCCAACCTGACCTGGAACACTTGGGGAATAGGGTATCTACTACCTCTCTGGGCAACCTGTTCCAGTCTCTGTTTTTGAAAGGTAATACCTGGAATACTCTTAGGTTCATATTCTGACTGGTAAATGTTAACTTTTCTTGTTACCTGTACTCTGTGTGGGGGGGGATTGTTTTGTTTGGGGTTTTTTTTTCCAGTTTGAGTAGCTTAATTGGTGTTTTTATAATACATTTGTATTAGTATTTGTGTTGTTAGATAGTATTTGTGTTGTTCTTGTTTTATTTTCTAATGAAACAGCACTAAGATTTGGATTTCAGAGGACCTAATTCTCCCATGGGGTTATTGATGCCCTCAGGAATAAAGTGCTGTACTACCTCATATTTTTCAAGATACTGAATTATTTGGATATTAAAATATAAAATGAGTATTGAGCTGAAGAAGTATGAAGGGAAGGAGAAAGAGTACTAAATTAAAAAAAAAATCACATGCCACCAAACACTTTCTAAGAAAAGCATTGCATTTTCATGCATTGATGTCTAGTTTGAAGTATTTGAACAGAAGCTTCTATTTTGGATGGGAAGGTGTGTTTGCATATATTTTTTCACTCTAACTTCATTTCAGTGGGTGAATTCAAAGGCTAAACTACAGTTTTGTTCCACTCTTTCAGACCAGGAAAAAGCCTGAAGTTGTGCACCATGGCAGGGACAGCTAGCTAGTGTTCAAGTAGGTTTTTTGGGTGATAAGCTATCACAAAGACAGCATGAAGTGCTGGTAGGGACTAAACCAGCACAGGACAAAGAGCCACTGTGAGGTTCCCTGAAGTGGTCAGGATTGTTGGCTCTTCAGAGCACTGCATTTATCCAGACAAGTTTGTGGTGCTCTGGAGTTGCTCCCTGTGTTCCTGAGCAGATCAGTGTTCCAATCACTGGTGTGCCCAACAGGAGTGTTCTCTGTGCTGAGGTTTCTGAAGGCTGGAAACACCTGGGTGTTTTGGAAGGCACACCGTGGACTGATCCTGGTATTGGTGTTGGACCTCTGCTGCTGGCTCCTTGAGCAACATCCCTCATTTGTTATGGAATTCCTGCACCTTACAGGCTGGTTTTGGGGAAGTTCTGTACTGGTGAGATGCAGCCAGACTGCCTTGCTTATGAAATAATGGTTTTGGTTTTTTTGTTGGGGTTTTTTTGGTTTGGTTTTTTTTGTTGTGGTTGGTTGGTTGGTTGGTTGGTTGGTGTTTTGGTTTTGGTTGGGTTTTTTGGGGTTTTTTTTTTAGGATGTTTTTTCTGTTTGTTTTTTTGGTGTTTTTTTTTGTTTGTTTGTTTGTTTGTTTGTTTTTTGTGGTGGTGGTGGTGGTTTTTTTGGTGGTTTTTTGGTTGGTTGGTTTTTTTACTTTTCAGCAGTATTCCATGCACTGAATTACATATACTTTATTAAACCTCTGTGTTTGATGCAGTTCTTTGTCAGAAGGACTTTTGCTTCAAGCATAACTGGGGAAGATTGCCAAAATGTAGTTAACCTTCATGTCAGTGCTCAGCTTCCAGAACTTCCCCAGATGGGCTTTTACACCTTACAGTTGTTAGGCAGTTAACCCCAGAGCATCTTGCTGAAACAAGGTCTAGTGCCTGAAATATTTGGCCTTGTGATTGTCTTTCTACTGTAGGTACTCCTAATTTATGAGTGAGGATGTGGGGTTGCAGCAAACTACATATCCATATTGCTTGAGAAAAGTTTAAAGTGTAAGGTCATGGCCTCTGGAAGCTGCCAGCAAATGGGAATGAGAAATAAGAACATGGAATTAACACATAGGCATGTTTTCCAGGTATATTCTCCTTCATTAGCAAAAAAAAAAAAAAAAAAAAAAAAAAGAGCACAGGAGGAATAAAAGAAGTTTTAAGTACTGGTGAGCCCCTCTCAGGCAAACATTCAGCCAAAAATACAGAGTAAATGGTCATATGAATGGAAGAGCAAGTGACCCACTGGGGGGTTTTGGTTTTGTTTTGTTTTACTTTCTCCAGATGTCTGTGCAACCTTATCACTCTTTCCCGTTTTTTTTCTAGTGGAATAATCATATCTGTTGAGAGAGACTCCTCAGAAGCATTATAAATGCTGCAGTGTCACGGCCACTGCTACAAAATCTGAGCGAGTAGGTGGTGTTTCAGATAGTTTCAGCCTTTACATTCTAGTGTACTGTAACAACAGGTTTAACAGGATATTCTTCCTTTTGAGCATTGGCTCCAACCCTTTAACTTTTTGGAGGCCCCTTTCTTCTGTTGAGGAAATGTTTTTTTTATGATGGTATGTCATGTGCTGTAGTGGAACTTAGACTGCCCAGGGGCTATGTTGAGACTGCCAAGTCTGTAGAACTACTCATCTTGACTTTGCAGGATTGTTTTCCCTAGGGGAAAATGCAATCATCAGGTTTATTGTATAGTGACAGATGTTTAATTTGTAAATGTCACGGCAACTTCAAGAGCTCCATGTTTGGCATATAATGCTTCAAATACTGGTTTTACGTGAGAAGACAGCTAAGATGTATGGCTGGAGTTGCTGCAGTTCTGCTTCCTTTTTCTTTTTGAGCTCTCCTGGAGAAAATGGCCCTTAACTCTTGGCTAGTAAATACCCTGTTACAGTTGGAGTGTACGTGATGCCTTTTTGTGTCATGATGTGAGTTATGTAAAAATCCTGCTCATATAAGGTCTGTCACACTCAAATGTAGTCTGATAGCTCCTTCATTTTCATTGTCTTTCCATGTTGCTTGCTGGGACAACTGCATCTCTGGTCATCCAAAAATATTATGCTACTGCAGTCACAAGGACGTTGTGTTGGGTTTTGCAGAAGGTTACTCCATTCAACAGATTAGTGCTGTGTGCTCTGCTACCAGGCCAGACTCTGCTTGATGTACTGAAATGCCCTCTGGTGTGGAGTAAAGTTCATTAAGCTGGGCAGCAGGTGACAATAGGCTTAAATGTGACATTTGACTGCTGTTAATAAATGTTCTTCATGGGCCATCTTAGGACCTTACCCCAACCTACCCTAAAAATGGGTATGGGATGTTACTTAGTTGTTTGTGAAATAAATTCATCTGATAGTTGTGCAGTGCTTAAATTCAATTGAGCTGCCTAAATTTCTAGTTGTAACTCAATGCCTGCAGCAGGAATATATATACTGAGGCTTCTTCTTGTCCAACTCATGCACAGTCTGCACATTATCTGGTGTTAGTATATCTGCATTTCCATGTGCTTCTACTGGTGTGTATAAACTGAATTTTAGACCCCCTACTGTCTGTGTACTGTGTGACTCTCCAGAGTCAAATGTTCTGCCTGCAGTACTTGAAACAACTGCATTTAATATTGATTTTAAAAAATGTGATTCATACTGTGGGAATGTTCAGTAGGGACAGCTGCAGCCAAAGCAACAGTGTCCAGCTGTGGTGTGGTTCACAGTAAAATTCTGGATTGTGGTTTTGCATTGCTTGTCACATGACCATAATAGCCTGTGAGTCACTGAAAAAAATGACCAATTCCTGCATTTGAGGTGAAGGAAGAAAGAGAAAATGTGAGCAAACCTGTAATTTTCCCAAGTGCCGCAGTTACTGTATCTGATATGTAACGCAGTTACTTTTGTTGTCTCACCACAGATAAATTCTGAGGAGCGTGTTGATACAGCTGATCAGGAGACGGTCTCCTGGGATCGCAGTATTCCTGAAGACATAAAGCAAAAAATACAGCCTAAAGAGGTGCCAGCAGAAAGTGTCACTGTCTGGATTGATCCATTAGATGCTACACAAGAATACACAGGTATCTGATTCTTGTTGACAAATCATGTGTGTAATTCTGATGTTTGCCTTTTACACTGAAGACAAGGTAATAAGTATTTAAAAGGACATCTCTTGTCCTTGAATATGCAGTGTCTTATGGTCAAAACTAACGTGATTTAATTGAACAAGTTGCATAATGAAATCTCTGTAGTTCTCAAATTACAACATTGACTTTTATATATTCCAACTCTGAAATTACTTTGGTATCCTTGCACCTAAGTAATTGCTATTATAAATGGTAACTGTCAATTATGGATTGTACTGGAATTACACATTTCTTTATTTCAGTCATTACTGTGGCAACTCTATCTTAGATTTTTGATTTTGTTTGTTTAAAGAGAATACTAAGTAAATATCCTATTTAACTTGATATAAGAAATTTTTTGTAATTTTTCAGAAAAGCATGCATAATTCAGTCTTCCCCCTTTTCAAACATTTTAGGATGTCACATAAACAGTTCAAGGCAGTCCAACTAAAATTCTTGCTGATAAGTACTAAGGAACAACTAGAAAAATGGGAATTTTTTTGTGATAATGTAATTGATACAATTATCCTTTCCAGTGGATGTTCTTTGGTTTTTGAATCACCATTTTTGAACCAACAAAGGATAGGAGATGAGGCAGAGAAGGGAGAACACAGGGGCACAGATTTCCATGAAAACATGTATTGCATAAGACATAGCTGTTAGCATTAGATCTGGTAGGAGTGAGTATGGGTTACATCTACTGAACCTGAAAAATTGCTGGAAAGCCAAAAAGTCTTCAAAGTCTTTTGAAAACTGAAAGGTTATTTGAAGATACATCAGAGTTACATAACTGCAAGAGGCAGAATGTAAACTAGTCTTCAGACAGTAGTCTGGATAATCTCCTGTCTGTTTTCCGTTTGTGTACCTGGCATCTGATTGTAACCTTGCTCACTTTCTTGTTTTGCCCACAGAGGATCTTCGACAGTATGTCACGACAATGGTTTGTGTGGCTGTAAATGGTAAACCAGTCATAGGCGTGATACACAAGCCCTTCTCATCATACACAGGTACCTTCATGCCTTCACGTATTTCCATCATAGTCAGTCATAGTGTTAATTAAAATCTGATGTTTGAGAGAACATCTGTAGGTATAAATGAGAAAATAGTACCAGCAGCAAAAGGGCACTGCAGCAGACCACACAATTAGAGCTGTAGATGTGTTCTGTGCTATAAACCCACAAAGGGAGGTGCCGCCCTTGTTTAAAGCAAAAGTGATGCATTTAGAACAAACTAACTGAAAATATTTTTAAGAGCTTAAGATCCCTTTGATTAGAGGGCTTATAGCAAACAAAAAAAGGTTAAACCTACAAATACTGACCAGTTTCATGTGTGCTTTTAGTCTTTAGCAAAAAAAAAAGTACCATGCTCATTTAGTAGAACAACTTGGGTCTGCAGTAATACACCCAGGAGCTGCTGTTTATTCAGTGTGAATAAAAAAAGATTGAATAAGGATTTTCATGGCAACTGTTTGTATGTAACAGGCAAGACTGTCTAGCATAGCCTTATTGATTATCTGACGTGCTTTTAATGTCACAGCTGTGAAGTAATTAATTCTGTACTATTAATGATGTATCAGTGAGCATTGCTGCAAGTTTGGCAATTTGCATGCACTTCTGAAAGCTTCAGAGTAGTTTAAGTATTCATGTCTTACTGTGTATTTAAAACAGGAATTTCTGTTTACATTTTCCCTTAGGCAATACTGACCTCTAGAGTTCTGAAATTTTGCAGTAGCTCTGGCACAAAAACTAAGTCTGAATAAATGCATTTTGTATTTGTTGTCCTTTTTTAGCCCAGAGAACACTCAACATTTTGTGCTAAATATTTTGCTGTCTATAAATATGAATTTATATGAATAGCACATACTTAAGCCACTTAAGTATGTGCTATATTCCAATATGCTTCAAGAATTTTGGAGATTTTTGAACATATTTTTTCTTCTATCTGAAGAAATGTGTTTTTAGTATTGTAATGTTGAGAATTTATCTGCTTTTATAATAGTGAAGTGAATAGACATGGAATCAGATGAGATGCAATGAATTCTGTCATTCTGTGTGACAAGTATTCATTTTCCAAGCTGGAAATACTGGTATGTTTTGAGTCAGATTGTTCCTAATACTATCACACAAATACAAAGCAATAAAGGGCAGTCACCATTGTTATTACACAGAGCTCAGTCTGTTGCCAAACAATCTGGCTCTCTACTGAGCTGAAATTGCTGGGTAGTTTACTAAGTAAATGTCAGATTAATGGCTAGGGGATGCCACCTACCAAGCTTGGCTTTGAACTTCATGATGAAACAAGTGGGAAGTTGTGGATTCTAAATTCAGTTCTCTGAAACACAACATCAAATATTTTTCTTTGTAGCACTATCCTCCTGAGCTATTTCCTTCTTCAGCGTTACCATTCTTCTGAACAAAATGACTCCATAGCATTTTTGGTATCTGCTTTAAAGGGTAGTGAGGCTTTTTGTTCTTACATAAAAACGTTGTCTGAGGAGATATTGGATGTATTTCTGACTAGGAGCCATCCTTTTAACTTGGGTGGCTTTCCAGTTGCAAATTCTAAGTATTAACTACTTGGGGTTTTTTTTCTCTTATTCTGTTTTTTGGAAGTATAACACAAGAACAGTCAGGCTTGGGATAATGCCATGTGCACCAATGTGTGTGTGGCCTCTTTCTCTTCCCTTGTGTGCACATGTGGGTATGCACCCCATCTTCTGCCAGGCCTAACTTTCTCTTTTACAGTAGTGAGAGATACTAAGTCAGAGGAATTAATTACATATTGTCAAATAAGTACCCTTTTATCCTCACACTTAAGAGAGATGGTCTTTTTTAAATCTTAGCAGAATTTTTGTTTCTCTTGTAGCTTGGGCAATGGTGGATGGCGGCTCAAACGTAAAAGCTCGTTCCTCCTACAACGAGAAGACTCCAAGGATTATTGTGTCCCGCTCCCACGCAGGAAAAGTTGAGCAGGTTGCACGGCAGACATTTGGAAATAAAACTGTCATCATCCCCGCTGGTGGAGCAGGTTTGGTTCTTTAAGCATCCTATCCATTTTATTGCTTCTGAATGTTTTAATGGTGCAGCTGTTACTAGACAAAAGGATGTACTGTGGTGTCTTCTCTTTTTCTTCTTACCTTTTGATCTTCACATCACTGAAAGTGAACACTTGACAATAGGGACAAAATTTTTCCTGCATTTTGGAATCTACATGCAAACTTGGTTCAGACTTCAGGCTGTTCACAAGCCAGTATGTTACTGAATCTAAGCCTGGGCAGCAATGTTGTGGTCCTTTCAATGAAACACACGATGTATGTTCATGAAAGTCACTGATGCCTAAGTGGGAGAAAAAGGGTTGTGTGACCACAGGTGCAATCATGGAAGAGAATCTGTTGGTTGCTAGTTAGCTGTTAGTATGGTTGATTTAAAAAAATTAAGAAAAAAGCCATTAAAGTTTGATACTATTTATTGCATTTATGTCAAAAGAGAAAATTAATATTACTAAAGTCCTTTTTTATCTGCCTCATACTGAATTTGAAGAAGTTTTAGATTACTTTTTACTTATGCAATGTCCTTGTTCATGTTACTGACAGAACATGAATGGGAGGCACTAGTGGGAACAAGAGCAGTTTTAAAGTCTCAGAAAAACCATGCAAAATTTTATTTTTTTTACAGAAATGTATCTTTCTGTGTCTTTAATGCAAAAAGCCAGAGCGCCCTTACAGATTGTTTAGTCAAGAAGGTCTTTCATTGCTTCTTGATAGTAACTCTAAATGACAAAGAAAGTGGAACTGATTATAGCAGGTTTGTCCAAGGCTTGACTCTGTTTAAGAAGATGAAGAAATGAACAGATTAATGAAACAAGAATATTGGTCAAAGAGTTGAAAAATTGAAAGAATTGCCTAAAAGATCACTGTTTCATGCAATTACTTTGTACTGCATAATGAATAATAAAGGGGAATGCCCTGGGCTGATTTGCTTTATTAAAGAGTGATGTATACATCTTCCTTCTATTGTAATAAAAAGCCAGGGAGAAAAAGATGGACTTGAGCATGATATGGGGATTGAGAAATGATTGAGTTAAACATAAGAGCAGAATTATATTTGAGTTTCTGGTCTTGTTCTTTTTATGTGTATCAACAGGAAAGCTTGGTTTATTTATTTTTTTTAACCTCTGCCCATTTCTTCTAGGTTATAAAGTGTTGGCCCTTCTTGATGTGCCTGAAAAGAATCAAGAAGAAGCTGACGTATATATCCATGTCACCTACATTAAGAAGTGGGACATATGTGCTGGAAATGCAGTGTTGAGAGCATTGGGTGGCCATATGACTACCCTGACTGGTGAAGAAATTAGTTACACTGGCTCAGATGGCAATGAAGGAGGACTTATAGCCAGTATTAACATGAACCATAAAGCACTAATTGAAAAACTTCCAGATCTGGAAAAAACATCACACAAATAAGCATGACTGATGGAGAAGTACAAGTTGTGCTTTTGTAGCCTCCAGATGCTCTGTCTGAAGAAGCAGGTGTGAAAACGTGCTGGAAAAGATGCACAGCAGAGCAAAGCAGTTTGGTGTGGGTTTGGGGACTATATCTTGCATTGGGTTTTGTCAGTGGTGGTATTTAAAAAGAATAAAATAATAATAATCGGAAGTAGGAAGGGGACGATGGTCTCACACATCAGTTTCCATGTTTTATTTTTTTCAGACTGTTTTCATGCAGTTCTTATACTCAAGGTGCATTTACCATATATATTGGTGAACATAGGTAAAATAAAGAAAAATCCAATTTTTTTTTTTTTGCAAAGTAACCTAAATATTTCTCACAGGAATTTCTTGAAACCTTTTACATCTTACTGTAGTTTTAGCGATTCCATAATAAATTAGGTAGGAAAACAAAGCTTGATTTGTATAGGCATCTGATAACTGTGAACAGTTTATCAGGAATCATGACCTCATATTTTATATCCCCTGAATGGAAAGCACAAGAAAGTTGATTCAAATCTATATGCAGCAACAGTTTATCTTTGACAGTGTGGCACTCTCTGCTTTTTAAGAGAAAAAAGAAATGTTCTGTACTATTTTGACTTCTTTCCTGAAGATGTAAACCAGTTTTAGTTCAGGTGGGTTGTGAATATCAGTGTTTTATTAATCAGTGTAATTATTTCCTTATACCTTTTTAAAAGAAGGCAGCGTTTCCTTGTATAGTTTTTAGCAGTTACTTCTTGTCCTTTATTTCTGCAAACAGTGTTGAAGATGCATGCTAGATTTTTCTCTAATGTAGGGCTTGTTCATCATGTGGTGTTTGTGCCTATAGAAGCAGCTTCTTCCTTCAGTACTTATTGTTTTGTTTGTTTGGGTTTTCTTTCCATTGGACAAAGTCATAAGGAATGAGTTTTACAGAAATAATAGGTTGACTGGTTATTTCCACTTCCAACACAAGATATAAACCAGCACTTTTTCTACAACTCCAGGAACAGCTTTGTCTTTTTAGCTTGCAGCAGACTCTTTACTGCAGAGAGCTCTTCAGCCATTCCAAACAGCTTGTGCTTATTTGATTTGTGGTAATTTACAGAGAGAGGAGAGACCATTTGAACTTGAATCTACTTAAGCAAGTTTGAAGAACATGTGGCACTTGAAGAACAGGGTCTTTAAAACTTTATTGAAAAATGTTCTTTGCAATCCAGTACATACAGAACAGCGAGTCCTTTGATATCAAATGAAAATTTGTTGTACCTCTAAAATATGTGGACATCTGTCTCCAGACATGTAACCATCTGCATTGTTTTCTCTGCATCCACCTGAAAGGTTTCAGAAGGTTAAAATGTACATGTTACTTGAATTACCAGGAAATAAGCTGCCCATTTCTCCTCAAGAATTCTAAAAATCATACCATACCCACATGTCACTGCTGGGCTTACAACAGTGTTCTTTACATCTTAGCCTTTTCCACATGAAGCTGTCGCACACCATTTTTAGGGATGCTACTTAAAACAATTGCATGTTGTAGGTGGGTCCTACAAAAGTATATATTTTTAAAAAATCTTAATTTAAAAAAATCATAGTAACATTCTAGTTTCAAATAAGGGAAGTAAGAGGATGTATTATTTTATCCAATGGTGGATATTTTGAGTGGCTATTATGATTAAGGTAGTTGCAAGTGAAATTATTCTTAGTTAATATAGATGGTTTCTGTTCAAATTTGGTCAGTGTAGGCTTAGGCTGCTTGATCCAAACCCTTAATTCTTTAATTTTAACTTTTCATATTGTTAATGAGAACTGCTGTTCTGATTAAAAAGAGGTTTTGCTCCTCAGGTTGGTAGTGGAGAATGTTTAGATACTGCTTTCAACTTCTAGCTGAAGTTCACATTTCCAGAAGACCTCCTGGATGTTGCATAACTACAGATACAGACTTTTATTTCGTAAACTTACTGGCAAAGGAGACTGAAGCTTAGTCATACGAGCCTTTTGGGACAGGTAGTTTTTGGAAAACTTCTTTTCCAATACAGACACTATTGCTGCTCTTTGAAAATAACTTTTACACATGTAGATAATACACAAAGCAGTTTTACTTTCAGTTCTTAAATTCAAGGAACTGCTAAATACTATGACAAATAAGTGATCATGCCCTTTTTAAAAAGGATCTGATCTATTGCAGAAAGTTGTTGAGCTTCCAAACTTCAGTGAAGAATTAAAAAAAAAGTATTTCATCAAGGATTTAACATTTTACGAGATTGCAGCTTTTTAAGGCTGATTTAAGTGTCTTAAAGCCTAATTTAATTTTAAAATGCTGATTGTATGTTTATTTGTTAAAGCACGTGGATTAAAATTGAAATATGAAAAATAGCCATAGTTAGCCTAGTATAAAACCTGATTGTGTCACAGAGGTCAAATGCACAATATTTAAGAAGGCAATTAAGATGAAGTCTGTGGCGAGTTGGGGTTTTAGAATCGACTTGAAATCCTGTGTAAACATACTTCCTAAAAATGGGATTGCTTTTATTGTGAGGAATGCTTCTATCACTTCCTTGCATAAGCTGTCAGACTTCCTGTATGGGAAATGAAAATGAAATGAAATGAAAAATGATATGTAATGTACAAGGGCTTACTTGTATCTTAGTTGAAGGCATAGACCAGTGAACAAAAGTATTTGCCTAAGTTATTTTTTCTTCGGAAAACTAAGGGCCTTAGGAGAGGCCCTCCTTTCCTTCCTCTCACGTGCTGGCTAAAATGCCTAGCCTTCCATAAGGCTAAACTTGTGCTTGTTTAGACACATTAATATCCTAAATTGCTTTGTTGTAATGGATCACAGTGATCAGTACCTTTCACAGAGGACCATTATTGGCCTAATCTCACTCCTGGTGAAATTGAGGAAGAAGTGAGAGTGTGGTGCCCAGTTAATTACATGTAGTAGAGCCCGAGCTCGTAGAGCTTTCCCACAGTTGAGGGCTAAGGTAGTGCTTGAGGTCTCCCACTGTAATTTAAAGAGTAGCTGCTTTGTGTGAGAATAGGTGAGCAGCTCACCTATTCTCAGTTTCAGATGTCATTTTGCAATAAATGTAACTCTTATGCAGACCAGCAAGTATTCACAAGTGCTTGCTTAGTGCACGCATCCCAGTGCACTTTATATTGTGTTAACACTTAGTGTGTCATTTCTTTGACTGTGTTTACACTCCATTCTGAAATTTTCTGCTTAAATTCTGGCTTAAATATATGTTTGGTCTCATCAGTGTGGATGTGACTTAACCTTATGCCCAGAGAGTAGGAAATCATACCATACCCACATGTCACTGCTGGGCTTACAACAGTGTTCTTTACATCTTAGCCTTTTCCACATGAAGCTGTCGCACACCATTTTTAGGGATGCTACTTAAAACAATTGCATGTTGTAGGTGGGTCCTACAAAAGTATATATTTTTAAAAATCTTAATTTAAAAAAATCATAGTAACATTCTAGTTTCAAATAAGGGAAGTAAGAGGATGTATTATTTTATCCAATGGTGGATATTTTGAGTGGCTATTATGATTAAGGTGGTTGCAAGTGAAATTATTCTAAAGCTGTATGTATTTTCTCTTTTTCATTCTTCTAAAAAGAGTGTATGATAGAATAGATAATACCTGGTACTGTACCAAGACTCCTAGCTTTCATTCCTTGAATGAATGTTTTCTAAATAAATGGACACAGAAATAAATGGGTTGAATGTTGTGTTGAACTGGTTTTGAGATTAACTTGCTTGCCAGACTTTTACAGAGGGATTTAAGAGGTATTTGTTCTGGTCTACAGTGCATGTACTGATAATGAAAATACTTAGCAGATATGGCATACTTGGACAGTGAGTTAACCATATGGATGAAGCTGCAAAGTCATCTAGTGATATTGTTCCATACATTTACTTCATGGTTGTTACAGGGGGCAGATTTTCTAATTGGTTTCAGGTTTGAGAAAAGTTTTGAATTTTTTTTTTTTTTATGGCCAATGGCTGGAGACCAGAGGTGGGGAGGGGAGTCAGTACTGGGATTGATCTCTGTTTTTTTGTTCATAAATAAGTGTATTCCAATGTCTTTGTAGCATCCTGTTAGCTGTTATATGTTACCTGTTTGGGTTGTATAGCAGTAGTGCAGTATTGTATACTCTTGATTTAATGTCTAAAACAAGGAGTCCACATTTCCCAAGAATTGTGCAGTGAGAAGTGACCAGTTGTCATTCTGGGCCACTATTGTGTTATGCCAGCAGAGAATGGCTGCTTCATTGTCTCCTGGATATCATTCCAGTAGCAGTTTCTCTCACAGAAAATGGCTTTTCTAGGCTACTGTCTCCCCAGTTATGCCCAAGCTCTTTGTAGATCTGTTTTCTGAAGTAAACTAGAGCAGTGGAAAGAAGCAGATGGCTATGCTGAAGAAGTTGCAACAGAGGACAATTTTTGTTTGTTATTTTTAAATTGTATTGATTGTTTCATGTCTCTTGTCTTTCAGGGGTTAGATAATGATACAGATAAGATTCAATGGACCAGAAATAAATGTCTGTTGGATTTTAAGCCCAAGCACAAGGAGGGCAGGAAGGACTGCCTCTAACCAAGGTGAACCTGAATGGATGGTCAGTTTCAGTCAGGCCACTCATGCTGAGACCTTCTTCAGTGCTTTAGTGGTTTAGGCCCTTTCACACAAACAATTAGAGATTTGACTTTTCCAAAGTATCACTTATAGTCTTGTCTTCTAATCTGCTGTCCTCAGTGATAAAACTGCAGTATATCCACTTCACTGTAATGTAACTCACTGAGACAAGTATGGTAACTGAGGACTCAATTGCTTGACTTGGGAACCACAACTTTTTTACAGCAGCTCTTGCAAGGATGTCCTAGTACTTGCTGCGAGTGTCTTCCCACCCCATGAGCAGGTTGTGCACCCATGATTCATATTGAGAAGCTGTTGAAGCCTTATGTGTTATGGTTTTCAGGTGCCACAGCAGCTCTTTCAGCTCTTCTGCGAGAAGTGCTCATCCAGTTTCCTTCTGAGTCTCTCTGGAGCCAGTAAATAGTGTCCACTTTCCCTCTTTGCTCTTCCTCTCTGTCCCCTTCTAATCCTTGATCCTTTCTTAGTCGATGTGGACAAGAAAAATGAGAGATCAGAGGTGAAGACAGTCTCAGAGTGAGAGGACCCCAGCAGTCAACTATCCAATTTATCCTGAAGCTGGTAATGTTTGGGACTAAGATCTAAGGTATGACTGATTCTACCAGAAGTGCAATGGTTGCCAACAAAATAATGGGAGCGTGGAGAGGTTCATGCAAATAGGGGTACTGAACATACAGAAAAGATGCAGATGGACTGAGGAGAAGTTCAACACCCAGAAGAAGAAAACGGTTTTTCAGTATTTTCAGTTCCAAGCATTTGGCGTTTTTGGCCCCCCTGAGTGCAGAGCTTTGTTGGTTATGAAAGAGGCTGCGTTGGCCCACTGTGAAAGGGCTGATTTTGCTGAACTCAGTAGCAGTATTCCCACTGAACTCAATGTGAGCAGCACCAAGCCAGATAAAACAAGACCAGTAAATTAGGCTAAATTCTGAAAAGCTCAGCCTCTGTCAATAGAGCAAGCAACCTGGATTGTGTTAAAGTTGCCTCTTAACAACTTCAGTCTACATTTGGAAACGTCATCTACATTTGGAACGTCTGAGGTTCTGTGTCTTTCAGGTTTTTTTATGGTCTATAGCTGATAGAGCCCACTTTCAGGTAACATTGTTTTCTACTCCTATTGTTCCTTATTTGCAATTCACATTTCATTTTTTCTCTCCAAAGGATCAGCAACGCTCCAGCATTTTTACCGTTGTCCCACCAAATTGTATTAGCATTTTTCAATTGTGTGCCAAATTGAAATAACAATTCTATAAATAAATTCTCTGAAAATACTGGTCTGTGAGGGTATTTTTCTATATTGGTTTTTCTAGGGGTATTGTTTCTTTGTGCTCCAGATTATTTTTTTTCAAGTAATGCGTGTCTTGTTGCTTCAGTTGTGCTGTATCCATCATGTGTGTGAGACTTCCTGCTGAGGAGTTACTGATAAGTCCAGCCAAGTTTATGATAAATATTATTCAAGACCTCCACTGGTTTTGTTTTCAGCACTGTGTTGCTGTGCAAACTGGTCAGTTTGTGGAAGTGAGTGCTTTGGAATCCCCCAGATCGTATTGCTCTTTGGATCTAAAAAAGTTTTCCATCCAACATAATTTCCACATCTCTTCCTAATCGCGTTATGCCATTCTGCTTGACTCTTGTTTCCATGGCAATAGTAGTAGCAGGGTAGTAACTGTACCATTACTGGCCTTTATTCTGTTAATGTCCCACTCTTCATAAGTGAAACCATGGAGCAAATTGAAAGATCCTTTAATGTCCCACATCAGTGGCATTTTGAGCAGTTCTTGGATGCAGCTTCAAATATGTTTCTTCTCACCATTACCAATATGTGCAAGACTGGATGTACAATGAAATTGTCTGTCATTTTGGACTTAGGCAACATATGCCACAGAGTTGTAAACAGATGTTTTCAGAACATCTAGATCATGTGTGTTCTAACAAGATAAGGAATTTGGAGTCAGTTGCAATGCTGCAAAACGCATCTTAGAGAAGATGCAACCCAGAAGAGGGGGGATTCTTCCCATCCTGCAGAGTGAGTAAGTGCATGTCGGTGCATGGCTTGTTGTAAGCAGTTGTATCCTTTGGGAAGCCTGAAGGGTCCAGATAGAGGCAGATGTGTGCTCTGTGCTGTCAGCCGTTTACATGAGGCTCTCAAACTTGCCTTACTCACACCTGGTCTCTCATGTCCTGCCCCAGGGCCAGCATTTTGCAAGTTTCATTATTTAGAGCAGTATGAAAGGTAACGTGTAACACTGTACAAAAACTATACAGCCCATGGTGGCATCCTACTTCTCAACAACATAAACCAAGTTAATGTCTCCCATTTGTCTGCTGGGTCAGCTTCTTGCATGTGTTGTGTTCCACAACTTCGTGTTTCTGTTTATTCTCTTCAGACAATCATGCTGTCCGTATTCAATTTGTAAATGTAAGCTCAGCTTGTTAAAAATGCAATAAGTTTAATTTATGCTGTGCATACCTGAGAACCACTTGAGTGCTTCTCTCTTTGTACAGCAGTAAGACCGTCCTGAGTAGATTTTTCATGTCTTGGCACACAGGCTTCCTGCCCACTTAGAACATCCTGCACACAGGATATTTTGAGCTGGAAGCAACCCACAAAGAGTGCAGCTGTTAAGTGAATGGCCCATACAGGGGTCAAACCCACAAGCTTGGCATCATTTGCAAAACTGTGCTCTAACCAACTGAGCTGAAGGCTTTTCAGCCACTAAAAGCCCTCCTACAAATGTCAGTTCATTCGCACTGCTACCATAACTAAACTATTTTCCAGGGTAATGCTGCACAGCACTGTTTTAACTTGGTCTGGGCCCTAACTCAGTTGCTTAAAGGTATTTTAGGAGCCTGTCAGTCAAAGACAATTTCTGATCCCCAGGCAAAGGGCTGAAGTTCCATTGCAGAGGATGGAAGTTTGACCTGGCACCAGCAGTGGGTACAGAAGTGGAGATTGTACAGGTAGGCAGCTGGGAAGGGGCTGTGGGAGTGCTTTGCAATTAGGGCACGCAAAGTGGGGTGGCTGCCTATCATCTCTGCTGTAGGCTTGGTCCTGGTGACCCTCTACTTGTCATACATCTTAAGTAAAATGACTCCAAATTACAGGAATTCTTCCAAATTAAGTGCTGTGATCTGAATGAGAAGCACAACAAACATTGTGCTAATAGGTAATAATTCTGTAAGGGTATGCACAGAGGTGAAACTCGACAGATTTGGCTTTTACTTTTGAAACTTCATTTTTTTTCCAGAGGGATGTGTTCATTATACAATTAAGGCTGTGTCAAGTTTGCAGTCCTCTCAACTGAACTCCACCCGGGCTGGGTGGGCATGTTCTGTTTGGATTTGCAGAGGGCCAATAACATGGTGCATATTCTATTTCTGCAAGGGGATAGTGTTCAACTAAAATAAATAAAAGGGGTAAAATAGATATGAGATGTGTACTAGGGGAAAGGCAAGTGCTTTAACCTCCTTCCCATAGTATTCTGGAATCTTAATACCTGAACCTGTTGGAAATATTTGTATCAGCAGTAAAGATTTTAGTTTATTTTAGCAAAAGTAAAGTATTTCTTGTATGCAATGTTTTCTACTGGAACTGAACTGAACTGAACTAACCCAGATCTCTCTTTGCTATTTTGATAAGATACCAATCTTCTCTTACAAAAATAGTTTTATGCAGGTGTAACAATGGCTTTTGGAACCTAAATTGCACTCCATCCTAATAGATTTAAACCAAGAACACTATATATGGCAGAAAAGCTTTTAGTGTTGACACTGTGATCTCTAAAGGTCTTAGAACAGAGGGGAGCAGAGGCCAGTAGAGGGCTCTATCTTTTCATGAATCCCCTGAAGAGCTAAAAAAGTCTTGGTGACTAAGAACTTACATGCCTGTTTCATTTTTTTCCAAAGAAAAGTCACCATTTTTTTCCCTCACTTTCAACATGTCTTCAGTTAAATGGGCACTACTGATACAATTTGATCTTCCTTCAAGATAGCAAGTTTTCTTTTTGGTTTCTTTTTGGCCTTAAATATGACAGCAATTGTACCCATCCTTATCTGGAAATGTTTCATCTTGAAGCAACTCCATCACACATTTCCAGGCTCTTTCAGGCCACTGTGCTTGCAAGAGCAAATATTAGTGACCACACTAATATTTTATGAGCTTCTTGCTACTGAAGTTGTTTGGAGTTTCTTTTTCTTATCTCTTGTCACTGGCTTTTGTTGTCCTTTGTGTTCACTTCTCACATGCAAGGAAAAAAAGAAGTAATTTTCTCTTTCAGCCTTTTGCAGGAAGCTAGCTGTGCTTTCATCCACAATTGCCTTCCAGTACTGTATTAAAATGTGATATTATTTTCTTTGCCTTGCCTTTAATTTGTACCACATGGACTTCTAGTGACTGTCAGCTCCAGGCCTGTGGAACAGAGAAAAGAAGAAATGCCCATGTGCCCCATGCTCCAGCTGCCCAGCTAGAGCAGGGGTGCATTGTTCTCCACAGACTCTCATTTAGTCAAACCTGAGGCAAGATGTGAGAGAGTAGTAGTTCTGAAGAACATCCATTTGCTACATCCCAAGCTTCATTCTCCTGCAGGGATGGTTTCTCCCCTAGTGAAAGGCAATGTAAATGTATCCTTGGCTACCAGAGGGATGGTACAGATACCAGAAAGTAGAACAACAACAGCAAAAAGAAGGGCTAGGGAAAGCTAGGCATCCTAATTTTAAACAGTGAGCTAACTTGGGAGTTGTCATTAATGTGTGCAAGTAATTCCCTCTGTTACTTATATATAGCTGCATATTTAAGTGTGATACTTAAAATGTGAAAATGAGGTTCCTTAGCTACTTTGGGAGATGAAAGAGAATTAAAAAAAGAAAGCTAGTGTTAACAAAAAAATAAAAAAAAGAAAAGAGAAAGCATTGTCCGTTTGTTTGAGCAGCTGTCCACACTATAAATTGAAATGAAATCACTGAGTCTTTCTTGGTCTGTGTTCAGCACAGGCACTTTCTGTAGTGCAGTCTCTCTGCATCAGGACTTGGCTGAGCTTTGCTGTGTGTCTGTGGGGTGGGCTGAGGGTGGTGGTTCATTGCCCTACACATTGACTGGGGTCATCAGAGGCAAGACCATCTGCAAACTTGCTGAGGGTGCACTCAGCCCCACTGTGGCACTGATGAAGATGTTAAACAGCACTGGTCTCAGTGTGGGCCCCTGAGGGGCATTGCTCATCACTGAGCTCCATCTGGATTCTGCCCTCTGGATGGGACCGTCCAGCCAATTCCTCATCCATTGAACACTCCAACTATCAGCTCCATACTTCTCCAACTTAAAGAGAAGGATGATGTAGGGATTGAGTCAAAGGTCACTCAAATCAAATATTTAGTCTGAAAATTTCATATCAAAATGAGATGAAAAATCATGATGATGACGTATTGACAGGCAAGAAGAAAATATCCATCACTGGTATTTAATAAAACCTACTTTTAAGCCAAAGCAGGAAAATTGCATGGATTAATTACTTAGGGTTTGGTTTGTGGTTTTTTATTCTTTTGTTTGTAGGTGGTTTTTTTTTTTACTTCAACTAACATCCATTAAGACCAAAATTTATTAAAAATAAAAAGCTCACTCTTTTATGCTTCAGTATTTCAGAATTATATTGTAAATGCCTAAGAGACAAAGCACAGGGAGTTTGATTGAAGTGGTAATGAACAATTCATGCTTCAAATATGTTTTTTCATGTTGGAAAACCCTCTCATCTGTATTTGTATGCCATGCTCTGGTTTGTGGATGACACTATTAAAAAATGGGACAAATAATGAAAAAAAAAGATTTTCAGGATCAACTCTGCAGTCTTTTCAACATCTCTAGAAATATTTTTCTCCTAATGGAAGAACCTTTTATTTCACTGTATTGAATGAAAAATAAAATTCTTGACAGTAACCAACTGTTCCTGTGTCCTCCCTCTTTAAGCCATCAAGAGATTCAGGGATTTCTTTACATTTTCAAAGGTATGAGTAATCTTATAAATATCATATTCTGTGCCTTTTGTTAACAATTCCCCCTCACGAGTGTGGAATAAAGATGGCAAGGGACTACCTCAGATCGCCATGCTCATATGCTTCCTGTTTTAAGTGGTTCATTGTAGTGATCCTTCTCTTATGTCACCGTTATGGTGCCCTGAGTTACAGACTGGACAGAACATCTGAGGCTCTTCAGATGATCTGAATACATCCATTTCATGCTGCTTCAGTACAGCCATTCTTCCCTAAAAGTTTTGAGCATTAGCCGAAGGGTATAACTGTATTGCTTTAGGTAGAAATTCAGATCATCCTCTCTGCTAAGGACATGAGGTGGACTCAGGCTCTGTTTCCTCCTTGTAACCCTAAGTGGAAACTGATATTTATGCAGGTGAGAGTAGTTTTGTCTCAGGAGTGTGTCTTGAATACTCTCCAAAGCACTTTATGATGGGATTTGACTTAAATCTAAACTGCATTATTCAGCTGATTGCTACAGTGGAAGAGTTTGTGAGTCTTTAATCAGAACTGCAAATACTTGAGTGCCTTGAAAATCCTTCCAGGGGGAATTCCCACAGAACTCCCTCATAAGAAAACTCAGGACAGGAGTTTAAAGTAAATGAGTTTTAGTTCTACTTTTTGTCTCAGATGTATGGCTGTTCTTGGCAAGAGTAACTTTTGAATGTCCCTTTGTGTGGATGTTTCCTTCTTTGTTAGAATAGGTATATTTCTGAGAAGTTTTTATCAATAAAGCTGTTAAACATCTGAAACTTCAGAGACAATTCTGCTGTCATTTTTCTTTTAGAACCCTTGGTTGCCTCCAAATACTTTGTGCATAAAAAGGAAAAGGAACAAGTCTGCAGAATTATTTCTATGGTGGTGGAAGCAGATTTGAAGACAAGACCTGTTTTCAAATTCTCTTTTGTTATAAGGTATTAAATGATTTCTATCAGATCTAAAAATCAAAACCTTTCCAAATTGCCACTTTCTTTCCTTCTCAGTTCCTGGTACATGACTGCATCCTAGAAAGCAGAAACTTGAGCTGGGAGACTAACTGGGAGAGGATTGGGCTAATGTTACATGAAATTGAGCAGTTCAAGGAACTTTCAGCTCCTCTGTGCTATAGACAGTAGAAGCAGAGACAGGAGTGCATTTCTCTAGAGGTACAGAGTGTCCTCCACTTTGCACTGAAAGGGCTAAATTGTAGGGAATTAGCAACTTTTCCTCTTTGGGCTATATGTCTGGAGTCTGGGACAGACTTGGCTTGTGAGCTCATAGAGCAATTTGTTCTCCTCTGCCTCCATTTTGATTTAGAAAATTTTGAATTGCATTTAGAAAATTTCTTTTAGAATGCAGAGTAATTGCAACTATAAAAATGAGCATGAATTTATACCTATGTTGATCTTACTAAGTTCATTGTCTTGGCCTAGCAATGAGGTTAAGGTTTACCTACATTTTTCCTGTTGCAATTTACTCTTTTTGAGAGTGTTAAGGTATCACACAGTCACTTAGTAAGTGCTAAGGAGAAGTGTCAAAAAATTGATGTTCCAATGTTTTCCTTTTTTTCTTGTGAGGTGAAAGAATGAAACTTTTTATAGAAAAGTTAGCTTGTGGTAGACACCGCAACACGAGCCAGGATCACTGTCTCATTGCAAAAAAAAAGCCAAAGCACATGCCAGGTGTATCATGGCCAGTAGATAAAGAGAAAATATGACTATTAAAATTATGACTGTCCTTGTTGTTACTTGGGCTTATAGCTGGGAGAAGGGGAAGTTAAGAGGCAATTTAATAGCAGCTTGAAGCATAGCTACAAGAGATATCAGGGTTACAACCCTTCTTGGTGTTTGCAGAGGTGTAACAAAAGGCTTTTGCAAAAACTTCTCTCTGAGAGTAGGATGTGGTTCTGTGTGAGGAGACAAACGGAGATGCTGCTGAAGGCAGTCTTGCCCTTGATATGTTGCAGCTGTGTTAATTATCCAAGAGTGGGAACAGCCTTGCCCTCACAGCCATGGGTGTGATAAAGAGTGAGTTAGCTGCTAGGGAGTCAGTTGGAGTCTGCTGGCTGTGCTGTGAAGAGCTGGGGACAGGAGGCTGTGCAAGGGGCAGAAAAGGTAAGATGCTGTATGTAGGACAGACAGGGCTAGGCAGGGCTGTGGTAGGGACAGGAAGGAGCGAGCCAGAACTGGAGAAGAAAGAGAGAAAGAGCCAGAGCTGTGTGGAGCTGCTCTTGGGAGGCTATGGAGAAAAGGTATGGGAGAGCTGTTGAGTAACAAGGTACTGATGCTTGGAATCCCCTGAAGTTTAAAGCACTTTGAGTGCAGTGTCAGTCTCGACTACCGCATATCAACTGCGATAGTTGTGAGGTTTCCAGGCTTGGAGGTTTTCAACATCAGGCTGGATAAAACTATAAACAACCAGATCTAGGTCTGGTTGTCTTTGAGCAACTTCTGGGATGGTTGGACTACTGACCTTTAGAAATCCCTTCCTCTCAACATTTCTTGAACATGTGAGGTTAAGATTAAGATGTTCTGACTAGCTGTGAGGAAAGCCCTCTGGCAGGACTTTCGGGTCCCCTAGTATTAGAGAAGGTTTCACATGGTTAGCACATGGGTTTCACTGCCCCCTTTAAGCTACTCAAGCTGTGGGCACTCAGCATCTCTGCAAAACCTGGTTAGATCATCAGAGGATGGCTATGGAAGTAGGTAGCTCTCACTTAATGCAAGGCAAAAAGAGTTCTGAAACAAAACCGTATTCCAGGATTTTTTAGTGATTTTTTTTTTTACTGGATTATTATTTGCCTTGTTTGCTGACATTTTTTTATCACAAATTTCTCATCAGTTATTTAAACTGTTCATAAAAACTAGGATCAGTGTACATGCACTTCAGCCTCTTTCAGAGATAAACCCTTTACTGAGAGCCTCTGCAGCACTGAGTTACTTCCATAAACGGTAGCTAAGCCAAGTCAAGCAGGGCAGACAAATCAGTGAGAAAGGAGAACAGGCCAAACTGGGACTATTTCCAAATTCAGCTGTTTCTTAGTGGAAAAGAATGACATTTAGTAGACCTTTTTGTCTTGTGTAGAAAACATCTCCTGGGCTGAGTAGCTCCAGTTGTCCAGGCACAGGCTTAAGATGGAAAATGTCCCTGCAGCTGACAGGCTGCAAGGCTGACATTCGTAGGAATATTTGCTCTGTTTATGCTCTCTCCATTTCTATCACGCAGGTATAGCAGAGAACCTTCAGGAAGGTGTCCTCAGAGATATCTCCAAATGCTTCAGGTCAGCTCCTAGCCGCTCAGAGGAAAAGTTGGTTTTGGATCTCCCCTTTTCACTCGTTACCTTGTTGCAGTCTCCTGCTTTTCCTCCTCTGCCCAGCTAGCATCTGCAGGAGAAACTGGCAACAAGGTCTTTCTGGGACTTGAAGGGAGGTGGGGTACAGGAGCCTTACCAGAGCTTCTAAGGAGGATTTTCTTAGCAACATGTAGCAGCTAGTAGCAGCACGCAGGCAGAAAAGACACCACTTAACTTTTGAGGGTGTTGATTAGACAGGGTTTATTTGGGGGTGCCACACCAGGGGGAAGCGGCATGGCTCCCACAGGGGAGAAGGGGGAAAGGACAAAAGCAAGTGAGAGCAAGAGCCCGAGAAAGACAGAGAGACCAAGAGGCCTGCCCCCTCTCGTCTTTAGCTTAAATAGCTTTTCCAGCCAGGGGGCAGACTCAAGGCCTGGACCAATGGGATACTGAGGGTAGGAGGGGTCGGGTAACAATGGGGTTACAATGAATGACAGCTTAGGGGGGTGGTTTACAACAACTTGGTAATGAACTATACATGTTGGGGGAGAACAGAACCATTTAGGAAAAATGAATTACCACATTACCACTCCTCCCCTCCATTCCTCACTCTAACCTTGGCATCAGGCACTGCTCTGCCATGGATTCCACAGTCACTGTCACAGCAGAACAAACCCATCTGCTTTTCTCTGGCTTCTTGCTGCCTTTAGCACTCTCCTGACCCCATGCAGAGCTGTTTAATCTCTCTGAGGCAACACAACAACTCACCTGGCAAAAAAAATAGGGAAACATTTCATATCTGTGCTAGGGAGTTACTCAGAAGGAGGATGCAGGAGGCAGGAGCTGAATTGCACTTGCTTGACACAAAAACACCTGCACGACTCTGACCCACTGTCACTTTGTGCTCATAGCTCCTGAAATGCAATTGCACAATGGTATTATTTTTCTATTTCCAGTGAAGTGAAGAAGCAATGTATATTCTGGCACCTATGTTGTGTCAGTCTTGGAAAATGATTCACCTTTATATTGCTTGACAGCAGAGTTCAATATACTAAAATTAGGAAAGGACCATAGATCATTTTTATAGCGTCATATCTAGTCTCATAAAAAGGCTTATGGAAGATGCTTGTGTGAGGAGGCTTCTGCAACCTGCACACAGTGGTGCTTTGGAAAAATTCCAGGCTGGCTGTCTGCTCCTGGAACATGTTGTTCTGTTGTTCCAGATTTTGTGATCTGGCAGCATCAGTGTCAGAAGGATCAGAGAAAAGAAGCTTGGACTGCCTGCCCCTCCTCTCTCAGCTTCAACTGTAATACTGGTATGATACTGGGTAATGACAAAACTTCTGATTTTCCTAGAGAAATTAAAACATGAATGTGATGAGTTGCAATTACAGAGATTGAAATTCATGCCCCTACTTTGTGATTTTGTGCAAGATGGCTACCCAACATAACCAGTAATAATTTCCTGTTCACCTCTTCCAACTCTGCAACATTGAGGGTGCCCAGTTTTGTCAGAATTTTCTACATTTTGCTGTTGCTGATGAGTTCAGATCTTTACTCCTCTGCCCTGTGATAGCCAATTTTGAATGCTAGTTTTAAATCCATCCATATACTGAGTGTGCAGAGTAACATCCTGACCAACTCCTTATGCACAGCTCAGACCAAAAAGGAGTTTTACCATAGAAGAGGAGCTAGGAATCTCCCAAAATGTCACTTTTTAGTTAAGAGATCATTAAACTAGAGTCTTTCTGATGTCCCAGATTTGCAAATTTCTTGCTAGGCTGTACAAACATGTCCAGTGTACTTTCTCAGTCTCATTTCCCACCACACAGTGAAAAAATCAAGTCTCTTTTCCTTTCACATCGGTCAGTGATTTCTTTAGCCAAGGATGGGAGCTGCCTCTCCTGCTGCAATGGCAATGCAAACAGGCTCCACTCTGGTCTGACTGGTCCATGGCCTGACTGGTCTATTCTGGGTTCTCAGGTTATCATTCCACCTGTTCAGATATATGTCCACATTGGGATTTAAGCAAGAAATGAAAGTTGAGAAAGTGAGAAATAACAGATGAAACAACACACCTTATTTTGCAAATACTGAGTGTAGTGCTGATAAGACAAAAAAAAAGTTAAAAGGGACAATAAATGGACTATACAGAAGATTAAGAAATTAAGAAGTGGTCTGTAGAGCAACAAAAAACACTCTATAAATCACTGGAATGAATGAAAAGACAATAAAATTTCAAAGATTCACTAGTCAATAGTTTGAAAGCTTAATTTTTAATTTTGTTCTTGTATTATTAAGAACACCATACTACATATATTATCTTTATTGAGATAATGTAACAATTAGCTCCGAAGATATGATCATATGCATTGTCTGGAGACATGGAATGCTCTTAGATTAGTAAGAGAAATTTGATTTAATAAATCACGGAGAACCTGCCCCTCCCCCCCCAAAAAAAGTTCAAGAGTCAGAGCTAGAAGACAGCAAGCAAATTAAAATACCATTTTTCACATTTAGAAGAAATAAGCATCATTTATTTACCTAAACCAATAAGACTGTCTTCCAGAAACAACAGAAAACAAGCAGACAGTTGTTGCCAATGTGTTTGTTTGAAGTCCTACTCAGTTACAGTATTTTTAGTCATCAGGTTTTGCTCTGCCTTCCTCCTGTGCGTTGTTGGACATTTCCTTACAAAGAAGAGTTGGTTGTTTGAAAGATTTAGCAGTGCCCTTGGAAAACACCGACCCATGTTCCTGGGATCTGGTTTCCTGGTGCACAAAGGCCACTGCCCACCTGGAGGGACACTTCAGCAGAGACACTGAGAAGCATCCTGGGGGCTGCCGCCTGTTTCCCCTGCTGATGGCTGTGGCCGAGGCTGAGCGGCGCCGCAGGGAGGTGCCCGCGGCTGTCCCGGCCGGGCTCCCGCTGTCCCGGGTCCCGCTGGCACAGCCACGGCGCTGCGGGTGTCGCACGGGTGGCCTCGGCAGCGGCACACAGGGACAGCAGGGTACAACCAGCTGCCACAAGGGCAGTGATGGCCCTCTCGGCCCCACAGGTGCCCGCAGCAGACGGGGCGGGCTGAAGAGCCCCACCTGCAGCGCAAGCCCTCCACCTCACGCGTTCCTCCTGCACACAGCTGTGAGCCCAGCGGCTGGAACCACAGAAACAGGGAGGAGATCTCCAGAAGAATACCTTGCATTGCAATCTGTGGTGACAAAAATAGTCTTGAAACAGGTGGAAGATGTAAAAATGAATGGCTGGAATGAAAGGATGAACACCATTGAAACTGTTCCTGATAATCATTCCTAATTTCCTTTTTTTTTTTTTTTTTTTTTATTTTTTTATTTCTTTCTAACTCAAGTTCTTTAATAGGAGGTACAAACCTGCTCCATTCCTTTTATGTTGCTGCACGACTGGTGAGCTACCAAACTCTGCCACAGAGGGGAAGCAGAGTAGCATTGTAAATCCGTGCTGGTATAAGCAGCAGCTCCGGCTTTCTGATGGAGTCGAAGCTGTGTTAGTAAAAGACAAAGCTTTGAACCTTTTCCTACACCAACTTTTTTTGTAGTGTTCCCCTCTCCTTAGTATTTGTTATAAATGATGACAAACTACTTGGAAACAGGATGCTCAGAGGTTTGTTCCACTTCTGGACAACAATGTATTGTTTGGCTGCAGAGAAACTTCCTTAGCCTTGGGCTGGGATGTCAGGATTGTAGCTTAAAATGAACCCAGTTATTTTAGAAAGTACTGATTAACTGTTAAACAGGTTTCTTCTCTGAAATGGCTGACAGAGAACACAGAAGTTTAATGTCAGTGGAATAGAAGCATGATTAATGTCACACAGGCAGGCTGAAAATTGTGACTGCATTACTGCATGATATTTTTTATAGTCAGACCTTTGGGTGAGTGCTGGCTAGAGTAGTCATCTACAGATGAGAAAGGGACCTAGACCAAGCTATCTCCATGCAGAGCTCCTTTTAAATAAATCTTTGGGGTAGTAGATAAACCTGAAAGTTCCTTTAGGTTGGGTGATGAGGAAAAGGGTTGTAACAGTATCAGGTCCTAGATATGTGAGAGCTTGTTGCTTTTCCTGATATTTGTGTGTTCATGCTTCAGAGAGATTGAAAACCATCAGGGATGTCAACAGCCTGGAAGGTTACAAAGTGAGTGCGTGGAACAATTTCATTTTTCCAAAGAAGAGGAGACTAAAAAATACATACATGGCAAGAGGCATGAATAGAAAAGATAAAAACTGTGTGAGTTATTTCAAGTGATATCTGCTAGGAGGAAGCTGACTCTGGAAATTAAGTCCTACTAATGCCACCAGATTTTCTGACGTCATCAGATTAATGTTTTTATTCTTTTAGAATTGCATGTGTACTGACAAGGAAAACTAATAATAGCCCTGCTGCCTCTTTAGGAACTGTTGTGTGCTCTCAGATAAATACAACAAAATCAGTGCTGCAGCCCAAAGAAAATCTCATGTGTAAAACTGTCATCGCTGAAGTGAGTGGAAAGGATTGGTTTTGCACAGATGTTAACGTGGCAGGACACTGTCCTCTGATTCAGGCATGCTGCTGAGGGGGTTGCTAATAGGCACCAAAAGCGTGCTCTGAAACTTCTGTTTTATAATAGGCTGGTGAAGGCTAATGAGAAAAGCCCAAAGGTTGATCTGGGTAAGGTACTAATTACTTTGTTTCTTCTTCCTGTCTGATACCAAATTGTGGAGTGCTTTGAGAGTCCAAGGAGAAAGAAATCCATGCCAACAGAAAGACAGGAGTTAGAGCACAGCATCTGCAATAGTGAGAGAGCAGATGCACTGTGCTCCAACCCTTGAGTCTCCCAGGACTGTACCACCCAGCTGCTTGATTTGAGCTGCGTTCTTTTCCCAGGCAGGATACAGGACAGGGTCTGGTGACAGATCTGAGCACACAGTCAGGATTGAGGTTCTTCTTTTCAGATGCAAGAATTAGGGTCTGTTCCTGTAATGCCCAGAGAATCTGGAGAGTGAACAGCCACTCTAGCATTCAGTGAAAACCATCTTAGTTGCTGACCCGTAGCCTCAGGGATATTAAGTTAACCTTTTCAGTTCCCTTTAGCTCACTCTGTTTCCACTACTTTCATTGATTGCTTTCTGCCCAAACTCTAATGCAGGACTTAGTGAGAATTCAAAAAGGGATTACAAAATCCCAAAAAATCTTCAGATATAGAAACTTGGGTTTCATTTTTCTCAGAAAACAGTGAAGATTATTTTAATGGAATCATTTATTTGATGGAATAATTTAGTCAGAGCATGGAAAATATTTATTTTATGGGTGGGTTTTCCAGTGATTGGTGGTATTTGTTTAAAAAGGAGAGCTTTTATTCAATGGTACTAAATTCTTTAACTTCACTATTTTAGGCAATTTTCTTCAATTTTCCTTAATGCAGGCAAGCTGTTAGAAGAGCACTGGTGTAAAAATAGAATGTAAAATCAACTCTTTTTACGGTATTGGAAATCCTGTGTACTTCCTAAAGTAAAATTACCACAAAGGCAAAAATTTTAAATGACTGTGATTCCAAAAGATAACATATATCTGTGTTCATTAAGTATTTCATGGAAGTGTTAAATACAGATGACAATACTTTTTTTAATCTTCTTAACATCATTATGGTTCTAATTCAAAGCAGAGAAAACTTTCATTTCTGTGTGTCAGTTACTGAATTTTTGTTTCTCTTGCTCAATACTCATTTTTAGCAGAGCAGGTGACAGAACATCCAGATGTCAAACGGATTTGTTCATAGTCAGGGGTGACAAGGGTGCCTTAAAACAGAAATGCCATACTGTGAGGCATGCCAGGCTGTGGGATCTCTGTTGGAAAACAACATCCTTGACATATAATCTTCCTGCCATAAATTACCTCTCTTCAAATTAGACACACCAGAAAGGTGACTTCAACATTGTTAGAAGGCAAGAGAATGGCTCTGGGGCTGGAAAAAATAATGATGTTTTATCTGTATTTGTTTACTGCATAGAAATATTACTGATTAGTATGTTTGTTTTACCATTGCCTGACACCTTTGCCCAGGGGCTGCATTAATGCAGAGATTTCAAACAGACATATTTGTATTTATGCTTGGTTAAGATTCTGTTTCACAGATAGCATTTCAGCTGATAATTTCTCTGCCACTTAGGGTGACCAATGCAGAAGAGCACTGGGAGAACAAAATGGACATATTCAATTACTTATTTTAATTTATTGGAAAAACAGTAAATAATTGTCTCTGTAATTTTCATTGCTGCTTTTTTTCAGGGAGCACTGTTTATTTTTGAGACCTTCTCTGTCATGGTTTGGTTGGTCATGAGGATTTTGATATCAGCTCCAAGTTCACAGATGACAAGGCTCTCACTGAAGGAGCCCCAGAATTGTGTAACTCCATGTTCCCTAAAATGTAGCTCTACCATTTTTTTCCATGCTGTCCTTATTTAAATGAATATTTAAAATTTTTAAATATTACTATTTTTATATGCTTATCTTTCTGTATTTTGGGGTATTTTCAAAAGACGAAAAACTATACTAGTTTTGAGTTATTTTTGTGCAACATTCAGCATTATTGGAGAAAAGTGGTCTTTTATGCTCTTGGAGGAAAGTAACTTATGAACAGAAAAGTAATTTGTGGTATTTGAGGGAGACATCAGACATTCAAGGTAACACATCAGTGAAGTCTCTCTAATAAGGCTAACCAGTAGGCAGTGCAAAAGAGCAAATTGATTAATTCAGGAAAGAGCAGGCCAAGAAAAAATGCTGCTGCTGCTGTAATGTCCCTTGTACCTGCCATCAGTGTCAGGAGCTGCAGGAAGAGCTGTGTGCTGAGTGCTCATCCCAGGCTGTGCAGCAGGACTGCACCAAAAAATGAGGAAGGAGCAATTTTTTTCTGCTGACTTCTAAGGATGTGGGGCCTTTGTCCAATTGTGTAGGATTTCTAAGAAAACAGGGTGGAAATGCTTCTCCTTACACCTCCTGCACAGACCTGAGTCTGCTCTTCAGGGATTTTCACCTAGTGACCTGTAGGTGAATAAATGCTGCTTCAGGGCCGGATAAAGTTCTGCTCTCTGCATCTCCAGCCTCAGAGCCTAGAAGTAAATTCCAGCTTTTCCAGGGTATATATTATACCCTGCTGTGTAAATTATAACAGGCAGGACTGAACACTGAGGACAGACACGAGAGGGGGATATCTAATGCCACATGTTGGGACATGCACCTTAGGAGGAAATAGCACCCCTTTTCCTTTGTCTCAGGCTGATGAAGGGTAGCGGAATAACCTATGGCAAACTTCAGTCTCCAGATACAAAGCATCAGTTCAGTGACTTTCAAATAAATGCCAAAAGTGAAAGAAAACCAACCAAAACTAGCCCCAAAAAACACCCATCTAGCCTTTTCCAGATCAGGTGCTATTATAGTGCCTGGTCCAATATGAATCCAGATACTCAGTTAAACCCGTGCCAAGTCACTTATAAATTGAACTAAATACAATATCCATTACTCAGAACTTTATTATTATTAATAATATCAGTATTTTGTTATTGTTATTTTTCTCCCTGACACAGCAACAAGATTTGGGAAGTTTTTCAAAAAGAAATTTGAAATCCTGATCTTTAAACAGGGTTTCACCAATATTCTCATTTGCCTGGAAGCATCTATGCAAAAAAAGAAGTTTCCATGGGAACAGTAGGTGATTCTGTCATGATCCTTTAACATCTTTAATCCCAGGGGTGGGAGATTGAACCAAAGTCTTCAGTTCTGGAAATTATATCGATGGGTTCTAGTCCAGAGGGTAACATATTCAATGGAAGGAAATGGTGATTCATATATATTAGTAATGTAAGGTCTACCTTGAAGTATGATTTCCTGAAAAGCACCACCCTGCTCTACCAAAAATGGTCAAAGACTCACATTAGGACCCAGATTAGGAAATAATTTTTAAAAAATAATAATTTATATATATATAGGAAAGAAAGGGAAAAAATTAATCCTCTGGAATAAAACTGGCTTGTGTTTCCAGCCTGAGTCACTGCAATTAGTCTTCATCTTGATTAACTTGAGTCCTCATCTTAATTAACATCTTGATTAATTACTCTCAGTTAACATTGAGAAAGAACATTTGTATTCCCTCATTTCTTCTGTTTTATTTAGATCTTGTTCTTTAAAGAAAATTTCTGTTTAAGTCCACGGTACTTTGAATGCTTATTATAGGAACAATATCCAATGGAATAAAGGCTCTAATTTTGCTATTTAACAATCAAGTGAGAAACCAGAAAGCAGAAAAAAAACCTCACTTTGAAGATAACTGCCTCAGTATCAGCTCCATGTCTCATAAAAGAGACATAATATTTTTGGTTTTAATAACGATGAGGAGATCAAATGTGTTATTAAATCTCAGTCACTGATATTTTCTATAGAAATCTTGAAAGAAAACAAGGTAATAATGGGTGAACATAGAATTTCATCATTAATTTGGAAATACCTTGACTATAATATACATGCAGTTTATTTTAAATTACTCTGACCAAGAAAAAATTTCGGTAGGATGAAGAAAGACTTGTGTCTTTTTAAACCAGGGTGTTAAAACAAAAGAGGTTCTGGGGAAAAAAACTCTGTAAAATACCCCCGTGTCACTATATAACAACAAAAAATTCTTCTTTCAATTGCAAAGCCAAAATAACCATTTGGAAATTACATTCTTTTTCAATCTCAGTAGCACTTGCAAACCATGCTCTGTGCTCTCTGGCTAATATTGGAAAGTCCGGGTTGTTATTATTTTCTTTCCTATGAAAGGATGCTAAATACGTATCCTCTGAGCTGAAAGGAACTCATCATACTATGTTTAGTCAGTCCTGAATGAAAGAACAGCTCAGAAGTGTGGAAAGATGTATATCTCAAAACAGTGGGTGGAAAAAAGAGAGCTTTCAAGTGGATCACAGTCTTTTTTGTTCTTCCTACGTCATTAGTGGTTTATTAGGTGAATAATTTTGGTCATTTAAATACTACAACACATGTATTTTGCCTTTGCACAGACTTTTCTATGGAACTCATATTATTTTGTACCCAATTATTCCCAGACATCTTGCAGTAAAGTACCCTGGCAGGAAATATGCATTAAGAGGTGCTAGAAAAAGAATTACCAAGGCCCAGACACAAAAGGCTTCACAGAGCACAGAGACCTCAGGTAGAGTGGTTTAATTACAAACGATGGCACAAATAAAGTAGACCAAAGCAGATCAATTTTAGCAGAACAATTTACAATTCAGCTCAGTCAGGTCTGAAGTTGAGACTTTAGAAGAAATCAGATCTGAGTGAAATCTTGACTCATAAATGGTCCAAAGAATTGCTTGGACATGAAGGTTGAGTTTAGGTTAATAGTATTTCTCCTGCCTTATCTTCAGCTGTATGGCAGCGCTGCTTCATCAGTCTGCCCTCCTTCCCTGGGTGACATTATTCAGCTTGTCAGGGGATCAATGTGCTCAGGGGCATGAGCACCTGCTAGGGAGCAAGGCTTTTGGGAAAAACATCCCAGATTCTGTCAGAGATGAAGAACTAGCATCAACAAGGCCTGTACCTATATATAGATATGTGCACATATATGCAAATATATGTGTGTATGTACATATACATACACACATGCATATATACAATCCTAAACTCGAAGATATACGAATTAGGAACTTAAATCTGAAAAATGAAGAGCAAAAAGGTGACTGTATCCAAGGCAAGCTCACTCAGATGGTGTCTCTCCTACCAGGGCACTTTGTAGCTCTCATCGTGTTACTTTATGGCACAGAGTGGTCTCTACTGACCCCCTGGTCACCTGGCATATTACTGGCATGTCAAGATTTCTTTCTATTGTGGCTTCACAACACCCACCTTCTGGGCTGGAGTTATTTTGCATCCCATCACTTTATGTATATCAGAGCTGCTGCAGCACTAGGCTACAACCTTCTCTGAATCTTGCCAAAATAAATTCACCATAATCTTCCACAGGGGTCCTGGAATCTGGTAGTATTCCTATGAACACAACGTTTCTTGAAAGAGGTAGCATAATTCTCATCATTTGGGAGTTGGAAAATAAAATATTGCTCTCTCCTATTATCTCAAGGAGCAGATTTTGAAGCTCTCAAATCAGAAAGAAGCAGAACTAAAGTCTAGAAATTGCTTTCCTTTCCTTGATCTTATTTTGCATTGGATAAGTACATATCATTTGGACACAGAATCCACAAGTTGTCTTGGAGCCCTGAGTTGTTATATTTCCCACAAAAGTTTCCAAAGAGAGAGTCATGAGCAGTAGCAAATAAATATCTATGCAATGCACTTTGGCTGCTTTTATGATCCAAGAATAAAGTGAGGACAAAACTTTGCCCAACAGCAATAATCATGATGATACCCTTCTAATAGCAAGTTTGCTAGAACTAGCCTCTCCTTTGAGGAAAGGTTGAGAGCTGGGATTGTTCAGGCTGGAGAAAATAAGACTTTATTGCAGCCTGCTGTAATAACTAACCATTCTGGCTTTTCTTATTTTTTCCCTCTGTGTATCCTTGCACAAGCAATCTTAAAATATGATTAATTAAGAACAACAATCTTATTAGTCTCTATTAATGACATTACTTGTTTCTATTCTTTGTCACTGATTTTATTAAATCCTTGTGGAAAAGCTTAATCTCAGTAGTTGTGAGTCCTCTGACAAAAACAGGCTAGGAAAGTGGTACTTACACTGTGCTGCATTTATACCATTTTATAGTGAGAAAAGGCATAATAAGAGGAAAAATCTGAGAGGCTAGGAAAGGATAAGGGAAATTTTTTTGCTGTGCAGCCTATTACTGCACTGAAATCCATTCACTGTATTCAATGACCTTCTGCATGGGCTGAATTTTATTGATCATCATCTTGATCACCAATATAAGCACATTTGGAAGGAAAATTTGCACGACTGATGATGATTGAGCATAAGGGGCGATTCAAATAGGCTTCCCTAAGTTATGCTGACAACCTCTTTGATCAATACCAGGATCAAGAAAATAAATTTTTAATCCTCATTCCTTTCCTCATTCATTCCTTTCATTGTTGAACTTGCCAGCAATAAGTGGATTCATCTTGGGAATGGACTTTGTGTGTTCAAGCCTGGAAAATTGTGCACTTTAAGTTCACAGTTGCAGTCAAGGGTCTGTGTCCACAGCAGGAGCTGGAAATTTTTCTCAAAATTGTGGGAGTATTTTGAAAGCAAGCTTCATCCCTTCCTTTTGAGAAAAAGCTGTCAGGATATGATGGAATGTTCATGAACATTGTTTTAAATTTAAGGTAGGCTTATTAAATTTTAGTTGAGAACAGGTTTTGTTGTTTTCTGTGTGTGGAGGTTGACAGTTTCTGTCACCTATGTTTGCACAGGATCCACAAATCCAAGTGATTTGAATACTCTGTACTACGCCATGAACAGCAACGATTTCCATGCGAACATGGGAATATATTTTCAAAGAAATGGGTAGAAGGTTGATGTGACAAACAGAAGTGACTGAAACTTTACAGCTCAACCTTGACATTCAAAGCCACTTGCTTTACTCTGCATTTTCTGTTGTAGAGTTATGAAGTGCAAATACAGTACAAGTAAAATATGCTAAGAAGTGAAGTTTGCTGTAATTTTGAACATATTGGTCAAGGGATTGTATTAAATGAGGAATGTCTTGGTCTGTTCTTGATCTGTTTTTCAATTTGAGTGAAGAAGTTGGTGTATCTGTAGAGAAACAGGATACAAAAGAAAATCCATATATAACTTCCAAATTGTTACAATTGTTACAGTCAGTAGTTTCCAAAGGTTACTCATACATGAGTTCAAAATGGGCTCTTGCATCCCAGTTGCGCTCTTGGCAGACATTTATCTGCATAGGCACTTGCTTCTCATGAAAAATGTATGATCTGTATTGTGAGAATAAATGAGGAGAAGCGAAGCAAAGAAGTTCCATTTTCAGCTAGTTGCTGCCTGTCAGCACACTATTTCAGCTCTCAGTTGTTCTTTGCTCTCTGTCAGTGATAATAATTTTTTTTTTTCAAACATCCTTAAGCTTCATTGTGCACATTCAACCTGTTTCAGATGAACATGATAGAGGTCTTGCCTACAAAAGTTTTGCTAGAGTCAACATGACTTTGTGCAGCTAAGGAGGCAGTACTGAGTGACACTGCTGTATCTTCTTGAATGTAGTGGGGATTAAACTGGGCAGCTTTTTCAACCTGCCTATCCAGCTCCTGTCAGGGAGGAGCTGCCACCCTAACGCAACCATGGCTCAACAGAAGGTCTGTCAGCTCCAGAGCTGTCCAGGTCATAGTCAGTGATGCAAAACAAACCAAAACCATTGCCAGTTTACTTTAGACAGCCTCCTACAGGAACAGCCATCCCAAAGGAGAAGTAGAAATAAGAGATCTGAACTACTTCTGTCTTCCAGCCCAGGTCCACAGAGGTTACTAGCATAAGTACACAACATGAACTTCAAGCTTGTGCATGAGAAAACATAATGGCTCACTACAGGACAATTTTATCTCCAATTTGCTTATTTTCTTCTTTTTCTCTTCAATGGGACAGGGGATACAATTCCATTCAGAATTCTGTTTTAAACTTGTCTTTATTTAGTTTGCAGTACTAACAAGAACCTTGGAAAACTAGAGGTAAAACATTGCAACATACTGGCACAGGTAAAGTGTTCCCTGTTAAAACAGATATTGAGTTCTGGATGTAATGAGGTATGCCTACATAAATCATAGCGGAAACCTCACTCATTTTCTCTGCTTTCCATTCCATCACACTGGTGGTTTTGTGGCCCTGACATTCATCTGGGATCACCTTGTGTCACTGTAAAGCAGATGGTGCTTGTACATTTTACAGTATGAACATACTCATGATACCACCTGAACTCCTTATGTCCACACCCCCAAGCTGTTCATCTATGGTATGGGTAAGGACAGTGTGTCAGGATGTGGCCAGTGACTGGCAAGGAGGGACTCCAGGGGTGCAGAAACAGCCTTCTCCTCAGGACGTTGTGTGTCAGTCAGAAATCTTTCTTTACCTTCAGCCCACACGGTTATTTCTTCTAATACCCTTTATTGTTTGAAGGATAAATAGTTTGGTATGCCAGGTATTATGTTCACAGACCTAAACAACCCTTTGTTCAGAAAGAGAATCCAGGCACCCTGCCCCAAACTTTAATTGCTGCTCAAAGAAGAGAGTGCATTTTCATCTCTTCCCCCTTTCAGAGGGAAAAAACCCCAAAAAACCAAAAAACCAACCCCCCCCAAAACCCAAAAAACACACACAAAAACAAACAAACAAACAAACAAACACAAACCCATGAGATTTTTGAGAATTATGTTCTGCTGTTTTCAAAATGTCCCATGACTTTGGGTTGTAGTTATTTTGCATGCAGTTTTCACACTGTCTTCCTCAGGAATTGTTTTGGTGCTACGTAGTTGAGCATAAACTCTGTTTTCATTAAGATGGTCTTCATAATTTTCAAATGTTTTAACACAAAGTGTTCAACATAATGACATTTCCCCTAGTATGTTCAACAAATAGTTATTCAGAAAAAAAAGTTCTTCAAAAAGAAAATATCATGCTCTTGCTTTAGTTTCTCTCTGTAGTTCCCAAACTTACTGGGAGAAGAGAAATTATGCAGGGCCTTCTGAATGATCTCAAGCTCCTAATACTTTCTAGCACAAGAATAGTCCTGAGTTGTTTGGGGTTTTTTTTCTGTTTATTCCTCCTACTTCATTTCAATTTCAACACTTAGTCTCTCAAGTAGCTAGATTTTTTTTTTTTTTTTTGTGTGGTGGCAGAAACCTGATCAACATTCTGCTTGATCAACATTATGCTGTAAGGCATGCATAAAAATCTGTCATCAGTACCAACCCTTAAAAAGTTATGCAGTCTACTTTTTACATGGTTCATGAAATGTTAAAAATTCAAGAGAAATCTCCCAATGAAGCTGGGAGAAGCAGCTGAATGCTGCTTTACCTGATACAAGAATTGTAAAGAAAATCCTCACCTATAAGGCTTTATGTTTCATCCTCTAAGTGCTTTCTAAAAAATGTTGCTCATGTGGTATTAATAAAATTCTTTTCTGTGAATTATTAAGCCAATGATATTGGGAAAGTGTATAATTTTTAGTCATGTTTCTCTTGTTGAACTATATTTTGAAATATATCACTCAAAACATATATTATAAACAACAACATGCCATGGAGTTCTGTTATGACACAAAAAACCTAAACTTTTCTGGGAAGATCCAATTTCTCAGGACATCTTTAAGAAGAAGTCCTTTTATCTAAGGGTGTGAATATAAGGCACATGTTAGACTTCTCAGAAAATTTCACTTGGGATGAAATGGTCTGGATTGTTCAGAATTAAATTTAATTTTCAGAAATGAAAGCTGTTTCTGAACATTACCACACTGAAGTCCAATGCAAGTTGTTCTGAGTGCTTTAAATTTAAATCATTAGGCAAGTAATTTAGTTTTCTTGTCTGGTTCTGTGGAAACAAAGTATTAATGGAATAACATTGATTTGCTTGCTTCATGTTTGCACAAAATGGTACAAATAAAGAAACAGCTCCGATTTAGTCTTTTATGAGATTAACTGACAACAATGAAGGAAAGAGTGGCATCTCACAGTTAATTGCATCCATTTTACTTTCAAATTTCTTTCTTTCCCTTGCAAAGCTTGCACTGATTACTTCACCAAATCTAGAATCCAGCCCATGGTGAAGACCATGGTGAGGCATCTGTCTCAGGTGGGCACCCTGCAGCCCATGGACATCCATGGGGATGCAGAGAACCACCTGCAGCCTCTGGGAGACCCCACACCAGAGCCACTGGGTGTGGCTGAAGGAGACTGTGACTCTGTAGAGAGTCTGGCTGGAGCAGGTTTGCTGTCAGGACTTCTAATCCCACAGGGAAAATGTCCTGAAGCAGCCTGTTCCTGAAGGACTGCACACTGTCTGTTCAAGAGGGACTGCACTGCAAGGAAGGGAACCAAGCTGGAGAGGTCACTGAAGAACTGCACCCCATGGGCTGGAGAAGCCCATGGAGAGATCCCACACTGGAGCAGGGGAAGATTGTGAGGAGTCCTCCCCCTGAGTAGGAGGAAGAGGCAGAGACAATTTGCAAAGAACTGACTGCAGCTCCCATTCCTCATCCCCCTGTGCCGCTGGGGACGGGAGGCAGAGAAAAAGCGGATGAAGTTGAACCTGAGAAGAAGGGGGGAGTAGGGAGAAGGTAATTTATGATTTACTTTTTAATTCTCATTCTTCCTACTCTGAATTGATTGGTAATAAATTAATTTCCCTAGAGTCAAGTCTGTTTTGCCCATGATGATAATTGCTGAGTGATCTCTACCTGTCCTTATTTCAACCAATGCACCTTTTGTTGTTTTTCTCTCCCTTGTTCAGCTGTGAAAGGGAGGGATAAAGTGGCTTTGATGGGCACCTGGCATCTGGCCAGGGTCAACCCAACGCAGTATGTTAAGACTTGATGTGGTTTCAACCAAGCGATAAAAAGAAGGAATAAAAAAGCTTCTTGGCATAGTTGCAAGCTATGAACATCTTCACAATGTGTTATATTCTTCAGTACAGACTCAGGAGTAGTCCAGTAACTCATTGTGCTGGCAGCTCTTGGAAGGTGAAGGTTATTTTCTCTCTGAATAGAAGAAAGTCATGAAGAGTTCTGAAAATTTTTTTTTCCATTTTCTTATAATTCCATAGAGGTGATTTACATTAAGATGATTTACATTTATTTTGTATCTCCTCTCCAGATGGGAAAGTCAGAAGTATTAGTTATTAGTAGCAAAAAAGTGGGAGAAGGCTTACTAGGCTTTATCTCTATTCAGTATCCAGAAATGTTGATAGCTGAATAGCTCTGGGCTAGAAATGCATCTAGAAATATTGTGGAGTAATTTTAGTAAGTCAGCTATTTTGGAGGTAAATGAAATCAAAAATGTTTAATGGAAATATTTCAAATCATCGAAAATATTTTTTATCTCCTTCTTATAAAAATGAGTTTTATCTATCTGTTATCTAGTTGCATTATAATCATTATTTTAGTGTAATTTTGGGTAATGTTAGGTTTTAACATGTATGATCTCTTTTACACAAACCTCTCTAGGAACATTATTACCCTGTTTGAAGGGCTATTTCTAATATTTTAAATTAATATAAGTTATACTTGTAAATTTGTTTTGTGACATTTTAAATTGAACATCACATACTCCATGTTAAATTTAATTTGTAGTAATGTCACACATAATATTACTTGTCATAAAAAATAGTAATAACCTCCATTTGAGGCAGTATTTACTCTGCAGAAATTACAAATGCTATACAGGATAGTGAAAGGGCATGTCATTCAGAAATATATTCTGGACAATTTTTTGATATTTTGCTGTATATCATAGGTGTGGTAGCTCAAATGGGGTTTTTATCTCATACTATGTTATAGTTGTACCAACCAAAACTCATTTGGCTGATTCTTTAATGACACCTGAAATCAAGAAAGTAATTCTGATGTAGCTCTGTGCTGAACAGTCAGAAATAAATAATTTTTAAAACACTTCAGAACTTTTAAAAATACTGTCTGTGTCTTCTAAGCCTCAGTAAAATGCCTATGAGTATAACCCTCATAAAGAATAAACCTATCAGTTATTGAAAAACAATTAATTTTGTTGAGATCATGAACAAATCACTTCTGTACAATGCTGTAAGGGCAAATAGGAAACTTAAAATCTTTCCAGTGTTTACATTTCCAGGCATATGTGATTGTGAACTGACATTATCAGATTTTAACTCAGTTATTAGAATTACAGAATAAACAGAGCCAGCGATTAACTAATCTAAAATAAAAATCTCAGCGATTTCTCTGCAAAAATTTGAGATAATCTCAATTTTAAAAGACCAAATCAAATATTTGTCATGTTTTAGCTTTCATAGCTCTAACACACTATTTTTAAACACTGACCTATGCAATGAAAACTTTAAAATGAAACCTCAAAATGTTTATGTCAAAAAAGAGATGTACTAACTTCTCTGATATTACTTTGCTCCCTCTTTGTACCATATTTTTTCAACATTGTTTGGGAATTTCTTTAACATTCATGAATACTTCTGATCATCCAAAAGTGTACTTTCTGGTGAATAAACTCACTGAATAAAATAAAACAGCTAAATTGAAGACCTCTTCCTATACAGATCCAAATTTTTCTCTTCTGAGTTTCAGGAGTCACGACTTTGAGACAGAAACCTATTCTATATCTTAATAAAAATGGAATATATACCTCTCTCCCAAGTTGTTTATGTTTACATTATCAACATTTTTCTGAGGTGAAATCTGCTAAACAGTATTATTTTGATGATGCTTTATTTGAACACTGGTTGCTTGATGTTCCCATGGCAGCAAAGTGATGGTGAATCTCTAAACTATGTTCTTTAAAATCCCCACGCTTGCAAAAATAAATTATTCATACTCAGAGACATCTCAGTGCTGTCTCTAACTAGCTCTGTCAGAATTTTCACCCTTTTCCGCCTCTGTTTTTAATCAGATGTGGTTTTACAAACTTTCTTGGTTCCTGAGTTTTGACAGGCTGATAGACACACAGTATTCAGTGCAAGTTTTACAAGGTCCTCTCAGAATACTGGTGCTTGCCTATACCATCACCATCAATTTTGTTCTAGAGATATGAGGAGGTTACATTATCAGGAGGTTGTTGGAGTCCTTAGTCATCTACCACAATTTCAGTGGACTTCCAGGAAGTCACATAATGAAAAACCTCTGATTTTTAATATTTTTAAAGTTACTTTAGGACTTTGAAATTAACTAAGTGCTTGAATGTTTTAAGGCACTTTTAACAGCCATCATTTTTAAAAACAAAATGCTAGCACATAAACTGAGAAAGAGATCTAAAGCACAGAAAATCACAGTAAAATCATAAGTAAGGAACTAGGCTGTCCTCCACAGGCTATTCAGACAATGTGTGGTATGGACACTCAGTGGTGCTGCCTGTAACTGCTTTGCTGGTCGTGGAGTAAAACAGTCAGAAGGATGTCTTGTCAAAAATGTGCTGCTGAAACAAAAACAAATCTGCAGAATTAAAAGTTAGAACAATGCTCCACAATCAAATGTTAAATAAATTTGTCTCCAAGTCAGGACAACTTAAAACAGGTGTGATTGCAACATGAAGGAGAATGAAGCCCGAGGTGGTTAATATGTCTTTGATGTCTAAATTGGTTTGCTGTAGTGTGAATTAAGTTTAAGTAAGACGAAACAAGAAAAATTTATTCTCTTGAGCAAAGAGATCACAAAACACTAGTAGAATGAGAACAGATTTTGAGGCTGAATCTTTGGAGTTTAATAAAAACTTTTTAATAAACAAAAGGTTTTGCCAGTTTAATTTTATTCCACTTCCCTCTTTTACTTGTAGAGATTGCTGAACAGAAGTACTTACTGGTTCAGAAGACTAAATACCTTTGTAAAAACTTACCAAAATCTTTGAGTAAATTCATCTTACTCAGCCATTTAGCTGCAGGAAATGTAAATTCTTTTGAAAACTCTGATGGTCCCATCTACCTCTTTCTGTCTCTGACTCTAGAACCATAGCAGTGATCAGGATTCATCTCTACCAATAACAAGGGGTGAGGACAGACTTTTTTTTCTACTTTCATTTTTCTTAACTTTTCGGTTAAGAAAAGTTAACTTTTCAGTTCTCTAGTTTTACTACAAGTAAAGTAAAGGAAGTACTACAAGGAAGTAAAAAGGCTCCCACAGAGATCAGTACTCACATCAGAATCTCAGCTGCACAGACTGATGCTGCTCTCACAGGACAAAGCTTGCTAAGACCCGTGGTGAGCCTTCCTCTGTGTGTGAGCTCCCACAGCTCCTTCTGTGTCCCCCAACTAACAATTGGAATTTGTGGTGGGAGAGCTCCACGGCACCATCCCAGGGATTCCCATTGACAGACAATTTCCTGAGATAACCAACATGTCAGGATAGGGACAGAGCATGGACTGGGGTGTTCTGATCCTTGTTTGGAGCAGAGTCCATGCCTGTGTTTATCTTTGGCCCATTTACATCCACACTGCACAGGCTTGTTCCACAACTGTGCACTCATTCTTCTCCCACAAGTTCATTTCACCTCACAGAGTTTTCAGACATATTAGACTGTAACATACTATAGACTGCACTGATCATTTCACACTTCAAAAGTCTCTTGCAGGTTAAGAAACAAACTGCTGTGTTTTGAATTTTAAGGAAAATGTTTTTCCTTTCTTCTATCATGTGTTATTCACAGGTCGACTTATTTCTATTAATCTTATGAAGACAGATTGAAGAACTACATTACAAACAATAAATAAAAGTAATCTGCTATGGTAAGCACAATGAAACAAACAGACCAGCAAATAAAAACTGCCCAGCTCATCAAAGTTGCAGTGGCAATAGCAGCAAAAACCCCTAAATCTCTATCATATTCCAAGACAGGACAAGGATACAGTGTATGGTAGTTCTATGTCACACTTTAAAACTTAAATTTGTCTCCATTAGCTCTACCATTTCCACAAGTACAGTTTCTCTTTGCATAAAACATTTTTGACTGAGGCTTCTTATATTGTAACATGAATGTTTTGTAGACAATTTATAGGATGGAGGGAATTCTGGGCATGTCTGGACATCCTCTTTCCATAGCATCCTTTCCCTTGGACCGTTCCTAACAGGCTCAGAAGAGACTAACTTTCTTGACTCCTAGTTTGACACTGAATAGAGAAATATGGACAGTGTCATCTCAGTCCCTATCCCAGGTGCCAAAATCTCTGAAGCCTAATCCAGAGACCATTTCCTTGGATGATCCCACCAAGCAGCAAAGTGTATCAGCTCAGCTTTTCACCCTCCCTGGCCAACGGATTTCACCTGGAGTGAGGAAGATGTGGAAGTGGGATTGTGCTGAAACAACTGCCTCATCATAGATGGGGGAAGGAGCAGACCTGAAGCAGTGGCTCAGAGGAAAAACAACCTTCTCTCTGCTCTTGGCACTCCTGGGACACCTCTGGTAGCCAGAACCTGAGACCTGATGACAGCCACAGTTGGGGTGACCAGTTAAGTGACATGAGCAGTTTAACGAGCAGTCTGCTGCTGATGTAACTAACTCATCCTCACTACTGCTTGTTAGTCATATTTAATTTTTTGCTAACTTGATAGTGATGTTTCAAACAGCAAATGAAAATAAGGCATCAGTGGGAGTGCATTGAGTTCTGTTGGACCAGCTCTTCTGACTTGCAGGAAAATTGGTAGGGCCTTTCCTATGAAAACATCCAGTGATGCAGTATCTCTGATGGTTTCTAGGAAAACATATGGGCCATAAATTCCCTAGACTGTTTCCTTTGGTGATGTCCTTTTTTGTGTCATTCCCTTAAGGAGCAGTCCAAAATTAGGGAGGAGTTCATCAAGGACAGATGAATGCAACTTTGGAACTTGATTCAACATCTGAAGAGATCCTCAGAAATCCTCATAATGAGCACAAAATAATTACACTGTTCACTGACACGGTGCATTTTTCCTCTTATAGGTTTTTCTTCTAAAGAATGTTTTAAAGGAATGCAAGGGCACCGATAAAAGTACAACAGAAGAGCAAGGACATTCAACATTAGTGACAAACATCCAGGCTGACACTCCATTATTAACATTTGCCTTTTGTCCCCTGCTTAATGCTGTCAGGAGCAATGAGAGAGTGATGGAGGGATTTCAACCCTGACTGGGCTTATTTGTGCTTCGACCTTCAAGTGTGTTTTCATTAGGCAGAAATTAAATATTTTCTAATGAGTTAATGGGGAAAGTATATTAAAATAAAAATAGCAACTGAAATTTTACTTTTAAATGTTATCAAGACATGTCATGAATATGAAAGGGTTGATCAAGACTTTCATTTTTACTAATAGAGTATTCTGAAAAATTAAAGCAAAAGCAAGATAATCTTCACATTTCTGAAAAGTGCATTCCAAAATCTATCAGCTTAAAAGAACATGTTGCCAACACTGTCTTTCCTACGTAGAAATTTGATTAATCTCTTGAATTTATTAAGTCCCAGTGGTGGCAAGTTGTGACCATTTGTCCCCTAAATAGTTTTTATTTTTCAAAGGAAGATATCCCTTGAGAATAGTATTGATATAAAAAATTTGCTTAAATTTGTTTCTGGGGGAAAGAAAGATGAAAATATGGGGAGTTTTCTAAGATTTTCAGCTACATAATTTGATATTTGAGCAGCACAAACTAATTGGCTACTATCTAGGATTTAAACACACGTATACATTCAATATTTTCCTTACTGTGTTACCCTTGCTTTTCTATTCCACTCCTCCATCCATTTCCTAGTATTTCAGAGGTCCCATTAATTTGAATAAATGAAATCAACAAACCTCAGAAAGCTCTCTGAGAGCTGAGGTTGCAGACATCAACCCTGAAATTTGAAAATTGAACTGAAATGTATGTGATATGCTCACTAATTGAAGATATTTTCAATGCTTTAAACAATAACTGGGGTTTGAAAATGTGGAAAATAAAGTATTTCAAACACAAAGATACTGATGAGTTGGTTGTAATTTGGGAAAGGATATTTTTAGAATGAAAGCCCAATGGAGAATCATTTTCTATTTGCTAAGTTTGAGAGAGGCAGTGGACAAGCTTCCCTGGATGGTAATTTATATCTGGTTTCACCTGGGATCAGTAAATATTCACCTTTGCCCTTTGCAAATTTAAATAAAAGCTGTCAATAAATAAAAAGGTCACAAGTATCTTGCAGAGATTTTCTCCTGCAGTTTGAAAAAAAATTCATTGTCTGTGCTGTCTGAGCTCTCTTGAGCTCATGGTCCCAACCACTCAGAGCTGTACACAGATGTAACTTGCAAGGTCATCTACTCAATGCTGCAGTTTCTACATCTGAAGTAATTGCTGTATTTGACTATTCAATTACTTTACAGTCTTTGAATTTGGTGTACTTTCACCAGGTTAAGTCTATTTAAGTATGCATAGTAAGGCATGAAAATTCAATTGCAGCACTATTTCTGTAGACACAAAAAAAAAATAAAAATTGAGTGTAAGCCATAATTCAATTACAAAAAACAGATTTCTGAGGAAATGCTACAGCTGAAGGGATGAAAATCTGGCAGGTGATGTGCAGTTCACCAAGGTGTGTATGAGCCTCTCCAGGCTGAGAGCCTGACATAAGGACACTAGAAAGCCATTGTCCTGTTGTCAGAAGTGTGGGAGAACATTGAGACTGTGCTTCCCAGCTTCTGATGAGAACAGAAACCATCACCCTTGGCATGGGCTTAGCCTGGTTGCAGGAACCTCTGTTCACCAGCAGACAGGATTTTGATGTAGAGAGGTGATGGGAAGAATTTATATATGAATACATTTATTTTTTTTTCAGTTGCTGCCAAATGTTTAGTTCAGGTAAGGAGCCAATTTAAAGAACCACTGTAAAGAGTCAATTTTTGTTGAGAGATTTTTTTGAGATTTAGTGAAAGCAAAGGGTTTGAGCTGGTGAAAAGGTTAGATGAAATATGTGGAAGGAAAAAATACTTGAATGTAATAGAAAAATTAAATTTTCCAGTTATATTCCCATTAAACTGTTGTATTCCCACTGGAGCAAACAATCCAACTGCATAACCCTTGTCCTTTTCCAGATAATTAATACTCCAGTGAAAATAAGCTTTTCAAGGATATTTATAACCACAGCAGAAATTAGTTCAATTCTGACTGCAGCTGAAAGATAACCACCATCCTGATAGTGCTTCCTATACATCTTTCTCTAACAAGAATTTTTGGAGATTCTGAATAAAACCACTGTGCAAAGACAGAGTGGAACTCTGCAAAATTGCTTGTAGCTACACAAACTCACTACTTAGAGGAGATTTTAAACATAGAATAAATGGATTACTGTATTTACCAGTATAAATATAGAAATACATGAAATGTACTTACTAATATATTGACTAGATGGGAAAAATCAATACATGGTGAGAAATTTTGAATTATCAGGAAAAGCATTTACTTGCAAGCCCCATGTTCGCCTGGGCCAAGGTTTTGACTCCCAAGTAATTCCCATGTTCTTGAGTGCTACTTTATAAGAGATCTGGTTGTATGATCAGAAATCATATAAGAACAGGATTCAAATCAAAAGCATCCAGTTATGATGTTTGCCACTTTGCTCTTCACCTACTGTGATGGTAAATATGCCACAAAATGTCTTTTACAAATTCTCTCATTATGAAGCAGTAAGGTTTCCCTGTGTGCCTTTTAATACACACGTCTCAAAATGTTCATGTTAACATTAAAATTCTTATAGGAGAACAATTTATTCTTCACACCTTTTTTGCCTTACTTTACTTTCTCTTTGGAGTGGAGAGAGCATCACTCATGCATTTGGTGTCTCTGCTAAGGCAAACCTTCATTAGAGTACTGCTAAGCTCCAGGAAAAGCCTCTCACAAAAATCATTTACTCCACTGGTTTTGCTTTTCTGGGAAATTGAAAAATGTTGTATTTAAGAGTGAAAATACTACATCTGTGTTCATACTTTAATCAGAATAGACATTTCTATCCCACTTAGGTGTTTGCATTGTGACATTAGATATACTGACTGACTAATCACCATGGCTAAATGAAACCAACAACTCCTTCTTTATCACCACACAAAACATAAAATCATGTACATGTTATGATGTGTCAATGGGTTTAGAGGAGGATCTTCCTTCATTCTTTTCGAAACTACCACGAAAATTTCATGCCATGGCATGCAGCTGAGCACAAGACATAAGTGGCTCCTAGAAAATCAAAAGGAAAAAAAACCCTCAGGAAAAGCAGTTCTGCCTATGAGAATGTCTTCATGAACACTAATGTACTGCTGAAGGATAGGACCTAGTGGTAATAACTGATTTCAAATATTTTGACATTAAGAGGGAGTTAAAACAGCGGTCCATAAGCAAACACAGAGTTCTATGAAATCTTGTGGGAGCAGGCTGATGAGTTTTTTCTGACAACATGGGCCAATTTATCTTTATTCCAGCTAGGAAATGAATGGAGGGTGATTTGCTTGATAGCAGATTCTTGTGTGAAAGTGGTTGTACAACAGCAGAGTTCCCTGGACCTAGTGAACACATGCTGAAATATACTTATCTGACTCTCCTTGACTGTACACACTGTGTAAAGGTGTTGCACACACTGTTTAGCAGTATTGCCCCCCAAAACTCTTGACAACTGACAGAAAGAAATTTTCCGAATTTCAGAAAAAAAAGAAGCCTGAGGGCAACACTGTGGAGCTACTGTTGAAAAATTCTGGGATTAATTACCTTAGGATACAATAGACTCTTCCTCCTTGGACATATGTAAGACTAACCTTCTATACTGGGGCAACCACGTTACAGGCTTTCAGCTGAAATTCCTTAGCTTTCTTAGAAGCTGCAGTCAGGAAAGGACAGGGAAAGGCACACTGGGACAAGGGAGAGACCAGAATGTGAGAGATGGAAAGGTAGAATATGTTAGGAGAAAGAGAGAGGCTAAAACAGAAGGATGTACTGTGAAATACAGGGTCAGCAGCACATAAGCCTTAAATAAACTCCACAGTCACTGCTACAGCTGGAGTGGATTTACACTGATGTAATCAAGACCTCACCTTTTCACTATTTTGCTTTCAATTCAAATTTTTAAAAAATTGATTTATTTCTTCTGAAATATGAGTAACAGCACCATGATTACTTTCAGCTACTTCCCTTTTGTGCTAGTTAAAAAAAAAAAAAAAAAAGAGAGAGAATTGTAGAGAGAATTATTTAATGTTATTTATTGCTTATGGAAAAGACCAGAAAACACCAGCTCTTCCAATGCTCAGTGTAAGTCTTGGAAATATGGCAGGTTAATCAGTACAGTATCACAGAATCATGGAAAGGCTTGGAAGAGAACTTAAAGCTGATCTACCTGTAACCCCCCTTCCAAAGAGAGGGACAGCTTCCAGTAGACCAGGTTGCTCCAAGCCCCATTCAACCTGGCCTTGAACACTCCTGGGGAGGTTTTTCCACAACTTCTCTTGGCAACCTGATCTACTGGCTGAACACTCTCACAGTGAAGAATTTCTCCCTAATATCTAATCTAAACCTCTATCAGTTTGAAGCCATTCCCCCTTGTCCTGTCACTACAAGGTGCTGTAATAGTCACTTTCATATGTGCAGTGCATTTTTCCCTTGCCTTGCAACTTTTATTTAAAAAGTGCATCAGCCACTCCTGTTCTGCTATAAAAGCACTCCCCACAGGTGAAGTAGGAATGAAAAGAAACAGAGAGTCAAATAAACTGTCTTTATTTCTCTTTCTTTGGAACATAAACCAGGTTGCAAGGGATGTCTGTGCTCAGAAAACATCAGTTCAAACAACACAAAGCACTGGTAGGATGTTTGGCTGTGCAGACATCTGCTATTTACAAAGCCAACTTAGCAATCTAGAATGAAGGAACAGCTCTCTAAACACATTCCAGGGAAACGGTATCATTGAAAGAAAAGATTTTATTTTAATTAAAGGACAGTTTTTTCTGCAACAGCACATGAATGTGTGACAAGCATGAGTGAAATTAGACTGTTATCAGAAAGTTCAAATGACCTCGGTAGTGAAGGCTCTGGAATAGCTTTTTAATTGGGGTAATAGTAAAAAAAACCATTTTTTGTTTCAAGATAGAGCTCAGTGAATGCAGTAACACCTTTTGAATAGTTCAACTGACTGAATAAAGCCTTTGCTATCAGGCCTTTGTTGCACTGTCAAAACAAATAATTACTGTATATAATTAATTCCATGCTTCAGTGCTCTGCTGCTCAGCTGCAAGCCTTGGAAGGTTTTTTGCACTCCTGAGGAATAACAAAGCTTTTGAGTTTTATTCACTTGCCCTCCTTTGAAGCAGCAGGGATAGACCACAGTGTGGGCCACTCGCTGGTACTGGGAAAGCAAGACTTTGAGTTCTGTCTCTTGTTTGTGATTAACCCACTGACCAGACATGGGGACTGGAAGGGGTTTTCCTTCTGGATTTCACACTTTTTTGAAGAACAAATCATATCTTTCTTCCTAGGGTGACTTGAGCGTTTTATCTACCAATTTCCAGAGACAATTATTTGGGGATTTACATCCTTCATCTTCTCCTGTTCTCCTTTCACACTGAAAATTTGTTCATTCTGGTCTCCAGGTTGTTGCAGGGAATATCCCCAGCAGCTTCAGACCATTTCACTTCCAGGCTGTTTGTTGTGACTGCTGTGAGCTCAGAGCAAGCTACAAAACCAGTCACAGGAGTGCACAGTAAAATGTCTTGCTCTGAGCTCTGTGCCACGCTCTTTTATACAGAGGTACAAATCACTGGAGGCAGTAGATTAGAGGAACATCACAAGAGGCTTAACCTCTTTCTGCAGAGACCCACTGCTGTCCTATGCTGAGGCCAGGACACTGAGATTCTGCTGTGCACACTGCAGCCACTGCAATGTCTCCTCGACCAGCCTGGCCTTTCTGGGTCTAGGATATTAGTGCCTGCCCAAGCAATGAGTCTGCTTTTTCACAAACAAACTGTGAATGTAGCTCAGGCTTTGCTTTCTCCTCATCTACAGTCCTAACCCTAACAACCTCAGTCTCCCATCCATACTTTGGCATTTTTCCCCTTCCATGAGGAAAAAATAGCAGAAAAGAAGTATGGGGGACCTCCTTTTGGTTTGGTACATCTATTTTCTCTTCTAACAAAACTCCAGCCACGAAAGGCTCCCATGTTATTGCAACTATGTATTCAGGGAAACAGCATATTCTGATTTCATGTTTTCTTTCTTCAAAAGGTCCATCTTCAGAAATTATGAAGCTCTGGCCAAGCTTGTGGCCAGAACACAAGAGGCTGGGAGAAATATGTACTTATGACTATACTGGCGACGGGCATGCACTTAAAAGCTGGGGTAAGTTCTACATCCTGCACAACAGAGAATGTGATCCTCCACTTCCATGGAATTCAAAGGTTCAAAATTAACCTCAAAAGCAAACCTTTTTCAACACACGAGAGTGTTCTGTTCCTTTTCTCTTTGCTCATCTCCCTAACTCATGTGCTAAGGAGCTTATTACCTCCTTACTTCCATGTTTGCCATCTGAGAAAGTCATGGCCATAGAGAAGAAATTAGGGCAATAGGAAGCAATGAATTCCCACTTGAATTAGTATTAACTAATGTAATATTTCAGATTTTATCATGATGGTATCTCCAAACACTGTGAAATATTTAAGGGTAACACTGATCATGGCCCATGGGGAAATGTATTTTAAAAACCCTGATTTGGAGACTCCAACAGAAAGCAACTCTGCAAGTGGTCTCATTAATTGTGGTGATGTTCAGTGCAGGAAATAGCAAAACCTGATCCTAAATGATACTTCAGGAAAGTAACAACCTGCACATGTAACACATATCATTCCCACCATACTATTATTTCTTTAAAATTGTCAGAGCTTAACATTCATGCTTTCTTTGAAATATAGTTCTTCTGTCATTGTGTTCTGATGACTCACCATTCAAGGCACTCCAATGAATCATGTTAGTGTTCTCCCAAAATAAAGGTATAAATAGGTATAACTTTGGAGCACAGTTTTCTAAACTGTTCCTAGACAAAGTTTGCTCCCTGTATTATGAGCATCTGTTTGTGAGATTTTAAGAACTTGAAATTTCATACGGACAAGAATGACTCGAACGTGGATGGATAAAAGTATGTGCTCACATACATAGTGATAGGTCAAGCTTTTTTATGTTTGATTTGTTACTATTTTTTTAGTTTAGTTTTTGGTTTGGTTTTGAATAAAGGTTTTACACTGAGTTGTCAGAGATCACTGGACAAGTAAGGATCTTCAGATTTTTTCTGTGTAAGTATATTTAAAGTGTCATAGCCATCACAGATGTACATGATTTGAATATGTAAGATTACTGTGTTGAACTAGGAACCAAGATAGGAGGCTGGCTTTAAGTGATACTTTACACCTTAGCTGTCTCTAATTTTGAATCCTGAATTCTTAGAAAGTGATGCCACCTGGTAAAATATGTCAAGCATTGAAAAGCTTAAGGAATGTCCATTACCCACAGTCCTGTAAGTCTATTTTTCTGTCATTCTTTGACTTTTCAGACATGAATTTGGTTCCAGCAGCACACTGCCACAGAAAGAGATACTTTGATTTTTCTTAATATGGCAAAAATGTTAGTTGTAGCTCTCTAAGCATAGCTTTTGGGGGTTTAAAATGAGTTTTCTGTTAAGTGAAAGAGATTATTTAATCTAACCTTTGGACACACTTTAGGATGACTAGTAGAAAAGACTGTGGCTTTTGCATTACTTTTTTCTCTTTTGTATGTTTGTCCCTTTCTTTTTTCCACTTCTCCCAAAACATGCCATCTGGGAAACAGAGAAAAAGCTGAATTTGCACTAAGACTACTTCAAATGATGCTAATAACATAAAGGCATTTATCAGCATAAAATGGATAATGTGAAATACGAAGTATGATTTCCTTTCAAATGCCCAGATAATAGGAAGTGGTACATAGAAAAGATAATTTTATTTCTCATGGCATATTTTGATTCAGCTTCTCCTTCTTTGACCAGTGGTCAGGAGATTTATTTAAAACTTCATTTTTAACCATCTATACCTTTTTTTTTTTTGAACACTGGCTGTTTTTTCAGACTTTCATCCTTGGCTTGAGAGTGGATAATTCCCTTTAAGCCTTCATTACAGCATTTGTTACCACTGTGATTCAAAACTCCTCCTTTGAAAAGCTGCAAGGAAGTGCTGTGCAGTATGATTGTGTAATCCAGGTCTCATGCCAGGCAAGTTGTTTGTGTTAGACAGATACTTAAAATCCTACTAAAAATCCTGTCCTCGAAAGGACCAGCTAATACCTAATGTCACTTAAAAAGAAAAAGCACTTCTTATCTAAGAGGACATCAAAATGTTCTTGCTGCTCTCATGCCCAGAGAGAAACAGTCTGCAGTGTGATTTAATCTAAAACTCTCCAACCCTGAGCATGTTTTTTGTAGGTGTTTAGCCCTTTCAGGTGCAGAGAGAGAATATAGTTTCTGCATCACTGTAATTCTGCTACAACACTGGCCTCCTGGTATGCTGGGGCACACTACAGTGAGGTCTTCCACCTCAGTGAGATGCAATGCAAGGCAAAGATGCATGAGATTGTCTTGACATCTGTCTCCATGCACTGAACCAGGAATCAGCCAGGGGTTTGCAGAATTAGATTTATCTGTCTTATAAAAAGCTTTATGGCATTCTAGAAAAGTTAAATTTCAGAGTGCTGTAATGCTCAAGATGTATTAAAGACTTTTAGGAAAGGTTTTTTTTCTTTATGATACTTCCCCCACATGCTGATAAAAAGTTCTCCCTGTAGACCACTTTAGTATTTCTGCACTATTTTTTATTTTTTAGAGCTTCTTTCCTGCCAGTGTAAAATATTGCTCAGCATTTCTGTCTTCTCCTGGTCAAGTTTAGACTGTTTCTAACACTGCCTCCAGGGTTTATAAAAATATATGCAATACTATTGAGAAAGATTATATAATTCTATGGGAGGAAGAGAAATTGGATGCCATGATGAGATAGGATTATTACAACGGCAGACAGCACTGTGTGAAACCCAAACAGATAGATGGGCAGTACTTAATACTGCTGATGAATCTTTAAAATGAAGTTGTATTTCTCCCAGAAGAAAAGTAAAAAAAAAAAATTAAAAAAACCTAAAGTACAGACAAAGTCAGCACTTGCCCTTCTCCTGTAGTGGCAAGGCCCCTTCTAAAACTCCATGAAATGCCTCTGTTTTCTGGATACTTGCTAGTCACAAATGTCATAGTGCCCAAGTCCTAGACAAACAGCCAGAGTACAAATAAGCGTCGGTTATGGATGCAAAATAGAGGCTGATGTGTCTTGAATATACCTGACAACTCACAGAGACCTTATGCAGTCTGACTCCAGGAACGTGCCAGGTCTTTCTGTGCTGGGCTTGCTAAGGTTGGAAGTTTTGACTCTAACAAAATGCTGGGCAGGCAAGTAATTTTCAGAAAAATGATGAATTCATCCTGCTTGCAATGAAAGAGAATGATCAGTGAAGACTTTCCTCCTTGGACTTTCTCATGGAGAGAAACTTCAGTACTGAAACTTGCTCAAACTGTGACTGACTTGTATTTGAACTTAGAATCAAAATTTTTGAGCACCTGGAGAAAATCAGGAACACGTAGAAAGACAGTGCTAATAGAGTTTTCAGGAGACAATTACCCAACTCAGGTCACTTAGTTATTGGGGAGATTTGCAGCCTGACTTTTAAGGTCCCTTACTAGTGGTGAGCCAATGAAGCTTGCAATGGAAAACTACTCTCTTGAAGAAGCAAATTAGGCACATGCAAATCTGGTAATCATCATTACTGTGTGCAGGTTTTCTGATGAATCTAGGGAAAACTTAGTAGTGCAACTTTTGGCCGTCCTGAGAACAAATCATAAAAATTCAGGCCCACAGATGGACGGTGAATTAGATGATGTTACTGGAGATACTGAAAAATTTTAACCCCCTTTCATATATCAAAAATATTTTTGTACATGAAAGGAATCATTACAAAATTTTTCAAAATAGAAGTGTAGATGCCCAGTTATAGAGAAAACACTTGACCAAGATGTTGATTGTACTGACAGAGAGCTTTTCATCACAGCAACTCAATGTTTTCTCTCCATCTTCACAGGAGTCTCTGCTGGAAAAAAAAAATAAAAAATATATATATATGTTACAAAAGCTTCTGCTTTTGCAAAGGTTATAGCACAATTTCAGTGCTGTTCTTTCTCTCTTTGTGCTGAACAGATCTGGCAGACCACGCTTATCACTGCAGTTATACACTGCAAAACATCTCCACATGGATGGAAAATGCATTTTTCTGTCTCCTCCCAGATGAAAGCAGATCCCTAACCATGCAATTTTTCATCCTTAGAAAAAGAAGGCAGTTATAGGCAAACTCCAGGTCAGACAAATTAAAAAAACAGAGTGGACCTTAGAAGAGATACAAGTGTAGTTGGATATTTTGGGTCAAGTAATCTTTACCTAGTAACATCTCATAACTGATTTCAGCCTTGGAATAGTGGTGGGGAACTCTGCCACCTCCAGACATTATTTCCTTTAAGGCACAGCTCTTTAAAACAGTGGGAATGTATCAAAAGCAAAAAGTAAGCTCAGCAGTTCAATACCAAGGCAAAAAAATAACACAGTGCTGCATCTTCCTCACTGACATATGTCTGACTATTTGAATGTTTATAAGAGTCTTATGTAGGAAGAACATATTTTCCTGCATGAGCCACTTAATGCTTCATACCCCACTTCATCATGAAAAATACCCTCCAAGTCCTCTAGATTTTAAACAGAAAAACAAATACATCTCTAGACTAAAACGGTACATGAAGATTAACACAGATCAATGTGTTAGTGTTGCAGAGCATAAGAAAACAGCATCAACAGCCCAGGCAAAACTGGATTTTCAGAGTTTCTTCTGTTTTCTTTAATCTCTTCTCTCTCACTTGACTTCTTCAACATGAGAATCTTGAATAAAAAGTTATGAAGTTACTTCACTTGTCACTGCTTTCTTTAAGCTGTCACATAAGGACACTAAAGCATAACTACTCATTAAGCCATGAGCTATTGATATCAGCTTAGGTTGCCCAGAGAAGCTGTGGATGCCCCACCCCTGGAAGTATTTAAGGCCAGATTGGATGGAGCTCTGAGCAACCTGGTCTAGTGGAAGATGTCCCTGACTGTGGCAGAGAGGCTGAAACTAGACCATCTTTAATGTCCCCTACAACCCAAATCATTAGATAATTTTATGGTTCTAATGAATAACTGCTAATATGAAAGGTGAAAGTTTTCAGCTGGCAAAGCTGCAAAGCTGGTGCTGGCATAAAAGGAGATACAGTAAGTGTGTGCCTTACCAAAACATATAGCCCTTCACATAATAGTGGTGTGTCTGTTTTCTATTGCTATGCTTTCTACTGCCAGTAGTTGAGGACTTTTAAGACTGGGATAGGTCAGACTGTAAATTTTAGACCTTGTTTTCTTTTTAATAAAAAACTCCACAAGGATTTTGTTTCAGAAGACTGCGATTCTGTTTTGTAATCAAATTATCCTGGCTATTTAATCTAAGGACTGAAGTATGTTCTAGCAAAAAGAAAAAAAAATAGTTAAAAAACCAATTCAGAAAATTATGTCAGTAAGTATTGAATTATTAGATTATCTGGTCTACGTGATTCTTTTTAAAACCATCTTCTTTTTCCAAATAGGCTAAACACAATTTATTCCATGACTATAAACTCAATGGACCTGCAGGTCTGCAAGACTTGCCTCTCATTTTGGGAACTAAAAACCAAAAATGAGCATTGTATTGAATTTCCTCAATATTTGTTCAAATGCTTAAGCGAATTTGCTTGAGTGTCTTTTCAATCTCTTGATGTTTTCTTTTAACAAGATCATTTTAATCTTTACTATCTTTGGTCAGTATCAGGTAGCATTACAGGATCACTGAGATAATTTAAATCCAGTCACAGAAGTTTGATCAACTATAGAGTGATAGAGTTATCATTTACTCCCAGAGATCCTCATGCCACAGGCCAGACAAGCCCCAGCTCGTGGGATATGGGGACACCTGAGCTATTGCCAGCTTTTTTCTGGATGGGCTGAGTGAAATTTTCTGCCACATATTCCACATTTGCTTATATGATGTCTACTAACAGTTCACTTATAAACATTCATCCCATTCCCTCCTAGCAGAGCATGGAACAGCTGCACAGGCTCTGCAGGGAGCCTGAGCTTTGATGTGGTCTTCACAGCAGTGTCCACAGAGGGCACAGGTAATAGAGGTAGCCCCACACGTCTGTACTCACCACCTGGTCCACATTCATCTGGGCCATGGCTAAAGTGTGCTGGGGCTAAAAAATTGATAAAACAGACAATGCTTTCCAAATATGTGTTCTGCATGCTTGTGGAATTGTAAATTGTAATGTAGAAAGTGAACTGTGAAAACACTTTCCTTCCTATACAAGATCATAAATTTCTTTTGTCATAACTAAGACATTCTGCAAGACTAATGAAAAAACCCCAAATTTCTTTTGACTGAATGAAATGTGTGATTGAACAATGTATACTTATGTTCTTGAAGGCTATTTCCCAAAGAATTCAAGTTTTCAGGAACAGGATATTAAATTTAGGACAAGAAAATGTCAGTATTTTGCATGTGTGTTTGTGTGTGCTGTTGTTCCGTAATCTCTAGTTTGGGTTAAGAGTTATATTTTATACAAGGAAAAAACCTGCATTTTCTGAATACTCTTTTTGTATAGGAATATGGTTTAAAGCTTATTTCCAACTTCAAGCCATATGGTGAGTGATGATTCACATTTGAAAATAATTCCTGCTTTAACTGCCTCTGGTTGCTCTTGGGAATAAAAACTGAAACAAGAAAAGTAAGCAAAAAGAGTATTCCCAAACTGACTGCTGGAGCTAGACAAAGCTCATATCTGAAATATTTAGCATTCTTTCCTACATACACATTTCCAGAAGACTTCTTGGTCACCCAAGCATTTTCTGATCACTTGAGCCGACCCATGTGCTCAGGAGCAGCCAAAACCCATCAAGGTTCTGGTGGCTGCTCTGTCTGGGCTGCAGCCAGGAGCCACGTTATGAGTTTCTGCAGAACCTCAAAGGCATCTGTGCCTGCAGATGAAGCCTGTCAAAGGAGTGCTCTGGGCTTGATTCCCACTCCCCACCCCAGGGTCTGCTCCTGGGCTGCCCTGCTGCCAGGGTATGGCCGGCAGGGATGAGCACTGAGTTTGTGTCTCTGTCATCTGCTGCGTGCCTGGGGAAGTGGCTCCAGTGGCGTGCACAGCACATGAGCCTGGCTTACAGGGAATGCCTGCCACAAGAGAGAGCACAGCAATACCCAAAGGGACCATTCCTGCTCCAAGTAGCATCTGATGAAAATAATTGATCATCTGCCAGGCACAGCCAAGTGCCACTGAGGCAAGCCCAGCTCTGCACGAAGCAAGGAGTCAGTTCAGACTGATTAAATCACAGGGCTGGAAGTGAAACAAGGGTAAGACAACAAGTGAGCCCGGGCACTAGGAAAAAAAAGGAAAGAAGAACATAGTACTTAAATCCAACAGAGAAAAAACCAAAACATGGAAGCAGATCCAGCTTCTGTTGAACTTAGCTGTGAGTTCCTTTGGACTTTATGAAAACATAAAACTGGAGAACAATCTGTTGTGTATTCAGGTGTGCCTTGATAATCTCATCAAAACAGGGGAAATATCAACACCAAATCCTGATTGCACAAGATTTCAAATTGGAGAGTTCCCAAAGGGAGGAAGAATAGTATACAGGAATGGTTTTAAAATCATCACTTCCCAGTTAATTGTTCTCTTCATCCCTGCCTGTCAGATGATGTGCTGGGTAAGCTAAATAACAATTGCCCCCTTGTTTTCAATGAAATTGTACTGATCTGTTTCACAGATCAGTATGTGTATCACAGAAACACAAACCTTGAAGATTTTGCACTAGGTCAGGACCAAGCATACTTTGCCACCTCTCACCTCCCTTTCACTGATGAGAGCTTGTCTAAACTGCCTTCATGCCAAAAGCTTTTAATTGTCACACCAGTGGACAGCTTCTAGCTCTCCCTCTGGCAGGTGAAAATAGGGCAAAATGAAACATCATCAGTTCCTAAGGAAACGGTTCCTGGCTTGGTACTTCTTATGCTCTGTGTGTGTACAACAACTTTTGGAGACTGAATAGGGTTTGTCATTTTTGAATATACTACAGACTATCATTTTCACATCTGTTTTCACCATGTAGATAAAGTTCTAGTGTATTAGAAATTGCTCAAGCAAATGAACAGTTATGAAATCCCTTAATTTTATGAAGATTATATTGTTGAGCTGTTACAAAAAACCCTAGTCCCTTTCTGCCAAAAAGCCAGCTGTAAAATCTCAATTCTCAAATATGCAATTCTGAATTTTTAATTTTTCAGAACATTAGCTTATCCAAGAAACTAAATACATTATTGATACTATTGCACAAGATCTAAAGAATTAGCCATCTAAAAGAAAATTAGACAACAACATTTATTTCTAATGTGTTTTAGAAATATGTTCACATGAAAGTTAATGTAATTTAAATTACCATCCTGTTTATTTCTCCCTATTCTTCAAAAAAAAAAAGAATATATATGCCAGACCTCATATATAGTCCATCTGGGTATTTAAGCAGGGTGAGACAAAGGCAAGGTATAAGGTAAGAACCTGGATATAGGAGCATTTGATGTACTTGAGAGAGGAAGAGAAAGCACAATGAAGGCACACTTCTCTTTCTCCAGCATCTTTATACTGAGAAGATTTCTCATATTCAGAATAAAAATTGTATTTAGAATCATGCAAATCAGATTGACCTGAGGAAACACAATTCCACTTACTACTTATACTACTACTGCTTTAAAGCAGTTCCACAACAACCAACCTTTGCAAATAATGCACTTTACTGCCCAGGCATTGCAGGGTCTTGTCTGTGCCTCATTCGCCCTAGGCCAAGGTCATCTCCCACATGTATAAAACCAAAAGATTGTGACATGCATAGACATTTATTCAGTTTTGGAGAAGTTCCTGAGAAAGGAGATCAGCTAGACTTGCCACTGCATCTTTCAAGGTTAATGGTAAGACTTTACCAGAAGAGTTTGTCTCATCCTCACTGGTACAAGACGGAGTCAAGGCCTGAAGCCAAGGCCCTGCTGCACGGGACACTTTTACACCGTAGGGTTTTCCACAGCTATGGATGCACTGACAGTGAAATTGATGTCTGCAGACACTGATCTCATTTAAGGCACTTTCCCAGACCTCTTGAAAATATTCCATCAGTCTCCAGCATCTCACAGGCCACAGATTGAAAATATCCAATCTGAGCTGTTCCTGTTACTGGGGTGCCATATGCTTCCCAGAAGACAGAACAAGCTCAGTGTTCACAAGAGGAAAAAACAAACAAACAAAAAACCACAACAAACCAACCAACCAACCAACCAACCAAACAAACAAACAAAAAAACAGTGGAAAGCTGGGGAAAGCCTCTTTCCCTCTCTAAAGCTCATTTTCTTTTGTATCCTTCCTGTTGGAGGCATATATATTGAGCGGTGGGGTCAAACCAGCAGCTGAAAAATACCTATTTTAACCACCTCTGCATACAGAGATACAATAATATAGTGCTGCTAGGTGGTTGGGTGGAGAGGAGTTAAATCAAATCCCTCACAAATGCATGAAGAGGAGAAAGACAACCAAAACAGAGAAAAAAACCCAAAACAAACAGCTGGAGGAAAAAGGAAACAGCATCAATCAAGGGTTGATGTTCCACGAGCTGATCAGGATCCACTCTAACTTGGTGGAAATGCTGAAAAAAAGGGTATTTTCTGATTGATTTGACCAACTTTGAATGCCTTCCATCATCATGTTAATGAATGCCCCTTGATGTCACAGAGTTTATTTACAGAAGCCTGATAGTTTCTTAAGCAATTGTAATCATGGTAGATATGAATCCTGCCAGTACAATTATCCCACACGTTCCCATTTTGTGACCCAAAGGTGAACATTGCCTAGAAGAGGTTACAGCATCCTCCTGTAACTCTCAGCTAATCAAAATTAAATATATATTTTTCTATTTTTCCCGCTACATTTCTAGTTACTTTTGGCTTGTCCTGCCAGCCTGCAACTCAGTGGCACCACAATATAGAGCTCTTAATCACATCCTTTAATTCTCTCCATCCAGTGAATGCCTGACTACCAACTGCCATTTATCAAAAATTTTGTGAAATGAAATCAGGTTGGGCTTTTATCACCTCAGACAGGTCACAACAAACAAGTTGTGAAACCACATCCAGCACAGTTACACGAAAGCTGTCTGCTCATAGAATGGATGGACACTCCCTGGAAAGGAATTCCTATTCCACATGTATATAATAACTAATGAAGAAAATAGGCAATATTTATAAAATGTTCCTGGTAAGTACAAAGAACAGCAGGGATATAAGATATTAGCACATGCATCTGTAATTCCCATGATTTGTTAGGAAAACTGAAATAAATTATTATACATATGACTAATTGCTAATATTTTTCTCAAGTTTTATTTTGAATTCTTATTTATTGGCTCCATGGTTTCATGTGAAGCCTTCCCAAAGGCAAGCACATTCATTTAATAGTAAGCAGTTAAACATTTCAAACAGCTCGAGAGACAGTCCATGACATTAAAAGGGATATACTTAATCTGATACGCAAACTTCATAAATTTCTCCTGGGTAGTGTATTCCCACTGCAGTGTTTTGCCAGCTTAAATGCCAGCACAGCTGTCTTTATCTTTCCCCCTGGGTACTAGTGCTCCTCCTAATGTTTCATGAGGGAAATCAAAAAGGCAAGTTTGGTACAAATCATTTTAGTTTTTAAAAGAAAAGAGAATTCACACTCAGCACTGGCACGCTATCAAAGGAGCATTTCACTTATTTGTGGTCATTTATTTCTCAGGCTTCTAAGACAATTCTTTAGGTCTGTTGGCACCAGTAAAGCTAAGTGGCATAAATAAAGGCTGAAACACAATCAAGTCTTTTGTGCCATTACAGTAATTCTGGAAACATTTTGTGTTATACTACAAATATTTACCTGATGTCATCAGACAGCTTTTTCATAAAAATTCTGCCGTTAAGCATTCTGGGGATTCCTTCTATGAGTGCTGTACGGGTGGTTTTTATCGTCATCATTCAGCTCACAGACTGAATTGTTGAATTATTCACCCTACCACAGCTTCTTGCTGTTATTATGATAATCTTTTATTCCAAATAAATACTGAAATCTTCAGCTGATGAACAACTTCAGAAACTGAACAGACATCCTCTGGGGTAACTGAAACAGCGCAAGATTCTACTAAAGATCTACCCCTCAGCTGTTTGTTTACATGGAGCCTTCCTTCTCTGCCTTGCAGACAACAAATGCATGATACTGTAGATGTTTTCATCCAATTGCAGAGACTCCATAACTGACTGGCCTCCAGGCTGATCCACCCCGTGGATCAGGAACAAGGAGATTCACTCTCAGTGAACACAGGATATTATGGCTTTTACCAATGCTTGCAACTCTTTCATGAGTGCATTATTCTGACAGATAATTTTGCCCCAGATGTCTTAAGATTAGGAGAGCGTCTTTAGTACTACTGATTTCATGCCATGCACGGAGGTAGCCTGTGAGCTTCAGAAAGAGATAGAGGATTGCAGATGGCACCTGAAGAGATATCTGTCTGCTACTGACTCCTGCACAATGGCAGAACTTCCACTACTGCTCTTCCAGCCTCCGGATTGGTGTCAAGGTCAATCAAAATTGTCCTAGCCCATGAAGACACATGAAGGAATATCTGGATGGGGTATCAACTTTCTGTGTGGTTTGCATCTGCAATGCAGCCACAAAGGCCAGTACAGAAGAGAGATGGTACAGTGACACGATTTTCACAGAATCACAGAATATGCTGAGTTGGAAGGGATTCACAAGGATCCTTGAGTCCAAATCCCTGCTCTGTACAGGACCATCCTCAAGAGTCACACCATGTGCCTGAAAGCACTTTCCAATGGCTTCCTGAGCTCTGTCAGTCTTGGGGCTGTGATTACTTCCCTGGGGAGCCTGTTCCAGTGTGCAGCCATCCTCTGGGTGAAGAACCTTTTTCTAATATCCAACCTAAACCTCCTCTGACACAACTTCAGGCCATTCCCTCGGGTCCTGTCACCGGTCACCAGAGAGATCAGATCAGTGCCTGCTTCCCTCATAAGGAAGTTGCAACTGCAATGAGGTTTCCCCTCAGTCTCCTCTTCTTCAGGCTGAACAGACCAAGTGACCTCTTTCCAGGAACTACCAACTGCCTAAAGGATGGATTGTAGAGATCAGAGTAATTTTAACTGTGAGTGAGGATTGTCTAAAAATTGGCTGTCACTACAACTCTGCAGCACACCAAGAATGCTACAGTTATTGCTGAGGCATTCCTAAGACACACAAGAGCTTATTTTGGAGACCATATTATTATACCTGGACTTGCAGGTTATTGTGCAGTGATGGAACAGTATTAGAAAACTAATATATAGCTAGATCTCAGCTAATCACAGAAATCTTCAGAAAGTGTGCTTTGTATATCTCCTAAATCCCACCTCAAGTAAAAAACCTATAGACTGAGGCATTTTTCTTTAGTCAGGAAATACTAAATTAAAGCAAAATCAATTGATTCATTTTCAGGATGCATGGGGCTGTTCTTAATACTTTATAGTTTGACAATAGCATATCTATTTTAATATTTTGTATTGTTGTAAATTGCAAAGATTGAATGCAATGGAGCATTTCCCAAGGGGAAAGGGGGAGCAGGATTAACAGAGGTGCTGATCTTTCAAACTTACATTCACCATATACCCTTTCCACAGAACACAGGTGCTGACAAGACTCAGAAGCAGGAGATGAGATGGAGGATGGGGACAATCCAGCTGCATCATCTTGGCATTGCCTGTGCTACACAGGAGCCTGGCAGGATGCATGGGGAGCTCCAGCCTTCACTAGGAAGGAGGAGGCCTGAGCGGTGAATATCTCTTATTTTCTTCTCATTTCTGAGGTGAGTGAATTCTGTTTTCATTAAGCTACTGTGAAAATTTGAGCCAGCTTTGCTAACAAGCCTCCTTCTTTTCTGCCAAGGACTAGACCTGCTTCACTTCTTCTACACCTGGATGTAAATCAAGGTAAAATTCATTAAAGCTGTGTAACCAGGTAAGACCAAATCTAAGCACAGCATATTCCCACTCTCTTCTATTTAATTAGACCTGGGTATCAGTGACACATCATAGAACTGGCACTTTAAAGTACAGCATTACTCCTTCTTTTGATGTTTTGGGGTTTTTTTATGTGCTAGTACTTCATCAGGAAGAATGACTAGAGATCAGAGAAGTATGACTCTGGTCTGCAGATCCTATATGTTCTCTGAAATATTACTTTCAGAGAGAGAAAACCAAACACATGAGGGATTCATACCTTTCTCTTTTTGGAGTTTGGTCTGCCACAAACAATAGTCAGTCAATTGTCAGATAATCAAAACTTAAAGAAATCCAGATAGGTCATTATGGGCAGGAAAATGCAAAATAGGGACCATAATGTAAAAATATCCTCTTTTTTATTACTGAATTAACAACTCCTTTATTCTTACCAGTACTAAGTCAGTACCTCTGCCTCCTGATCAAGGTCAAGAACCTGTGAAACTCTAGCTGACTTTTTTTGTCTACCAGGGGCACATGAACCTGCAGAAGTTTTTTTGTCTACCAGGGGCACATGAAGCTGAAGACTGTGAATTTTTTAATACACTTGGTTTGAAAGAGGTCATGTCTGAAGGGCACTTCTCTGTACGTGCCAAACTGCATTTTCTACATAACCAATATGAATTTACTTTATCATCCTTTAAAATATATACAGTATATTACTGATCAGTCCAATGGCACTCCATTCTTTACCCAAATGAAATATTGCTCATGATCATTTCTTACATTCTCACTCTATTTCACAAGTCAACCATAATAACGCTGTTTAAATCTATCTTTAAGATTAGTCACAATCCTGAAATTTTATGGTGCATGACAATTTGATACTGGTAAACTTTTAGCTGAGGAAAAAGGAAAGTGAAATTACATATTGCTTTAAAGGTTAAATATTTTCTTGACGTATCTATGTTACATCATGGTTAAACAAAAGTCTTTGATGTGGGAACATATCCAACTTTCAGAAATGAGGATTTTACCCACCTGGATCAGTCTATTCATTATAACAATAAAAAGTACATCTCTAAGATTTGACTCCAGCAAGAACTTTTATCTGCAAGCTATCTATGATGCATATGATTACGTATGTAAAGTCCCTTTCTCGGTTATAAAAGGGAAGAATTTAGCATACTCCCATGTGTATTTTAGCCCTTTATATCCTCCTTACATTTCTTTAAAGAGTCATTTTGTTTCCCATTTTTTTTAAACTGAGAAGACCTGCAGCCCTGTTTTATATATCATCCAGAAACTGCAAACACAGCTTACCCACCACTACATGAAATATTGGAGATATTTTGTCCTCATCCATTCAAGCACATATGATTCAAGAAAATAATGAAATTTCTTTAACCACCAACCAAGAATACCTTTATAAAGTTCTGTATTTTCTGAATTTATAATAAAAAAATCCTTTACTTTATTGCTTTTGGTGCCTGACAGAAGAGGTAAGTGCCACTAGACATGCTCCTATCTCCCTGCCTACAAGACCTGAGCTCAGAATGACCTGTCAGAAAGAGCGTGACCTGTGGGTTAATGGACTGAGGATAAATTGAGATGAAAACCCCAAAGCATCTAAACTGGAACAAACTATAATGCAATAGTTTAATAGTTAGACATACTTGTACTGCAGCCTCTTCTCATTCTCCACAATCTCTGTGCTTCAATATCCTTTTCTTAACATTGGCAACTGATTCTTCAGAAAATGGCAGATAAATCCCATGCTGAGCTAGTTAAGCAGGAGTGCTTTAGGGCAGCTGGCTTTCAAGAGGTCTGAAACTCTTAGGGCTCTGTTTATTAGCAGTATCAGGCACATGAGTTTTAGTTCTTATCAGTCCAAATGTCTTTACAGATTAAAAAACCCCAAAAAAGAAAAAAAAAAAAAAAAAAAAAAACAGAAAAATAAATCTTTATTTTAATCATGTGCAACTAATGAGAACTCTAAGGTCCCATGGCAGTTTAATTGGGCTATTAGATCATCAGAATATTTCAATGGAAAACTAAGAACCTAAATGTTTTCTTAGCTCTGGAGCCTGTAGCCATCTTCTCTCCAGTTTAAAGACACCTTTTGCCATCTGGGGTTTCCTCTGCAGATTTGTTTCCAAGAATTATCCCTAGCCTCTACCTGGATTTGTTCCTGAGTATAGAGTGAAGAACATGATGAGTAAGTGTAGAAGTAGAAAACCTGATTAAAAAGGCAGGGAAAAAATCAACAACAATTACAACAGTAAAAACAACAACAACAGAATACACAAGAAAATTGCAGCCCTTGGTGTTCCATAAACATATAATCTGCTCTGAAAGAAAACCACAGCTGTGGAAGGAAAAAAAGGATTAAGTTTCATCTGTGATAGAGCTGAGACAATTACAGACAAGGCTTATCTTGTGAAAGTGGTTAAGTGTAAGTCTGAAAATAAAAAAGATTAGGAAAAAGAAAACTCCTAGTCAACCTGTGATTAAATACTATCAGAGCAATAGATCTGAATCTCAGATTTGAAAAAAAAAAATGCCTTTAAGACTTTAAGCTGAAAGAAGAGGAATTCTGTGTTTGTTTCTGTGTTTCCACCTGACAGGGATTTAGCTAAAGAAGATAGCTTAAAAATTTAGCCAGGGTTGCTCTGTTCAATGTGAGCTACTGCTGCATAACACAAATTAGTCTCATGCATCAAAACTGATATATAATCCACCTTTGCTGTCCTCCATTCCTAGAGTCTGAGAACCCACTCAAGACATGGGGAAAACATTCCCTTGAAATTCCCAGGTTCCCTTGGAAACTGAAAACTCATTTCTGTAGAAGTTATAAAAGAAACTTTCTCTTCTTGTCATTCTCCACCACTGACTCTTAATGTGGAGCAGCTTGAGGAGCTGTAGCTGCTGGAGCACATCCCTCTCCTCCTGAAGGCAACATCTGCCTAAGTGAGAACCCTACGACTGCTGGGAGCCCCCTGCCCCTTTCCTCTATCTGACAGCAGCCAAATCCCGTGTCTCCACAGCTGGGTGCTGACAGCTCTGGACAGCTGAATCCCTGCAGAAAGCTTTGGATGTTGGTGCCTCAGGACTTGCCCATCTGCACCATTGTATGCAGGCATGACAAATATCAGAATGTAGCATTAAGAAAACATTCCCTTTTAACAAAGCTTGAAAACTGCATTTAGTCAGACATCCTTAATTAGAGCAGCTGCCTGTAAAATAAGTGCTTTGACTACAAAAATAAAGGGATATGCTGTGCCTTTTGCTCTGCTCAACCCACTTGAATGTGGCCAAAACATAAGACAAAAATATTAATTGAATTCATGTTTTACAGATTTGGATCTATTCAGCTGTTGAGTACTCTCAAGCCTAAATAACAGCTCTATTAATTATTACCCACAGTCCTCTGCTTAGACTCGTAGCTGTGTTCCTGTTTCACAGACATTTTTCACAAATTACAAAACTACCTAAATTAATAAAAGTCTAGACACATATGACTGCAAGAGCTCAAAAGAGTTTCTGCTCATAAGCTGTGTGACTTTCCACACTGCTAATTTAGAGCAACTGAGCTACTTTATCAGTCAGCTTTCATCACTTAATGAAGTTACTCAAATATTGAAAAACACAGCCTGGATATCTTTAATGTTGGTGGGGAAAGTGCCTGGACTAGCTGCTGCTGTTTCCTAGTATCTTTTGGAAGATATATCTAATACATTTCCTAAACTCATGTAATACTTCATGGTATGATTATATATGTGCCCGAAAGGACCACCATCTATCAGGAACATCAGATCATGAGGTTTTCAGAAAGCTTTTCTTGGCAGCTGGGAAGAAAAAGACTTTGTTAAAGCAATGGCTGGTTAAATAGGCTTGGAGACAAATGGAAGAGCTGAGATGGTGCTACAACTATTTTCACACAGTTTTATCCTCCAAAGTAGAGGTGATATGGATGATCAAAACCATGGATTTGGTTCTTGGGAAATGTAAGACCAGCAATCCAATTTTTGTCTCTGGTTACAGAAGAAATGAAGCATATGAACAATACGAAGTGTCACATGTAATTTTTCTGGGAAAATGCCCATAAACCAATACTGCATTTCAGCACATTTATTAAAAGCTGAGTGCCTTCTCCTCTGAGGTTTGAAAGGGTGCAAGTTTTTCTTGATGAATGTAAATGCATCCTATTAATGTGAAAAATTGCTATAACAAAGGAGGAGAGGAGAGGAGAGGAGAGGAGAGGAGAGGAGAGGAGAGGAGAGGAGAGGAGAGGAGAGGAGAGGAGAGGAGAGGAGAGGAGAGGAGAGGAGAGGAGAGGAGAGGAGAGGAGAGGAGAGGAGAGGAGAGGAGAGGAGAGGAGAGGAGAGGAGAGGAGAGGAGAGGAGAGGAGAGGAGAGGAGAGGAGAGGAGAGGAGAGATCCTCTCCTTTTAAATTAAGAAAATTAATTTGCTTTTTAATAGTTGTGTCAACATGCTTGAAAGCTTCCATGATACTTTGAAAAGACTTAATTTCCTAGGAAAATGATGTGAGATAAAGAACTGTGGGCTTTTTTTTTTTTTTTTTTTATAGATACAACCCTATTCACAGTTCTGCAGATCACTTGTGGCCTTTTGCTTATAGTCTGATTTTGCATTCCAACTTTAAAAAGTTCTTTCTTTCGTACCTGAAAAGGTTCTTTCTGTGATTATAGCAACCTGGTGTCTGCATATGCTGTCAGCTACCACACTCTGGCAAAAGAGAAGATTCAGGAGCAATGGCACTCAGGACAGGATTTGGTCAACATTTAAAGTCATGTCCCACAAGACAATGCAGAACCATACGTGGCCAAGCAAAAAGATTCCCTCCATCTCTAATGCTGTGCTACTTCTCTCCTAAAAGAGGGAGGAGGGACCTGCTTTGAGCCAGGAGACAGGAGCCATAGTGCCAGCAGAGTGTTTGTTGTGCTGAGCACCACCTGGACTGCCTCCAACCTTCAGAGCAGACAACCAGCCAGTTTCACTGCTACCTTTCCATCTATGGGTAGGAAATGATGGGAAGGAGAAAAACCAATAAATATGTTCATTCCCCCCTCCCTTCCATTCCCTGCAATTCTACTCTAACTACATTTCCTATGTCAATAACACAATTTTCAGGTCACTGTGAACATGTTCCTGTGTGTTTGTGATTAGAATGCTCTCCTAGTCTATCTCACTGCTCTTTCTGGGAATTGAAGGTACTCTTCAAAGCTGAAGGGGTTGGGGCTTTTTCCTCTAAAACACTCATTTTCTTAATTACAATAAAACAGCATTTCTCCTTTGGTGAGTTTACAGTATGTCATTTGCTGATTAGATTTGCAGCAGTTTTTAAGACGTGGTTTACATCACACTAGATTTCATCCTCTGAGATCTTAAACTGACAAGGTGTCCAGAGGGTCCCCATATTACCAGCAGGGGCTTGGACCATGTTTTTTATCTCTGGCTGTTGGAGAGGACAGTAAGGATGAGCGAGTCAACTGAAGATCAACTTTGCACCAGCTAGAGTTCAAACTCGTTTACAGTTTTTGTTTTGTTTTGTTTTGTTTTTCCTGTGAAACCACTTTAAGAGCACAAACAAGTGCAATGTTTCAGAAAGACCTGAAACATACTTGGGAGTTATGACTTCTAAAGGATAGAGTCACTACACAAAAAAAAAAAACAAAAAAAACAAACACAAAAAAAACCCCCAAAACAAACAAACAAACAAACAAACAAACAAAAAAACAAAAGAGTACTTTTAAGGCAAAAGCTGTATCATAGATCATTTGGAACTGTTCTCCGTAGTGTTCCCTATAAACTTTCTAGCTCCCTTCCTATATTTCCCATGTACATTTTCCTATATATTATTTTATCTAAAAACTAAATGCTTGACTTCTACAGGTTCTGTTTATAGACTCTAGGGCACTACTTCACTGTGGAACGGGCAATTCTGTGGAATTCATACCTTCTGCACACACTTAGAAGGAATGTACAAAACTGATCAGAAGATTGCTTCCCTTCAGAAAAAATAATTCTCCCGGTAAACAGAATATACATACACTGCAGGAAAGTGTCATGTTGTATCTTTTTTTCTCTTTTCCATGAAAATATTTGCTGTAAACATTGTAATCTATTCTCACCAGTTATTTCCCCTGCATCTTTACAAATGAGACAACTCTCTAAAACTTTTCTACAAAAGTCCATATCCCAAAGAACTCTGTTAATAAATAACAGACACTACAACAAATTTAGAGGACCCTTCTGGTGTTATATCATTCCAGCAGATCTTACTTATTCTTGTTCAAATTCAACACCATCTGAAACAGAGATCTTGATTTTTGATGTTGATTTTAAAGTAACCAACACATTTTGTTCTTTTCTATTAAGCCATAGACATAAAGAGGGATGTTTCCTCAAGCTTATACATACCTAATTTCAAGGGTTGAAAAAACTTCCTCCAATCAGGCAGAAATAACAGAAAACTCCAAGAGTCCCATGGAAATAGCAATGTAAGTGTCAGAAGTGCAATATCTAATTACTAATGAATGAACGACATAAATGAAACAGGAAAAAAATAACAAGCCTAAGATATATTGATGACACTTAAAGGAAAAGCACGAAAAGCATACATGCTCAATAATTTCCTTAGGCACCTCCCCTTTTTTTTTATTATTAAACTTATTTAGAATAAAGAAAAGGATACTTTTAAAGCCTTTATTAATGCTTTTCTTTATTAAAAAGAACAGGATTTGCATACCTGCCCCTTTTCACCTTTTTACTTCTAGCTTCACCAGGTACTGGAATATACTTAGCATTCTGTACCAATAGTCTTTTTTCATTGAATACCTTTGTCTTTCCAAGTGACAGCCTCAATCATACCAGACAAAGGCAGAGTGAAGTTTGCTTTAACAGAATACACTAAACATATCATGGTCTTCATTCATTGAAGAAACATTTGCATAATTGCCCTAAATTAGAGACATTTAATTTTAAGTGATTTACTAAAAGTTGAAAAAGACTTTTTATTCTCAATTGTGTATAGTCTGATTCATGACAAATCCTTTGTTGTATGTCACATAGGAATTTTATATTTCTTATCAAGATAATTCAATTGGTAGCACCTTTTCTGCCAGAGAAGTTCGTGGCAGAGAGTCATACTGTGGTACAGTAATCTGGATACTCAAACTTCAGAGATAGAAAGGGGAAACCACTGCTAACTTCTGAAGGTATTTAAACCTTTCTGCATAGTTGTTATAAGCAAACACATCAAGTTCTAAACTTTATTTATTTTATGTTTGTCTCCAGATTCCTAAGCCTTGATCAATTACCGCCTTGAGACAAGCTAGCCCACCTCCTTCTCAGTTCTGATGTGGAAAACTGCATAAAAAAGGATACAGATTCAGAGGCTGGAGGAGAAGTGGGAAGATTTGGAAACATATTTTTGAGCCTTCTTTTATCATTTCTGCTGTCTTAACAGGTAAATAATGAACCCAGGTTTGTGAGGGTCCTCATCCAATTCCTTCATTGACAGGAACTTTTCAAATATACTGCCTACACATAAGAATCAAGTTCTGCTTGAATGGCACTCAGATGCCACCAGATCCCTGAGACAACCATGGTCTTCTAGGCTGACAGCAGGTGGGATATCATCCCAGGGCTTCTGATGTGCCACTCTACAGTCAACTGAGTGTGGGCAACAGAGCCGTGCCCCTCCCCACAGATTTTCCTGTCATATCCTGTCAAAAAAACACCTTTTCCCAGGAATTTGAGCTGAGCTGGTTTAAAATAGTATATCATCAGCACCTAGGAGACGTGATCAGCCACCATTAATCATGGAGCTGAGTCATTCAGGTGCATGAGCATGCAAGGCTACTGAGGATGGATATGGAAGAAGCTGGGAAATCTTCCCAGCTTGGAAGAGTAGAAGTTCTAGTGTTTGAATCAAATCATTCATCAGCCTACTTCTCACAGTGAGACTGTGAGACTGACACCTTGCTCCAGACTCTGTCAGGCCAGACATGTCCCAGCAAGAGTGCTGCATCTAAACTGAGTCTACAGCAACTCACCCGTCTGGATGCCTGGGCGAGAGGGACCCTGTGGCATATCATGACACATGACACGCCAGTCTACACATGGTTATAGGATCCTCATCCCTTCATTTCTACTGATCCAGATAGGCAACATCAGTAAAAATGGTAATTAATACCACTCTGACTTCTATGATCTAGTCCAACTCCCCCTGTTCTTTTCTTTAGAGAGGCTATTGTCTTTCACAGATCTCAGCAAGGTTTCTGAGAAATCCAGATTTTATTTTTCTTTTCTGCAGAAGGAAGATTATTCTGTTGGTTACAATGAAGTGAAGCAGAACTAATGTAATTACTTTCCATCAGATTTCTCCTGATTTAGACCAATGTATCTGATACCAAATTTGGGGCAAAGTTGTAATTACATTTTTTTTAACATCTTTAAATTTGTAGATTAAATTTTATTTGTGTTCTGCTTCTACATCCTGTTGACAGAACAAAGTTCCTCCAATGTGTCTGGGATGAAAATGTTTGGGTTTGCAGCAGGAAGATGTTTCATCTTCTAGTGTAAATGTCATAACTGATCCATTAGTCATAACTCTAATTTTACTATATAGTACAGGTGAGTAAATGTAGGGAAGGAAATAGTTTTTCTGTGCATTGTTAATCTTTACTGTGCAGAATGGAATGTTAAAGAAAATAAAGTAATTCACAGTAAAAACCCTTGAAAGAATTGGGGTTTTTTTCATGAAAATATTTCCTCAACTCTCTAGGAGCCAGAACATTTAAAAAAAAAAGTTCTGATTTCAAAAAGACAGTGTCATGTAACCATTACTACACTATGGGAATAAGTTCATGCTGATATTATTGCATTTTCAAACTTTGCTTCTCTTATACCACTCTGTGAATATGGCTTATCAAGATCAGTAACATAGTCTCGAGATATTCCATGGATTTACCCTGTTAATGGATGAGTGGAAAATACCTGCACACTACTAATTTCCATAAATATTTTGGTAAATTTCAAATCAAGTAATCCTTTTCTGAATGTTGTTCTTTTTGTCTCTAAGACATTGATAAACAAATATACAAAAACCTTCCTCCTGCACAATGTGAACAGCAGATTGCTTACAAAACTCAAATTACCTGAGGCATAAATAGACTAATAGATTCCTCTTTGAATTAAGATAATTTGGTAAATTAAATAAAACACCTTTTACAAGAAATTTACTGGCTGTTATTCTAATACACAGGCTTCTGTAATACTGATGATTTCTGCATGAGCTTAACAGAGCTCTAACTCAGCCGTGCTGCTCCAGCTTCAGCTCAGCTCTCAGAAATAATCCACCCTGGAGATGGAGATTCATGTTGCAAGGAACAGATGTACTAGATTTTCATAATTAAAAGTAGTTTATGATTTACTTCTGCTTTTGTGCTATTTGTTTGGTTTTAAATAACCCATTATTTGCCATTCAGGATGAATTTAGAATGTGATATAAACTCAGAAATACATAGATTATAAATAGTAGCCACAAATTTTTCTCTTCCCTGAGAAAGAAAAAACAAGTGTTCAATTTGTGACAATTTTTTGTGTTTTACTTCCTACATTAGGAAAAAAATTTAACTTCTACTGGTCCCTTGCCTTCCTTCACAGAGCTACGGAGTTGTCATAAGCAGGAATGATGAAAAGGCAGTATTGAGGTGGATATCACCAACATTGAATTCAGTAAGTGTCCATATGTTTTTTCACTAAAATTCTGCATAACTTATTTCTTAAATATCTACTGATGAGAGAGGAATAAGAATATGTCACATTACTCAAAAGAAAACCTGAATTATCAAGAGTGTTTTGCCTTCCTTATCAGGAACCAAATGCCTCAGTTATCAGATTCCTAGCCTCCAAAATAATCTGGTCCTGCAACATGAAAATATTAGTCAACAGTGCAACAAAAGACATTTAAAGACCATCTACACATGACCTACTGATATCAAGGTATTTGGCCATAAATCAAGCAACATCTTACTTAAGAAGCAAGTAAACTAATTACTACTGCATTATTAGTGATATACATTCAAGTAGCTAATATGTCATCTGCCATACTTTTTCTTGTAAGTTCCTTAAGAAATTATGATAATGAAGACATTTATAAATGATGAGCAAAATCACAACTCTGTTGTTGGTCTTTTTGTCTGCCTTCTGTTCTCCTGCATTTCAGAATAATTTTGTTTCAGACGGCTTACTGAAGGCACAGTAAGTGCTCAAGAGGCTTAATACAAAGATCAGTAAGTGGCATGTAAACAGCAGTTGCTCATGATTAATAAATAAAAAAGTAATCAGTAGATTCATTGTTTGCTTCCTGTGCAAGTAACTTCCATGGCAAAATAAGGTCACAGCGGCTAATGTAATTGTGTGTCTATGTTTGTGTATTTAATTTTGGATTAATGTCACCTTAACCCACAGGTTTGGATGGAGAAGAATTTAAAATAGATCAACTAACAAATACACAGCATACAGTGTAATTCCACCTTTATTTGGCCATGGTCTCACTGCATAGTACTTAAACAGGGTTTGCTTAGGGCCCTACTTGATGAATGAGTATAAAACCTGGAATTTTTAACAATGATATTTGGCTTCAAGACATTTCATGTACACTTGTCTGCACACCATACAAACTGCAGAATTTAATTTTTTTTAATGTGGGTTGTCTTTTTATTTTTTTCAAAATACCACTGATAATGGGAAGATTGTCTCAAAGCCTACTGGTTTGACAGTCATAGCATGGCACTGAGAGAAGATATTATGTGCACACAATATATCAACACATGACACTGCCCAGGAGTGTGAGGTGTGCCAGAAGTGAAGATGGCTCAGGCTGTACACAGTGTCTGCCTGGAGTACACCCAGTGATGAACTCTCTCCAGCTTCTTAAACACAATTACTTGGCTTGCTTCAGCAAGATGTCCAGGAGTAAACCAACATATGTGTGATGTGGAACCAGGACCCTGGAGACAAGTAAGGAGAGATCAAAGTGGCAGAGTTGTCACATCATGGCAACTTCCATGATTTCAATGAAGACAATGAGGTCTCCTTTTCAGCCTGAGTATCCGTGTTGGAGACAATATATGAATGGCATCACTTAGACTTGCTTTAGAACCCAGATGCAGAGAAACTTCTGTAGCATATAGTTAGTGTGGTAGTACATTTACAAGAAATCAGTAAGGTTAATAGCACATTTTATAAACACATCAGATAATATTCCATCCAAAATTTTGCTAGCAATGGTGAACATCAATAAACTACACTATTGGTCATGTTATAGGTTTTCTTTTCTGTAACTAGTGTCTGTTTTTGAAGGTGCAATCTCTCCAGTTTCATGTGGTTCCTCATTTCAGCATGTATTAAGAAAAATATTTTTATATTTGTGGGTTTGTATTTAAACCTTTTTTTCAACTTGCAGTCAGATAAAGAAGCTTTTTCTTTTTTTGTACTTCTGACTGCCTGAAAAGTGCTGAAGTAATGCTGTCATTTTTCAATAAATTTCTGGTTGTTTAGTGATCAAAACAGAAGGCAGTGTGTATATGTTCAAAAATATTTTCCAGCGTAGTAGAGGCTTTCAATAGTTAAAATTCTTTGTTTAGGATAATTCAGCAACCACGTAGGTTTAAACCCCTGATATGACACTTTAGGTCTAGCATGTGCTGGATTCCTGTTGGTTTGCTATGTCCATAACATCATAAACTGTTGCCTCATTTGCAAAAAGAAGAGGTATAAATAGTTCTAAATTGTGGCGGAAACAAATTCACTGGTAAAAATCAGCCTACTACAGATTAGAAATCATCCTACTAGAGATTAAGTGTTCCTTTCATGGGGTCTCCCAGTCTCTTCTGAAACTAGAAACAATAGGTGGATGTATCTGCAAAATTGCCTGATATTCCTATTGCTACCAGTGGAGCACCAACCTCACACTTTGTGTATCGTTACTTCTGCTTCACTGTGAGCAATGAGAATGACAAGAAAAAAATACAGAAACTTGAAAAAATTAATTTGTCTAATATCCAACAGACTGATTACCCTGAACCACATAGATTGACAGTAGATTGACAGCCCAGCATTATTCCACCAAATACTACATCACTGACAAAGAAAAGATAAATGACATTATAATGCTCAGTGAATCATTCCACTTGCAAGTGCTGACACCTCTTCCTTCCTATCAGACCAAAAGAAAACATCATAATTATATCTAAGATGCAAGTGATGGCATTCTCATTTGACTCTACAGTAGAACTGTGAAACATGGCAAAGGCTACTGAAGAGAGATCTTCATGTTTTCCAATTCCCAGCCTGAATTACTGCCACATACACAAGCAACATGCCTCAAACCAGCACTTCAGTCACCTGGCTATCTCACCAGAAGGTTCTTAAATCCCTCTCACAGCAGCTTTAACTTAACATTTACACTGCTGTTTTCCATACATACGACCTTGCAGACTGCAAAGGAGAAAAAAGCATATGAAACAGGAAATGCAATTGTGGGTGGGTAAGTTGAAAGGTTGAATAAATATTAACAAATAAGAGATGAAAAAAAGAGCAAGAGGTTCTAACTTCTTCTTCTTCTAATTACCTTTGGTTAACAATGAGGATGAAACACACCAGACAACCCCCAAACCCTAAACCAAGACAACAAGCACCAAGTGAAAACAAAACCACAGGCTGATAGGGGTTTGAAGGGGTCTTAGGAAGTCGTCGAATCACATGTCCTGCTCAAAGCAGGGATTACCCCAATGCTCTGGATTGCACAGAGAGCCTTCTTCTGCCAAAAAATCCAACTAATTTATACCATAATCCTGCTGTCTCTTACCATTGCAGCAGGGCAAGGATGAAGCCCCCACCCCCCACCTTTTTTTTTCTCTTGTGGAAAAAGAGAAAGATTTTTATAATAATACAGAACAAAATAAATCTCTGGAGAATGGAGGGTGGGCTTGGTGCTCATGAGACTAACCTTCCAGAATATTCTGAAACTTTGACCTTGTTGACGTGTTAATCAGCAAATGGGAAGCTGTGTGATTCATAGGGAAAGTGCTGGCAGGGAACATATGAAGGGTGAAGTGTCTGCAGAAAGTGTCGTTGATACAGACTTAGCTGAGGAACATGCCAAATCTGAAAAAGATTTCTTTTTCCCCAGTGAAAGTTTCTGATTGGCACAAGTTACCATAACTGATTTTTAGTGCCTGCATAACTTCATTACAAGTGAGAATTATTAAGAGCCCACCTGGAACATCTGACTCTCAATTTGTGAAGGTTCAAGGAGATGACTCATTTAGAAAAACTGGTCATTTTATCTTTTTAAAAATTGTTCTTTTCTAGTGGAAAGTTTTGTGTACCCACATCATTACATCTGGTTTGTGACATTTCCTTCACTCCAAAAGTTCAAAGCAGAGAAGAGCAGATTCAAAGGTTAGGTTTTTCTTTTTCTTTCTCAAGAAGAATTTAAAGTCCACTAGCCTGTGATTTAAGAAATGCAAATAAACTGAGTAGCTGCTTATTTTTAGTTAGTGATCTTTTTTTATTCTGGATTTTTTTTTTCAGAAAACCAAGAAAACTACTCAGAAGTTGCAGTGCCTGACTCCAATAACCACATTTTCTTAATGCCAGATAGTAAATATCCAATGAGAAAATGCTGATTTCAAGTATTTTTATTTCTCAAAACTGATTTTATGAGTCTATAGAATCATAGAAACATAGAATGGTTTGGGTTGATAGGAATCTTAAAAATCATCTTGTTTCAACCCAGCTGCCATGGGCAGGGACACCTTCCACTAGACCAGGTTGCTCAGAGCCCATCCAGCCTGACCTTGAACACTTCCAGAGATGGACTGTTATTATCATGATCAAACTTTGAATTTTTGACATTTGCCAGTACAAAAAAAAGGGCAATTAGAGCAGCTGGGAAAAAAAAAAAAAAAAAAAGAAAAGAAAAAGTGGTTTCTGTGAAACTCTTATACCCAATATACCCAAAACCAATGAGCTCTTATAAATTACCATAGCAGTTGTCCGAGAAGCGTTCTATATCTGGTAATTTTCATTGTAGCATTATCATCCATTGTTTCCTTCCCCTGTCTCTTTTTGTCTATTACTACCAACTGCTAAGGGGGAAAAAACAAAAAAAAAAAAAAAAAACCCACCAAAAAACAAACCCAACCAAAAAACCCCACCAAAAACCAACAAACCCAACCAGTGCTGGATGTATTTCAGTCCTGCTGTGAATAGCTATTTAGCAACCAATAGCCTCTCCTGCCAAACCATTTCTGTGGTATAGTGAATATAGAAATTGCTCAGCCTACAGCTGTGTGCCTCCTGTTACTAGAAAGATCCTGATGAATAATTCAGAAATCACATCCTGCTGACCTCACATGCAATAGAAATATAGTCAGATTCAAGAAATCATTGTCAGGAAAGACAATTTTTTTGTCACTCTTTTAATTTGCCCCAACAGTAATTTTCCCTGAAAATTAACTATGCTATTCCTCATGCTAATTTTAAAGTTAGCTGTATTTTACATTGAAGCAGGCTTGAAAACCATCAGCAACAATGAGGAACTGCACTTATTCTGTCTGCTCAGTAGTGGTAGGGGCCACAAAACAATTTGATTGAGTTGTTATCAAAGGTATGTTCAAGTCCTCACTGCACAAACAACTCCACAGCCTCTGCTGCAGTCACTGGCACCAGAACAGCAGCACAAGGTAAGGGCATGCAGGGGAGGAGTCCTGGTGTGTCAGCATGAGAAAGTCATACAGTGCATCCCTACAACAGACTTGGGATCCAGTACAGGACATAATCTGGGAGCTTTCTGTTTCATTTATAATTCTACTAGGAATATGGATGGATCTAAAGCAAAGTGGTGACATACACCTTAAGACCAGCCCTTACATCAGTTTTGATGAGACTTTCTCAACTGAGACCACCTAATAAAGTCAGTGACAGTAAATTTACACCATTACCAAGTGGTTAAGAGAGTTTAAATGTAATTCCCCAGTTTTTAACTTCTTCAGCCACAACCTGCTTATTAATTGAACCTTTCTAAAAGTTTAACTTCTCAGGTTTGGATTTTTTAATAGGCTGATTTGAAATATATGTCATAAGCGGCAAATTTTTCTCATTTGCTGAATTAGGCCGCTTCTGTTGAATTGTGTGCTTGGATGGAAGGTGGAATTACTCAAACCCATTCTGGGCAATGAATCTATATTTGCTCAATACCCTGTTACTTGTTTATCTTTTTCTATGAAAAATTATGTGTTAGTCCAGCTTGTACTGCATAATAGCGAGTCCCCTTTGACTCTCATTGAAGCTCAAAAAAATGCTTTCTCTCACTCATCCTCTGTCAGGCATTTTGAAAGAAGACAAAGAAGGCTTCTGGTTAAAACAATAACAGTTTTTAAAATTGGTCCCTTCATTAGCAGACAAGTTGGGGTGCCAGGCAGAAATGTCAAGTCTTGGTTTAGAGGCACAGAAAGGAGATGTTACTGCATTAAGGATGTTGTGAACCAACTGGTTAGCTTAGGGTTGCTCTGAGCAGGGAATATTTAAAGCTGTTGGAAGAATCCCTGGAGGACAGAGAGAAGGCTGACCTGGTGGGCTGGAGGCTGGAGCTGAGGGATGTAAGTGGCTCTGAACGAGAAGGGGGAGATGTCATGGTGTAGAGGCAAGAAAAAATGAGGTGATAAGAGTCAGAGGAAAGTGGGCTGAGTCCAGAGCTAAGTTTGAATGCTGGAAGAAGTGTGAAAAACAGAGAGCTGTTTGTTCCTCACTACTCTATCAAGTGCTTTGCACCAGATATTCTCAGTTTTACCCTCTGAAAGGCAGAATGGAAAAAGACAAGGTTATAAAGAGGAAATCTACTCATCTTTGCCTCCAAACCCTAGCTCCTTTATTCACCAAATCTTTCCCCAGCATATTTCATTTTTCTCACCCTGCCCACTGGAACTTCTCTGTTAAAAAAAAAAAAAAAAAAAAAAAAAAAAAAAAAAAAAAGGAAAAAAGAAAGTTCATCATGAAAAGGCTTATTAAATCCAGAGGGACTGTGTTATTTTTCTCTGCTTATTCTGACTACCAGGCACTGCCAGGGTGCAACACCTCCCAACGCTGACCAGTACTGTTTAGGTCCAACCTCCCTTTGGCTGGGAGAAGAGAGACACATCCTGAGGTTTGATATCAACTGCTGTGCCAGAACACAAGGAAAGTGAGAAAACAGGCATTGCCAACCTCTCTGAAGCAAAGGTTGGCTTTGATTATTTCTAGCTCTACCTTTGCTTCTCCTGTGTTTCTTTAAAACCTGAGCCACTGCTACATCATTATTGAAATCAGCAAATGTTCAGTGAAAAAATAGATTGATAATGGACTCAGCAGAAGTCTGCAGTTTTCCAAAGTCATGTAAATGACCTAGGAGAGAAGGGCTGACTAATTTTCAGTGGAAACTCTGCACTCTCACAAATACTACATGAAAACCTTTAAACCTACATTATTTGTTCTTCTCTGCAACAGAGTCCTCATGAGCAGTGTCACATCCAGATCACACTCTAAAAAAGGTGATCCTCCTCCTGTCCTATGTGATTAACCAAGCCCCGTAAATACAAGATGACATCTCTGGTCTATTAAAGTCAACGCATTTTCATGAGAATCTTAGGGTTTCTGGCAGACCCTATATGTAAGGACAAAGATATGTGAGTGTGTGTGTATTTGTGCATGTGTGAGTGATGGGGATAATTGGATGCTATTGAGCATTCATGTTGGACAATGTTCATTTTGTTCTGTGCAGAAGAGTTCTTGGAGTTTGGTGAATTGTGAAAGGTGGGCAGGATTTGAAATGGCATCATCCTATCAGATTTTAGTTTATAGACTGGATAGAAACTTAGAAATAAAATCCTTTTCATATGCTTGGATTGATTCCTAGCTAAAAATGAGAGACCTCAGTTTTGTCTCGTACTGAGTAACTTATACTGAGTTACAGAAAGAATAGAAGGGCAGAAGTAGATGCTGTAGCAACTGCTGTGAGCTAAAGGCTGCAGGCTGGTGGAAAGGTTTGGCAAGACAAGGTCCTGGATTTTTATTTTTTACTTCCTTTACTGAGCTTCATTTAATACTTCAAAACTTTTTTTTTTTTTGCCATATTTTTTCTTCTCTGAGTTTATTCTGTATAACATAATGTCATAATATTTAGCAGAATATTTTTTTATGTTTGGTTGCTGCATTCCAGGATTGCTTATAGGCTAAACTTACCAATCTTAACTCTCAAATTAAAATGCTAAAACTATACATCATCAATGAGTGTAGCCTGGCTTTGGGAAGTACAGCTGATGCCTCCAGTGGAATCAATTCTTGTCCTTGCTATAGTCTCTGAAGACATTGCAAACTTAATGATGTTTTATCCTGTATCTGCCATTCTAATCTCATCCCCAGGGATATAGACTGGTTTAAATCAACAAACTATAGAGATATAAACCCAGAGCAAATTATATTAGAAATAGACAGGGGTTTTAAAAGGTTTTGTCTATCCCTTTCAGCTATGACAATGTTTTTGCTCTGTTCCCTGTTTTGTTAAAACCTTAAGCACACTCCATTGATAAATTCATCGCAATTTTTTTCCATTTTCCTTCTCTGGCTAACATAGTGGAACACATCCTTCCTCCTGGCTATGCTGATTCAACCAAGCATGCATTTATTTTTATTCTCATGTTGAGGAGGATTTGATAACCTAGCTGCCAAAAGGTATATTGTGAGAGACTATTTATGCAGAGAACACTATATTTTTGTAGAACACCTAGAGAATCAAAAAAAAACAAAGTATCTCAGTACCTCTTTTTAGATCTGAACAAAAAACCAGCAAAGTTTAATATAGTTAGTGTTTGGAAACACTTGTTCTGACTTTAATTATATTTTGCTTAATTAGTTCTGACTTTAATTTAATTATGTTTAGCTTAATTATATTTAACAATTAGATAAAATGCATGGTAAGTCTTGTTAGCAAATCCTTCCTTGCTCACTGTTAGCAAGGGAGAAGCAGTAAGTTATTCAGTTCTTGAGGAGAAAAGTTGACAAAGAATTATTTCTTGTAACACTAGATTGTCATTTCAAGGGAAGGTTACTTTAAGTAGGACTTAGTGAAAAGGTTTAAATGTCATCAAAGCGGTATCTGCACTGAGACTGTGCTTAAGCACCCACATGAAATCTGAGCTTTTTTCCAGCATTGATTAACTCAGATCTCATATCCCAGACCTCCTTCTGCCTTATTCATAAACTCTGCAGGTGATTCCTACAGCCTCAAGGTTCCATCTTCACAGCCTAATTATCTTCTTAGTCCTTATACATGTCCAGGACTTTTGCCAGTAGATTTGTAATGCAAAGATGCACAAAGATTTTTATTGGTCTGCTGTCGTGAGATTTTTATAAGTTCCAGTCCTGGTCTGTTTGGCATATACTGGAGAGGGAACCAGAACATGTAGCAAAAATTGTGGATTCCCCATCTCTGGAAGTGTTTAAGGCCAGACTGGATGCAGCTTTGAGACACCTGGTCTAGTTTCTGTGTTGTGTTGGGTAAGTTTGCTCATAATACCTCATGGCATCTTTAATTAACGTATTTTAGTGGAGGAATGTATCAATTTGATTAAACTTGGCTTTTTAACTAATAAATTTAACATTGTAAGGGAAGTTCCTTTGTCTTCATAAGGTTTTTTCCTAGGATTGTTTCACAGCTTTTGAGTGTGCTATGAATGCGATGCAGTTTGAAGAATAAGAATCATTGAGGTTTGGATTTTCACCATACACTATTGCCATTTTTTATGTTTATTCTGGCAACTGGATGGTCAAGTATTGGAATATTTCAGCTGTGGTTTGGATGATGGTGATAAGTGATCTTGCAGACGAAATCAGGCACAGTGTTAAAGATGTCACTTTAGTACCTAGGTACAGCAGGGATTTTCTGGGCTTTTAGCTGTTAATTCCTGCCATCTTTTCTTCTGAATATTCATTTGGTTAGTAGGTGGCAAATCAACAGTAGTCTGGAATAAATTATATTTATGTAACTTACTCCTGTCCTAATAAAGTCCTTGTCAGAAATGTAAGCTACCACTATGTTGTATAGTAAATACCACATAGTCCTACAGCATATGGTTGTGGTTACTTTTTAACCTCCAGACTACTTTTAAAATGGTATAAGAAAATAGTAAAATATAAACATTTTTGTACTGATGATTATATACCAAAAGCAGGGCCTTGCACAAACCTCACCTAATAAATCAGAATGAAAAAAAAAGTCTCCATTGCTGATTCTCATTAAGCAGAGATAAAAATAAAGCACAATTCAAATGTATTCTCTAATAGCTTTCACTACAAAGCCAGTCTTAATCTACAGTATCACTTTTTTCCTCTAACCTATTACTAACTCATCAGCATAAGCAAAGGAATTAGTATTCTCCCAGTATTTGCAATTATAATGAATACTAGTGATTGCATGACTCCTTCCTGTAGTTGTCCTTGAGATGATTATGTGCATGTGTTTCTAAAGGACCAACAACCCCTCTGCAAATACTTAAAAACTCTGGTTTGACTTTAATCTATAACTAATATTCCTTTCCTCCCTCTAATGCAATGATACATTTTCTCCATGAAATTTTTTTCACTAAAAACTTTTTCACTAGTTTTGGCATTTTTTAGTGCTCATTGTTAGTAGGTTTCTTTGGTGACAAGCAATAATTTTGCAGGGACCTTTCACTCCACAGTCATCCCTCAAAAGCCCACAGAGAAAAAACACCACTGATGTTCATTCAAGGATCAATTCTCATGAGCATGTACTGGAATTATCTGCATTAATCTCAGTGCACTCACAGATCTAAGGGAAATTTCCACCTAAAACCTCTTTCCTTTTTCTGAGTATCACTTGGAGAAAGAAATTATAATGATAAGGTAGGTAACTATCTTCACCTGGCTATGGTTGTGAAACTCTGGAAATTGGGTTAATTAGCAATTGCAGGAATAGAGTGTTGAAAGACACAATACAGTCCTTCATGCTTATTCAATCCTAGACAGGGATTCACAACAGCTGTCAGAAAAGGCCTCCAGCCAAACTCCAATTCTGAGCCTTGATGGTTTTCCTTCTAAAGGCCGTGCAGGGCAACATTAATGAGGCTCATAACTCTCCAGTTCCTGCCACCTGCTTTCCTCTGACACTATCACCCATTTTCCACATTTGCCCTTCTGTCACCTTACACCAAATAAACACAATGAAAACACACCCAAACTTGAGAGCTTAGGTCCCCCAAGGGATCCCAGTGCTGCCAACTGCCCTAGTTGTGGGCTGCAGTGGCAATGGATATGCTAGAGGAAACAGGAGCATGTCCTAAATGTTCTTCCACAAAACACTCGACATATCTTCAGCTTTTCCTCACTTTTTTGTTTTGGACTTCTAAAAAGGTCATATCAGGACAAGTGCACATGTTTTTCAAGGGCAGGGTAATATATCTGGGGATGATAGATATAGTGAAAATTGTAGCTCTGATCAAACAAGAGTCTGTGCTCAATATTCTTACTGCTTTCATTAGAAAGAGCTTTTATTCCGAGAAGGAGATATTTTTCCCCACTGAAATATGCTTTTCAAATAGCTCCTATAATACTCTCCAATCATCACTTGTAATTGGACTATAAAGCTGGGCAGGAGTGTGTGTCAATCTGCTGGAGTGTAGGAAGGCTCTACAGAGGGATCTGTACAAACTGGATCAATGGGCTGAGGACAATTGAATGAGGCTCAAAAAGGTGAAGTGCTGGGCCCTGTACTTGGGTCACAACAACCCCAGCACAACATGCTTGAAGAGGCACAGCTGGAGAGCTCTCCAGAGGAAAGGACCTGGGACAGCCAGCTGAACTTGAGCCAGTGTGTGCCCAGGTGCCCAGCAGCAGCCTGGCTTGTGGCAGAAATGTTGTCTCCAGCAGGGAAGGGATTGTACCCCTGTACTCAGCACTGCTGAAGGCAGACCTCAGAACCTGTGTCCAGCTCTGGGCTGCTCACTGCAAGGAAGACATTGAGGTGCTGGATCATGTTCAGAAAAGGGCAACAGAGCTGGTGAAGGGTCTGGAGCACAGCTCTTACAAGGAGTGGTAAGGGTTGGTCTCTTCTTCCAGGTAAAAAGGCATGGGACAAGAGAGAATGGCCATGAGTTGCACCAGGGAAGATTTAGTTTGGCTATTAGGAAGCATTTCTTCCATAGTAATATTGTCAAACATTAGAACAGGGTGCACAGGGAAAATGCTGTAGATAATGCTTCAGTATATCATTCCTGGAGATATTTAAAAGATGTGTAGATGTGACACTCAGTGATATGGTTTAGAGGAGGACTTGGCAGTGTTAATGGCTGGACTTGAAAATCTAACCATTTTTTTTCCAAGCTAAACAATTTTATAATTCTATGAGTTATAAGCTTCACACGGCCTCATGACGAAGAAAATTAAAAAGCCAAAGTATAACATTTTTAGATTAATTTAATTGAATTTGCCAGCAGAATAAGGAGATGGGCAAATAGAGGGAGACTTTAGGGGTTTTATTTTGAGAGAAAAAAGCTTCCTTTGGGATTGAAGCAAAAAGAAGACACATAAGATGTTTGACTTCCTCTGTGCCCACCCCCACCAAAAAAGAGAGACACAAAAAAACCAAACCAAACCAAACCAAACCAAAACAAAAAATACAAAGAAAAAATACCTTAAAAATAATCTCAGTGTTTAATATGTCTTACTACAGATAACTCAATCTCTCACCAACTTCCAGGGTGTTTTTTCTTCCTTAATAATACAGTTTCCATTTCCACTGTAGCATCAGCCAGAAAGCTTTCTTCTGCACATTTGTTTCTTCTGTTCCTCTCAGAAATGTATGCAGGAGACAAGCCTATTAATGCCACTAAAAAAAAAATGTACTCAGTGTGCAAGTAATTCCACAAAGTACAAGCTGCAAGTGCTTGTTCATGTGAAGCTATTGCCACAGCTCAAGTAATTACTGAAAGGCAAAATAAGAAAGATGGCATCCATTTAATAAGCAAGACTACAGCCTTTGGGGTGTATTTGATTATCTTTACACAACTGTTAATCTTTTCAATGTTACAGCATCTGTGATTAAAGTTATAGGTGCTAATGAAGTGTGGCCTTATTTAATACTTTTCATGTGACAAGCAGAGGCTTGTGATGGATGCTGCTATTACACTCAGAGTGGGTAAATCTGCCATCAGATGTGTAGCACCCAGATTACCTGAGAGCATGAAGTGACTGCACAGACATGCTTGACTCATCTTCCTGTTGACAGCACCACTGAGAAGTGTGACAGCCCTCAGAGGAAAAGATCAAGAATGAGGAGAGATCAAGGAATAGGATCGTTTGATATTAACGCAGTATTAAAGGTTCTAGAAATTCTGACAGCTGGTGCCAGACATAAAAGGCATTAACTAAAAAAAAATAATAAAAAAAAAATTAAAATCCATTAGATATTGTTATGTGTTTCCTGCACTTTCACTTTCGTCTGGGGGCTTGAGGAATATTGGTACTTTGTCCTAGAGCAAGGCTACAAAACCCCACTGAAACTTCAGTGTGGCGACATAAATTGCAGAAACAGCTAGACTGCAGAGTTACACAATGTTTGCAGGTGTACACATAATTGCACTTTCATTATATCTTATTAGAAGTGATTCCACATCTGTCAATAGGAGTCATATTTTCCCAGCCACAATCAAAGCTGTAGGTCATAAAAACATATCAGAGTGGATAATTTGTACCATTGAATTTGGGTAGTGAGTTCATCCAAATGGACTAAATATTCCATATCTGCTTAGGAAGGGAAACATCTGTGAGCATAGACCTTCCTGCAAGTACCTAAGGAATTATTTGCCTTTATGCTTATAGGCCCTAATGTGCTTTCTTAGTTGTCCTAAATATTTTTCCACTGTAATAGTCAGAAATTGTTAATCTGATTAAAAAAAAGAAAAGTGTACAAAACCTGCATTTTTCAAAAATGGAAGGTCCAGAGTTTTAGTGGTTAGGCTCTCTCCTGTATATGTGTTCAGTAAAATCCTGACTGCACGTGACAAAACAAAATCCAGGAGCTTTGGAAAAGGTGTGACCTATGTGGCGTGATTTCAAAGCAAAAATAAATAAATACTAATTGCTTTAAATCAGTATAGTCTACAGTCCATCTAGAAACATCACTTGAAGGAATTCACCACATGTGAAAACTTATTTTTCGCGAAAACCCAGAAACTCTGCTTCTCCTGAGCCCTTCTCTGCAATGTCTGTCATCCTCTTTAAGACTTAGGAGCAATTAGATACAATGAAATATCTTCATTTCCTTAGAGCCCTATACCTGAATGTGGTCACTGTGTTGTGTTTGCTCAAAGGACTTTCATTACTGATTGTCTTTAAAAAACTTCTGACGCTGGATTTCTCTCTCCTGTTATTTCCACAATCTGATCTTCATTGCTGAAAGCCAGGAAGTCAACAGCTTTTTGAAATAAATTGTCTTTGATACAGGAAGCTTTATGAATTTTTAAACTTTACTGCCTAGCATACAGGTGAGGATCTCATTCTACGTAATTACATGGGTCTGAATTAATACATCAATGTCTTACATGACTGCATTCTAACCTGAAAGGCTGATTATATCTGTGAGAGCACTGTCACATATTGCAGGAACTAATTAAAGACTGCACAACTTCATTAGTCCTGTCACAAATCTCTGGTTCGATTAAATATGCTGCAATTATATCAGTGTTAGAGGGTGGATTTGGACAGAAAGATATAATTTACATAGGTGAGAGCTTCTCCATCTATTGTAACACTTGAATGAAAACATTGAAGCTAAATTGCTCTACTAAATACTTTTTTTTTTTAAATCATAGGCATTAAGAAAATAAAGTTTTAGTGGATTTGATGTAATCTTTTGCTAAACAACCAAATGATGAAACACACTTCCATTCTTGGATACAAAACACTGAAGATTTTTTCTCTTCTTTCTCTTCTCTTTTCTTTTCTTGCTTACTGTTAAGTTTTATTTTGAGGGAAGTATGTGTGTACAAATAAAAGGTAGCACACATTAGACACGTGTTACAGTGACATCAAAGATTACAGAATTAACTCAGGAGTTTGATTTGATGGTCCTTGTGGGTTCCTTCCAACTCAGAATATTCCAACATTCTATGAACCCTGCTCAAAAACTGAGCAAGCTTCCAGCATGGAAAATACCTGTAAATCCTAATGTTCCACAAAAATTATTTTTAGCTTTCTATAACTTCTGATCATTTCTTTGTTATAAGATACTGCCTTCAAAATCCTCAGCTTCCAGAGCACTTCTGTAGCCAACCAGGGTAAAACGTTTTAAAGGTCTTTGACTGCTTGAAGCGTTTTGTGGGAAAGTCAGCAACTGGGCCAGGCAAAGTGATTAGACCACTTGTTAACTCACAGTGACCTCCAGAAAGCAACCAGCAGAGCTCATGAGCTTTGATCTGAAAGAGGAGGAGACAAGATTAGCAAAAGATACAGATTAGCTCTGCCAACCTGCTGATGTAGAATCAGAGAGCCAGCAAAAGCCAAAGAGCAGGGGAGAGAGAGGCAGGTGAGTAACTGTGATGATCCAAAAAATTCTGGAAGAGCATTAAAAATCTATTGCACAGGCCAACTTCACAAAAGCATACAATTAAGCCCATGGTATGTATAAGGTTGTTTAACTGCCCAGGTGGTTCCATGCCTGCCCACACCTACTGACACAGCAGGCCAGCAGTTTTAGGGGGAGATCAATATGTGTTCACCTTCACAACCTCCCTTTCCTCCTGAAGCTATTGCTGCTTTTATGCTCTTAGGTTTTCAATTTCTCCTTAAACAGGAGCTATGGTGCTTTAAAGTGATTGATTATTCCTCTCCATAGGTCCTTAGCATGTTCCAAAATCTTCCATTACTTTTCTACACGGTGGGGTGGCACAGGAGGCTCCCCTCACATTACACTGTTCTTCTCCCTCTATGGCCATATGGATATCCCTGCTCTCACCTCCCTGTTTGGTAATGTTCAAAAGGGAAAAATCACACTCAATTTCTATACCTAGACAGAAAGATTTGCTTTCAAATATGAAATTATATTTTTAAACTTGGAAATTACTAGCTAATGAACTGATATAGCTATATAAATGAAAATTAAATAGTAGTTATTCAACACCATCGGCACACATACCAAAAGCTGCTCTTTTAAAACAGAAAATTCTGGTATCTGCTGTTCAGTTAATTCACTGTTTTGATTTTCCTTGACACTTCTGAATCCAATAGAAACTATGTAAATACTTTTAAATTATTAAGAGGCGATAACAAGTTTTTGTCTTTATATAGGTTACCAGAATTTCCACAAGAAGCTTGAACTGGAAAGATTGCTTCAAAAAAGAATATCTTTCAATACATTACGGAAGGTGACTCAATTGGATTTCGCATATAGTGAGATTACTAGAATGGTTATTTCTGAGTTAAGTGAACAAGTAATTCTCAAGAAAAATCATCAGTGGGCTGCAGTATGTAACTTTACTTTGTCTTAGGTGTTTTGCCTTTGAAGTTAAACTGCTTACCACAATTATACTTCAAGGGTCTTACAATGATTATTCGTGGATCATTGCTATTATGTCAGTGAATCATCAAAGGAAAAAAGGTTAGATTGATTTCTGCAAAAGAGGAGGCTTTGTCAAAGACGATTTTCAGAATAAAAGGAAAAGTACAGTTTTTAGTGTGTAATGAAGCAAAGATATTAAAAAACACACAGATAATTATGTTCTACCATAAGACTCCTTTTGTGTGTGAAGAACAACTTTTTAAAAACAAGGCATAGGGAACTAAAGACATTACCACACAATTCTTTTTGATAGGATTTGTCCAGATTTCTTGTGTACAGCAATGAAAGTTCTCTCTCGCAGGACCCAGCTCAAAGGCTTTTTGCTACAGACAGTACTGCACCAGGTGGAAAATGCAAAATGAAGAAATAGGCTTCAGCTGCATCAAAGAGAACATGAATTTTACTGTCCTTAATAGATGAAAGGGAAAAGCATTATTGCAGTACAACATCTTGTTCTTCCTAATTATTGTCATTGCATGAGAAGTGCACTATACTGTGCAACCCCTCTTAATGTGGAAAGATCTCTTAGCTATTCTCTACATAATTATACAATAATTAAAATACAACCAAGGACTATCAAATTCTGCAAAAGAGTTTCTCAACAATTTCTGTGAATCCCATTATAATGACTTCTGAGTAAAAAGCAGAGAGCATCTGTTTTGTACTTTCTAATCATATGTTCTTTCTGAAAAACCAAGAATTATCAAATCAACTTATTTGGCCAGGTTGAAACCAGGGTAGAATTGAAACTTCTGATGTTACAAAGACATTTAGACTCAAACTCTTATTTGGTACCAAAGTAAGACTTAACGCTACATTGGGGACTGTATCACTCTGTCCAAAAGAAATGTAGAAATAGGTGTTGGGATGACAGTACTGACCCCTTTGTAAATACTGTGAAATCTAATAAAATCTTACATTACCAAATGTGTCTTAATTAACTTAACCTCTCAATTTCCCAATAAATATGAAGAAGTATGTGAACTCCTGCATTCTTACCAGGAAGGATACTGTTACACCAGAAGCAAATTTTCCTTGTCCATAGACCTCTCTCTTTTACACCTCTGTGCTTTTTTCACTGTTAGAAAAGTCACAGAGAAGATTTAAAAGTGCTCTTGATTTAGCTGAGCAGTCCTTGGGGTATCCCACATGGGATATCCGTATTTCATGAAGTGTCAGGGGAATTCCCAGGCACTCAGTCCTGAAGACTTTGAAAAAAAAAAAAAAAAAAAAACAGACCTAAAGAAAATAACAAACTAAATAAGAAAAAAGGTCCTTTGGAGATAGTGTCAGCGGCAACAGTTTGCAGAAGGGCACTGGCCATCCCACTAGAAGTACTTTTACAGGTTTGATTTGCCAGGAAAAACTGTTCTGGGAATGCAGAATATTCCATCGGGAAACGGTGACGGCTTTGTGGGAAGCTCTTTGAAGGGACAAGAAGGAGGATGTGTTCCTGTCATTGACCATGCAAATAAAGATTTTCACAGCTGCTTGGAAGGCTAGAACTATCAGCTGTCATTCAAAGAGAGCAAAACACACAAACACCTTTGATGCATTTAATCTCAGCCATCAGACCTTAATTTAACGATACAGAATAGAAGAATGTAGTAGCAGAAACTGAGGAGCTTGGCTAATGAAAGCTGGGGAAAAGCAGGATAAAGGGAGAGCAGAAGATTTCAAGGCCTGCTTACAGCACAAACAGTTCCTAAAATCTTCAATGTAACCAAAAGAGCATTGTGCTTTCTGATTTCTTCTCCTTCCCACAGTGAGAAATTTGGTAGTGGAATCTATGAGCAGGTGGGGCCTTTAGCTGGTTATGTAATCTGTGAAGACCAAAAAACTTTATTCTTGATTCCCCTTCTGTTGCTGGCAGCCATTTGAGATGAAATAAGACAAACAGTAAAGGAGATGTCAATTATGTGGTATTTTGTTATCTAAATCACTTATATTTCCATGCTCTGATTCATCTAAGTTTGTCCTGGTATCTTCAGAAGAAAACCTTTTTTTCATGAGTGTCAATCTCCCCAAACTAGTGATATTTCCACAAGTAAAAGGCTATGCCACATGTCAGAAAAATAGGTCTTATTCTACCTAGTATTTAAAGAGCAAAGAAGAGCTATGCTGTCTGCAATTTCCCAGTGACAATTGCTCCATGATCCAGTCATCATTATATGGCTTACAGATGTTATTTAAGCTGCTACAAGAGGAACCACTTGATGGACAAAGAAGGTCCAGTTCTCATTTCTGAGGATAAAAACGTTCTTCTGACTATGACTGCACAGAGGCAGCTTACTAGGGAACTTTTCAAATATTCCTTATTCTGACAGGGAAGAGATTGCATTCACCACTTAAACTTGCTTATTTCCTGAGATCACACCTCAAAACTCATTTTCTCAGCTATGGGCCCATTTTTAGAAGGCAATTTTCCATTTTTAGGTTACTTCACCTATTTATTCTAGGTTCCCTGATGAAAACTGTTCTGTCTCGATTCATTTACCTTGTAAAGTGCATTGAAGTTCACAATTAATCTGACAGATTCATAATGAATACTTCCTATGAACTAACCTACCCTCAAAGACCAACTTCAATGAGTGTTAGAAATTGATGACATAAAGGCAAAATCATGAATTACAGCAAAAATTCCTAATCATGGGCAGTCACTAATCTGAGAAAGAAATGAAGCAATTCAGACTTTGGTACCTTTTGATGACTTTTTAATACCTAGAGCATTATGATCTAGCCACTGGCTAAGGGAATTGTATCTGGAAAGCATTAGGTAAGAGGCTTACATAATGTAGTTCATCTAAAGTGCTTTCCTAGAACTTCCTGAGTGAATTTTGCACATTGCATTTGAATACAATACTGCTCTTCATTTCTTTTTCTTAGGTTATTGTCACAAATCCAAAAAATTTGTGAATGTTCATCACAGACTTTTTCCTTTCTATGTGTCCTTTTCTAGCCTAAACAGTTTGCAATGACTCCTCTTTGAATTCAGTGCCATATTCAAATGAGAAAATAAAGTTTGAGCATAGATTTATTTTATATTCATTTTAATTCCCATCCCATGTGCTTTTCACAGCTGCTCATTTTATTGAGTTGCTTTTCCAAATGAAAACTCCAGCTGCTCCGGCCTCACAAACCATATAATACATGTTGTATAAGCCTGTTCCAGTAGACTGTTCCAGAGACTCCACCGTTATTGTTTTCCTCATCTTCCACCTCTAGTCAGAAAATCTAGTGTTTAGGTTTAAGTTGCAAACGCAATCTTGGAAAGTGACAGCACTGTCTTACTTGTATTCCCTAGAAAATGAGAGAATCACAAAATCACGGAATATTCTCAATTGGAAGGGAGTCACAAGGATCATCAAGTTGAACTCCTGGCCCTGCACAGCCCTGTCCCCAAGAGTCACACCATGTGAAAGGTTTCTTGAATTCTGTCAGGCTTGGGTTTGTGACCACTTCCCTGGGGAGCCTGTTCCCATGCCCAACCTCCCTCTGAGTGAAGAATCTTTTCTTAATATCCACCTTAAACCTCCCCTGACACGACTTTAGGCCATTCCCTTGGGTCTTCTCACTGGCCACCGCAGAGAAGAGATCAGTGCCTGCCCTTCCCCTTTCCCCCAAGAGGAAGTTGTAGACTTCGATGAGGTCTCCCTTCAGTCTCCTCCTCTCCAGGCTGAACAGACCAAGTGACCTCAGCCTCTCCTCACACAGCTTCCCCTCAAAGGTCTTTCACCATCTTCCTGGCCCTCCTTTGGACAGTCTCTAATAGATTAATGTCTTTCTTCTTTTGTGGTGGCAACACTGCTCACAGCACTCAAATGAGGCTGCCTCAGTGCAGAGCAGAATGGGACAATCCCCTCCCTTGCCCAGCTGCTGATGCTGTGCCTGATTCCCCCCAGGACAGGGTTGGCCCTCCTGGCTGCCAGGGCATTGCTGGCTCATGTTTAACTTGCCATCAACTGGGACTCCCAGGGCCCTTTCCACAGCACAGCTTTATAGCATCTCACAGCTTGCTTTCTCAGTAATTTCTAGGTTATGGGACACCTTTAAAGAAAATTTGGCATGTTTCTAGCTGAGCCAGTTTCCATACACCTAATGCAAATAGATGTACGGGCTGAGAAGAGAAACCCTTCAGCCACACCATTGATTCAACCCTCTTCAGACATCAAAGAATCCATGTTCATACACAGCCTTGAGACACAGTCCTTTAGGATGAGTTATTGATCCTGATGCCGAGGTACTTTTACATACAAATAGCTCAGTAACTCAATGAATTGCCTGGCTTCTGGCCATTGCCAGTCAATGTGATGTGGGCAAAGGTGCTCGTGTTTGCAGGAAACCTGACGTTTAACATCCCCTTCATAATGCAAGAGGTCTCCATTTACCCTAGAGAGCCTCAGCTCCAGAGTCTAGCTACAGTTTTCCTTGGAATAGCTTTGGGACACCAAGAAATCAATACTTACAACACAAGTAGGTCAGGCTCTGAATTGAGTTAATTCCTATACCAGAAGTAGCAGATTATCTGCATGAAAACTGACTCCTGCTACATTTCTACTTAGTATGCACACTTTTCCTTCTTGGAAAGCTCATGGAAGTCAAGTGGGTTTTGTTTGTTGACAGCAGCATCTCCTGGCATATTGGTGGGAAGTCTGTGTACCTGTCTCACATGGAGTGATCCTGCTCATTACCCCAGACCTCACTAAATATGTGCCAGTATTTTATTTCTCACTGCTGAGCAAACTTCTCAAGGTACTTGCCAAAGGGTGCTGCACAGTGTGTTTAGTAGTGCCAATTCCTTGAATCCTCTCATATTGTCATGACCCAGGACCATACAGCACAAATAAATCTAGTGACAGCAACTGAATAATGTCTTTTGGAGCCTATGAGAAAGATTTTGAAACACTCCTGGTATAAAATTCCAGCAATACAGCAGTGAGACTTACCCTGCATCATCAGCTTCAAAACAGCACTACTATTTAGCTTCCTGACGGCCGGATGAAGAAAAGAAACTGCAAAAGCAGCTGTTGGGAGTGGTACTATCAAGCAGCCATGCTAATACTCAAAAAAGGATAGATTTCCAAATCTAATCCTTTAGGTGATGGATCTGCACCTAACTCATGCTAAAAGAAGCATCTGGATTCATTGCAAATTCTGGTAGTAAGAAGCTGGTTGCAAACTGCAAATGGGCCCTCAGGTTCCCACTTTCAACGCTTTTCTCTTTGCCTCCTAAAACCTCCAAACTCTAAGCAATGGTTTGCTGTCTAATCCCTAGTATCCTGCCCTACTTTTTCAGTGGAGTCTGCTGTTTTATCACAGCACAAAGGATGGGATGAAGGAAAAGCCACCTCTGTTTTCTCAAAATTTATAATTTATCTTTGTGAATGCTAAGATGGTAGCTAAAGACACAGAAAACAAGAATTAAACTATGTTGTTCCTCATTCTCATTTTTTTTTTATTTTTTAGCTTTTTCTTTTATGTGTAATTCAACAGATTTTAACTTCAGCTTTCATTTTTACTAAAAAATACCACACATTTCATATTCAGCTATTTCTATTTACTTTTACATATAAAGAATGTTGTAGTTCAGAAGTAATGCTTTACTGTGAAATTGTTCTTCTGTTAAAGAATAATGTGTGCAATTAAATCAACACTGTTACATTTTCAAGCAATAAAAATTAAAAAAAAAACTAGTTTTCATATGCAAAAAAGTTCCTCCAGGCTCATTTCAAAACATTGATACAATTATTTATCAAATACATTAACAACACAACTGCTGAACACAGCAATTTATTAGATTAAGTAAATATTTAATTTTTTTGTTTGTTTTTGGTTTTTTTAATACTGAGAAAGACGGTCTCCAAGGGTTTACACTTATTTTACCATCACCAGTTCTGTCTCATTGTCTATTCACCATGATTTTCCACAAAAGACTCAGTCCAGTAAGGTCTTGGAGCTTTCAAATTCTGCTGTTTCAGTAAATATCTGCAATCCTCCAAAGGTGATCAGCTCCTTCTTGAGATAGAAGTACAGTATAGACATGTGAATTATTTAATGAGTTATAATGCAGCAATTTTATTTGAGATGTTCTTCAATTCCCTCCAGGCAACCCCATTTCTATTGCAATATGATAACTAATCCTATATTTATTGCTTGTGAGCTCACGCAAGTTCAAAGCTAAGAGGCTGGGCAATTTCTCATAAAAAAAACCAAAAACCAACAAAAACACAAAAGGAAAAGCAGATGCCTACTAACAGCCACTATCAGAGCTATGAGTCCCAGGCTCCCCTCATCTTTATAGTATTTGATAATAAACTACTTCAATTTGGTCGGGTGTTTATAGTTTTCTATCCATAGCAGATCAATTTTTGCCCTTAACCTTCAAGATTCTTGTGCAAACCGTTAATATTTACAATTAAAGCTTTAAAGTAGTTCTTTCCAGAAACAGCTCACAGAGAAAATAAATTTATTTCCAAAGTGATGTCAAGAGTCTTTCTACTAAATTGCAAAACCCAGAAGATGCTGCTATAATACAGCTCAAACACCCACCTGCTGAGAAGGGTGAGCATTCTTTTGTGCTCTTTGCTTATGATTTTGTCTATAACCTGTCATCATTGATGTCTTGATGCAACTTTCCAAAGAAAAAGAGAGAAATCATTAAGCTACTCATTATGAATAATTACCTGTTTGTAAGAAACATTTGTTTGTGACAGCAATAGATTTTTTTCTCCACGTGCTCAGACTTCAGTACAATCCTGCTTGCCTTCATTGGTCATCTGCATTGCTGTGGTAGTGATTAAATGTGATTATATACTTGATGTGTATTTCCCCCTCAAGCAACTAGATTTCAAAATGCAGAGTCTAAGTACTTCTACAACAGATTTTTTGTCAATCCATAATACCAACTGTACAGTAAATTAGATAGGGCTCCATACTTCAGTATTGTCTCATGTCTGAGACTCAGGTGGTATTGATGGGCTGGTTTTGTGCTCATTTGAAATAAACAGGAACTGAGATATTAAATATTGCACTTTATTATACATAATAAAAGCAATCTGTACAAGTGGCTGAAAATGCAAAGGGAAGTTTTAGTGGAGAAGGTGAAGGCAATAACATTTTGTCTTCCTGAGGGAAAATACTTTTTCTGTGAGAGTTATTAAAAATAAAATTACTTTGATTTTTGCCCTTCTTTCTCAGAAAGCTTGGCTCTCTCTTTCTAGACCAGCACTTTCCCAAAGATCACCCTACCAAACTTCCAACCAGGACCAAAAGCTGGGACATCCCCAGACTACCCTAGGCGCACACAATTTACCTTCTGTGAGTACCTTTAGGAACAACCACAATCCTACAAGATCCAGTCCATTTCAGGGCCTGCTTTGCCTCCAGTTCCCCTCTGTAAGGGTCATCCAAGTGATCCAGCCCATGCCCCTACCCTGCACCACCTACCAGGCTTCTGCAGACCACCTTTGCACCACCACACACTGCAGCCTGTGGGTGGCCAGAGGGCAGGACCTCCAGAAAATCCTGGCCAGAGCTGGACAAACTCACTGCCCCAGTGCTACCAAGGACCAGCTTTACCTCCATGACTCCACAATCAACTGCATGTCAGATGCCCATGGAAGTGCTGGGAGTTCGGATGAACCATAGGAAGTTGCCAGTCTACAAAATACAGACTGTTGTCACTTTTTGGAGGGCCTGCAGCATTTTCCAAGAGTTTTCTGCTTCTCAAAATGCCTGAAGTGTGTGACACATGGAAAAACCCTTGCCCTGATCCCTCTGTATGCTCCTGGGTGCCTGGTGACTTTTTCTCTGTAAAGCTGAGAGCTGGTCCACATCCAATTTCTTCTTGAATCCTTCAGAGCTCTCTTGGATCAAATTTATCTATAGATCTCCTTACATCAAGTTTGGGAGAGATTTTTATTCAAATAAACACAAGAGAAATAAATGCAGGTTGGTCCTAGAGTGACTCTCACCCAGAGAGATTAATATGTCAGATGAAACCAGTAAATTAAAAATGAGACCACGAATACTTAATAGTAATAATAGTCCCACTAATTCAGGCCACAGCTCACACAGTCTGCTCAAGTGTTTTCTGGAAGTCTCCATCATCACAGTTAAAAACTCAAATTCTAAAGCAGAATGTGAGAAAGAGAAAGAGCCCTTGGACCTTGAGAGAAGCTCTTGTAACCCCCACAGCTGACCTTTTTTCCACCTAGCTCCTTTGTCTCTTGCTGGTGAATGAACCACCTCAACAATGACTTTACAGATTCCCCTGGGTCCATCCATTTCCCTGAGTCAATGCTCCTCCTTCCAAAGCTGCTGCATCTTACAGGGCCTGGAGAGCCAGGGAAGCTGTTTTCTGGTGCTCATAGACAGCACAGGAGCACCCAGGACAGTAGCAAACTAACCATGGGGAGGGAAATAACAACCTGTGGTTTTCTTACTAGATCCTGAGATCACAAATTTTCTGCTATGCCCCTATTGCTGGAAACTCATGATGTTTCTGGTCTTCCAGGAGATTCTCTTGGAGATTCTTCAGTATAGAAAACTATACTGAATATATATCTCATTCCCTTTCCTAGACATTGCCCTTCATTCTTCCATTCTTCTTTCAGGACTTACCCTTCACTGCCAGCTGAAGTGATCCTGGTCCACTTTGGCATGCAGAGTAGGCATGCCCTAACCGTGTGATGCATTTGGCAAATGCACAACAGACCCTCAACCCCCACCTCCATAGTTTGCTTGGATAAGCCAGGTGACTAGGCTCCCATTGATTGATGCACTTGGAAGGCACGTTCTGCTTAGTGATGGCAAAAATTGCCTTCCCTCCACTCTGAGCAATAGCGTGGGGGCTTCTTTAAGCTTCAGGCTGTCCCTCCAACTGGATGGTGTCATCTTTTCACAAGTGAACAGTGCAAAGTGCCCTTAGTGCAAAGGCAGAAACATGGGCAGGAGGAGAATCCTTTCATGGAGTAAATGAAGCACTGCATCTAGCACTTCAGTCCTGGAGGCAAAAGAGCTCTGATGGACCCCACAGAGCACAGGTACATTGTGGGCAGGGTCAGTGCTGCCCTGGCTCTTCTAGGATGCCCACAGGGCCAGGGGGTTCAGAGGGCACTAGCAGCATTGGCACAACTGTGAAGGTACAGAGAGATTCGTGGGTTTGTATGAGTAAAACATGGAGGAAATGTTAAAAACATCTGTATCTGTATATTCATATTTCACTTTAGGTGTTTATCTAGCCCAAACCCATTAAAACACACAGGATGACAACAAAGTTGTTTTTACATTCAATTCATACCTGAATGAATCTTTACCAGATGTGATGGTAGTATGTAGCACCAAGAAGTAGGTAAGGGAACAGCTGGAAAATCTCATGTCTACTGTGCTCCAGAATTCTGCCTCTCCACCCTAGATAAAAGCCAAAGTGCTGCAAGCATGAAGGTACTTCCTCTTTTTTTCTTTCCACACCACTCCAAATCAAATACATTTCACTCTGAAAAGGAAACATATAACAGACTGGAAAGAAAAATGCTGAAGTCTTCCAGGCCTTTTTGGCACAACCAGGCTTACTAAAAAATGCAGGAGCCTAGGAGGGCTGACTGGAAAGTGGCCAGCTGTTGAATTCATGTGCTTTTGATATCTGTCAGTGAGTCCGTCATTACAGTTCAAATACTCTGACTCTTTTGAGAAGGGTCCATTCATCCCAACCTCTACTTTTCAGAGACTTGTCTCTGACATATTAAAGGCCTCAAAACAAAATGTCCATATATAAAGTTTTAATTATGGCTCAGATATGGGAAGTATGGATTCTTCAACAATTCATAGTTTTTTACTTACTGTGTAAGTAAAGCACGCAACTCTTCATCTCCTTTAAAGTGATATAAAGCCATTTTAAAATCCATACATGACACCAGGTTCTAACATGAAATTATATCAGGTATGTGTGATAAGGCTGCCTTTAACTCAGAATTGCACATAAAATTAATTTTAAAAACCCATCCAACAGGGTAAAGAGCTTGACACCTCTTGCTTACACTGATTTTTATGTCCTACAGGAGAACTGGTATTTGTCTGGGATTTTCAGATTCCTGCCACCCTGGCCAAAGTGGTATTTCTATCTATATATACTCTGTATACATTTTTTTTTGTCCTCAAGTTCTGATAGCACAAAATTTCTAGGAGACAAAATAGTGGACGCCTGAAGAAAGGCAAACAATGTAACCTTAGTCACAAAGCTCGATGCTCTATTGTTCTGCTTATGCTATGATGTATTTCTCTGCCACTGTTTGACTTTTACTTTTCATAACTCTGGAAGAACTTAGTCTTATATGTGCCTGCATACAAGAAAAAAACAGTGCCACATGGTTTGATGTGCAACTTTTATTTTCTGGAGGAAATTCAATGTCATGATAAAGGAAATAGTACAATAATTTTGGAAATAAATTTTCATGTGACTTCTCTTAATTTTTCTGTTTACTCTTTAAGAATAGAATACATGATCCTCACACAATATATGTTCATTTTATGATCAAAATTCCCCTATTCTTCTGCCAATAAAATATTAATGCTTTGAGAATATGGTGAGAGCAACAGTGACATGGTTAGAAGAAATAAATAGTTTGTGGGGGAAGGCTACATATTTAAATTACAAGGTCCTTTCATTCTGCAAGGACATCATGTTCTTCTTGGGCTGGTGTGGAGAAAGAGAAAGAAGCAAGAAAATTTCTTCTTATATTTAGTTAGAGGCTAGTTTCTATGGAGACAAGTTTCTCCAGTCATTTTTATTTGCAGGCATTAATAGCATAAACAATACAGAGCAGCAAGGGTTTAACCCTGGATTGAACCCCATATTGAGCATATTCTGTAGGGAGAAAAATGAATGTCTAAATTGGATACAAGAGCCATTATAGAATCTCGTTAACATTCAATCTCGTTAACTGGACTCTGGCAGTACAAAGCAAAAAACCTGATGAGTCACGTATTTTCATACCCTGTATCCTCTTTTCAAACGTGTTTTGCACAGACACCTGAGAGGGCAGCACCATCTGCCCTCTGGCTGTCCCTGTACAGCTGATGACACACATTGCTGTGCATTAATTACCTACCTCTGCTTTCACTGGCACCCACAGAGGGGCTGGTGGTTCCCAAGCCTAAGGCCGTGACTGGCTATGCCAGGAGAGGTGGAAACCATGAAATAAGCTACCTTTTTTGGTGCAATTGAAGTAATTTGGCATGAATGCGAAGACCTATATCAACTTGTGAATTTAAGAGCTCAAAAAGGGGAAAAAAAGAGTAGCTACTTTCAAGTATCAGGCAATCCAATTTCTCTGAGAGGTTGTTTTGTTTTGGTTTTTATTTCAGACTTCCCTTTCTCCCCTCCCAGCACATGCTCTGATTTCCATTATATTATTTCCAACTGAACAAACAATTTGCAGTGAACATTTAGGTATCCACATGTATGTCTTATATATGCAGATCAGAGCATTATCTTTCTTGAGTTTTCAGGGATCAGGGGAGGGAAGAGCTGTTACTGTTCAAACACTGAATTGCTCAGTGGCATTATACAACAATACTTAATACCTGAAACCTCAGTTTCATTATTTATCTGTTTAATTACATGGATGTTGGAAGAAGAGATGTTAACTGAATATTTTTAAATTTGTTCAGAATGTATGAAGCTTGTCCAATTAATATATGAAGATTAATTTATTAAACTACATTTGCCTGTTTTAGCTCTGACAGATGCTCCAGTTATTAAAAAAGCAGGCATGCACCTTTTTTTCTGTTTTTCCAAAAGTATGACACAAACATGGTGGCCTTAATCTGAAGTAGCAAATAGAGGAATTTGATATTCAGAGTTAAAAACGCTTTCTAAATATCAGCAAAACACATACAAGGGCTCTGCCAAGCACACACACCTTTAAAACAGAGGACACAGGACACAGTGGATGCTTGCCCAACCATGTGCTTTCAGAAATTCTATACTTAATAGCTAACTGAATCTTTGGAAGGTCAGCAAGTGAAATCTGGATTCCTTGTGTCCTCTGGCTGGATTGCCTGGCTCTTGTAGAGCATGAATCTGCATGGATGCAGGTCAGACACCCTCTCATCCATTAGGGAGAGCATTGCCATAAGCACTGTTTTAGCACAGCAGCCTCTTCCTCAGCAGAGCCATTAAAAACACCTCTCTCTCTTGCTGTTGAGATTCTTTTTTCTACCCAGCAATCCACTCCCATAAAACCTGGAGTAGCTTTATATCCCTGAGGCAGCAGCAGCCCTGCAGCATTTGACTGAAGCTGAGCAGAAGGTCGAGGACTGAGGCTGAAGAGCAGACTTGCAGATGAAATCACATAAACCTCATGTACTCAAGAAAGTGATTACTAGATAATTGGAGTAGACTCTTTTCCCTCACAGTTTACCAGCCTGAGGCCCTCAGTCAGAGAATGTGATACAGGAATAATATATATTAGGGAGTCGATTTTTTTTGACCACTACCTATATAATTTCTGGGCATGTATCAGTTAGTTATTTCCTTTTCTCCCTTCACACAGGATGTCTTTGGTCACTGGCATAGCCATTTGATCTAACCTACACAGCTGATTTTCACTTTATAGCTGAATGCCATCAAAATGATTAAGGTTAAACAAACAAACAAACAAACAAATCTTCATTTTTTGTAAATAACTAGGTAGATATTAGGACTTAATCTGGAAGTTAAAGGAAGTAACATCACTAAAATTTCTTAACAAGAATACCATCAATGAGAAGGATTCAAGGAGGAAATATGCTGTCAGCTTAGAGGATGAGGATCAGTAAAACAGAGAAATACAAAACTCTGTGCAGAAAAGATGGCAGAAAATGCAGCAGGCTTTTGCAAAAGGCTGAGGAAAGGAAACAGCCAGGTGAAGGTGACAGGCTGGTGAGGAGGAGGAGGAGAAGGAGGAAGAAGAGAGAGCTGACCTGCATCAAGTGTGTGCAGAAGTTCAGGAAACGGTCATACAGTGCAAAACTTAAGCTAGGCCAGCAGCTCCCAGGGACAAGTGGGGGTTTTGGGGCACTGGGTACATACAGAGAGCACAGTATCCTGGCCACATGCAATTTGTGGCCAAGTCTCAGTGCAGTGTTGGCTGCCCTGTGCAGGAGTGGACAGAGCCAATGAAGACAAGGGAAAAAGATGGAAAGAATAAAATAAAGAATTGGGAAAATAGCACAGCTGAGCTGATGGGGATGAGCAGTATGACAGTGAGATGGTGGAGGCTGAACAAAACAACTTGAGGCATGAATTACCTTGGAGAGGTGAAAATTCATTGAAAAAGGTGGGAGAGTGGGAGGGTAGAAAATAGCATGTAAAGAAAGTGCAACACATTTTAACATGTTTGTTATAGCTCGAGGAATTGTTTCCATTTTCAAGAAAAATTTGGCATCTTCATTATGACATACCTCTTTCTATAGATTTATAAATTCAGTTCTCCACTCCAAACGACTTGCTGTCACATAATTTGAAACCTTTTTTAAATCTACCCCTAAAATACAGCACAGCATTTGTAGGTGATTAAAGGAGGAGCAGTAAGCCTTGTGCACAGGACAAAACTCAGTCACAAAAGGATGCAGTCATCTGACCTTTCTGTTTGGCACAGCTGTACATCTCCATGTCCCAAGTTAGCAAACTGTTGGCTCCCTGATGTGCCTGCAATTCCTCTTTGGAAATAACATATATCCAGCATATTGCAGCTTTCCAGGACCTGTGGCAAAGCAATTAGAAAGAAAATTGGCTCATTATCGATTGCAAACTTAGCATGGTCTTAGGCAGTTACTTACAATGATTACACTGCTCCCTTTCTCTCCACTAATTTTCTGCTCGAGTAATCAAGAAATAAGTTTGGATTAAAGGCAGAGTGTATTTGACAACTTTGTTACCGAGTTGCTGTGCTCAGGAATTCAAATGTACCTCATATGTCAGGGAAGATACTTTCTCATGCTCTTTTTCTAGAACTTAGGTGGCTGGCTGTCTGTGACTGTCTCTGTGGTGGCTCCACAGAATGCACTCTGGTCAAGCTGATTTTCACCACAGTAAGCTGTCTTTTTTTCCTTACTTGGCAAAACTCTGTTTCTTCCCACACTATTAGAACAGAAACATGAGTAAAGGGTTTCCAGGCTGATTTCAGCACTGGATGCTGTAAATGAGCATTTAATCTGCAAAGAGTAGTGTAGTTACTACCTTTAGCTGAGCTTTTCTGTTGCTGCTAACCTACTCCACATAAGACACAAACAACACAAAAAAAATTCTTCATAAAACAAACTGTTATTATCAAGCAAATGACAAGATAAGTAGCCTTTCTTCATCTTAATGAGTAGGAAAAGAATGCTAAGACTTTAGCAAACCTCTACACAGCTGATCCAGCCAAAAATATGCTTCTGGACATGATGAGTACTACTAGAGTTCCTCTCAACTGACAGTGCTTATGAAGGTGGAGATATTTATTTACAAGTCCTTAGCACTACATTTCCAGAATTTTTAGTATAATGAGGAAACCCTTTACCCACCAACCTGAAAAAACACTATTCTCTGATGATTTGACCATCTCTAAAATGAAAAGCAGAGCTGAGTTCATGCTGACAAACTCATTTCACCATGCCAAAGGGTATATCTGGCTCTAACTGGCTCTAACTCAAAGAAACAGAGACATTGAATTTTACCCAAACTGTAGAGAACATCACAAGATTTTGAGGTAGTCAAAATCTTATTTCCAAACTACACAGGATTTTTAAACATTTGTTTATACAGCCTACCACCACCAGAAAAAAAATCCATCTAGATAATATGTTTTGGATACCAAGAGAGAGGAAATATTTCTTCCAGTTGCTGAAGATCTGTAACCAATTACTCCATCCTCAGCAGCAGGAAATTTTTCAGGGGAGGACATTGAATAATATGTGTTTGCACATGCAAGTAATGCAACCTAAAGGTTTAATAAGAATAATCTTTGGTCTGCAGACTTTAGCACCAGCTCTTCAGTTCTTGTGGCAGACAGCAATCTATACACTGTGCCAACAGAGCCTGAGAGGAGTGGGTCAGCTGGACAGAAATGGACAGTCTCCACTAGCACTTCTTTTTCTGATGATGAGAGAATCTCCTCACTGACCCCTTACGGCTGACCCCCAAAGTGTCTTGGAGCACATGAACCAGTTGTTCTCAGCTGACCCCAGCCAGAGCAGCAGCCCACTCAACACTGCAGCCATGGGTGTGGGGACAGAGGGGCTGCAGAGGAGCTGGCCTGCAGCAAACCTCCCTGCTCTGCTTGATTCAGGTCTCCAGCTGGCAACACCAGCTGCTGTGCACTGCAAGATAAATGCAGTCAACTGACCCCAGTCCCTGTAGATCTGACAGTGCTAGGCCAGGGAAGAAGAGGATGGCCACATGGTCCATTGCTCTTTAGTGGCTACAACTCCCCAGCCCATAACTGTACTGGGCACTAAAAACTGACACATCAAATGGAGAGTGTAGTTAGTTGGGACAGGGATGTGGTGAGTTCACGTGGCTGCTTTATCAGTGTTGTTATTTTCTACTGTTGCCCTGGTTTACTTTACTTTATTTTACAGCATCTGCCACCCCAAGAAGAGCCCCTACCTGGAGAGTGCCTGCCTCTCCCCATAGTGTCAGTGGCAGCAGAATCATTTCCTGAGTCAGGCTATGGAAGTACTTGGAGAGGAGGCAGGGGGAAGTCAATTCCTACAGATCTGCTTCATGTCTGTCCCACTGCAGAAACCCCCTAAAAATTAAACCTTTTTTCCTCTTTCAGTCCTACAAACTGCTGTGACAGCAGAGGGAGGCTTGTAATACTGATATTTATTCTCTCACAGCAATGTCCACATAGAGTTTGCTTACTCAAGCATTGTACAAGAAGGGTCTAGCTCTGCCTACAGTGCTGCAGCTGTATCAAAAGAAAGGAGATGTGGCTTGCTTGCCCTTTGTGTGGGATGGCACAGCAGTGTTTGAAGAGGCCTGTGTTCTCACTCAAATAATAGCACTGACAGCTTGTACAAAGTATTTGATAGGGAAAGCATCAAAGAGGATGATGCTAGTTCTGAACCTGCTAGTTCTGTGCTGGAACACAGAATTTTGCTGTATTTCTTGGATGTTTTTCAGTTTCCTCATGGATGTTGTCCCCCATAATATCACCAGAGACATGGTCTAAGGAAAAACCTACAAAAATATCACACGTACAACAACAACAAAAAAGGCTAACAACATCCACGTGGCAGTAGAAACAGCTCATTAACATATTTGGCAAGAAGAACAGGACTGAAGCAAATAAAACCCATTTTCTCAGAGGTGATTAAACAGAACTGTGCTGCAGGTATAGTTAAACACAGTTAAGGTTTCAAGCACAGCTGTCAAAGCTTGAACATTGGCTGTTCCCCAGTGTTTCTGTCCTTACCTTCTCCTACAGTATCTGGACACTGCAGGTTCACTTCAAATTAAGCTGTTTGAAAGTAGCCATGCTTCCTGAAATGTGAAAGTTTATATTTAATGGCTTTTGGGTTTTCTCAGATTGGTTACATAATGACATATCTGTCTTGGGTTGTGGAACCTAGACAATATCCTAAGAAGGACTTTATTTTGATTAAAAATCTTGGTTTTACTGGTGGGGATTCTAAAAGAAAAATGTAGTAAAACAAGAGATCAACTCTGGTCCTGAAATTACCTAGGCAATACTTAACCTTCTCAGAGTTAATACTTCATAATCCCTTGATGCTAATTAATTTAATTTTTGTGCTAGAAAAATAACCTGGAAATGAATGATTCATTTTTGTGTTGAAGGGATTTTATTTTTTAATATCACTGGTGGAGACAATTACTTTTAGTCTTCTCAAATGGCAGAACTATATAATAGGACTTGAAATATTAATGCAAATTAATGCAGTCACAATTGTTTGCATTTACTCCTTTTGTCAACAATATGAGTAAGTGATTAAGCTATTTTCAATGATATTTTCTTTTGAGCAGGGGAACATAATTTTTGAGAATATATTTCTTCAATCTTCACTGACAGAACAGATATAAAATTTCTGGGAAATCTACCATTGAACTTTGACCCAGACTTGAAAGAAAGGATTTACTGAAATATTTAATTAGATTAAAGTAGCAACCCTTCTTAGATGGACAGTTTAAAAAAATCTGTCAAAAATCACAGATAATTTTGTTATTTTTAGTTGTTATCCTTTTTATATCATAGTAACTTGATTGCTTGCAGCCAGTTCTCAGTTGTCAATGATCATGAATGACTCTATAGACATTATTTTCAAAAATAGCAGGCTGATCAGAACAGTGTAATGAAAATTATTTTGAAATGGAGAAAGAAAAATGTGTCATTTTTTGTGATGATGTCACGAAAGCGTCATTTTCTTGGAATATCTGAGAAATTTTTAATGAGAAAACCTTTCTTTGCATTGGAGAAAAATGTCTGCAGTATTAGTTTAGACTTTTTTCCCTTTCTAGAAAAATCCAGTCAATAAGAAGTGTTCTCTATCTTTTTCTCCTTATAAGATCCAAACCAGTATTTTATAACTCTTCCATTATATCTCTTACTACCCATAAGCCAAAAAGGAAGAAACAAATACAATTTTTCATACAGTTTTAGGTAAAATGATAATTTCAGAAACATAAGAACTTCACTTAAGTTGAACATAACATTATCTTGGAAATACAATGCATTTTCTGTGAGTTGAAATAAACATGTCTAAACATAGTTGAAGGGAGGAAAGGACAAGTGATCTCTTGTATATACCCCAAATCCTCAGATGGCATTTGCTATAATTTATGGTTCAGTATTGCTGTTGGAATCTCAATATGCACTATTAAAAGGGACAAGTTTTCAAAATTTTAGATTTGGGTATGCAAGAATACTGTAGGAAGCTGCTAAGCAGAACAGGAAAACCAGAGAAATTAAATGGGCTTTTCACTCCTGAAGAGTTTTTATATGGTGTTGCAGTCTGTTCTGTTAAAAATTAGATTACTTCAGACAAATTCATAACATGAAGGGGAAGACAGTATTTAGTAAGGAGAGAAGGCAAAAGAAGAAAGATATCAGATGCAATACAAATCTGAGCTATTTCTTTTTTTTCCAACAAAATTTTCATAGAAAATAGTTTGTTTGACATGATAGATGAAAGATGCTAAAATTTAAAAATCATACAATTGCAAATATCTTAGAAAAAAAAAGTTTCACTGCCATTATTTTTATAGTTTCTGTGTGGATCATAGAAACTTTAGGAGTCAAGTAACATGTTTTTGGTCTCCCAGGATTACATGCTGAAGTAGGATTGTAGGATTAATCTTATCTAAATAATTCAAGAATATGCTCTCCCACAGGAAGAATAACATGCAAAGAAATGGTATCTGTGTTGCAGGCAGTTATAAAAACCATGGAACATTCAATGCAATGAGTTCTTCACTACTGCAATGTTTTGAAGGTGGTAGGGATGATAATTACAAAAAAAAAAAAAACAAAACCTGAGACTTAGAGCTGTTTAAGACATTCAGAGTCAGGAACACATTAATTTTTAAAGAATATTCATTAAGATGGACTGGCTAGGGCTGGTATTGGTACATCAGGGTTTCCAATTTTCCTTTTCTGGGCTGTTCAATACAGTGGGGTGACTCCCAAACAATCTTTTCATATCTAAATCAGCATTCATTATAGGTGGCCTTTACCACCAGACAATGAAAGAGTATGTGGAAGAAAACAACAGCAGCTGTTGAGCAGCACCCACATTATTGTGAGGTCTAATAGGAATGGGGCAGGGAACAAGGGTTGTAATAGGAGGGTAAGGCCCTCACATTCCTTGAAAACACCTGCAGCAATCCACAGCAGATCTGATAGGCATTCCCCTGCTCTTTTCAATTTGCTTTACACCCAGAGGATATTCTTTTAAGCTCACAATGATAATTTGCTGCTTCTAAACAATTCCTTACTTTGAAAAACATATTCACATATCAACCAAGATATAATTATGGTTGTTTTGAGGGCTGCAGGATAAAGCAAAATAGAATTAATCCCATTTGTTTGAAAAAAACACTTCATATTGTAACTACAAAATAAATTTTGCTGAATAAAAAGATTAAACTAGATTGAAATCTTAACTACTAAAAATATTTTAATTTCTGCTGCTTGAGGACTGGATTCTGGGATCCTGAATCATAAAAATTAAGGTATTTCAACTGTTTGGATCCCTTCAGTATCAGATAATGGGCCACAGCAACAAAAAGTGCCCTAATAGCCCCAGATTTATCTAGGAAATAATTACATAGCCAGTGTGAAGAGGCTGGTAAATTCAAGGAGAGCAAGAGCAAGGTGGTGCATTGCAGTGTTGTGATATTTGTGTTTCCAGGCACCTCAGTAGCCCACAGAAGTGTAAAAACAGGACTGGCTGGGGAGTCCTAATTCTGAGGAAAATCAAAATAAATTTGGAAGAACTCCTTCATCCCCTCTTTTGTGTAAGCATAATTTGGGACTAATAGCCCCACACATTTCAGTGGGAATTGTTCTGCACAATACAAATTTAGTTGAACCTTAACATGTTTTGCTTATTGAATATTTAAATGTACATGAGATAGGCTGGGATTTGGTTGGGAATAGCTAAATCAGTGCTCTCATGCTGTCAGCACTTCAGATCTAGATTGGGAGCAGAACGTATGAAATGAATATTCTCCAGTGTACATACAGGCTGGTTGCTGGCTAAGATGCATGGGTAGTAGAACAAATTCAGATAAACCTGCAATATATATTGACCAGCTGGAGCAGACAACAGTGTACGGCTTTCCTTTAGAAAGAAGTTTAAGAGGGAATGGAGTTGTACAGTCTAGGCCTGCAGACACCCTCACAAGGCACTGTTGAAATAAAAGAGTTGCAAGCCAAGTAAAGGGCAATTTGCTCTTGGACAGGACAAGCTGCAAGTGCTGCAAACACAATATGAAGATCCAGTTAGGCATCTTCTGTTAAGAGGAAAAGATTAATGCTCTGGTTTGAATGCATATGAATGGATATGCCCAGAAATCCTGTTCTGAAGAAACAAACTCAGTGAAAAATGTGTAAAACCTGTGTTACATGTCCAGGTGGCATTGCTGAAGGAACCAGAGTTACTCCAAAGTTTAAGTCCCATCATTTACATTTCAGACACAGGTTTCAGCATGCAGGACTTATCCAAAAATTATGCACGTGACTAGTAATATCCCCAGTGATTTAAATGGGTTTGGTTGAAGCCCCAGGTCTCATACACAACGAGCCATGTCCAGACTTTGGAGCAGGTGTAGGATAATACAGCACATGCATGTGTGTGTGTGCAGTGGGGAAGCAGCACATGTACAGATCCTGCTGTGAAATTAACAAAGGAAGCAGCTGGTGAACCAACCCACAGAGCTTTGGACTCTTCAGCGTAATTAATCTTGTATAAAATATGGAGCTATGAAGAAGGAAAAGCTAATATCACAGTGGAGTTATAAGCATCTGCCACTGGAACCTGACCTAGTAACACCACAGCCCTAATTCTGGGTTTAAGTTATCAGTACATGTCAACAGCAGGCACTGCTCCAGTGGAATGCAAGACAAGAAAAACATGCTCCACCTGAATATAGACTTCAGCCTAATACAATGTTAGATAATATACAATAACATCCCTAAAGCCTAAAATAAGAAGTAAATTAGCCCAAAATTAAACACACAAACTTTATTTTTTACCATTTTTTAATCTTTTATTTCTATATTGCCCTTTGGTTCAAGTTAATAATTTTGTTCTAGCCAATATTTTGCAAAAAAAAATATTGAATGGACCAGAGAGATCTACAAACCTTGTACTTGTTCATAAACTTGATGAAAGTAAGGCATAATAGTCCTAGCCATATCCTGAAAACTTACTCTTTGTCATAGTTTCCCTTTAAGTTTGGACTATTGAAAAATTGCACTCCCAGAGAAGCTACATAGACCACCTCTAGCTATTGTGTTTATCACCTCTAGCTATTGTGTTTACTAACTAATTTGTTTTTCTGCACTTTGCTAGAAAAACAGATTGATCTCATACAGAGAACAGAAGACGGTTACTCTTAGAAGAGTAGTTTTCTTTCTTCTCTTTGCAAAAAATGAAACAGCAATGTAATGTTAGCCAAGCAATATTGTTTCTCCTCACAGATAAACAATTTTGCTTTATTCATCTTCCAGCAAGCATATTGTGGGTAACTTCTTAATCAAAAGCTCTCTCTTTTCCCCTTAAAATCAGTTTTTGAAAATGTCACACTTCTACAAGCTCTCCAAATCATGCATGAGAAAGCACCAAAAATGTTTTCTGTTGTTAAAAACTCTTGCCTGATTGTAATAATAAAAACAAAATACCATGAACCACTAAAATTCAAAACAAGGGTTATGATTGCAAAATCCCTTTTCCATGCTCAACAACACCATCCTTTCCTAATACATAAAAGCCCCACTGAGAAGATTGTTCTGAATGTGAGACAACAGACAGGATCCCGAAAACTACTGTTTGAAAAATGTGATTATGCATCCCACATTAGGAAACATAACCTGTGTGGTAACGAGAGAGGGCAAGTTTCACAAAAAATGAAGGTTTATATTGTGCCTTGTTGATTGTATCTGATGAATGATAGTAACACCAAAGTTTTAGCTTCATGTAAGGTGAAAAAAAAAATAATCTCCCTTTACCTATAACACAATTTTGCCTCAGATCTTTGTTGACATTTGTGATCTTGAACTTCATAGGGTAATTTTATGCCAGTATATATTGAGGAAACTCAATGGATCAGGTGTCTCAGGGATTTTTCGGCTCTAGCTTAATTTGCAAGTCCACACCAGGTTTTCCCATGATTTATGGTTTCGTCTCAGTGGGGTATGTAAAGCTGAATTACTGATCCCAGTTTTTGCCAGAAAGGATGAGAGTATACCACAGCTTGTAGCTACCTTTGCTTCAGAAGGAACAAAGAAGGGGATTGGCAAACTTCCTAGCCCAAGAAACCCCCTTTGTGAAGCCTGGATCAAGAGAAACAGAGACATGTGCAGGTTCCCATTTTGTGCCACCTCTGTCATTAGAACTTTTGCATTTCCCATGCCAGATATCTGACAACTTTAATGAACAAATTCGTAATGAACAGTAAAATGCTATCGTATTTTGGTGTTAAGAAAAAGCATTTTCAGAAGGAATTCTGTTCAACAAGACATGAGAAGATTAAATTTTTTTAATCTATTTCCTTCCTACTCTTCTTAGTTTATGCTGCTACCAGGAGATCAAGTTAAATGTCAATTTCAAATGGTATTTTTCAAATGTCTCTTTCATTAGCAACTACTTGCCATGTTTGAAGAGTGGTTGTATAAGGGTTGCTTCGACTATTCATTTTTCAAGTGTCTGCTGGGTCCCACACTATTGTTTTTCTTCTCTAAATTGTTGCAATTTAAAACCAAGGGCTGGAGAATAATGAATTTTCATTGAAAGTTTTCAAATTAGCAAATATGAGAACTGCAATCTGTGAAGTTTCAAAATTCACAATGAGTTTTCTCAATACAGTGGGATAAATACTCTACTTCTACTCTACTTCTACTTCAGCTTCTACTTTTTTTGCTGCTTTTGTTCATGAAGATCTTCCTGAATCAGGAAGAATGAGGAAGAATCAGGAAGAAGCAGGAAGAACCAGAGAGAACCAGGAAGAATCAGAGAGAACCAGGAAGAACCAGAAAGAATGAAAGACCAATATTCGGTCAGGAAATACGTCTGTTAATAAGCCGAAGACGTGAAGTTGTACCACCACTTTGACAGTCCACAGACAGAGCTCATCTAGAGTATATAAAAGTTGTAATTGTTTTTGAAAAATCATACTAGGGTGAATCACAAGATTATGCTGCTTACCAAGGAACAAAATACCATATATAAGAGAATTAGTAGTCAATAATCTAATAGCCTCAAAGGCTTAGGGTTATTGGATGCATGCTCCAAGACTAATACTTAGTCTTCTTAATCATTTAATAAAGCTTCAATAATGTGGTCTTAGGGAACAATCCTTCTGTAGACAGGATGATGGGCACATGGTAATACTTTTTATAGCAGAAAACCTAATTTAATTTTTTACTGCCGTCCACCTTCCCAAATTCATACATTTTCAGATAGAAAAACAAAAATTATAACACAATTTCCAAAACCAGATAGCAGACATCTTAGTTGGGAAATACTATATTATTCTCTCACTTGTTAAACACTTCTGTTTATGTACCAAATACAGTATATTACATTGTTTATGTACCAATTATAGTGTTCGTCATCCAAATTATTAGTGCTTGATTCCACTATATAGAATCTTGAGCCCTGGACTTTTATAAGTCATTTAAGAGCATAACTATACAAAAATAGCCCCCAATTTTCATTGTTTCAGTGGTTCTACTGCTAGTCTAAAGAAAGTGCTTGTCAACATGAATAACTAACAAGGCTAAGCTAATGTTAAGCACAAAAGTTATGCACAATCCAACATGTACACAAACTAAAAGCTGTCTTTGCAAATATTGGAAACTAAAATTAAAATATAAACTAGGATTTTACATTAAAGGTCTCAACTGGTAATCATTGTGTTTGCACTTAGTTCAGATGTTTTGACAAAAAAAAATAAACACGCCATGATACTTCTCTCTTTAACAAGGCATAACACTCTGTTATCACTAGTTTGCTGTTTATTTTGCCACAAGAAATTGCAAATGTCTGTCATTCCCCACGATTGTTCGTACAATCAAACAAGGAAGGAAACGCTGAAATTTTCTCTCTGTGAGGAGGTGTTTGAAAAATTTCCCAGCTGTGCCATATGAATACTTTAATGTTAAATGCTGTTGAGTGCTCAAAAGCAATTTATCCTCTTTTTTAGTTTGAAAACAGTGAATTTAATAACTGTGGTATTAATAACTGCTTTAGGAGATACACAGGTTGATCTACAGAAATTTATAGAAATTTTAATAGAGTTTTATACAGAAATTAAAAAAAAAGAATCCAGCACATTCTTGTCAGCAGGCAAGCCTGTCTCTTCACAATGAGCTCAGGCTGCACAGTGCCTGGGAGCTGCATGATGGCTAATGAGATGCACAAAACTACTAGCAGAGCTTCCAAAACTGGAAAGCAAGTTTAGTAACTCCAGTTTTGTTACTGCTGACTCAGTTTTTTTCCAAAATACGAGTAAAAGATTGTGCTGGTTTGGGCTGGGATAGAGTTCTCTTCCCAGTGGCTGGTATGGGGCTGTGTTTTGGATTTGTGCTGAACACAGGCTGATAATATAGAGATGTTTTTGTTGTTGCTCAGCAGGGCTCACACAGAGCCAAGGCTTTTTTTGCTTTTGTGCTGCCACGTTGGTGAGGAGGCTGGGGGGTGCATGGGAGGGTGGGAGGAGACACAGCCAGGACAGGTGACCCCAACTGACCAGAGGGATGTTCCAGGATTTATGGTATCATGTTCAGTATGTAAAGTGGGAAGAAAAAGGAGAAAGGAGGGGACATTTTGAGTGCTGGTGTTTGTCTTCACAAGTCACTGTTACATGATAGGGCCCTGTTTTCCTACGGATGGCTGAACACCTGCCTGCCCATGGGAAGCACTGAATTGATTCCTTGTTTTGCTTTGTTTGTGTGTGTGGCTTTTGCTTTCCCTGTTATGCTGTCCTTATCTCAACCCATGAGTTTTCCAGCTCTCACCCTTCCAACACTCTCCCAGATCTTTCTGGTGAGGGAGTGAGCGAGCAGCTGTGTGGGGCTCAGCTAATGGCTGGGGTTAAACCACTACAAAGACACATTTTTATATTAGCTATTGGAATGTGAGAAATTGTTGGGATAAATAGGCATATTAATTAAAAAACCCACCTTGTGATTATAGGAGGAACACCAGGCACTAATGCTCCACAGGTGACAGTTAATGTCTACAAGAGTAAAAGAGAAACTCTGCCAGGGAGAGGAGATGGTGCTGACCTCCCCCCTCCAGAGGCTGCCCAGTTAAAGCCCATGCATGGGTAGGAAAACAGAAGTAATGGATTGAGACAGACTTCAGTGGAATTTCATACCCTTCCCATAAAATGCTTTTTGCCTTCCTGACTCCATGGAAACATAACAGTCAGTAATACCAAAGGGGAAAAAAGTCATAGTCAAAAGGAACAGAACTGTGGAGGAATCAGGCCTGTGTTATCAGACAGAAAGGTAATCAAGTGGGGGTTGTTGAGGTGAAAAAGTAGATGTCACCTTGGCAACCTGAGATAAACTCATGAAAAATGTAATGGGTTCCCTATGAGGAAGAAAATGACAATCAGATTAATATTGAATCAAGATGCTTTTATTCAGTCTAGGTAAACAATTCTCCAAGTGATGTGAATGCATAAAATATTTCTTTATTCTCTTTCTAGAGTGGCCTACACATTCTAGTTATCACTGACATATCAATGTGTTAAACAGGTCAGAGAAATAGGCATGGAAACTGATGCTGATTAAATTTTATTCTGATTTCTGGAAAGCAGTAGTACAGTGGGATGTTTACCTATTTTATTACTTTTTAATTTGGCTTCCTAATCTGATTTTTTACCTGATAGAAGAGGGATGAAAACAAAAGGTTTGTGATTAATATTTGATGGAAAAGTTAGGAAGTGTTTTTCCAGTTCAGGATTAGCATTTTCTCTTATTCTTTTAAGTTCTGGCTGTAGGTTCTTTCTTGACTTTTAATTTGCCTCACAGACATTTGGGAGACCGATAAGAAATACTCTTTTTCCTTTTGTGCACTCAATGGGAGACTCACACAACAGGGGGCTTTTTTCAGTCTGAAAAACAGCCCAGAATAAAATATAATTTCAGTGCCTGGATAGTTGAGGCTGAGGCAAAATTTCTTATGCTGTTGAAATGTGGAACAGCGGCCTCCTGACAAATCCTGGTTCCACTCAATATGCTGGTGATAACCAGGCAAGGAACTCAGCTGGGTGAAAACCCACACACAAGTTGCTATATAAACTCATAATAACGTTTTGTCATCAGCACAGGAGACATTGAAATGTAAATTACATTATTTTCTTCAAGCTTAGGCATAGGTTTTTCTTTGTTTATATTTTTTCTGACCTTCACCTGTATTTTAACATCACCCGCTAGCACTCATTATGCATTCAAATCTGGACACCTTGTGCATGCACTGCTCTTTTTTTAGTGCATTTGTGAGTTAATATCTTATTATTTGAAATTCTTAACAATGTTAAATCCCAGTGTTCCACTATAACTATTCCTCTGCTACCTTTATAGACAGCTTCCTCCTTAGCTTAGCTGCAGGTTTTCCTTTAAGTTGAATAAGAAAAAATATTGATGGAATAAAAATAACTGGATAAACAAGGTACTGGCCTGCAGCAAAGAAAACATTAATAATTAATATATCTTAAGGTGTACTTCAAGTATTTACATAGCCAGATTTCACACCCACCAAAGGATCAATTTTGACTGTTTATTCTGATTCCCTGAGACAGGTCAGGAGTTTGGTCTATCAGTTTCCAAATCTATCCCAAGAACAGAATCAAGCCAGGCTGTTAGTGAGCAATCTCCCACCAATTTTCAGCTAAAGCTGGAAAACTGTGAAGACTGCAGCACAAGGCCTTAGATTAAAAAAACCCTCATGTCTACCATTTTTCACTGAAATATGTATTTGAAGTTAAAACTTATTTTGTAGACTCCAGTTCAGGAAAGTATCTCTGCTCAGAATAGCATTTGACTCTCTGTAAAGACTCATACAGTGATGATTTAACACTTAATCCTTATATTAAAAGTACCTACTTCATCTTGCTTATCAGACTTGACAAACCATAAATTTTCAATTCACTGGTAGAACTCTACATGCAAAGGAAAGCATCTGCATGTTTTTCCCTGTGAATAATATTTGAAGTCGGGACATATAATTTAGTCTAGGCAATAGGTTCCTCTTAGACACAAATTGATCGCCTCTGGCAGGGAAAAGCCACACTTCAAATGAATAAATATATAAGAAAAGCAGTTGATTGAAATACTGATGAATTCTCTATAACATCTGTTTTGCAGTCTTCTAAACAGACCACATAGTTTTGGGGTTTTTTCCTTAAACTAAAAGACAGCCCTGGGACTGAAGCCTGCAGTTGTGCACACCAGCTCTTGCACCAACCCTCCGGGTCCCTTTCAGTGTATTTATAGTGAAAATTGCTGTTGGGGTTGCTTTCAGGCACCAAAGCACATCCCCTCTCTCCAGACACATTTTTTTTTTTCCCCCAAAACACACCAGGGAATAGTTTATTGCTCACCTCCCCACCTCTGTGTTTGGTCCATGACAGGCTCCAGGGCTATGGTTGTGTTCAGTCCTTGCCACATGACCTGGGAAAGACCATCATTTTCCACATCCCACACAAGACTGGGGCAGAATCTCTTGTACATCTTGTCTGAGCACCAATGAGCCAAACAGGAGAGAAAAAAACACTGTCTTAGACTCAGAGGAGGATTTTATTTCTTTTGCATTGCAGAAGTTAATTCAGCAAGGAAGCTGTGTCAACATTGGAACAAAATGGTTCCAGGAATGGTATAGTAGGGTGTTTAAAATTAGAAAAATGGCAGCTGTTGCAGCATCTGACTGTCCAGCTTTCTTAACACACAGTCAGATTGTTTGAAGTTAGTAACTACAGTTGTATCAGCAGCAGAGGGGCAAACATAAAGGGGTTCTTCATAAACCTGCCCAGTGACTTCACTTGTTTGAAAGCAAACACTGAAGGTCAGACTTAGTATAAGTACACACTAATGCAAGTTTTTCATTATTTTACATACTAATGGCAAGAATCTTACCCAGAAAACAAATTAATGAAGAATTTAACCTAGAGAAGCTGGAGAGAAAGTACACCATATCTACTTAATGTTTTATTCAACTTTTCATCTGTTCATGTCATCAGAAAAAACTGGTTGATAAAATATTTTGGTGGCTTTTTTACATGCCTAGCAAGCAGCACTATTATAAAGAAAAAAGTGTATACCAACATCTTAAAAGCTGCTGTGTTGGCATGCATTCCTGGAGATATTTTTTTTCCCCTCATTAAGGTTAGTTCTTACAAATGTCGATTTAAAATATCTGCAAGTTTAATCTTAGTCTAATAATAGGAAAGATTCTATTGTTCTCATAAGAAATTTGAAATAATACTTGGGCCAGAAATTTTATTAAAAAACAAACAAGCACACACACACACGAAATAAAGAAAACAGGAGCAGTATTTACAGCCTCCTCTTACTGTTTGCAGAGATATTTTTGGTACATCAGAGGCTCATAATCCAAACTTGTTTTCATAAGTCATTACAAATGATGTACAGAGGCTTCCAACAGAATTTTCTGTGTATTCAGGCAGGTCAGGATGGCTGAGTGGTCTGAGGCGTTCAGGTCGCAGTCTCCCCTGGAGGCGTGGGTTCAAATCCCACTTCTGACAGCTCCTCTGTGACACCCAGCTGAGTGGTGCAGTTGGCACACCTGGAGGGCAGGGTGCCATCCAGAGGGACCTGGAAAAGCTCAAGAAGTATGGCCATGGGAATCTCATGAGATTTAAAAAGACCAAGTGCTGGTGCTGCTCCTGGGTCAGGGACACCCCAGGTTGGGAATGAACAGATCCAGGGCAGACCTGCAAGAAGGACTTGGGGGTGCTGGTGGATGAGAGGTTGGACATGACCCAGCAATGTGCACTCACAGCCCAGAAAGCCAAAGTGTCCTGGGCTGCATCCAAAGCAGCCTGGCCAGCAGGGACAGGGAAGGGATTCTGCCCCTCTCCCCTACTCTAGGGAGACCCCACCTGCAGTGCTGCATCCAGCTCTGGGGTCCCCCCTAAGGGAGGGCATGGACCTGCTGGAGCAAGTTCAGAGGAGGGCCACCAAGCTGGACAGAGGCATGGAGCACTATGAGGAAAGGCTGAGAGAATTGAGGTTATTCAGCCTGGGAAAGAGAAGTCTTTGAGGTAATGGAATTGTGTCCTTCCAGTACCTGAAGGGACACTATAAGAAAGATAGAGTGGGACTGTTTACAAGGACATGTAGTGTCAGGACAAGGGGGAACGGGCTCAAACTGAAAGAGAGTAGGTTTATGTTAGATATCAGGGAATTTTTTTTTTACTCTGAGTGTGGTGAAGCAGTGGAACAGGTTGAACAGGGAAGCTGGGGATGCCCTATCCCTTGAAGTGTTAAAGGCCAGGTTGCACGGACTCTCTGCGACCTGGTTTATTGAAGGTGTCCCTGCCCATGACGGGGGAATTGGAACAAGATGATTTTAAAGGTCCTCTTCCAACCCAAACAATTCTATGATTCTATGATCCTTTGTGTCTTTGAATAAGAAAATACAAGTAGAGAAATATAACAATATAGGAAATCTTGGTACTTTTCCGTATTATTATGATGAGGCATTTTAAGGGCTATAAGACTGTGCAGAAAGATTCCAGAAGCTGTATCACTTCCTATTACAATTGCATAGAAATTAATAAACCTCTAAAATGATTATGCTATGCAGAATAAATTATGAACATTTTATTTCTTACTCAGCCCAATGAAAGAAGAAGACTGGATAATGAAAAGTGTGTATATTTTTCATGCAAAATGACTTTCTGATAAAGCTGTAGCAATACAGATGCAGAAAAGTTGGGCATCACTCAGATCCAGCAGACGAAGAGAAATGTAAGTTGGGCAGGCTTTTGCAGATGGAATTGCCACACACTGTGGTAATGACAACAATACAAGGTGCCCTCTGGGTTTCTCTTCAGTCTGGCACAATCACTCCCTCTCAGTAGGTTTCTGAATGCTATTCTTAGAATAACTCTCAGCCTGGAAGGGTCCATCCTCCCCTTCCTTTTAATTTAATCTCATGTCTCCAGAGTCTTCCAACCACAACCCAGACTGGGACACCATTCTTCATGGCACCTAACCCACAACTCCTGTGTGTGTAGCACACAGTCCACCATCATTTGGCTGGTCCAGCCATGCCATGGTATCCACCCACCAAAGTAACAGGCACCACCTGATTTATATACAATGCTGTTATCCATTAGCATCTCAAAACAGAGGAGAATAAAAATCTGGTCCAGACGGCTGAGACCAGAAGTCTTGCTTATGGCTCTTCCAGTGCATCTTTGCCTCATGCAGGGATAATCTTTGGAGCTGAGGCTGAAATGTAAATCAAGCTACATTAGAACAAGCTCTTTGCAATATTCCTACCTCCATCACAGATGTTTATTTCCAGTGAGATTTCTATGACGTAGAAATGCATGGTAGTTGAGAGACCTGGTCTTTTTACTTGTGCACAGCTTGGGAAGCAGGAGGAGGTGAGTAGGAACCTTGGTGTGATGAGAGAGCCCAGGCACACAGGCTGGGCTATATTTTATTGTCAAACAGAAGACTTCCATCTCGGACAATCAAAAGATTTCCATTCAGACAATGGTGGAATGACGACTATCTGTGATGGGGGATGATGTCATCTAACTTCACAACCCAAGTAAGAGGATTGTCTGTAGCACATCCCTTCCATGGATGCAGGCATCTTGCATGATGCCTAACTGATTTAGAAGTATATAAAAAAGTTTTAAGCCTGTTTAAATGGCATCAATAAAAAATTCAGGGCTACTTTTCTTTATATTTTCATGCGTTCCCTTGTGGAATTAAGGTGTTCAAGAAAAGTGATTACTTCACACTTAATTTGACAATTTTCATTAATCAAAATGAGCTTACTCCAAGTAGTTTGGCTGTAGCTGACTGATACTCACTCATTTTTTCTGCTGGTCCTAGAGATGTCTATGTAACTTACAGTTAAGATGCAATCGAAGTGCAGACTCTGCCGAGATCTTCATAGACAAAAGTTTTTTCTAAACTTTGGGGATCTCTCTTGTTGTTGTGTTTGGTTTTTTTTGTTTGTTTTTTAAATTATTATTTGGGGGGGTGGGGGGGAGGGTAGGGTTGGTTTGGTGGTTTTAAAGTAATATCTCATAGATCTAAAATTCAAGAAGCCTGGCATACTCTGTAATCTGGTCTTCAAAGTTTCACTACTTTAGGGAGATTTGAAGAAAGGAAGTAGAAAGCCAAGTTTAATCATATGTTCTTTGGTACTTTCAATTGATCTGTGATGTCACTTCGGGTGTATACATTGATTATCCTCAAAGTCCTGTTTGGTTGAGCAGCCCTATATGAAATTCAAAACAATCAATGTTCATATTAAATTATTTCAGCAGAATTGGAGAGGCTGGAAGTTGTTTTATGAAGTACCAGATTTTCTTCTTTTTGTCATCACCTGTTATTTCATTTAGCATTATTTTTCTGCATTGCTATTTCTCTTACTTCAGGGAAACATGCTCTCCTGTGATTTGTCTTTCAGCCTCCTTCTCAAAGAGGAATCATGCAATTTGCCTGGCTCTTCCCTCCAGCTGAAGTATTCATATTTTCCTTTGTGTACACATTCATTCCTCTATTTTGCCCCATAGCTGTATGAACTTCAGCCCAGGCTTTCAACAGGGCTGTCTTGCTCTAGCTGAAATATCTGTCAAGGATTAATGTAGAGAAGAGACCTAAATGAGACCGAGGGAAAACCAGTTACTTCAGATGAGATCAGTGACAATAGTTAATTTCTACTTTGTGCAAAAGGTGATCAAAGAAGGATTAGGCTACACCATACCTCAGTGTTTTCCTGGGTGTGAGAAGCAAAGGCAAGCATGGCCTCTGCAGCCTGATTGCAGAACAGAAGCATTATGGGTTGCTACACTGGGATTGTGTGCTCAAACTTTTCAAGAGCTCCCTCACGCACCTTGAAACTCTTGAGTAATGGTTTAATTACAAAAAAACCTTCTAAAGAGAAACCTGATAACAGAGATTTCTATTACCTAATAGAACAAGAACCAATGGAGGAAAGGTGTATTACCATGCTTTTATCGTGTTATTAGGAATATGGTAGAATTGTCAATAGTGATCCAGATTAAGTAGAAGTATTTGCTTAATATTTCTAGTTGTTATTTGATGCAATATAGACAATTAATTCCTCACCTCTGATGATAATAATACTATTTTAATATTATAATAATAAGCTGAGACAGGAAATGCTAGAATTTTTTAAATAGTATACACAAAGAATTTGCATTTAGGAGCTTTAAAAATGCTTAAGAACTATCTGAGCAATTTATGCTGACTTCAGATCTTCTTTAGAAAGTTGTAAGATTACCTTGTTTCGAAATTTAAAAGTCTGTTCCAGCCTTGTCAATCTGACACTGATCTAAATCACATAAAGATCGTTAGTCTAATAATAAAAAAACCTGAAAGAGTAGAACAAGTAACAAAAACATCCAGAAAATAGGTGTTTTATCATTTCACTGTAGACAAATAAAACTGATGGAATATGCCTAAAACTTAGGCATTTTAGTAGGTGCAAAATGATGTCTTGATAAGTAGAACAAGATTGGAGGCATAAAGTCTGGAGGAAGTAACACAACCACACTTGCACAGCAGAGAACATGAGCTGCAGACGTGTCCTGAAATGAGCCTACTGACTGATACTCAGCTGGAAAAAAAGGATTAATGCAGCCTTCCAATGTTTAAACAACAAAGTACATTGTTGGAGTTTCTGTACTTATTACTGTGGTAACTTGCTACTGAAACACCACCAGCTCAAGAAAGACATTGACAATGTAGGAAAGCACTGGAGGAGCATACAGGAATAAATAAGGATAGAGAAAGAATATTTTAGGGAAACGTGTAAGTCTTTGATTCAGTTGACAAGAATGTCTTCAACTTGTTTTTCATATCAAAACCTGTTGGCTCATACACTACATCTTAAGAGAAGAGACAATAATGATCGATAGGGGTGAGCTAGTTGAAAGTTTTGCTGAATTTTCTATTGCCAGACTATTTGTTTTTCCAGGCTGGAAGTTCTCAGCAATATTGTACTGTTTGATGGCTTGCTGCCTATAAAAGCTGCAGTCCCCAGCCATATTAAGCTTAGGAGAACAAGTACTTGGTTCATGGTGGCAGAGGTCACTGGTTTTATGCAGAGATTCTGTCTCCATCACAACTCCTATGTGTCTATTTCTTTCACATAGATTCTATTTTAATAGAATAAGGCTTTGTGGAGCCATGCTGGCAGAGATACCTCCTGGTACTCCTATACACATCCCTGGATTTCCCTAGATGGTCATTAATCTAAATCTGTATGGAATTGCTTAGTCTGAAACATACTGCAGGCAATGAATGAGTTCATTTCAAACCTCTGTGAAATAATGGCCATAAGCACAGTAAAAATACATGAAAGTGTATTAATGGAATAAATCCCAAGCCCTTTTACACTTCTAGCATATTTAAACTGCTACTTTTCAAGGGTACCAAAGGGATGGTTTTATTTAGAAAAATCAGATTAACGAACTTCAGCATTTTTAGTTTCCTTTGTGAGTCTTAAATATAATGTTCTTGAAGCAGATAAGTGAAACAAGTAAATGTAAATTTCTACCTTCATGCTACCAAACCACATTTGAAATCATGAGCTCAAATCTCTTGGTAAGATAAAAAAGCACCATAATTTATTAACAGGAGCATGTACACCATGTTATGTAAGAAATTTTAAGAGGAGGATAAAAGCTAATTTTTTTCAAACTTAAACTCTTACTCTGTTTTGGAGAGGTTGGGGAAAATTTCATCTTGGTAAAAGACAAGCAGTGATGTTACTTTGAGTGCTCTGTGTTTAGTTGTGTGTATAACCTAACCAAGCCTTTGAACTAATTTGCAGCACTTTTTTATCAGTCCCATCTCCTCTCAAAGACACAATGGTCATACCAGCTTTTACATTCAAAGTGCCAATATTCTGAAGGGTTATAGGTATCTCAAACATGGCCCATGCTTGGACTTGTCACATGAGTACTGCAGGCACACATTATTCTGCTCAGGGAAACAGAAAATGTAATTGTTAATTGTTCATAAAAGGTTTATTTGACTGGAATTTACA